>JBAMMX010000001.1:23388900-23988900 GCA_037126225.1 Dillenia turbinata
TTCTGACCTACCTTTATTCTCTCTATTACCACCATTATCCACCACACTTATCATCATTTACTATGTAACTTCATCTTTCCTCCCTTGCCTTTCTTGTACCCTGTTTTCTCTTCCATTTCTAAGAATAGAGCTAGCTGCTTTCAGTGCTCACAATAGAAAGGTTTGGCTCTAACCCGGCCCAGGCCTTAAAATGCCTTCGGCAGCTCCCTTCGTCAAACAAAAAGCTTGCTTAATAAATGTATTTATATATAAATTTATTTGTTTAACCTATTTAAAATTCATTTTGACACGAAATATAAGCATTTATATTTGAATTTTTCTTTGATCATTGTTATTCAATGACGGAATTGCTTAATTTATAGCGTGTGTTTTTGCATAGAACTTTTGTCCTCTCTTTGACGGCCCATTCTTGTCTTTGGGTGGTGGTGTGCTGATTTTAACGTGTTCTTCCTCTTGTGGATGATCACAAGGATTTATTATGGTGTTTTTTTGGTTTGTTTTCGATTTTACTTTTTATAAGTCTAATTTAATTTAAATTAATATGATTTTGATATCAATTATTTATATATAAAAAAAAATTATCCCTCCTCTTCATTTTCTTCCATGGAACTGAACTCAAAATTGGACTATTCGGTGAATACAAAATTAGGTCATTTTTTTACTAAATTATTTGTTTAATCCCAGAATTATTACTTCTCTTCTTGAATTAACTTTTAAAATTTTAAAATATTTACAAAACAGTAGTAAAACCGTGAGTTGACATTTCAGCTTGCAATTATCAAATAACGGGTTTCAACTCGAAATTGTTTTAATAGAGATTTTGAAGACCAGTAATTGATTTGGGGAAATAGCCATGATTTAGGGTTCCCACAGCCACACACGCGGTCACATAATGTTGCCTAAAAATTTTTCCAAAGGGATTTTGGAAATAAAAAATTATTATAATAATAAAATTAAAGAATAGAAAACCATCGAAGAGCGACCATTGTTTTGGGGTTTCATGATTCTAGATAGAACCCTAAAACAAGTTAAAGTCCCCAGGCTCAGGTGAAGCTGAAAACAAATAATGGAGAAGGAAACTCCAAAGCCCCTCTGCGTACAAGAGGCTCTAGAGCTTCTCAACTGCGTCGCTGGACCTTCCTTCGATCAAGACAAATGTCTTGTCTTCTTACAAGCCTTGCGAGATTGCGTACTCAACCAGGTTTGCTCTTCATTTCTTTCCCTCTCTAGTTCTGCTATCCTTATCGAATTTGTGTATCCAGGTTTTCCGATCTGGGTTTCTTAATTTATAATACAACTTTATCCTAGATTAATATTTAGATTAGAACTAATCGTCCCCGTTTCGAAAGCGTCGATTTTTATGTTTCTTGCAACAACTGTTTGATAATAGGTCTAATACAAATATTGATGCTAAACTTTCGACGAATGTTGTTTTACACTTGAATGATAACTTGAGGGTTGTGTAAATTTGCGTTCTTTAGCGTGTTCTTTGAAATTAGAGTTAGCCATAGATGGCAAGATTCTTCACCATTTAAGTCAGTTGAAATTAGGTTATTTTAGATTTAGGACATTTATGCAGTTCAGCTTCATCATGATCCTAGTTATTGAAAATCTTTTTGATTTGTACAATGTTTGTCCCAAGTTTTAGCTTTAGCGCAGGGGATGGGGATTATATATGTTACAAAAACAATATAATCATATCCCTCGGATTTTGGAGTGGATGATTGTTTGGTAAAATTTTAAATGTTAGAGTTGGAATTTGGAAGTTTAAATCCTGACGGACTTAATTTATCCCCAGATGATATTTTTGGTGTTGAGACTCTTGTAAAGCTGGCGCGCCTATATTAGTAGGGGCATGTTAAGCTAAAAGACAACATAAACGCCTCCTCTATGAGGTTGAACTTTTGGAGTGACTAGTTATTTCATGAAGAATTGAACCATTCAGCTCTTTCATTTAGCTAAATGAATCAAGTATGACCTCATTTTGTAGGATCGTTATTAAACATGTCGAACTTGAAAATGTAGAATTCGAACTTGAAAATGTAGGATTAAGGTTCATTTATATGGATAGAGTTGTTTATATCTCAGCTCGGCTGGTTCAACTAGCTAAAAGAATCGTCTTTGAACATGCTTGTTTGGCTTGTTTGCAAAATAAGGCTCAGCCCTCGTTTAGCTATTTAGGAAATGAACAACCTTGAAAACACTCTGATTCGGCTTGGTTGCAACCCTGTGTTCATGCGTATGATGGTTATGAGACTCCAGTTCCATACATATTAACTGAGGAAAAAGGGTGTAAGGTTGATGTTTTTGAGCATGACTTGGTGGCTTAAATATTCTACCTCCATAATTATTCTTAACCTAGATAATGCACCATGATACCTATTTAAAATGAACTTGCAATTCGGTTTATTCATCTCTGAGCATTCTTCTTTCATGCATCACCGCATCTCTCTTGGAACCCTTCTGAGTGATTGAGTTAAATTCATATCTTTCCTTTCTCCTTCGGTGCAGAAAGTGAAGAAATTCTCTTTAGCTGAACAGAATCAACAAGCGGCTGATCAAGCCAGCAAGAAAACCTGATTGACTTTTGTACTTGCGGTGAACAGGGTATTCTTCTGCTGATGAGAAACATTAAATTTTTTGTTTTCAGTGGTTAGTTATATGCGGCACTGAATTAGATTCTCTATGACCAAGATGCTTGTAAGCCTATTTCTTTAGAGTTAAATGGATATCTGTATCTTAGTCTGATTCCATCAAATCTGATGGCAGCAATGCAAATAAAGGTTCGTTTATCTTTGGTCAAACATCATATAGTCAATAACTTGGGGGCAACTGTCGGAAAACATGGTTTTCCATGAACCCAGGCTCATGAATGAACTTGTATGTATGGTGGAATTGAGTTTCCTGTTCTATTGGTTAGGAGCGTCTTTGACTTATTCAATCAAGGTGGGCTATTTTAGGAGGAATCTGCAGATGACATCATTAACGTTGAAAATCTTTTTTACTTCCTTTGGCTTCAGTTACCTCTAGTACACCTCTTTCTCCTAATTTTTTAGTAAAAGGCGAAAGGATAGTTCGCTTTGTACCCATCGCACTCATCGCACGGCTGTGTCTCTTTCTCCTAATTCAATTCAAAAGTAAGTGAACAAAGTAAGATAATGTGGGATTTTGGTAGCCTCATACGATTAGGAAACTTCCCAGTCTTAGACAGCCG
Organism: Dillenia turbinata; assembly: GCA_037126225.1. NCBI lineage: Eukaryota > Viridiplantae > Streptophyta > Magnoliopsida > Dilleniales > Dilleniaceae > Dillenia > Dillenia turbinata. Next base: position 23,392,115 of record JBAMMX010000001.1, read on the forward strand.
TAGACGACAACTTCTTGGGCAAAATTCTATTGGTTTTGAGGCCTTTGCTGAACATAGTTTATCCCCCCCTCCCTTCCAAAGACAGCAGTGGACAACTTATTCTTGGGTAAATGATACTTCATCTTTGTTTCTTTTATGGTGTTCAAGGGCCAACTGATGATATTGGCAAGGAAACATTGGCTCTAAAGATGCATCAAGCGTCTTGGTTAGCCCATCAACCTTTAATGTATCTGCAGTGCCATGCATATCTCATGCCAGGAAGAAGAGGCTGATTGATGTTGAGGTGGACCTTCAATGTATCTCCAGGGCCATGCATATCTCATGACCCGTTTAACCGATCTGCCACAATATCTTGGCATCCATTTCCCTAGCAATTGAAAATTTTGAATTGCGGGTTAAAACCTATTATGATCACCATACTTGTAGATATTAATATTTGCGAGTTACTAATAAACAGTTAGCCTAATAAGCAACGGTGTTGAGTCCATTAATCAAATTTTGGATTCGAAACATAGGAATAGAAAAAATTATGTTGGGATAAGTATCTCTTAAATGAGTTCGACAATACTTAAATCGAATTAATTAAATTATGATTTTGAACATTGATTAGTAATTTTAAAAAAATTAACATTCAAGAGTTAAAATTTATTCTTATAACCTTTCTCATAGGTATTAATATTCACATAAATAATTGAAAATTCCTACCTTGTTATTTTGGTTCTGATGTGACAAAATCAAAAGGAATGAAAATTCAGAAAACAAAACGAGGAGAGACTTGCCACCAAGCTAAATATAACATTAGCATTAAACAGATACTCCCACAACACGAACAAATGCATTCGTCAAAGATCAGGACACCACATGCAACAAAAAATCCGATATATTCAAAGCACACCCGACCCAGCAATGCCCCCCTCACTCATCCTTCACCTAAAAGAATTTTTTTCTTTTTTTTCTTTCAACCCATTTGAATTTTTCATTCCCTAATCATAAAAAATATGAACAATCATGTTTTCCTTGCTATATAGTGTGGAAGTTAGTAGTTGAAGACATCTGCAGCGTGGATGAGGTATGTGAGCACAAGAGCCAGCAACATGAGAGCATACGCAATTCCTTGGTCAATTGATGTCCCTGAACAAATACAGACATAGAAAGAAACAACCTTAGTCCTACATTGTTACTTACAATGTACAAACAAAAACATTTAGAGAGAGAGAGAGAGGTTACCGTCGCTGGTCGGGGAAGGAGCGGGGGCCGAAGATGTAGCCTGAACGACAGAGAAAGCCATTCCCATAACGAGAGCAAGCATCATCATCATTGCCCTTTTTGCCTCCATTTTTTTTCTCTCTCTTCTTAACCCTTTTTTCCTTCAAAAATGCGTTCGATCTCTCTCTCTCTCTCTCTCTCTCTACTTAGAAGAACCTCGGAAGAGATAAACCTCTTCGAGAGAGAGAGAAAGAATTTGCTTCACAAGAAGAGAGAGGCTTGGGGCGGAGACGTTCCATTGTTTTCTTCTACCTTTATAACCATAATTGTGAGAGAGAGAGAGAAAGAGAGACGCAGATGGACCCCACATTTTTCAACGGACGACAGTCATCCTCTCTCTCTCTCCCTCCCCCCCCCCCCCACCTCCGTGCCATGTGATGGGCTGTCCGGCCTATATTCGGTCTGCCACCCTGTTGTTGCGCAGCGCATAAAGCCTTATGCATCCCACGTGGTAACTATTCATTTCCATTTGTCTTCTCACCATTATACCCCCTTTTTGTATTTTTTTTTCCGTAAAAAAAGTTTTCTCTGTGATCTGGCATTTGGAAAAAAAAATAATTTTGACTTACCCTTTTTTTTCCTTTTAGCATTTTATATTTTTAATAAAAATAATTTATTCAAATAAAAAATATTATTTAAAATAACATAAAAAGAATTAAGTCAAAATAAAATAAACTAAGATTACAGGTCTAATCTTAGGAAGTTAATGACATTAGTAAATCTATAATGTTAAATGAATCAAATGAATTGTGGATAATATTTTATACAATTTTAAAAAAAATTGATAATACATACCGAAATGATATAAACTGTTATATAAAATTTAAGTATATTTTATTTATCGGTGATTCATTTAATCCATTCGGCACCTATTCCAGCAAATTGGTGTGACATGCACAATAGTTGGTGTTCATGTAAGTAATTAAGGAATTTTGTGTTGAAGCGAGAGAAGAAGAGAGAATTTGATTTTTGAAGTTGGAAGTAACTGAAAAAATCTTCATTTTTCGCATATTTATATATTAAGAGAATAACATGTCGTCTCTTAATTCAAGTAGTAGAGTTTTTACATTTCTATTTTCTCTTCTATGATTTGATCAGAAAGAGAGAGAGAATAACATGTCCAAGTCCAGGTCCAGCAAATTACCCACCCAGTTTCCTAGGCTTCTGGTTCCCCACCATCATCTAAATTCCAACCTCAACCTTTACATAGAATATATGTTGCCAGCGAAGGCCAGCCAACATTCTCTAACAAGTGGCAATAACAAGTTCCTTTTTCACACTTTCCAAAGTGTGTTATGGGGTTATTATTATTTTTTTGCATTTGCTAGTCAATTTTTTTTTTTTTTCCCTTTCTTTCTTAATAAACATTTGGACTGGAGCTTGCTCGAAGCATAAAAATATGGGGCATCTGCCCTATTGTGGGAACCTGAAGAGGTCATGTTTATGAATTAAAACACATGATTTACCTTTTTTAGAGGCGAATTATGTATAACTCTCTGTGGGTCTTTTAATGTGTTTGTCATGCGTGAGCTGGGTAGAGCAGATGGTAGCCGGGGGCAAAAGAAAGGTCAAGATGATGAACTTGTTAAATTGGATCGGACTGTGTCAGTTGGGCTGCTCGGGCCAGCTGCATGAATGTTACAGACCAGCCCACATTGATTAGGGATCTCTGTGTCTCTCTCTCTCTCTCTCTAAACAAGCTGATTGTCGAAAAGATTGTCATGTAGATATACTGATTCATCAATGACAGGATAACCTCTCAAAATAGGCTTAATGGCAAGTAATTCAGACCACAAACGAGAATGAACCATCATTCTCCGGGATACTACAATTAACCTATCCTTCCCTCCCCTCCATTTAATATATGGCAATGTCATGTTTGTGATTGATGGCTAAGAAATTAGACGTAGGAAACAGGTTGGGTCGGGTCATTTCTAGTCGGGTCTAATTGGGTTCAGGGTTATTTTGGGTTGGCTCGGCTCGAGTCTACATAGGCCAAACCTTGGCCCAGAGTGCTGGGCATTCGGGTTGTACAACTCCTATTTGGTATTATGATAAAAATTTTAAACTCGGCCATGTGGTACATACATTTAAAGTTAACATAATAGTTTAAATAATACTTTTAATTATTCTCAATTTGCTTGACGAAATCACTTCTCTCTCTTTGCCAAGTACTCATAATTAGGGTTTTCCTTTTGCCACTTTGTCTGTGAGGCAGCTTTTTACTTTGTTCTTTTTCTCTGCCACAGTGGTATTTTTGGGTCGGGGGCAGAACACCTGAAACTCAACCCGACCCATTTTTTGCGTCAAAATGGGGTTTGGGTAGGGTATCCCGGTGGGCCGCCAATTGCCACCTCTATTAGGATTGCGTTCATTTCAACCATGTTCTTTCAATTTTGAGCACAGACAAAAGACAGAGCATTCACGCAAGAGATTTAATGCTAGCATTAAATTTGGAACTACCCATACATGTCTGAAGCTCAAGTAATTAACTATTCATGTTCATCGTAGGCAATGTTTTAGTTTTTGAGGACACAAACTGTTATCATAAGAGTTCCAACATCCAATAAAAGCCTTTTCTTTTTTGGTGCATATTGAAACTCGAACCCGAGCCTCTTACAAAAATGGAGGGGGAGGTGTCATTTGAGTTGAAACTCATCGACAATAAAAGCCTTTTCTCCAAACATAAAATTTTGTGTATCATTAGGGTTGAAGTTATGTTGGTTAGTGTTTGTTGATGCACAATGTAACATTTGTATTGAGTACTAATGTATTGTAAGAAGACATGATTTCTGATTTGATCTTAATTTTAAAACTCACAAATGATGATGAAAAATTTTGTTCCAAATGATTATTAAAATCATATGTTAAAATTTTAGATTCAAATTTTGCTTTTTTTCTCGTGGTGATACAAGAGAAAACACAAATTTAACTAAATTATAGATCAATTTTTTATTTGGAATTTCTCTTTATACACTAATTATAACATGATTACAAAGGAAAAAATGCAAAGAAACTAGTATCTTTAACAACGTTAAAGAGCTAACATAGAAAGTGGCAACCTAGTAGACATAGTGTTTGAACAATTTGGTATGGAACATTTTCACTCATTCTGTGATGGCCAAAGGAAGGCACCCATGGCAAATCTCCTCTTGAAGTTGAGATCTCCGGTGACAGGCAGTCCATACTCCTTCAAAAGGCAATCAAGCTTCCACTCTGGCATTGTCTCGTAATCACTCTTTTTGTAATGAGGGTAATGAAGCGGCATCTGGAAAGAAATTTGATTTTCGCTCTCGCCATGCTTAACTGGCCTTAGGGAAGGCATACCTGTGTAGGTTTTTGTTGCTGTTGGGAAACTAATTGCACTCATGTTGATGCTATCACTGATGTTCAAAGGGACCTATTTATAGAGTTCTTTGTCCTAAGAGATTTAGGAGACTGAACAATGTAGCATGTCCTAGAAGGTAACATACAAGATAACTGAAGGGAGTGCATTAATAGCTATGAAAATGAAACATATGAAAGATAATGAAAGCTTTCCCCTCAATGCTTTGGTACCTGTCTTGGTGGGAGTTACCATTCAATGCAATATTAGATAATGAAAAGATTGATTACGTGTTTGAATTTTTCATTGCTTTCCATTCAAGTTCATGTTTCTTTTTCTCATCTCCCCGCGTCTGAGGAAGATTGACCCTGATTTTGCTAAAGTTTTAACACAGTAAACTCTTCAGGAAGCTTGCAAAAGGTCTGCTAGAAATCTTGCTGTTGCTTTCCTAATTTGCATTGCCAGGAACTGTGCTTATGTAATTAAAAATTGTGAAGATTCTATGCCCTTCTAGTATGAAGGTTCATACCCCCGCCTCTTAGCTTCTCCCCAGGACGTGCACTTCAGATATTGTGACTATATACAGGATTTGCTGGCATGTATTTAATTTGTGGATAATTATGTAGTCTGATAAATTTATCGTTACATTACACATCAAAACTTATTGCAAAACACTTTTTTCTTATGATAAACATCGAGAAAAAAGAAAATTGGAAAGTCAATTTGAAAAAAATATATTTTGCAAATATTAAGTTGTTATATGAAAAGAAAAATAGAATCCGACTCTTGCTAACATCATCTTGTTGGTGGATTTAGACTCTACATAAAGTGGTAAATAAGTGATCAAACATCAGAAGGGAATTAAATAAATATAAGTTTTTTTTTAAGGATTAGTTATAGTAGAGAATTAGATTTTTTAATTTAAAGATTAGTTATAATTTTTTAAAAATTAAATTAATTGATATAGAATTTACGAGAATGATGGAAAATTTCTTGATAATTCAGATTGCATGGGAGTCACTCTCACCATTTAATGTCGATGCCAATTTTGCCACAAGAGCAGTTTGCCCTTTGATGAAGGTAACACAGCCTTTATTAACTCCATAAGAAACTTGAGCCACATATATTCTGGGATCTGAGACTTGATGGAATTCTACTCTCTGGTTTTGTCCTCTTCTGCGCTCTGTTGCGGCGGCCGGAGACACTGACACCACTCAGACACCTTAAGACAAGACTTCTCAAATTCCCATTACGTTTCTCTAACCTATGCTTTTTTTTGTGTTGGGGGGGGGGGGGGGGGGAAGACCTTCGGTATGGTTATGCAGGGCAGCAATCAGGACTCAGAATCATTTTTCACTTTTCCATCTCTCTTAGCTCATCAGTATGGTCTAAAGACCTTGTTGGGACACGTAAGTGCCAGAAGCACAATCCCCCCTCATATGGTGTACGTTTCCAATGACAAGCAAGCCATATCAACCTTGATAAATCAAACCAGCATTGTAGAGATAACAAACCTCTTAGAGATCAAAACAAGCAAGATTTGTCTAAGGTAAACAGCTTGTCAATACCGACATAGCATTGTGTCAACTAGGATTTTCTTCGTCCCGTATGTACTGACCGGTATAATCTGTATAGCTAGTATTATCTCAAAATACAAAGAATAATATCTAGCTAAACCATTTTAAAATATCTAAACTTTGGAAATTTATTTTTTAATGTATGGCATTTTTCTTATACATAACAATTTAAAATTTATTAAATATCGAACATTTGAGTTAAAATTATTCACCTTAATTTGAAGATTATTATTTGAATTTTTAATGTTTGAACATATATATTTATATATATATTGTTACCCTATATATAAAATCCCTGGATGATATGTCAAAATATTTTAATATCAAAATATTTCATACCCCTAATAAAATACATATAATTCCATATAAAATATTGTTGATTATATTTATGAATTCATTTTGAAAAGTTATTAGACTTTAAGTCAAGCCACGAGAGAGAGAGAGAGGACCACACACACACACACAAAGCTAACATGCAATCCCGGCTTCCATTAAGGCACGGCCTCATTGTTGGATCTGGTTAACTGATTGCTAGTGCTATGGCATTTCAAAGTGGATTTATCCCGTTTGCCATACGTATCTCCATTTCCCTCCTGCCCAAGAAGACGACTTTTACCAACACCACCATTTCATGTCCCATTTTAGGCTTTTTTTTTTAAATAAAAAAAATGATATTTTGGTCACTATTTCTCATATTTTGAGTGCTATTTCTCATATGTTGGTTATTATTCATGGTATTTAGCTATATATTTTTGATAGATTATTTTTGTAATTCAGTAAAAACCAAAAGATATAAATGAAAAACTAAGTTTTCCTATTTTTTCTCTTCTTGTCATTGCAAATTCCTCCGTTTTTCCGATTTCTGAGTATCCATCGGAAAAACCCTATTTGTCCCAACAAAAATGGTCACTTTTTGAGATGCGACCCAAGGCGCACTAGTTGGCATATGATCTGTCCATCTCTCCACTCCAGGTCAGTGTAAAGACTCCTGCCCACAACCACAAGGGTCAGTATTAATTAGCCAAAGTCCTATCTTAGATGCCAACTATATAGATTAGCCTCAGATATTTTAAGAGATGACTTAGGATTTTAAGGCCTCCCCTTCTGGCATTGGACCTGAAAATGAAGGTTGAACAAGCCCAAGACAAAAATATCTGATAAAGATTATCATCAAATCAGCAGGTGTTGACACACTCGATCAAGATGAGATATAAAGCAACCTAGCTCTTTTTCACTTGCTTTTTTTTTTTTGACTTTTTGACTTTATTTTTATTTTTAAATTTTTTGGTGGGGATCAGTGGGAGTACTATGCTTTATCAAGCAACTAGACAAACCCATAATAGATGGGCATGCTATAGTTCAACTAAAATCAAAATATATAAATACAATAAATATTAAAAAAAAAAAAAGGATTTAAAATTGAAAAAGAATGTCATGGTTGAGCATTACATCACTAGCAGGATTGCCTAGATAATAATAATGCAGACCTATGTTTCGGCTGTTGCATCACTACATTGATAACCTCAGCACCAATAATGCAACCATGGGGATTGGCTTGAATGATCCTTCTCTGGGGTATTCGTATCTTCATCACTGCAATTAATGGATTTCATTGGCATCTATGGTTACAACACATCCGGGTCAAAGAAGAAACCAATCTTAAATTTTTGACAGAATATGATTAGGATAAAGATATGCATCTACAAAATAAAATTTCAGATGTGAATTTATAATTTTCGTTTAATTTTTCTACTTTATCATAATTAGCTAAACTTTATCATATAATCCTATCAATACAATTATAATAAAGTTTTTCTGTCTTCATAATTCAAAACTCAATTACAATAACCAAAAAAAAAAAATCTCTCTCTCGCTCCTGCTCTCTCTCTTCCCAATTGGCCACTTTCTCCTCTCTTCACCACAATTGATATTCTTCTCTCTCTATTTTTCCTTTTATAAAAAATTATTATTTATTTTTATATATTTGGCATGGACAAAAATATAACATTTACACACACATATATGGGGCAAAAACTTTAAAACTTAAATTTTTGATAGAAATATTATCTAAATCAAATCTATTTTTCAAATAAAACACCTAAAAGAAGACTGGGTTTTTGATTGCACTGCTAGATTTAATCATTAACATCTTCAATTTATAACATATTTTGTTGCTTTATGGGCAATAAAGTGTGGTGTCCGATAAGGTGAATGAGGTTTGCCACTAGTGAAAGATATGTGACGGAAACATACGCAACATATCCGGCAAAAGAGCATTTCAATCTTCATCTCCAAAATCATAGCCCTCCTCACCCACAATTGAATTTTTCTTTCTTTTTTTTCTTTGGTTTAATCAATTTTTGATTTTGGGTTCTGTGTCCTCTTGTGGATTTGTTCTTCTAACAAACGCGGCCTTGTATGGATTGTGTGGCTTATCATTATTGGCATAATTGAATGAGAGACCAACTGCAGCTACCAACAATTGCATTGCAGATAAGACTTGTTGGTGGACCTATGATGGCATCATGGCTTTTGAATGTTTCTTTGTCTGAATAACATTATCTTAGGAAAATTCGGAGTACTTTAGGCCATGTTTAGCCAACTAAAGCATTAAATTAATCTTAAAAATTTTTAGTATGTTATCCTGATTTTTCGGTCATCTTTCTTCTCATGAATTATATATGGAGAAAAGGGTCCCAGGTATTCCTGGACTTCGGCAGCCACAATGCTGATCTTAACCTCTTTGTTACGCCAAGAAAAGAATTGGGAAAGGAGACAGAGAAATTCTAGATAATTAAAAAATAATTACACGTAAACATTACTCGCAATAATTTGTACTCATTGTGAATTTTTTAAAGAAAATGGGAGTGCAACGAGAGAACTTCCAGTAGGTTGACTCTATTTAAACTTTATAATTTATTTTTGAAGCTACGCATAATATTATGGTATAAAATGAAATTATATCATGTTTTACTACCACGTAAAAAAAAGAAATTATTAACATAAGACTGTTGAGAAATTCTTGTTCCACTGAAGTAGGCCCTTTATTAGTATAAAAGGAAAGTTTTTTAGTATCTAATGTGATAAAAGAAAACGAAAAAAAAATAAATTAATTGAAATGCTCATGTCTCATGGCGTGTGAACACAAAGTGCTTCTGCCCATCTTCAAGTATTTAATTTAATGGTGACATAAAAAAGGCTAAAGAAATTAATTGTGGTGGGCACAGTTGTAGGTCCATGTACACCTATCACCTTGACGGGTATTGAAGAAGATATTAGTTCAACCCCTCTTCATGCAACCGAGAAGAAGATATTAGTTCAACCTCCCCTCTTTTTTCTCAAATATTGAGGACTTCAAGACAATATTAAACAATTGCATTTCATTATTGTAAGCATATTACCATCGGCCGTTTTATTTGTTTTTCCCCGTTGATATTTGAAACTAATCCAATTCAAACTATTATCAAACCCTCTATAAAAAAAACTCTCTCAATATAATTTTTTTTTCTATTTTTAAGATTAAAATCTAAAATTTTGATTAAAAGATCTAACATACTTCCTTTTAATTCAACCGTCTATTGGTACCATTCCCCATTTGATGGCGCTAGGGTTTTTTCGTCCTCTTCAATAATGAGTACTCAAAACCCTGTATTATTTCTTAATTATAATAGAGCAGCATGTATACGATCACCGAGAAAACAAGGAGTTTCTTATCAGAAGTGTACGAAACCCCATATCCCTTTTAATTGTAATAGAGCAGTATGCAGACGATGACTAATTTTATGAGCATATATTCTCATAAAAAATTTCACACATTAAAGAGGCCAAAGCAGATGTTATCTGGTTTGATGTGGCGATATAACACAAGATCATCCCTTTTGTGATCAACTGAAGAAAAGGGCATATGAACATAGCTAGATTCAAATAATATATGGACAATCATATATAGGAGAGAGAAGAAGCATGTACATAAAGAGTACTTAGTATGCCCGCAGAAGTTATATACAAAAACCTTTTGGATGGCAGTACTTGGTATGCTCGCAGAAGTTATATACAAAAAGACCTTTTGGATGGCAGTACTTGGTATGCCCCGCAAGTTATATACAAAAGACCTTTTGGATGGCATATGCTATTGCAAGGTGCACGCATTTTGATGGACAGCCGAATTCGTCACTCGAGTTGGGAAGGCCAAAGGAATGCTCCCATGGCGAACTTCCTCTTGTCATTGAGGTCTCCCATTACAGGCAGACCATACTCCCTCAAGAGGCAATCAAGCTTCCACTCGGGCATTGTTTCATAGTCCTTCTTTTTGTACCTTGGATAGTGAAGTGGCATTTGAAAGCAGTAGTTCTTCTCACTCTTGCTTCCGGTGTTTCCATTTGGCCTTAGGCCTGGCATGCTTGTGCTATTAAAGAAGCTAACCTCACCCATGTCTTTTTTTTTTTTTTGGGACTCTCTCTCTCTTTGAGCTTGTATACAGAGCAAAGCCATGGTTGCCTTTTATAGATGGTCGGAGGGGGGGAGAGAGAGAGAGAGCATTGTAGCAGGCCCCAGAAGAAAACAAAACTAAAGAGAATTAATATATTGAAAAGGAAATATCTGATGGATAGTGATGGCTTTTCCTCACTCCTGTGCTATCCAGGCTGGTTAGATTTTAGTATTAAATGAATTATGGTTCTAAGATTGCAGTTGAAGCTATCTTCTTGGGGTTACAGAAAATTCAAGTGTCCAAACTCGGTCCTAAACCCAACTCACGCTTGCCCTGCTTCTAGGTTTGAGAGTAGTTTGTGATTAAAGGAAAAATCATCTGATTACGTAGCTCAATCACAACCAATGTGTATGTATATAATGTGTATACACACACACACACACACACACATATATTTAAATTACTTTAAATACATGTGAACTCCTAGTAATGTTTGATCTCCCATTTCCTTGATTTTTTCATAGGCTCAAAATTTTACCTGCTTTGTTCAACTAAACATAATCCTTTATAAACCTTATCCTGGAGAATCACAAAGCTTGTCTAAAACAACACTTGTCCTGATGAAAAGAGGGCCATCACTCCTTTACACTTCCAAGACAATAAGACGTGGGGGCTTCAAGAATTTTCCTCAAAAAATGAAACCCCACACCCCCCGGGGGGGGAGGGGGGGGGGCGTTGGTAACTCAGAATTTCACTTTACGTCCAAGCTGATTACTGCTCCATTGATGAATATATGGAATCATTCATGAACATTAACTAAATTCCTATGATATTAAAAAGTCATTATGCATAAGCAGCACGAATTACACAATCAGGATCCAAAAAGTTTCCACACCACTGCTCTGATTACTTTTGACAAGTACACAACGAATTTCCAAATGCCAGAAGTGCAATTTCCTACAACTAACAACACGAGGAATACAGGTTGAATTACAAGGATTTCTGCCTTTGGCCATACAGAATTGGTAACAGATCATGTAATCCATTCGGAATCCAAACAAATGCTATCAGTCGCAGTCAGCAAAATTAAAACAAGATTGATTGCCCAAATCAATCATTCCCATCATACCTAGCATAGAATGTTTTGCTGCAATGGGATCCCAACCTGATCCGTGGTGGTTTGATCCATCCAGATCACTCGTTAGGATGAGATTATAGTTTCCAGAGTCTTATCAATCTGTAAATAAGCTTCTTTAGCACCACCTTCTGCACACTTTCAAAGATCTTCATATCGTTGATCAATTGCAAAGAGTCATGAATCTGTTCTTCGTTCAACCGAAATTTCATCAAGGGTTGCAGCAGCCACTTTTGTAGTTAAAGGCAAATCCACAAGCATATTTGCAGGAGCAAAGTACATGTGCAGAGACATCATGCAGATAATGATCCCCAGGAAAAGCTAAGGAAGCACAAACAAGTACAAAAGGATATTTTTAAAAATCCAGAAAAGGGAAGAGAATAGGAAATGGAGGTGAAGAGTGCAGAATCTGCTTATGCAATCAGAACATAACAAGCAGCAGCAAAATGAGAAGCCTTAGGAGATGAAAGTGATTGAAATGAAGTTGTAATTTTGAAGTGCAAAGGTTTACCTGCAACGTGGGCTTAAAATTGAAAAGATATACCGACAAAACCATTGTTAGCAGCATGGCCATTGATGTTGAATACACCTGTAAGAAGCCAAAATTTAAAGCAACTTCCACTGAGATCATTTAATATGGATAAATGCAAATCAAGTAATCATCAACATGTATTAGTCAGATCCAGGCATGTTTAAGGCAGAAAAGCACTAGACAGTACTTGGAAATTATGTCAGGTTATAACTCAGCAAGAAGACAGAGAGTTCAGAGAAGAAAGGAATTCCAACTAAATTAATCAACATCTTCTATGGCAACCCTGAAGTTTGAGCAAGGAGGCTTAGCTTTCAAGAGACAGTTCAATCGAGAAATACAGTCTCAAATTCAAATTGCATGGATGAAAGATGAAACTTAATTAGCAAATCATAGTTTTTGGCTTAGCCTTTAATAACACCACAGATGGAAAAGTGGGGAAGGAATCATGTAGCAGATGCTAAAGTAGTTGATGCATTGGCTACTAGATCAAGTTGAGTTGCTTCGAGTAAAATATGTCTTCATTTGTAATTATAATATAAATGTAGGGTTAGCAAATCATAGTTTCTGGCTTAGCCTTAAATAACACCACAGATGGAAAAGTGGGGAAGGAAACATGTAGCAGATGCTAAAGTAGTTGATGCATTGGCTACTAGACCAAGTTGAGTTGATTCGAGTAAAATATGTTTTCATTTGTAATTATAATATAAATGATAGGGCCAATGTTGCTTGCTTCTAATGCAAGCTAACAGAAATTAGATTACCTTTACAATGTTATCAGCATACTTCATTAACCACGACACCAGCAGCCCAGTTGTTCCCAAATTTAGTACTACCATCCATGTTGAAATGGTATATCCATTAAGAAGACGCTGCCACCATGCTCCCTTTTCGAACCCTCCACTGAAATCATCTAGGAGAAGCCGTAGCATGTTGAAAATTGCACCAAACCTAGGGGGTAAAAAAAGGCATAAATAATGTGATTCTGTTCAAAATTCGTAAAAAATCACATCAAAGATTTGATGGGTGGCACACACTGAGCAGATTTTAAGTAAATGATAAAATCAATAGCCTATTATTGGTCCTGGTAAAATGCACCATAATATTGAGTGTGGTAGTTGATTATACTTGTTCTCTCTACTGCATGAGCATAAGAAAGGTAGTCATGGGATCAGCATACAGACAAACTCAAGATTACTCCCAAGGTGTAATGAAGCTGGTCTCCACAAACAATTCTACAAACCCAGGCTCAGGTGTAAAACTACAATATTAGAATGAGAATTAGAATGGTTAAACAAGTAGATATAGCTTCTTCGCATTCCTGTGGATAATTTGGAGTCATGTCAAATCGCCAAGAACAAAGGGCATTTCCCTCACTGGAATCAATCCTTTTTAAGCCATTATCCAACATTTGAGCAAATGCTTTTATTCACGGATCTACGAACCTCAACTAGCTCATCTGGGAATAATTACCCTAAAGGTTAGAGTTCCACAAATGACATAATCAATCTTGGCACCATGCATTGCTTCACTTCACCAACAGAAATCCGATGAACTCAAATAACATAGAAATTCTATGTCAATTATTGTACTTAAGGTCATTCTCTCTCCATTTTCAAGTCATGAATAGCTATTCCTAAATTATATGCTGCAGCTTTTAAAGATTCCAGTTGGGGCTTACAAAGCAATGGCTATATAAAGGATATGAGGAGGGAAATGAAATAGTACAAATGAGAAAATAGGTACCTACATATATAATTGTACATTCTGCCAGTAAAGGCTATCATTGTTTTTCTTCATCAGAAATTCCGTATATACACCAGCCAATGCCGAGAAACAAGCAGATAGCACTCCCAACATATATCCTTGCATTGGCGCAGAGAACGGAGAGTCACAAGAAGCTGCTCCACAACCTTTCACCTAACCAAAATTACTTCCAAAAAATGTGAAGAGTAACTCTTAATTAAAAATTGGGAAGATCAATTATGATTTGTCACACATATAACACTAACACAAAGACAATGTAGATAAGTCCATTGGGAGTGTACAAAGAACAAACAGGATAAAAGGTGTTCTACAACTGGATAATCATGACCACTGCTTGAAAAGCTGTTTCTTTTTCTCCTCCCATTAGAGTGATTGGCAAAATAATCTGTTAACACCATATTCCCTGCAATTCGTGACAGTCACTTCTTTCCTCTAAACAACTTCCTACTAGCTAAACCTCCTCAGAAAATGTTCAGCATTACAGGTCCAAATAACATAATGAAAGAAATGAGAATCCTGAAGGAAGTAATATGAATAATGCATTTGTCACTTTCCACTACTACTTGGTTCTTAATTTTACAATGAACCACCAGATAAAAGCAGTTCTTTAAATCAAAACTATACTCTGGACTAGTGATTTTAAGTTAGATTGATATAGTCATACATAAATTGTACTAGTATGATACAGATAACTTCTAAATGGATTGCTTGTGCAGAGTTTCTCAATTTCGTGGTTTGCTTAACTCAGAAAATACTAAACGCTTTTGTTCATCCTAACCATGCAGAAACTCATGGGTCATGCATATCAAATTTAGAAATCATACGCCTGAAAAATAAAGCTTGCAGATAGACTAGTCCCTGCATGTAAGTTACCATCACCAACTAATGTAAACCAGATTGATGGTAAGATTGATGGTAAGAAGCAAAAGGATTCCAATCATCACCTGGCTAGTAGTTGTTCCAACAGCTAGCAGAACAATTGCCATCCACTGTAAGGTAGACAGTTTTTTCCTCAGGAACAACCTAAAATGATAAAATTAATGTCATTTTCTGAACTCCATAAACACTTCCATCCTCATTCAAAATTACAAAAATCAAAGAAATTATTTAAAATAGCAAACCTGACCTGAACAATATTGCAGTTGTGACAATCTTCAAGTTACCCATTATCTGATATGTTGACGTATCCAAGTAAGTCAGTGTAGCAAACTGAACATTGTTATGAATCAAGTAAATGATGGAAGGAATAGGAAATAGTCGAACACTCTTCCAGTCAGTTGTCATCCTCACATTAGGCGACTTCCGACACTCTCTCCACAGAAGTATACTTGATACAATAAGCTGAACAAGAATGTATATATATACATATCAGCATACTAAATGTGAACATATGGAGAGAAATTCTAGTACTGTCTGATGTTGAAAAGCAGTGAGAACAACAACCTTGAACACTTCGGCGAGAAAAGGAACAGTGGCATAGTCATACTGATACCCTCCATTACTCTGAGACAATGTTGTCAAGATACCCTACGTAGAAAACCCAGAAAATAGGCATAAGAGGGTTTGCTATTTTCATGAATTATTTGTCAAAAATAACGTTGGATTAACATTCTTAGTATTCAGTGGATTCGAACAGCTAATTTTGGAAAGAAAAACACACAATCCGACAAAAAGTGGAGAAAAAACGAGTTACAAGACAACCTCATAAACAGAATTACATAGTTGTTGAACAGATCAGATCAGTCAAATTCAATAAGAGAGAGAGAGAGAGAGAGAGAGAGAGAGTACTTGAGAACTGGTGAGAACGGTGAGGAGAGCGGCGACGAAGTACCACTGCATTTTTCTATTCTCATTTACAACCGGAACAAACTGAATTGAGCCAAATGACAAGTGAGAGAAATCATTCGAAGAAGAAACCCTAGAAATGGTCGTCCCCGTCCCCCAAATCCGTCGATTTTGATTTTAATTGCGTTGCGTCTATCTATCCAATTTCAAATCCCATCCCGATCTCCATATTCTTTTCCCTACATTATTATTAATATTTATTTTCTTTTTTTTCCATCATTCTTGTTTGTGTCCTCCGCCTTCCCGGGAATTTCCCCTTTCCCTTTTTCATTTTTCATTATTTTATCGGCCCATTTAGCAGTTGGATCGGGTTGGTTCCCCGGGCCGATGGCACCGACATAGTAGGTTTTTTTTTTTTTTTTTTTTTTTAATAAAGAGATTTGAATATGAAATTATCAAATTAAGAAAAAAAAATTTTGACCGCTAGATTATTCCTTTCGAAACATTTAATATAATAGTAGATCAGAATCAAATCTTATATAATAATATATTTTACTAAAAATTTTTTTAAAAATTCAAAATTTAATAATTTTGAATTTATTAAATACCGTTCAAATTAAATAAAATTAAAATAATTTTTTTGATAATATAATAAGAAAAATTATCACATAAAATTTTATAAATTAATTTTTAAACTAATTTAATATTATTCAGACAAGATGTATAATTTGAATCAAATATTTAATATTTAAACTCGATTCATTTAATTAATGAATTCGTAATTCAACTTACATCTCGCTTGTTTAATGCTATAATAAAAGCTGGAATTAGTTTGGATGAGTTACACTATTTTCATTGCTCTAAAGATGCTGGTCTTGTTTCTCACTTTGTAACAAAAAAAAAAAAAATAAATAAATCTCATGTATAAATAAAATAAATACTAAACATTACTTATTAAGAGTATAATCTGAATCAAATCAAATCAAATTGCAAGTGATTAATGATTTATTCCAAAAACATATATATCGCTGGTTTTTGAAAATTATATCGTACTTCCCTATTGATTATTCTTTTACAAATGAATGATTTAGTGTCCAACCAAATTATAAGTTAGAATTAGTGAAACCATGTAAAGACTTCAACAATATTATTCTAATTTTTTTGTTCAAATTGTTTGTATTTAATAAATTTATTCTTAAAATAATATATATATGCGGAGTTAACGTTTTACATTTTGCTAAATTTTGTACAAAATAAAATATTATCGATTGATACCATGCTTAACATATCCAACCGCACAACACAACTAAACATGTAGAATGGTACAGTTCGTGTAATTGTTATGGATACGTAAATTTTATTATTATATTTCTTTTTTTTTGTTATAATAGAAATTGAATTTCGAATCACATGATCAAGAGAGCTGTTGTCACGTGCCATTGGGAACAATTTAATTATTATATTTCCCTTAACAATATAGTCTGTCTGGACATGCATTACTTTGCATTACTATGTTAGGAGGTAGGCCATGGTCATAGCTCAAGAGTAACGCATATTAGTACCATCAATATGCATTCAGAAATTAAAACCTTAATGAGCAAATTTACAACGTAATATAATAACAAGACCTTAAGAATAATCAAAATCAAGACTAAAGATACAAAACTGAAGCCCAATGGCCCAACATTTGACATGTGTCTTGGTTCTATGTTGGACTTTTTATTATTCTCGTGGGTATTAATGTTCACAAAATTAATAATTATCAAATAAATCAAGATTTGGTAATGTTATTCTGGTAAGATTTATTCTGGTTTATCAAATAATCTCAAATTTTATATAATAATCAACGATGAAGATTTGATCATGACTCATTCGATAATCATCAACTCTGTAAGTATGAGCATCGAAGCACCGTATGATGAAAATGATCTTCATACTTAACATTGTTGGAATGCGAATGTCACTTTAAAGCACGGCCAATCTTAGGGGAAAAATTTAAAAAAAAACTTTCCCCATCTTTAAGATTTTTAAAGTTGATTCAAATATTTGATTTAATACCACAATTTACAAATTACAGATTTTTATAATCTCCAATGATTTCAGTCCTTTGCCAATCTTAACGTTCCAATTTTTAACACGAGATTTTTGTAAATTAGATTGTATATCTCTTCCCTAAATTAGATTAATGAAATAATCTTTGTATAGGATTATTACTCCTAAGTTTTATTTTGTTTTTGGGAGGTTAGATTCATGTCCCCTTCTTATATTTGATTTTTTTTTTAATAAATTAGGCTGACATCCACCCCCAAATAGAGGTTCCCCCCCCCCCCCAAAAAAAGGTTCTAATCTTAGCAGAGAGAGGTCTTCAGCAATCTAAATCAAAGTCAACGATCGAGTGAGTTTCTGGACGATTACTTCATTTTGTTGGTCAACAATAACAATAATTTGCTTGATTTTTTGAGTCGATTGTTTAAGGCATTTTATCGCGCTAATTTATTTGTATTTATGTTGTATTGCTCCAATATTTAGATTTTGATAAAATCTTAATCCATACGTAATTCTTGAGTTTTGATCCAAAATAGGTGTATTTAAAATAATTTATCTGTACAACAAATAATGCAAACATATCGATATTTTTATGTTGAACGAGTAGCATAAAATTTTATTTTTTTAAAGATCATTTATATCCTTCATCGATTGATTAATGTAGAATATCAGAATGTTAGAACATGAGTTTAATTTCTTTGTATGTTATTTTTTGTTGATTATTGTACAAGAATAAAATTAGATATTTCATGAAAAAAAAGCAAAATACAATTAATAAAAATCACATTAAGTTATGAGAAAATCAAGACTATCTTTCTATCACCAAGAATAAAATTTTTCTTTGGAAAAAAAGAAAAAGAGATTACAAACCATTTGTGCACCATGTCACTGTGGGAGCAAAAGCCACATTTGGCCATACATATTTTTTAAATTTTTTTTTGGCGGGAAAAAAAAAAAGCAAGCCAAGTGAGATCCATTAAAAATTAAATAAATTATAATTTACTTGTGTTCATTTTAATATATTTTAGAAATTCTGATATTTGATTAAAAAAATATTTTAACCGATTCAATTATTGGATTTTAATTTTGTTTTATTTCATTAGTATGACCTATCATACATTTGCTTGATTTGATTCTTGTAGCATTACTCATATTAAAGAAAAATGAATAATAATTTAAATAAAATATATATTTATAATTTATCTGTATAACAAATAATGCAAACATATCGATATTTTTATGTTGAATGAGTAGCATAAAATTTTATTTTTTTTAAAGATCATTTATATCCTTCATCGATTGATTAATGTAGAATATCAGAATGTTAGAACATGATTATTTGAGTGGACTCCTAAATTTTTAACACAAAGTTTCATAAGTATTAATAGTTTTGGGATTGTTTTGTTTGGTTTTTGTGAAATAGCCAAAAAAAATTTTATAAAAATTTAAATAATTAAAAAAATAAAAATTTATCACTCGGAAGAAGGACAAATTAGATTTTGATTTCTAAATTTTGTATTAATTTTTGGGCCTTTTGGTTTGGCCTTTTATATTTAATTTTAAAATTTTTATTTAATTTATTTTAAAAAAAAAAGAAAAGAAAGAAAAAGGTGAGATTTGCGTTATAGACTTGGTGCTACGCGTATTGACAGCAAGAAAACGTTAAACTACATCCAGGTAACCGTTACTCTCCTCACTCATTCAACTCCCGAAAAATTATTAAATACCAAAAATGTTATACGCGAAATTGTATTTTATGTCACAATCACTCTCTCTCCCCAAAGAAAACGGAATTCTCAACGGCCAAAGAAGTTTGAAACTTGAAGTTCCACAAAAATGCAATCCGACAACTGCCGGCCTTAGTCAGATATCTCATATACCTCTCTCGGAATTTCCGTTGACTCGGTCGTTTTTGGAGAGAGAGAGAGAGGAGAGGGAAAAAAAAAAGGAATCCAGACCCATCTGGTGTTGATCTCTGTCTGTACCCCCACACTAATTTTGATCAATGTTTTGGTCAGGCGTTATTGTGTGTAATTTCGGCCTGATTGGATCAAAATTTTGGTGGGGGGATTTAATTTTGGATTTTTGTGAGATACCCAGGTTTTGTTTTTGATTGATCTTAATTGGGTCTTGCTGTTTTTGTTCTGGGTTTGTCAGAATTTGACGAAATTCTCTTTTCTGATCTCATGTTCAATTGTGGAATTGTTTGTGATATAGAGGACGACGAATACTTCTTATAGCAGGTTAAAATTCTCATTTTCATGTGCTCTCTTCATGATTCTTTGTCTTTGTTAATTATTAGTTTATCTAGCGTTTGAAAATTTTCCTTGTAAATGAATGTATCTTATGTATCTTTGTCCTACGAAATTGCTATTCATATGTAAAAGAAATTTGCATAAATACCAATTTTTTCTTTGTTCTGTTTAAGGTTGTTTTAGGTTCTTTTGATTTATTGCCACCTTTTCCTTCTTTTGAGGACGTTGATGATTGTTCTGACAGGCCCAAGAGAACTTTATTTTCGGTGATCGCTGTCATTTGAGTTTTGCTTTTGGCTTGACCCCTAGTGCGTGGGGTCTCCTCTCACATTTTCAAGGTCGGAATGGAGCAATTCCGGCAAATAGGAGAGGTTTTGGGTGGTTTGAAGGCTCTAATGGTGTTGAAAGAAGACATTCCGATCAACCAAAAGCAGTGTTGTTTGCTGCTCGACATGTTTGACTTGGCTTTCAAGACCATTGCCGGGGAGATCAAGCAGAGCTTAAGGTTGGAAGAGAAGAGCACCAAATGGAAAGCAATGGAGCAACCTTTGAAAGAGCTTATTAGGGTCTTCAAAGATGGAGAGCTTTATATAATGTATTGTTCGGAGGTAAAGGACTGGTGCGGAAAAGCATTGTGTCTTCATCAAAATAAGGACTGTGTGGAGTTTCTCATTCACAACTTGCTTTGTTGCTTTCCTGTTGTCATTGAGGCGATTGAGATAGCTGGGGAAATTTCAGGTCTAGATCAGGATGAGATACTAAAAAAGAAGCTTGCGCTTGAGAGGCAGTGTGAGAGGGACTGGAATGATCTCAAGCTTTTCCAGTGGAAATTCGGGAAGCAATACTTGGTTTCTAGAGACATTTGCAGTCGTCTTGAGAGCGTCTGGAAAGAAGATAAATGGCGGCTTATTGAATCAATTAGAGAAAAGAAGAATTCAGGGGCACTGTCGAAGAGTGAACGTCGATTGGGAGACATCCTGCTTAAAAAATTGAATGGACTAGAACCATTTGGTATTAAGCAATTCCCGAGTTCGACATTGGTTGATTCAAAGGATTACCAAGTGAGGCGTAGATTGGGAAGTGGGAGTGAGTATAAGGAGATCCATTGGTTGGGGGAGAGCTTTGTTTTGAGACACTTTTATGGGGAGATTGATCCATTAGTGCCTGAGATTTCATCTCTTTTGCTGCTATCGCATACCAATGTTATGCAGCATCTTTGTGGTTTTTATGATGAGGAGAAGAAAGAGTGTTTTCTTGTTATGGAATCGATGAGCAAGGATCTTTGCAGCCACATAAGGGAGAATTCTAGTCCAAAGAGGAGAATTCCTTTTTCTCTTCCCGTCACGGTTGATATCATGCTTCAAATTGCAAGAGGAATGGAATATCTTCACTCACAGAAGATCTATCATGGAGACTTGAATCCTTCCAATATCCTCCTCAAGGCAAGGAATTCATCTTTAGAGGGCTATGTTCATGCCAAAATTGCAGGATTTGGCTTAACCTCCGTAATAAGTCCTAAATCGCAAAACACCACAAACCAAAATGATGCTAATCCTTTCATTTGGCATGCTCCCGAAGTTTTGGCCGAGCAAGAAGAGGAAGGCACTTGTAGTTCCAAGTGCACAGAAAAAGCAGATGTCTACAGCTTTGGGATGATCTGCTTCCAGCTTTTGACAGGAAAACTGCCATTCGAAGACGGACATCTCCAGGGAGAGAAGATGAGCAGAAACATTAGAGCAGGTGAAAGGCCTCTCTTCTCATGCCAAATACCAAAATACCTCTCAAACTTGATCAAAAGATGCTGGCAAACTGAACCAGCTCAGCGCCCAAGTTTCTCATCCTTATGTAGGATTCTTCGCTTCATTAAAAGGTTCATTCTAATGAACCCGGATCATGGTCTAGCAATACCACCCTCACCAACAGTGGATTACTATGACATAGAGGCTGTTTATGCGAAGAAGTTTATAAGTTCTAGTTCTCCAGATGTAGGCTCTGTGTCACAAATTCCATTTGAGTTGTTTGCTTTTAGACTCATGGAAAAAGAGAGGAATAGTCCCAACCTCGTTGAAAAGAAGTGGGAGAGGGAGACAGCGAGTGAAGCTATATGCAGAGAGGCAAGTTCATTGATGGAAGATTTTGTCCCACCTTTATGTGATAAGCTGTCAGTTTGTTCTGAAGTTGTAGGTAAGAGGGGTTCTCCAACAAGGAGATCTTCAGACATGAAGGCCAGCAGGACTCTGGGTCAGTCTATCTCACTATCCTTTAATTATTATTATTATTATTATTTTCTCTTTAAGGCCAATAAGGCTCAAATTGAAGAACTTCATTTTGAACATATAGGGTCACCACCAAGAACACCAAGGACACCAAGAGTAGCAACGTCACAAAGGTCATCACCATTGAATCC
The DNA here is from genome assembly GCA_037126225.1 of Dillenia turbinata. NCBI lineage: Eukaryota > Viridiplantae > Streptophyta > Magnoliopsida > Dilleniales > Dilleniaceae > Dillenia > Dillenia turbinata. Next base: position 23,414,636 of record JBAMMX010000001.1, read on the forward strand.
ATGTGGACGAAGTATGTCAATGTCTAATGTTACAAAGCCTGCAAGACAATCAGCAACTGTGATGAGCCCAGGTAGAGCAATGGTGATAAGCCCAGCTAGACGCATTCGAAGATCTGGTCATGCCTCAGCCTCAGCATCAGACTCTGAGTTGTTGCAGTAGTTCATACTCCGAGTTTTGTGGTAGTTTATTTCACTGCATCATTGTCAAATAAGCATCCAAATTCATGTTTTGTACAACTGTTACAGATAATGTAGGTTGTCAATAACTAAGAAATTACGAATTTTGCCTTTTTGTTGATACCTAGTAACTCCACTTTTTAATATTTCAAAATAGGTCTTTTCCAATATTTAAATTGCTTAAAGTTTATTCTGTGAATGCACCGTATTCTCAGTTCAAGAATTCTCAGTTCAAGATTGATACCATGCCCCGGATAATTAACAAGGTAATTAGTCTGCTAATTCATGGCACAGAAAGTCCGCTATTTAGCCATAACACTGGCAAATTGCAATGTTTTAAAATTTCTGAGCTCATCTATAAAAAAAATTCTCATATATAACAAAATTTAAGAAATTTACAATAATGGTTGCTGTCTTACACAGAAAAGACGAAAAGCAGGCTTCTCTTGTTCCTGCTTGTAAACTCAAAGGCACGTATATCAAAAAATAAAAAACCTAAACGCTCTTATATACCTATATTCCTATTATACAAACATGACGAGAATTTCTCTGAGTTAATAGTCGTATGTTGATCTTGAGAAGAAGTTAGGCCTAAAATGCGGATCATCTTTGACACGCGGACTGCACACTTGATCAGCAGAAGCTTTAGGAGCAGTTTGCAGAGACCGATCATACTGCCAGCCACAATCTTTTTAGTGACAAGCTTTTCATGGCTTGACCATCGATGTAGCTGCCCCACAAAACTTGCTGGCCTACCTAACTATTGTTCGGTTCATCAACTTTGTTGCACTCAAACATGTCTTCTTCAGTAATGTTGTCCCCCACACCACCATAATCTTCAAACCTTATATAATTCTTGCCAGCTTCAGATCATACCACGTATGTTGGTGGTGGTTCTGCACCATCTGATGATTGCCCCTTCAAGATAATCATCAGGCTTGACCCAGCACCAATTGCCAGCTTAAAGAATAGGTAGGACTTGCTCGTTACATAAAGCAATCGAAAGGATTCTCCATTGATCAGGATGTTTACACCAACTGCAACAATTTAATGCATCCAGTGGAATTGGCAGAAACAACTGTGTTTGATTTTCCTCTCCAGCAGACACTTGATACAAACTGTCCAGCATCATCATCAGTCTCCTTTCCAGATATAGGGTCAATTGAACCAAATTTGTGGGAAGTGATGGGCATTGGAAGAGATCTATAGTAAGCATAAACCTGAGAAGAACATAGATCACCAGAAGGAAGAAGATTAATTTGTCAGCTTATAGCAAAACCTAAGTAGAAGGAAATAACCTCAGGCAGTAAAATTGGTCACAATCATCCGATAACAATTTTTACCAAATGGTAATCTTTTATTCTAATCTCATTAACATTTGCTTTGGCCAACATGCAGTCAAATAAGAGCATGCTTACCAATACAGAAAATCAACTAATCAATACATTTGCACTAGTCATGGTTGTCTGACAGTTAAATTTCTGAAATTGATGATGAAAATCACCAGATGCAATTTCTGATGCCTCTTCTAGATGTTCAAATCAAATGATATATGTCCAGTCCGCCAATAAAATTTTGAACTTTAAATAAATATTTTACCTCATTTGTTTCTGAACCGCAGGCAATATACCCGTCAGCAACAGATAAGCCCACAAAATTCTGAAGCAGAAACAAGCATCCAGAAAAACAAGAAATTATTGGCCAAATCTTCCATTGTATGGTCGGAGAAAGAAATAACTAGAGATTCTGAAATAAGAAAAAGTACATTCAGATAGACAAGCACCTTCTCATTCGTGTGCCCCCTAAGGGTTTGATGGCAAGCATTCATGGAAAAACCATGTGAACTGGTTTTGCTTAGATCCCAAATCTTTAGTGTGCTGTCAGTGGATGCTGAAACAAGAGTTCCAGAATCTAAGAATTTGACATAACTAACTGCCCTGTCATGGCCAGCCAACGTACACCAGGGAGCTCGAGCATTTCGAAGATCATAGCAGTAGATTTTGTAATCCGCTGAGCCAAAGGCAAGTAAATGGGCAGAGTAAGCAGAAAACTGAACACAGCAAACATTTGCAATGTTCCTTATTGTTCCAAGACAGTTCTTCTGAAAAAAAGGGGCCCACCTTAGAAGCAAAGGACTGTATTTTAATACAATTAAACTAACATATTATCACAAGCAATAAACAATTAGAATGAAAACCGCATTAAAATGTGGAAATCGTGTGGACAAGCTAATGCGCTTGCAGTATAATGCTGCTACTACTCTGCAGCCCCTAATCATAGGGGCAGCTTCAAGCACCCAACAAGAGGATTGTCTCTTGCCATCATTAAGGCAAATTCCAAAATAAAGTTCTCCAATAAAAAAGTGCAGCACACTATTTTAAGAGAATTACAATCTCATGTGAGCAACCACCCTATTGCCATTAGAATAGTATGTAACTATAACATTTTATAATGCATGAACACAAATGAATGACATTTTACCCTTTTCCTTTTGTTTGCATTTCTTTTTCATCCAAAAGTGATGTGTAATGTATTATGGACCCACTTTTTTATTGGTATTTGAATTCCCTTCAAGATGTAACTTTCATTATGTATCTACTTTCTGGAAAAGAGAGAGCAGAGATCATACCTCATTGATGCTCCACAATTTCACACAACAATCATCACTTCCACTGGCCAATTTCATGGGATCCTCTTGAGAGAAGTCAACAGACCAGGCTCTCTTTTGGTGCTCAATGTACTGAGCAAACACCTGCCCACCACTTGCATCCCATATCTGAAACAAATCAAAGCAAAAATCATAATGAGTTCGTCAAGGAAAAGTAGAGGCAAGGTACCTCTAGACAACAAATCATAAGAGAAGGATAAACCAGATTGGACCTGACTCCGTTAAACATTATGCACCTAGTTAGTTAGCTCAGCATATAAATTTGACTTTTCCTTTTCATTTCACTTATATAAATTGGACTCAATTAATTAATTTTAGCACTGCATTAATTTATCAAGTAACTATTAATATGAATTGCAAAATCATATGGCTAACGCAAAGTTAAGTTGGGATGGGAAGAATCATTCTTTTTTCTCTTTGCTAGGCCGGATGGGAAGAACTTATGAAGAGAATTAAGCTTCCCTTCAGACACTCACTTCATATGGTCAAAATCCTGATGTACACAAGAATGACTCAATGTGCTTTTGCAATCATTATATATGTCAACTGTGGGGAGGGTAACCTTAATGTTTTACTAAGATAACCCTCAAAAGACTGAATAAATGGGAATCTCTACTTTTTTCTGAACATATGTATCAGCTCACATATGTAAATTGGACTATAGAAAATTATTCAAAATGTAATATATTCTCACCTTAACATATGCTCACCTTAACAATGCCATCATAATCAGTTGAAGCTAAATAGTTTTTGATATAGTTGTTCCAGCAGATGCAGCTAAGCCTCGATCTATTTGGAATCTCAATAACTGGATAATGAATGTCAACATAGTCATTAAAGAGCGACTGAAACTCAAAAATCTTAATTTTCTTTGATATTCCGGTAGCTGCAAAATAGTCCTGATCACGGTCAAAGCTCAAAGAGCAATTCACATTTGCAGAGTTGCCGAACTCCACATTTCGTAGTACCCCGCGTACTTTGAACTTACTATAACGAGCATACTTGCACAAACCGTCAAAAAAGGCACCGAGGCGATTTGAGGATTGCTGTCCATGATCATCTCTCTTTAAAGGATACCATTTTCCTCGATCTTGTAACAAATTGTTGTCTGTACGTGTTGCAGTAGCAGTCTCTGGAAGCTGAATATTAGATCTCACAGAAAAGTAAGCACTTTCTAGCTGCTGAAAATTTCCCTTCAGCCTTGAGGCATTTGGAGTAGAAGTTAAGGGTGTTATAGAAAGTGAGTCTGAACCTGGAGGTTCTCTCTGGGGAAACATATCTCCCCTTAAAACAGTCAATCTCATGGAGTCATTAATTGAGGTTGAAGATCTTCTTGATAAGTGCCTTTTCGCAACCTCTTCAGCATCCACTGTTAATAACCTAATGTCTTCTACCAACTTTGAGGCATGTTGCCTCTTTTTTTCTTCCAGTGATATGAGGAAATCCAATAACAATTCTGATTCAGCATCTTCTTGCTCAAAGTCAATAGATTTTGGCAGCTCATCTTTGATCATATCCTGGAGTCCACTTATCACCTCTGATTGTAGAACTTCCCTGTTAAACAAATGATCAGGTACACAGAAGCAATATTAGATCTGGTAAGTAATATGGCTGCTTCTTGATGTAAACTGGAGTCCAAGATTTAATGTTAAGGTGACAAGATAATGCCAATATTCGAACACAACAAAATGTAGCACTAAAGCATTCCCTCCACCTGATGTCTGATTAGCTTAGCAGATGCTTTCAATGAACTCTAGTTTGAGCCTTTCCACTGATAAATTAAAATATCGTGAAAATTTCCATCATAAAGGTTAAAATATAATAGAAGTCACTCTAACAAGTGCCAAACCCCCCCTAATTCCGCCTGCCAGTGCCAAGAGAATAGCATTCTATAATTAGATTTACATCTAAACAACAATTACCAATTTTTAGGAGGTTATAATCAATTAACTGAGGTGGACTGTGCAGTATTCACCTTACACCAGGTTAATCAAAGACTTATGACCTATGAGGCACCTCAAATAGAACTCTATCTATGAGGAGGCAAGTTGCTGCCCCATGTCTAATACAGAGGCAGGTCTCTGATTGATGCCCTAACAGTCAGCAGTTTACTCAGTTCATCTTTATTTGTGGTGTTGACAGAACAGAAGTAATGTAATGTAGAATGACAATAGGAGAGTAGAAAGAGAAGCAGGAAAAGAAGAAAGAGATGAAACCAGAGAAGAGAGAGAAAGAAAGACAGAGTGAGGGACAATTAACTTGAAGACAAGGCTCAATATATTCCACTACGCAAAGTATATCACCAATAATAAACCCTAATGCCTAAATATATGGGCAATACCCCGAAAACAAATATAGAAATAGTATCAAGAGAACAACAACAGCAGCAGCAGCATCATATAAGCCTTAATCCGAAATAGTATCAAAAGAACAATTTCATAAAAACTAGAAAAAAAAAATAATAGTAATTATTCTAAAACCCTAATTCTTGAAAAAGTTCAAATATATTTTGCCTCAATTCTCCCCAGGTGAAAAGACTCAGACTCTGGAGAGTAATAAAATGTACGTCGAGGTGGGTGAATCCAAACAACCAAATAACTCCGTAGAATAATTCCACTTGAAAACAAATATGCAATCATCACAACTTCATAACACCTCAAATTCTGTGAAAATTCTTATCAAAGAAAAAAGAAGTATAATTCTAATCGTAAGTAAATTAAACAAATTAACATAATGTCCACATCTAAATATGAAAAATTTTGCCTGACATCCTTAGAAACCTTTTTAAAATTTTCATTTTTCACACCCTTTTCAACCTTTGCAATATTTTTAAAATTCTCAACAAGCTCAGTTTTACACCTCTCTCCTTCTCCACATAAAGATGAAAGGATAACATTATCAACCATAATAACTATCTCATCAACTAGTGGGGACTCTTCTTTAATCAAATGAAAAGACTCATTAATTTGTGCAATCTGTTCAATGGCTCCTAATATATCGGATTCAAGCAGTCTCTCACCTTTTGGATTAGACTCTTGGGATTGGATTTTATTCAATTTTTCATGAATCACTCTAAGCTCAGTTTTACATTCTTCATATTCTCTTTTTATTGAATTATAAAATTCAATTCTTTTTTTTTTCTTTTAATTCTCACGAGAAATTATATTAAGTTTAGATTGAAATCAAGTAGCAGGGTTACAATATTACGACTCAACAAAATAACCATCATAATCATTAGTCTCATAGGCATATCTTAGGACTTCTCGTGAAAAAGATGAACAATTATATCTACGGTCATAATATCTAGAATTATAAATATCATAGTTACTACAAAAACTACGACTATGAGCAGATCATGACAGGTGTCCTTAGAACAAGTGGCAAGAGGGGGAACACAATTCTAAACATTGTATTCACCTTGGATTTATTGACCATGATAAGAATAGCAATGACAATATGAATTGCAATCATCATATGGTATGACTAAGAGAACAAAACCCTAAATGGACCAAAATGTTAATTTATTCAATTTACAAAAAATAAAATCATAATGGAAACTTTTGAATTGAGAATGTTACCCAGATCAACTATGGCACATCAAAATTGCATGACTAAGTGAATACTGCTAAGAACTGGTTATGGAAGTGCATAAAGTTCCAAAAAGTATGTTGAACATATGCAAATCAGAGCAATATGTACTAAAAAAATCCCAAAAGAAATGCTGAACCAGGTGAAAAACTCACAAACAGTGGTGAATCAGGACAGAAAACTGAAGCAACGAACCTAAACTAGAGCAAAAAACTCAGCAGGTCTAAATGGGACAGGAAAACCACTTAGAAACTCTGAACCAGGCATGCAAAAGATGCAGCAAAAACCAAAGGAAATCCTGATATTCAACTTGTAGATAGTCACTTATGAGCAGTGTTGCATAACCAGTGGATTTCAAGGTGAGGTTCTGATGCCAGTTATTGTAGAATGACAGTAGGAGAATACAGAAAGAAGCACAAAAGAACAGAGATGAAATCAGAGTAAGGAAGGAGAGAAGGAATGGGAGAGGGAGTATCAGAATCCATTGATGACTCAAGATCATTAATCAAAGTATATCAGCAATAATAGACTCTAATGCCAAGACATAGGAAACACCCTACAAATATGGAAATATGAAAAGAACCATCTCACAAAAGTTAGAAACAGAGAAAATAAAAGAAACTATTCTAAAACCCCGAATATTAAATAACTTTTGATATATTCTACATCATAATGACATCATTTAAGGTTAATAAGGATGAGAAATACTACATCCTCACAAATTAATTAACTAAGTGGACAGACATCAAATCAAAATATCAGTCAAATGACCCAGGGATAGATGCTGATGATACAATGCAACAGGAGAGTACATGGTATCACCTTGTTGTTGGACGCAAAGAAGGTTCAGGATGAAGTAGCCACAGACAAAACCCAGCTTCCTTAGGGTTCTTCGAAAGAAAGGATGGAGGAAGAATCCTGTGACACAGATCTGACATTGCCCTAGCACGTCCATCCACGGAGTCAAAACAGCTAAGTAACTGAAAGAGACCACCAAATTTACCCAAAAGTTATTGACAGCCGAATCACTTTAATCAGAATTGACAACAAGAAGAGAGGAAGGATGACGTCACCAATTTTCAGATAAAAAGATAGAACAGTGCACCTTCTTTTTCCTAGCTCAATTGAAATTGGGGAAAAAAAAAGACTATACAGAGAGAAAGAGGGCACTCTATATTAATTAAAAATGCAGACTAAAATATGCCTCTTTGGTTTATAGTTATGGCCATGGTAAAAGCAATGGTGAGGCCTTTATCCACAATGTAATCAACACTCATAATAGGAAACAATGACAGGTTATGGTCTTATTAGTAGTTTGTCTATAGATTACTATCATCGTCTACACCTCATTCTTCTTAAACAAAGCAAAATTATACTTATAAATTGCATGTGACATATAATTTGACTAAGAACACACCTCAAAAAGAAGAACTCCAAGACAATATACGTTAGATGAAAATGAACATCCTTTCTCACTACTGCCCTCAGGACTTGTATACCACTTATCTTCCAACGGTAGTTTTTGAGCTGCATCAGAATGTTCATTGCTGCCAGACTTGTTCATATTCATGTAATTGGCACTCACATTAAGTTCTTTATAGCTTGGATTTGGCCGACCCAATACCTTGACATCCATTTCATTTGCAGTCTCAAGTTTGAAACTGGATATTGGAAACTGTGAGCCCAGTGAAGTAATATTGCCAAACTTCCGCTTCTTCACCCCTAGATTAGCTAAGGTAAGTCTGCGTGCATCAAACTGTCTCTTTCCATTAATATCACTCTCAAAATGGGAATTGTCTCCATCCAAACTACCGATCAAAGAATGTCTGCAGATAAATGATCCAATGTATTTCACCTGATTCAATGGCAACAAGGTGAAACAAGATGGCCGTACGTCTGGCAAAACTACTCCTTTAGAATGAAAGGCATCAACCAGATCAACAATCTGCCTAAAAACACAAAGTCTTTCAACTTTATTTATTTTATGGTGATCATTATCCAACCATTCTCTCAAGTTTATGCCCTCATGAAGAGCAGTTTTTCCACTTGAAGTACAACTGAGTGATGCAGCAGATGGCTCCATAGAAATACCAGCAGCTCTTGAATTACTCTGATATCTCAATTCAACACCAGAACTATCATGAGATGGGGCCCTATATATGATGCCCTTACCCTTCAAGGTGTTCTTAATAAAATACTCAGAAAATCCAGAAGATGATAAAACCTTTGTCCGTATACCTCCAGGTGTAGTTGTATCATTTGTTGAATTGGCACTATCATTACTTCTAAGTTGTTCAGTGACTTCATCACCATCTTCGCAATTGGACTGCTTACAAGGCAAAGGCTTTTGAGCTAATAACTCGTGGAAAACACTAAACCTTGAATTCTCCCAAACACTTGATGCTGCCTGCCCATTGTCCTTGTCTGAGGCATCTCGTACTGCATTTCCACCACATGATCCTCCACCAATTCGACAAAGATGCTGCCACTGGTCCTGCATAGTCTGCAACCTGTCCCTAACAGTTGAAGGACCAACAACTGCTATGTTTGAGTTTTTGTATTTTCTCAGTGTCAACTCCTCAACCATGACACAATCATCACTTGTAAATCGAGGGCCAGCATGATGTCCCAAAGCTGCCACAGAACGTAAACTCCTATCAAAAATCTCTCCATCTAAAGTTCGTTCAAGAGTGTGAGGTGAATGTTCCGTGTCATCACCCTCGCCAGGTAAAACCATCTCTTGGACTAGCATATTGGAGGTGCCATGTTTCAAAGGATAGGAGCTTTCTTTGCTTTGGAGATGTGCACCCTCAGATGCACCCATAGCTGCCACTTCATCGCCAATATCATCCATGTTGTACAACTTTTACTCAATCGAGTTGCCTTAGCATTGGAATCTGACCTGTTCAGTTGATATCCACATAAGAGATAAAACATGTTATCATATCCCAAAAAATTATAACAAGAAAAAATACAATGATGGCTGCTAGGATTGAGCCATGCCAACCAATTAGCAAAATTAGTTCTTACAAGGCATTCAAAGGCAGAAAGCTATCAAAGAAAGCGGACACGACACGACAGGACTGGTATCATTTGAACTTTTAACTATCAAGAAATCCATTTCACCACTAATTCCCTGATAATTCATAAATTTAACAATGTTCTCCATGTACAGTGTTTTCCTCGCACATAAATGCAACAGGCCTATATTATGTCTACGAGAAACCAAGTTAGACGCTCAATTACATATTACCCGATTTCTATCTAAATGAAATTGACTAGCATTTCTCTAGCTAGAACCCATTATTTTTAGGTTCCCAACAGAATCATTCCTTTAATGAACACATTGTGGTGTCAATTCCCCATTTTCCTAACACATGGCGGCATAACTGAATTTCAAATTAAAAATGGTTTGCTCCTAAGATTCTACTCCTATGGTTCATGTCATACAACCCACTCAGAGAACTTCTGAAATGCCTTTTTAATGGCTAAGTTATGCCATTCGAAAACATTAGCTCTATACAGCAGTGAAATATACGGGTGATAAAGTGACTTACTGACCCCCTCCATGACAGACTAAAATCATCCAAAATGGTCAGCCAGTGATTAGAGCATCCCCAGCAAATACATCAGACCGAGGATGGGCATTACACAGACACCCCTTAACTTCTTTTTATTGAAAAAAAATAACAATAATTTTGTGAGTCAAACCAAAGACCTCAACTTTATCATAAAGCTACAAGTTGGCCCACAATGCAGTAAAATCATCCTTGCATCAAAATCCCAACTCAAGGCATGAGGTTCTCCCTTACATTACTATACACTGGATAAATTAGACAAAAACATAGTACATGGTATACTCTTTACCCAGCAGACAACTTCTCTTGAATTAATTACAACAGATAATTTGAATTAGCACTGCAAAAATCATGCGAGACAGTACAATGATCAACAAACATAAACAGCCATGGGGCTTCAAGAAAGCAAATTTAGATTACAACAGTTATTAAAAAAAAAAAAAAAAAAAAAACCTAGTCCAATCAAAGCCGAAACATCACAAGTAGTGAAGTTCAGGGAATTCTAAGAAAATTCAGAAACATTAATCCTAAAACTCACCGAAATTGAACAGAAACAAAGAAATCAAGAACCGTCGAACGTGGATTCTTCGGTTCAGAGCCTGTGAATTTGAAGAGATAAACAAAAAGTAGGAAAAGGTTTCAAACCACAGAAATAAAAACCTAAATAAAACCACCCATCCCCCACACCAACAGTGAGCAAATAAAAAGGAAAGGTCACTACTTGCCTGAAATGGCAAAATTTAATATATCATTTCTTCTCTCTCTCTCTCTCTACATAATATAGAAATTAAGTTATATATTATATAGCATAGTTTATCTGGGGTAGGTACAAATGTTCGAAATAAAATATTAATTTCAATGGATCTAGCTTTAAAATAAAATAAAAGGCAAAATTCAGCAAATTAATAAATATTGATAATTTATTTTAAAAATTTTAATTATATAAAATTTAGATATTTAAATATAGACAATTTAATTAATAAAATATATTTTTTAGTGGAAGTTCAAACTTTATTGAAAGTAACTTAGTCTAAGTTACAACTTCATCTTAGCCAAAGGACTGATTAAGGTACCATGCAAGTTACAACTCAAAATTAGGTATATAATTCGAATAATATTAAGGAATGTAGTTAATAAGAGATTGAGTTTTTTTTAACTATTTTAATAAGGGATAAATAAATTATTTGGAATGAAATAATAAGTAAATAAAATTATTTCCAACAAGAAAAGATTTTTTCTATCGAATGATTGCTTCAGAGGAGGCGTTCCAGATTTTGAGAGTGCTCAATTTTGAACAAATTAATATGCTAGGGTTTTTTGCTAATTAAAAAAGAAATTAAAATCAACAAACATTATTTTTTCTTTGATGGATAAAAAATTTAAAAATATTTGTTATACATGTTTAATATATGTTTTGACATTTAAATATTGATTAAAATTTTTATGATTAATTAAAAATTTTAAAATGATTGTATTTAAATGCACCTTATTACTACTTTTACCCTACTTCTCCTTGCGTGATTGCTTTTTTTTCCTTAATAATATTAGATGTTGTTAATTGCTAGTACTAGTAATTAATTTTACCCTGAAATTCCAAAAAAATTTCTCTATTGTAATTAAAATTTAAAATTTGGAAACGATGCGTTTAGGAGATTTTAAAAAAAAAATGGTATCCACGTAGTGCTTGCAAGTTGCGGTCAGATTAGCGCGGCGTCTCACCGCACCAAGAAAATAAATATTGCAATTCCATTGGCTGGTTTTATGCCACGTCATTACTTGCAAGACGGGTCCTCGGGTTGGTTAAAAACCGGTAAAGGAGCCCGAGCCTGAGCATGCAGTTTTCTGCCACATCCAAAAGCTGGTTAGACCAACCTACGGTACAGATGTGGCATCTCAGTCACGTGGCAAGCATCGGTAACATTTCCCTAATTTGAGGGACCAATCGGGTTTGAGGTTCTTCGTATTACTCGGCGTGATTGGAAAGTACATACTCGGATTATCCGGTAATATAGGTTCATGTAATTTTTTTTTTTAATTTAGTAATAATACTATATTTTTAAATTTTTATATACTATGGACTCTTTATTTTGTTCTAATGCGAGTGAAAAGAATCATATGGATTCATCCCACCCGATAAGGCTGAAGCATGAAACAGAATATATATATATATAAAGAAAAAAAAAATGGTTGAATCTTTAACCTTATAATAATATTAGATAAATCAAATTAATTATGTATTAAATCAAATTTTACGTGTTAATATTTACTAATTTTAATTAGATTATTTATATGTTTTAATAAATTAAAATAAAATTATGATTAAAAATCAGTGATCATTTATTTAACCTATAATTTGTTTAGTTTATTTAACATTATTCTTATTTTAGGTTACTTTGTTTTTTATAAACCTAAACCGGGCTTAATTATTTAGGAGGTAATACTAACATTTAGTTGGTCTCGGTAACCTTTAAATAAGATTTTAGTTTCGAATTTTGTGTATAAAAAAAACAAATGTCGAAAAAATTTTGCCCTTAAAAGTGTAATCCGATTCGAAACAAATTTAGTCAGATCCAACATAATTACTAAAAACACATAAATTTATAAAAAATAATAAAAATAAATAAAAATAAAAATAAAAATTAGGAGGTGCTACTAGACTGTGTTGAGATTGTCTAGTGCCCGCTCTCATGAGATTTGTCCCAATATAAGAACATGAATCCATAAGTGGTGGAGATCCCATGTAAATTCAAATACCATTCCACAGTTCATATTAGCAAAATATCATATTCTTCTAAACTTTACTAATTTTTGAATTGAATCAGAAAGAATTTAGCGAGCTTGGAACATGCGCTGTGCACCGCAGCCCATAATTTAAGTCACTTAGTTTTTGACTCATATGAACTTTCCTAAGAAAAAACCATCTGGCCCATGTTAACCACTCTATTTTACATCACTCTACTTTAACAAGCACGACTAAATAGTTATGGGGCAACTCCAGTGAACAAACTACGCTTTTTCATATAAAAGATTATAATAAATCAGATTAAACTAATGATATTGAATCACTTGATGAAGTTGTAGCTTAATAAACAATAGATATAATTCAAACTAGGCAAGAATTTTGTAGATGGGAGGAAGATGGTTAAATCACAAATAGCCATAATCCAAAAACTGTGCCATCTTTATAAACATTTAAGGGTTGAACCAAGATAACAACAAATCCTCAAAAGTGCAACTACTTATTTAACAAACAACAACAACAACCTAAACTTTCTATCTCAAAAATTATGATCAACCATACGAGAGATAAATATCGAAATCAAAAAAAAAAAAAAAGATTTAGTTTGTGCGAATTCTCCTACGCCACTCATTCATATCTAAGACTATTTTCTCAACTAAATCCATAACTATCATATCTTTACGGATACATTGCATCCAAGTTTTCAATGACATACCTCTACGTTTTATTAAATCTTCTATATTTAAGTTCTCTGTCTTCCTAACAGGTACGTCCTTAGATCTTCGCTATACATGTTCAAACCATTTCAGACGATACTCTCGCATCTTATCTACAATTGAACTAACTCCTAATTTATTACGTATCTCGTCGTTTCTAATTCCATCTTTTCTAGTTTTGTCACAAATCCACCTAAGATTTAACCGCAAAAAAATCACACAAAAATGTTTATGGAAAACCTGAATTAACTTCTAACAAACTGCCATAAAGATTTAACAATTTCAAAAGTACTCGCACATATATGTCTATCCACAAGATTTGATCCATAATTTCTAACACCATTTTAGTGGTGAACATAGTACAACAAGCAGGAATACCTTAACACATATTTGCTGCAAGGCTAGAATTTAAAAGAAACTATGAAAATATTAGTTAAGAGTAACTGTTGGGCCTGCAATCGATACCTTCATGTTGACTATTTTGGGGAAATTAAAACTTTATTCTCACATAAGAAGCTGCTGATGGAACTAGTAAAATATCCTCAATATGACGATGGTTCCTGTAATCCTGTCAAACTGATTCCCTAAGCAAAATCAACAAGAATTCAAACAATAATGTAATCGGCACTCATGGACATTAGTAAAACATGCGAGCATGCACATGCTTCAAGGGTGTGTGTGCATGTGAACAGGCATATTAGTGCTATCATAAACAATCCGGTCAAATCACATTTACAGCAAATTTAAATACTGTTCTGACAAAATATAAGAGCTTCTTGTGCCATCTTACATGGCTACGGAGAACAAATCTGAGCCATCATTCAAACATATTATCTTATATTAACTAGTCAGAAGGCAAAGGGACACCAAAGCACAAAATCAAATGCATATGATCCTCTGAAAGGGTAAAGAAGCTCATTTACAACTAGAGTAGAAACAGGAACTAAATCTAAAGACCAGAGACCTTGAACTTAGCAGCAGTATTCAATTCGTTCCCTGCTATTGAAATCTCCATATCGAAACTAAAAACTGCTTTCACCTTTTTGGTCATTTAACATTCATCTCCAATGCTTGAAATGCACCATAAGTTTCAGTATTACGTTGAGATACAGACCACACGATTAAACATGGTGTTTTAGCCATCCTACTCATGGCAATTAATTATTATATGGTAGAGAACTGAATTGAATGAATTTTTGGTAGATGACCGGGTTACATCCCACGTCAACTAATTCAATATTCAGGAACCTTGAATTTTGAGGTAGTCTTCCGTTCCCTGATATTGCAATCTCTATTTTGAAACTAAGAACTACATTCACCCTTTTAACACTCATCCCCAGTGCTAGAAATGCACCATAGGTTTCAGCACAATGATGATATACTCACCACACAATTCAACGTGGTATTTTAGCTATCCTACTCATGGCAACTAACCAATATATGTTACAGAGCAAAACTAAATGAAAATTCTGGTGGATGATGGGAATAAGATCCTCCACAGTAAAGAGACAAAAAGATAAATTTTGTCCAAGAATTACCTTGATCTAGACCTTTTCTGTTGTTTTTCCTCTAGAGTTCTGAAGAGCTATCTGATGAATCTGAATCACTGGAACTCACACCATTTAGGTAACTGTTGATTTCTTCACAAATTTTGGAAAATTTGGAACAGCGTTGAGTTGTATCTGAATCTAAATCTGAATCACTGGAACTAGAACCATTTAGGTAACTGTTGACAACTTCATCCAAATCTAAATAGCCTTCAATTCTCTTTGCATTTCCTTCAAGTGATCTTACAGCAGCAGCATTCTCTCTCTGTAGTGTAAGGAGTTCTTCAAAAGCATTGCTAGCAGAAGCAACATGTGTTGAGCAGCGACTGACGGAAGAATTCCTTTGTGACCAATTAATCAAACTCCGAGGTGGGGTCTTCTCACGTTCATTGACTACCATATTGTCAACGCCATCACCACGCTTCATAGGCAGACTTTGTGAAGCTCTTTTCCTCTTGTGTGATGAGAAATCCATGAACCCAATCTTATGTGATGGATCAGGTAAAGCTTGTTGCACATCTTCATTAGAAGTTCCTTCATTCAAAACTCTTTTTGGAGTAGAACTGACTGGAACATTAGTGGGAATAGTTAAATCAGGCATTTCATCATCACTGTCCACAATAGTAATGATGCATACAGGAGTTGATCCTCCAGAACCTTGCCCCTTTGCCTCTCCACCGACACAACCCACTACAATTAGTTTAGCAGAAATGAATAAATAAATAATATAACAAAAAAGAATAAAGTAACAGTAGCCTAAACATCTGGAGAAAAACAAAGCAGAAAATGGATCAGAAATTGTTAAGCTAAATCATGGGAAACTGAACCCTCATTATTCGCATTTTTTGCCCAAAATCTCACAAGAAAAGCTTTTCATACCAAAGTGACATTTTGCTATTGGATTCATTTCTTAAAGGACTTTTTCCTTAGCACCAAAAAAAAAAATGAAAAACTACTTTAAACAACAAAAATGGTTCCATAAGAAATAATTATTTGAGATCCACAAACCATTGTCAAGTTCATCTCCAAATTCCTTTTCACAAATTCACATCTTTTATTGGCTCCAAGCAACGATATTTCGAACTAAAATTGACCTCCGCAATGTTTGTAGAATTCATTTCGTTCCAAACAGGGAATAACTTTTGGCAACTCAAATCCAAAACCTTTAGCATAGGCAAGGATTTCTAATGATTGTTTGAGCCAAACCTCTCAGTGAATGCAAAAATCTTAATTCTTAAGCTATAGCCTCTCTAACTCCAATGAGGGTACTAAGAATTTGTAGACCTAGTTATTTCTCTCACTAGCCATTCAAAATTGACACATTTGAAGTTGCTACTAACTTAATATAAAGAATACATTTAGACACTGGGGGCTTTTTTGGAAAATAATTTGTTATATATTTATAGTTTTACAAATTATAAACCCCCCACTACAAGTTATAACCCAAACTCATGAAATTATAGACCTAGAGAATTGTATTTTGCCCCTTGTATAATTTCTGGCTACTGCTCTGGGCAAATCACGTAAATTGTCTATTAGAAATTGTTTTAAGGGTCTAATAGATTTACTTGGTGCATAATTAGGAGATTCGGATTAAGGACAATGAGATTGTTCTCCAAGTAGATGAAACGCATATTTCATGACTTCAAGGTTCTCAGTTCAAATCTAATTAATTGAAATTGCTTGTGAAAATATAGCAACAATGTACAAGTTATGTTTTGCGGCTATCTAATATTTTAGAGAAGTTGTGAATATGATGATAAACTTACCTTAACATGGCGGTTATAACTCAGAACCAATACTTTATGGCAAGTGAAATTCTTGTCACGACATCCTAAAAGTATATCAACAGATTACACAACCATTGAACCTCATTTCATGATGGAATTAAAATCTTAGGCTGTTGCCTTTGATTATGTACACACTAAATATGTTTGCAAACGCAATCACCTCAGAACGCAAGCACAATCAATGTAAAGCAACTAATTTCCATATAGAAAAAGCATTAGGTAAATCTATTTTTTGGGTACCTTCAACTTGTGTTTTGCCATTACAATTAACAGCTGTTTCTCTCTCCTTGGTCCCTTGAGGTTCAGATTCTCCATTCTTTTGCTTTCTAAACCCCAATTTCAAAGATGCTTCCTCCACTCTGTTCACTCTCACACTGAATTCCAGATACTTCCTCCTCATAGCCTCCATAGTCTGCTTCAGTATCCTCTCTCTCTTCTCCAACTTCCCTTCTCTCTCCTTTACCTCTTTCTCTCCCTCCTCCAGTGTCTTGATTCTCTCTCTCAGAACCCTAACTTCATCCTCCGCTTTCAACATTCGCAGTTCGCGATCGGCTACCATACCTTTCCACATTGACTCTGCGCGTAGGTTCTCCTGCTTCAACTTCTCGGTCCGCCGTGTTAGAATCTGCGAAATTTTCTCAAAATGTGTCGAGCGAAACGAGGTTTTGAGTGAAGAAATTAGGTCTGCGACGCTTCGACTCTCTTCATCCTTTTTTAATTCGCCCAATTCCCAAAACCCCACCCTTGAAGAAGACATTTGAGATCTTCGATTTCAGTGTCAGGGGATTCTTTGAAGAGTATGAGGAAGTGTGATGAGAGAGAATATATCCGACAAGCTACTATTGTGAATCCCAGTGGAGAGAGGGAGTAGTTTTGTACGGAAATGACTTTAAAAAGTTAAAAAATTTTTAAAACAATCCAAGGGAAAAAAAAAATTCTATTTCTAAGATCGATGCGTCGAGTTTTCAAAATTTAATATATAATTGTAAAATATATATATCAAATTTTAAAAATCTATGATTATTTATATAAATAATATATATAAATAATATAATGTTAAATTTTAAAATTTTTGATATAATAACATTCATCCATTTTTAATATTAGATTTTAAAAACTTAATATCACACTCACGTGAAGATATAGATTTTTAAAATTCGATATATTGTTAGAAATAAATTAATTTTTTAATTTTTAATGTTATAGCGTACATTTCTCAGGAGAATGATCTGAACGAAAAGTTTTACTAGAGCAGAACACTCTACGCACTGCACCGCATTGTCTCGCCGTTTAACTTTCTCAAAAAAGATTTTCATCTCGTGGATGGTGATATTTGTTTTAATTCTGTTTTTTCATAAATATTTTGTTTAGAATTTTTTGTATAAATTTTTTCAGCAAATATCTTCATACTAATAAATTTACAGCTTAATTTTATATTATTATAAATTTGATTCATTAAAGTTTCTGTATTTATTTGATCAGTATTATAAATTATGATCATAAATTTGTCACTATCTAGGCATAGCCCCCCAAAAAAAAAAAATTCATACAAAATGCTTATGAAAAAACATGATTAACTTCTAAGAAACGAATATGTTTATAGTGGACGAAGGGATATCTAATCGGTAATCGCAATATTGTAAGTTTGAGCATTGAGCTATATCTCCCAGGTTAAGTGGAGCGCATGGAGTCAAATACTTCTTTTATTCTTTTCCCTCATACAGTTGAACATCAGAAACCTTACACAGGAAGTAAACCATTACATCTACCAGCCTATCAAATAGGAGAAAATCAATAGATCCATTTTGAGTAGCAATTCAACCTTCCCTAATACATCATAGAACTTTCCTTGTATTGCACTCTCCAAGTGCCCCACTTCATCCTTACCATTACAAATTTATATGAAATAACTCATGTAATAATAATAATAATTTAAATTTTCTATCTTAAATTTTAAAATCGATAATTTAAAAAATAAATATATAAAAAAACAAAATTATTAATTTAATTTTACAAATTTTATTACATCACTCATTCTTATTTAAAACTATCTTCTTAATTAAATTTATAACTATCATATCTTTTTAAATAATTTATATTTAAATTTTAAATAACCTAACTCTATTTTCGATTAAATTTTAAAAGAAAATAGAAATGCATTAAGAGACCCTCGTGACCCAATTTAGAGGGACTTGATTACTTGACTCATGCTATTGAAACAGTGTTTAGATTCGACTCGATTTGAGTGAAGTGAGTATATAAAATTAATTATAAATAAAAGCATAAAATGATTTTTTAATTAAATGGTTCAGGAGGATTGAACCCAATGTAGAAATAGGGAGACGATTGACGTATATGTATGTAATTTTTTCATTCAATTTTTGTAAAGTGACTATTTTTATACCTCGAATTCGTGATTCGGGTTCACTAAAAGAATAATTCCACCGTTACGTCAAATCTCATAATTTTCACGAGGTATTTCTCAATTAAAATAATAATAATAATAAGTATTTGAGTCTTCAGCTATGCTCCTGCGAGCCCTTACCCGAGCCATGTCTGGATAGCATGACCATGGTTAAATGCTTGAGCAGTCAAAAGGGTATTCGAGTGGCACGACGCCAAGTTGTCACTCTCACCATTTTAAAATAATAATATATTCTCTCTCTTCAAATATTTGGACTCTGTTTAGAAAAGGCAGTCTGGAAATCCAGTTTCTGGAAGCTCTGAGATTAAAATAAAAGGAAATTATGAGGATTGTCTCTTGCCATCATTAAGCTAAATTAAGGGAACATCAAGAAATCCAGTTTCTGGGCAGCTCGAAGCACCCAACAAGAGGATTGTCTCTTGCCATCATTAAGGTAAATTCCAAAATAAAGTTCTCCGATAAAAAAGTACAGCACAATATTTTAAGAGAATTATGATCTCATGCGAGCAACTACCCTGTTGCCAATAGAATAATATTAACCTATGACATTTTATAATGCATGAACACAAATGAATGACATTTTACCCTTTTCCTTTTGTTTGCATTTCTTTCTCAACCAAAATTGGTGTAATGTATCATGGACCCACTTTTTTATTGGTATTTGAAGTCCCTTCAAGATGTAACTTTCATTATGTATCCACTTTCTAGAAGAGAGAGAGCAGAGATCATGCCTCATTGATGCTCCATAATTTCACACAAGAATCATCACTTCCACTGGCCGATTTCGTGGGATCTGCTTGAGAGAAGTCAACAGACCAGGCTCTTTTTTGGTGGTCAATGTACTGAGCAAACACCTGGCCACCACTTGTATCCCATATCTGATACAAATCAAAGCAAAAACCCTGATGAGTTCCACAAGGAAAACTAAGTAGACGCGGGGTACCTCTAGGGAACCGATCACAAGAGAAGGATAAACCCGATTGCACTCGACTCCATCAATCATTATGCACCTATTGAGTTAGCTCAGCATATAAATTTGACTTTTACATTTTATTCCACATAAATAAATTGGACTCAATTAACCAATTTTAGTATTGCATAAACTTATCTCAGGTAACCACTAATATGAATTGCAAGCTAGGCGGGATGGGAAGAGCTTAGGAAGGGAATTAAGCTTCCCTTCAAACAGTTGCTTCGTATGGCCAAAATCCTGATGTACACAAGAACGACTCAATGTGCTTTTGCAATCATTATATATGTCTACTGTGGGGGAGGGTTCCACACCATCAACCTTGATGTTTTACTAAATCATCGAAAGAATGAACAAATGGGAATCTCTACCTTTTTTCTGAGCATATGTATCAGCTCAAATATGTAAATTGGACTATAGAAAATAATTCAAAATGCAAAACATTCTCGCCTTAACATATGCTCACCTTATGCCATCATAAATAGTTTTTGATATAGTTGTTCCAGCAGATGCAGCTAAGCCTGATCTATTTGGAATCTCAAATAACTGGATAATGAATGTCAACAGTTACTAAAGCGCGATTGAAACTCATAAATCTTAATCTTCTTTAAAATAAATATAAAAAAAAGTTTGACTTCAAAAAAACTCAAGTTCAACCCTTTAAAAGGAACCGAGGTGGGACTAACCCAGCCCAATTGCCATTCGCCAATCTCAAAGTGTTCGGTCTCATGTGGAACATACTTACTAATTTTTCTAATTTTTAATTTCTCCGATTTTTTAATTTTTTTCTAATTTCTAAATTTCTTGGTTTTCTAATTTTTCTTAATTTTTAAAATATTTTAATTTTCTAATTTTGTTAACTTCCATATTTATCTGATTTCTAACTTTTTTAATTTTATAATTTTTAAAATTTGCATTCTTTATAAAAACCTGCTATGTTTCTTTATTTTGAAGGCATTACTCTTTCCCTTCTTCTCTGTCTTAAACCTCTCAATTAAACCCTAAAATGGCGGAATTAGATCCAACCCTAGGGTATTTGACTCGGAAAGAAACGGAAGTGAAGCTTCCACGGCCACGAGGGTCAAGAACAAGACCCCCGCTCCGATTCAGATCACCGCCGAGCAAATCCTCCGGGAAGCTCGCGAGAGACAAGAGGCTGAGATCAGACCTCCCAAGCAGAAAATCACAGATTATACCGAACCCGCCGATTACCGTCTTCGCAAACGCAAGGAGTTCGAAGACCTAATTCGTAGTGTTCGATGGAACCAGTGTCTGGATCAAATACGCTCAATGGGAGGAGTGGCAGAAGGACTTCGCTCGAGCCCGCTCCGTTTGGGAACGCGCAATAGAGGTAGATTACAAGAACCACACCATCTGGCTCAAGTATGCAGAGTTAGAGATGAAGAACAAGTTCATAAATCATGCTCGAAACGTCTGGGATCGTGCGGTCACGCTTCTTCGGCGTGTCGATCAGCTCTGGTACAAGTACATTCACATGGAAGAGATGCTGGGTAATGTGGCCGGAGCAAGACAGATTTTTGAGAGATGGATGAATTGGAACCCTGATCAGCAGGGTTGGCTGTCTTACATCAAATTTGAACTGCGGTATAATGAAATAGAGCGGGCTAGGGCTATTTTCGAGAGATTTGTCGAATGTCGTAATCGCAGTAGGGCTTGGATTAGGTATGCCAAGTTTGAGATGAAGAATGGGGAGATAGCAAGGGCAAGGAGTGTTTATGAGAAGGCAGTGGTAAAATTAGCTGGGATTTTGGAGGATAACTTGGATGAAGCGGAGGAGTTGTTTGTTGCCTTTGCAGAGTTCGAGGCGAAGTGTAAGGAGACTGAGAGGGCACGGTGTATTTATAAGTATGCTCTTGATCATATTGCTAAAGGGCGTGCAGAAGAATTGTATAAGAAGTTTGTAGCATTCGAGAAACAATTTGGCAACCGGGAAGGGATTGAGGATGCCATTGTTGGGAAACGGAGGTTTCAGTATGAGGAAGAAGTTAGGAAGAATCCTCTGAATTACGATGCATGGTTCGATCACATTAGGCTTGAGGAGAGTGTTGGGGACAAGGATAGAATTAGGGAAGTGTATGAGCGTGCCATTGCCAATGTGCCTCCCGCTGACGAAAAGCGGTACTGGCAACGTTACATCTACCTATGGTATGTTTCTTATCAAAGGTTTCTTTGATGGTTGCTATTATTAAAGTGTTTATTGCTGCTGGGTTCTTACTTTGTCTTGATTTCTTACTTTGCATCGATTTCAGGATCAATTATGCCCTGTACGAGGAACTTGATGCTGGCGATGTTGAACGTACACGAGATGTTTACCGTTATCCTTGCTAAATTTGAACTAAAATATGGTTGTTCCTTGCTTTTTATGATGTTTACATAATAGAGATATACATGTCATTTCCCAATTAGTTAAAGTAGAAAGATTAGATCACCCCAATTGATTTGTGATACTAGTTTTGCTTCTTATTTGGCCCTTGGTTATTTCACATTTCTTAATGACTCCTTTCAAAATTATTTGATGTTTGGGATCCATTACAAGTTTTCTAGTAGTTGTTGCCAGGGCAATGGTTTGGAGCTTGTAAAGTATGGACTTGTTGGGGGGCTATTTGGTGGAGAAAATAGGGTTAGTGTGGTTTTATTGGGATATCTGGGTGATGATAATTCTATGATGTTATGATTAGTTCAATATTCGATTGGTGTCTTTAGAGGTTTATAATTTTGGATCAGCTTAGGAATTTCCATGTCAGAAAGTAGTCTTGCAATCTCATACTTTTCAGTATCAAATTATTGTCGTATGGTTGTGACTGGCTTTGACTTTTCTTAAGGAAGAACCTTTTTGTGCTCTAAGGAAATATTTGAAGTGCTTGTTTCTCTGCACATCCTGTAATTCTGCTAGGGTTGTCTTTGATATTCTTTAGAGGTTGCTTAGTTATATGGATTTAATGCAGCTCTTATTAGGAAATGACTTTCTGGCGAGTTTATGTTCACGTCAGTGTAAACTTATCTTGCATGATCTTATACCATAGGATATATCATAACGACAGTGGCTTGACTCTGAGTGTATGTCTAGCCCATCAGCACAAGGATTGGAAATAGCACAGATAGTTGTGGCTAGACCGCTGTAAAGGCGCCATACCCTGCCAGTCAACATTAAGAAATTGAAATGTGTGAATTTACATAAGGTATGGAAGTAATATAGTCAGTTAGAGGTATAACCTCTGACTCGTGAGTCAAATGATAGAATTTGTTGGCTATTCTATTGCTTCTTATAACAGGAAAAAGCTCAGTCAGCATAAATATGAATTGGCACCTTCCATTGAATCAGTGCAGAATTAAAAATGCTTTATTTATTTATTAAGTTTAAATTAATGTGTTGCGAAATTGACTATGCATATTTATAATTGTAGAGGCATTGTTTTGGTTCTTGAGATTTCGATTTTGCATGTCAAAGCAAGCTATGATAATGTATTGTTTTGATGTCTAAGTTGCTAACTTCTGTGGTTAAACAAATTTAACACTGACACTTTATTGTTGGGTTTTGATCAGGGAGTGCCTTAAGTTAATTCCTCATGAGAAGTTTTCATTTGCAAAAATATGGCTTCTGGCTGCTCAATTTGAAATTCGCCAATTGAATCTCAAGGCTGCAAGACAAATCCTTGGCAATGCAGTTGGTAGCGCTCCTAAAGATAAGGTGTAAATTTTGGTTCACATTATTAAATAGCACCTTTTTATTTATTTTTTATTTAATTTTGTTTTTAATTCATCAAGTTGCACATTCTCATTGTTTTGTGTTTGTATACAAAAAGATTTTCAAGAAATATATTGAGATCGAGCTGCAACTTGGTAACATAGATCGTTGCCGAAGACTATATGAGAAATATCTGGAGTGAGCCCCAGAGAACTGCTATGCCTGGGGCAAGTATGCTGAGTTGGAGATTTCTTTCTCCGAAACTGAAAGAGCTAGGGCTATTTTCGAACTTGCAATTGCTCAACCTGCATTGGACATGCCGGAATTGTTGTGGAAGGTACTTATGTTGGGGCTTTTTGCTCATGTTCTTTGTGCTTGACAATAGATGATTTGGTGGTTATGTGTTTCATCATTTGGTTGGTACCATTGCCATGCTTAACCATATTTTATCCTTTTATTATATGCCTGTGTTTTCCAACAGGGGCAACCTAACAGTATTCCTGCAAATTAAACATTAGAAATACTGTTTCTTACGATAAAGTTTGATTAAGAGAATAGGGAAAAGGAACTTCAGGGTTTTAATTACTCTATCTGGACTTGATGATGCGTAAACTTACTTGTTCTAGACTAGATTAAGAAGCCCCCTTGGATATGGCTTTTCCGGAGGAAAATGAAGAAAGTTAACAGACATTAGCTCTTTTGATGCCATAGTTCATTATCAAGTTGGTGTTCTCTCATATGTTTTTGACTGGTGAGTGTTAGCAACAGTGGGCATATGCAAGCAGTGATCAATTATGCCTGCCTTTTGGCCAGACACGGAAGCTTATCTTTTACATGGTTTAGAAAGAAGATTTTGGTCCGAGGAGAGGCATCATAATTCTTTTATATTAACACTTACTTTAACATATTCTATTTCATTCGTGGTATCTTTTTTGTTGTGGGTTACTGCATCCAAGATGCTTATAGAGGAGCTGCTGGTCTAAACCATAAATTTAATTTCGAGTCTTTCTTGCTCTCTCTAGAGTCTTCTGAAGTCATTTGCTTAATTATTTGCCATGCCTTACGAGTTTATTGTTTTCTTTCCTTTCATAAATAACTACCAAATCAATTACTAGTGACCTAGGATTCAGACAGACTGATTTATAGCTCATACGGGGGTTAATTTTCATGTCATCCTTGAGGCATGATGCTGTTGAATGCATTGTAGATGTTTAAATGTTGATCAATATTAATAATATCAAAAACCTGGAGTTGTGGTAACCTTGAACAATTAATTTACAGGCATACATTGACTTTGAGATCTCAGAGGGTGAATTTGAAAGGACCAGAGAACTTTATGATCGGCTTCTGGACAGAACAAAGCACTTCAAGGCCTGGCTCAGTTTTGCAAAGTTTGAGGCAACTGCCAAGGAGGAGGATGCCGCGGAGGATGCCACAGTTTCAGACTTGCAGGAAGATGACACCCGGCAATCTTATCTTCAGCATGCTAGAAGTAAGTAAAATTACTTCATTTATTTTATAGGGATAAAGGTTAGCTTATTCCTTGCATTTTCATGACCTAACACTCATGCACATTTTTCATCTTGTTAGGAGTTTTTGAAAGAGCTTTCAACTACTACAGAACGTCTGCACCTGAACTGAAAGAGGAAAGGGCAATGCTTTTGGAGGAGTGGTTAGAGATGGAGAAGAGCTTCGGTGAGCTTGGTGACCTGAATCTCGTCCAGGTCAAAATGCCAAGAAAACTCAAGAAAAGACGACAGCGTGCCACCGAAGATGGTCTTCCTGGGTAGGGCATTCAACTCAAAACAAGCTCCTTTATCTCTTGGTTTCCTTCTTTATGTTTTTATTTCCATTTTTTTTTTGTTTTTGTTCATAGTTTGTCTTGTTTTGCTTTCAATTGTGCATGCTATGCATTTTGCTGATACTCTTATAAACTTGGCAGGCCCGAGGAGGAGTACATAGACTACCTTTTTCCCGAAGAGACCCAGCAGACCAATCTCAAGATACTGGAAGCTGCATACAAGTGGAAGAAGCAAAAACTTACCACAGATGAGGATTAGTGTAGCACAGTTTGTAACTTTATCCTTTCTTTTTTTTTTTTCTTTTCTTTTTGTAGATACTGGGACTCGAACTCGAATCTATTACAACAGGGGAGGGGAAAGGTATCAATTGAGCTAAAGCTCATTTGCGTAACTTTATCCTTTCTAATGTAAAAGAATATTTTTTGTACATCAAAATTTAACTTTTGCTAATGGAAAATTTTCATGAGCTAAATCCTTTTATTTTTTTTTTCATTTGTATGGCTTTGCTTCAAAACACACTTTACACTATTATTCTGCATTGCATATGATGGGATGGAATTTGATGGTTTCAAGCTCCTGGAGCTTGTTCTCTGTTTAGAAGGATGTATCGTGGGAATTTCCTCGTAATTTACTCGTTCGTGTAATGTCAACTTGGAATGTTCTTCATTAATCATGAACGCTTGAACTTGGGTATGCTTTTGTGTGCTACTTTGGCAATATGGATTTCTCATCGATTCCGTCTCATCTTGTCTGCCTTCTTGTAGTATGCCTTTGTTGTGATGATGTGAAAGGCCCAAGGATGGCAATATGGTGAAGCTCAGCTCTTGACCTATTTCATCCCCATTCGGACCGATTTGGGCTTGCTACTTTCCCTTGTTCTATGATATGAATGACGCACCAACATTGATTGATTCAGTTGAAAGTAACTTATTCTATGATGTGAATGACGCAAAGTTGAGTTCTCTTATTTATAGTAATGAGTTCAACTTTTCATGGGTACAGAAAAAATCGCATTGGGAGACTTTCTCTGAAAAAGATCCGACAGTAGGTTGATCCGGATTAGTCGAGATAAAACTCCAGATATCGGATGAGAAATAAAAAAAAATGCTGTGAATGGCGCCATTGATAGTGTTTTCCTTTTTTTTTTTTACGTTATACCAATTGATATTTAAAATCATACTCAAATTAATTCATTTTAAATGTTTATGGAACACATTTTAGATGAGATAGTTTTTCTAATATAGTCATTTTCGTCCCTAAATTTCAAACTGATCAAGGGTTGTTATCCACCGGTCCAATTTTTCCTCCGCGCCATTGAGAGTCTTATGACTGATTGCTGAGGCTTACCAGGAAAAAAAAATGGAAAACCAATCACTATTGATCATGTGTGGCATTATGCACGCAATTAGAGGTGAAAATTAGCTAGACTCTTCATAAGCCACTCGTGGCCTAGCCCTATTATACCCTTGCTTAACTCAAATATAATTTAGCTTAACATGTTTGATCCATTTTTATTTGGCTCAACTCATTAGCCTGATAGTCCAAACATTATAACTAATCATATATAAATATATTTTAAATGTAATTTACACAAATAATTATTATATATATTAAGACAGTCTAAAGGAGTGGCCAGAGTTTATATTTAAATCTATCTTAATATTTTAATAAGATTGAGTCTAATTTTTTACTTTATCATAAATCACAAGTCATGCTTGCATTAATAATTTTTATAGTTGATCTGACCTATTAGGATTTTAGCATGCTCAATTCCTCTCTCTCCGTGTAATACATATAAAAAAATAAGTTTTATTTTGTAAAAAAAGTTCTCAAAAAATAAATTTAAGTAAAATATGAAGAGAGTTATGGATAATTAATGATAATATATTAATTTTTCTTTAAATATATATAATATTAATTTTTTTTACAAATATTAAAACACCCCAACTATATATTAAAAATGAGTTTTGATGTCTAAATTAACTAAGTTCCTAATTATATAAAAAAAAAAACAAAAGAAAAAAAAAAACAAAGGTTTGTCCTAATAAAATTAAAAAAAAAAAAAAAAAAAAAAAAAAAAAAAAAAAAAAAAAAAAAAAAAAAAAAAAAAAAAAAAAAAAAAAAAAAAAAAAAAAAAAAAAAAAAAAAAAAAAAAAAAAAAAAAAAAAAAAAAAAAAAAAAAAAAAAAAAAAAAAAAAAAAAAAAAAAAAAAAAAAAAAAAAAAAAAAAAAAAAAAAAAAAAAAAAAAATAAAAAAATAAAATAAAAAAAAATAAAATAAATAAAAAAAATAAAAAAAAAAAAAAAAAAAAAAAAAAAATTAAAAAAAAAAAAAAAAAAAAAATAAAAAAAAAAAAAAAAAAAAAAAAAAAAAAAAAAAAAAAAAAAAAAAAAAAAAAAAAAAAAAAAAAAAAAAAAAAAAAAAAAAAAAAAAAAAAAAAAAAAAAAAAAAAAAAAAAAAAAAAAATATAAATTTTTTAAAAAAAATTTTTTTAAAAAAATAAATATAAAAAAAAAATTTTTTTATAAATATTTTTTTTTATTTTTTTTTTTATAAAAATATATTTATTTATTTTTTTTTAAAATATATTTTTTTTTTTTTTATTTTTTTATATTAATTTAATAAAAAAAAAAAAATAAAAAAAAAAAAAAAAAAAAAAAAAAAAAAAAAAAAAAAAAAAAAAAAAAATATAAAAAAAAAAAAAAAAAAAAAAAAAAATTTTAATATAATAAAATAATTTTAAAATTTTAAAAAAAATAAATATATTTTAAAAAATTTATTATAAAATAAATTTTTTTTTATTTATTTTTTATTTTTTTTTATTTTTTATAATTTTTTTTATAAATTTAAAAAATTTAAAAAAAAAAAAAAAAAAAAAAAAAAATTTATAAAAATATATTTTTTTAAAAAAAAATATTTAAATTAAAAAATAAAAAAAAAAAAAAAATAAAAAAAAAAAGAAAAAAAAAAAAAAAAAAAAAAAAAAAAATATTTGTAAAATAAATTATAAAATTAAAATATTTTTATAAAATCAAAAATTAAAATAAATTATATTATAAAGAATGGAATTCGATTTTGAAAATATCGATTTCAAACTCATCTTTTCTTTTAAAAAAAATAATACTATATGGATTGTATTTGGAAACCATTGAAGTTGATATTCAGGATGTCGACTTCTTTTTTTAAAATAAAATTATTTCACGAGTAATTTTTTGGACATGATTGAAATCGCTAGTTTAGAAATAAGAAAAAAAACGGACGATATCCGTGAGATTTTTTATTTTTTTTACAATATTTATGTAAATAACCCCTCTCTTTCTTTTCTTTCTTCAAATATTTGGATTCTGCTTATAAATCGCAGTCTGGAAATCGAGTTTTTGGAAGCTTTGAGATTAAAAGGTAATCATCATGGTACCTATTATGGTTGTTAATTTTGATTTGCGCTCACCACCAAACCTTAAAAACACCATTACGTCAAGTAATTTCATCTTAACTTTTGCCTTTAATCTCCGATCTGCTTTTCTTCTAATCCACAATGTCTCTAATTTCGTCTCTTCCTGTAGCTCCTCTGCCCCCACCCCCCACTTTTCTTTCTTTTTGTTCTTCTCTTCTTGAATCATTGTGTTCCTCCGTTTTGAATTTACGTTGGAATTTTTTCATGAATTGATGACAAAACTAACATTTAAATTTTAATGAATTTTTTTTTTTTTTTATATTCACATGAATTTTTCAGAGGGCCCATTGACAGGTTGTGGTATTTAGTTTTATCTGCAAATTGTTGTGGGGCATATCTTGTCTGCTACTATTATGCCTTTTTTGGGGGGGTTATTGTTGTCAATCCGAATCCTCAAATCTGTTAGCACGTCCCATCTTTGCAAGATCTCAATTGGGTTTGTGTGGCTCTTGGATTGTTAGGCCAAATGGGATTAAAAAAAGTAGAAATTAGACACATTTATTGCAGTCATTTGTTTAAGATGAAAATTGTTAAATGAGTTTTGGAACCTAGTGGGGTCCCTTCAAAAATCTTATTCTTAGGTAATACTTTTGACTTTCTCATATGTTTGTATGTCATCCACCTGAAGATGCCAACTTTTCAACTGCAAATGCAATCCCTTTCTCATGAATTTCCAGTAGAATGAGGGGGTTGTGGAAATTCAAGGACCAACCTGTTTCTTGTCGCCTTGTAATTCTACATGACAAGAACTCTTGCAATTCCCCTACATTTTTTGTGAGATCTTACAGCAAAATGTGTAAAAATGTTCGTTAAGAAATTGCCCCTTTTACTGAGTTGAAATGAGAGGAGGTGGGACCAATTAACCCTTTTGGGTATGACCATGGCAAGAAATGGCTCTTAAGCATCATATTGTTGAGATTTTTAACATGGAATTACAACGTAGAATAGAATATTGGGAATGACTGACTCTATTATTGAATTAGTGTCTCCTATGGTTTTGGAGAATTTATGACAGATTTTGGTCCAGTGTCTCTTTTTCTTCTGAGATTGTCTTTACATATAATCATACAATGTGGAAAAATTAAATCTTAAACTTATTTTAGAGAATCTCGATTTTGGTTTTTTTTTCTTATTTTGATATTGTTTAAGCAAAAATGAGGGCCACTTTTTCAGGTTAATATGCTTCAAGTTTAAGGATAATAATTTTACCCCTTTTTCTTTATTTTCAGATATTCAGTCTTTTTTTTCCTGGAAATGAAGATCATCTTCTCCTGATTTTTGCTGATTGAAGAGAGAAGGTCCTCCAAAAGACAAAAATAGGAATGACAAAGTCACTGAAGGACCTTGTTGAGTTACATATTAATGATGAGAAAGATGAAGAGCTGAAGAGGACCTTATTAGGTGCGTTCTTTCTCTAATAATCCTTATAAACTTCCATTTTTGCTTCCCAAAAGAGAGTCAAGGGGCAACCAATGATGCTATCCCGTCTTGGCATTACCGTGAGGGTGTCCTCCCTCTGCGCAATGTTGGGCATATAAGGTTTTTGGCGATGAGAATAGAAGTTTCTCTTATTTAGTGTACAATTCTGATTGTGATTGTGATTATGATGTTTTGCTACTTATGGCAGAAATTGAGGACATAAGAACAAGGATCTTGAAGTTGATAAAAGATGGAAAGAATAAGAAAGCATCAGAGCAACTTCAAAAGAACTCGAAAAAAAAGTCAGAAGTCATAGAACTTGTGGAGGAATTCCACAAAAAATACCAGTCACTGTATGCTCTTTACAATCAACTCAGAGGAGAAATAAGAAGTATCTATGACAAGAAAGAGAATGAAGCTCCATTCATGTCTCCATCCAACTCAGAATCAGAATTAGATTATTTTTCTTCTGAGGATATGACTACCACTGAAGATCTGCACAAAGTGACTCAGAGTTTTAGGCAAGAACTAGAAAATGCAAACCTTCAAATTGCCGAGCTGAAGCAGAAACTGACCTCTGCAGGTGAGGAGAAGGAAGCCTTGAATTTGGAAGTACATGAAGCTGAAAAGGCCATCAAGGATTTGAAACTCGAAGCTGAGGCTGAGCAAGAACAACGGATAAAACTTATGGTTGAATGCAGCAAGTTGCAGGAGAAAATCGGGCAGACAGAACTGAACACCCATGCATATGCTCAAATAAAGAGATTAGAAGCACAAATTGGAGATCAGTTATCTGAAATAACACGATTGCAGAAGGAGAATCAAGCACTGCATGGTCAAAATTCAGGGCTCGAAACATCATTAAAGCAGCTCTGGATTGAACTTTCTGCTCTAACAAAGAATTCAGAGTCTAAAATAGAGGACTTGATGGAAGAAGTTGAGAATCTAAGAAAGCAGATGAAGAGTTTATCCACCCAGAAATGCGAATTAGAGGCACAGATTACATGTGAAAATGAATCATCATTGGCTGAGATTCAAGGCTTAAGGGACCACATTAATGACATGCAAATGGAATTGGAGTCCTTGCACAGTCAGAAGGGCCAATCACAAACAGAATATCAGAAAGAAGAAATTGCCAGATACCAAAAGAAAATTGACAGCCTTAAAAATAAACTAGCAAGCAAGAGCAATGATCAAAAGAAAATGCTGGAAGAGAAGGACAGACTTGAAGAACGGGTTAAGGACTTGGAACTTGAGGTGAGCTCTCTTTGTAGTCGAAAAGTTGAATTGGAAGAAGAGCTCAGTGCTAGAAACGATGGCATAGATCAGTTGAAAGAGGAAATGAATGGATTACAAGGCAGATTCACGGAGTTTGAGAGAAACCGATTGAATGATTTGGAGAAAATGGTGGAAGAGAAGGAAGGACTTGAAGCACCCGTTAAGGACTTGGAGCTCGAACTCAGCTCCTGCTGCAGTCAGAAAGCTGGGCTGGAAGACGAGATATTTTCGCAAAGCCTTGATATAGATCAGTTGAAAGAGGAAAAGAAGGTATTGATGGGCAGAATTTCTGAGATGGAGAGGAACCAGATGAACAATTTGGAGAAAATGGTGGAAGAGAATGAGGGGCTAAAAGTACGGGTGAATGACCTCGAACTAGAGATGATCTCTTTATGTAACCGGAAATTGGAGCTGGAACAGAAGATAAGAATCAAAAATCAAGAAGTAGATCAGTTGGATGAAGAAAAGAAAGGTCTGCAGGACAAAATTTCTGAACAGGAGACAATATTAGCAGAGAGAAGCGATCAACTTGTGTCTCTTGAGAAGAAAGCCGAGGATTTAACCACACAGATTGGCAACTTGAAATGGGAGTTGGAGTCACTGCAGACTCCTCGATGCCTTCAGACACCAAGAAATCCATTTGATTCTCTTCGGGGAGACCAGGAAAAAGCTTTGAAAGAGAAGGAAGATGTCATCATCAAGCTGAACGAAGAGTACAAGCAAAATGCTAGACGTTTGCTTCGACAGTCCAAATCAACTATCCAAATTGCAGAAAGGAAGATGGAAGAAATGTCAGAAGAAATCCGCAAGAAATTTGAAGACAATCTACGTATTCTAAGCCGAAGAATCCTCATTGCAGAACAATTACATGCTGAAACCAAAGAAGGCTACAGAAGAACAAAAGACAGATGTGAGGAGCAACATGGCTTACTTGATGAGATGCTTCAGAAAATATACAATATCTCTGAGACAACAAAGGATGCAGTGTCTGGACTAAACTCGGTGTTCAGTAAGTTCGAGGAGGACAGCCAAAACTACTCGCTCCGCATTTCTGATCTGACCACTGAGCTTCAATTGGCTAAAACTTGGATTGTGGGGAGAAATAAAGAGGCAGAACAACTGAAGAAGGAAGTCGACAATCTAGCTCAGCAACTGCAGAACCTGTATGAAAAGGAATCAAGTCTGAAAGAAGCTTTTTCTCAATTGGAAGACAAGTTGAGGAGAGAGGAAAGTGAGAAGTCCTATCTGATAAAATGTGTAGGTCAACTTGAGAAGAAGGTGGTGGAGTTGGAGAAGATGGTAAAAGAGAAACATGAAGAAATAATTTCTTTAGGCGAGGAGAAGAAGGAGGCCATTAGACAGCTCTGCATGGGGATCGATTACCAAAGGTGTCGCTGCTTTCATTTCAGAGAAGTGATCTTAAAACTGAAGGCTGAAGTCAGAAACACCGGTACCCTAAAGAAGTTGTCCCTCTAGCTATTAGGTCATTCCTTCCATGTCTTTTCGTAAATGAATCACTCTTGTAATTGTTCAATCCGACTCCTTTCCACATGAAGCAAAGTGGGCTTCTTGTTGACAAAATTGGTAGATACCCCTTAAGCTATATATCTTGTAACCTTAACATTTGACCTGATCCTTTCATTCAGTTTGCAAAGAAATCAAGATCAGCATCCGAGATATTTGTTTATTTAATGTAGTGCTAAAACTTGTTTCCTGGAGGTTTAAAACAATGATATTATCGACAAGGCGGCGGAGAGGGTGGACCAGGTGACAGCTGTTTGCATGAAACTATAAACAACAACGTCAACAAAATTTTAATACCAACAATTAACATTGATCATTTAAAAAATATATTTAAAAAAGATTAATTTAGTTTATACGGATTTTTCTATACTATTCATTACTATCTAAAATTATCATCACATCTA
This sequence comes from Dillenia turbinata, assembly GCA_037126225.1. Lineage (NCBI taxonomy): Eukaryota > Viridiplantae > Streptophyta > Magnoliopsida > Dilleniales > Dilleniaceae > Dillenia > Dillenia turbinata. The sequence continues at coordinate 23,448,422 of JBAMMX010000001.1, forward strand.
AATTCTTAATTATCATATCTTTATAAATAATTTATATCTAATTTTTAATAATCTATCTCTACGTTTTATTAAATTTCCTATAATTAAATTTTCAATTTTTCTAATCGGTGCATTTTTTGATTTTCTTTGTATATACCCAAACAACCTCTAACGAAACTCTCGTATTTTATCTACAATTAAACTAACTCTTAACTTATTACTAATTTCTTCATTTTTAATTATATCTCTTTTAATTTTGCTACATATCTACCTAAATATCATCATTTTTGTTACCGTCATTTTTTGTTTTTATTATTGTTTAATAACTCAGCACTCGGTGCCATACAATAGTGTAGATCTTACCGTAGTTTTATAAAATTTTTTCTTCAAATGCAGTAGTATCGTATGATAGCAAAAAATTTCGGATGTTTTTCTCTATTTCATGAAACTATATATATATATTATCCCCAAGAGGATAATCCAGTAACAATAGTCAATTTCCCTCGAATTCATAATTTGGAATTCAATCTCTGTTATAACAAAAAAAGAAATTATATATATATATGTATATTATAATTTTAAATGTTATTTGACTTTATAAAAATAATAATCTTTATTTCTAAACTTATTATATGTAGGACTTTAGTCAACTTTCACTATTTCTTTTATTCATAAACACAGTATTGTTTTACCAATAAAATTCGATTTAGTGCAATAAGATATTAAATATATAAATTTCTTAATCAAATTTTATATTCGAAACTTAGAAATAGAAAAAATTATATTAGGAGAGTCGTTCTCTAAATAAAGTCTTTATAAATATTTGAACTGAATGAATCGGAGTATGGATGATAAAAATAAAAAATATTATTTTAAAAATTAATAGATAAATTATGTGAACCACTAAAGATAGTATTGTTTACAATGTAAACATCAACCAGTCATGCGATATAATTTAGAATTCAAAGAGAAGTTTTGGCCAAGTGTAACATGTCAATGACATGATACTTCTGAAAAATAACATGAATTAAGCTAGATATTAATTGCTAATAGAGGACAGGCTTGACCATGCAAATTGTGGGAAAAGACAAAAAAAAAACGATTAGTTCAAATCTGGACCAACCATAATCCAACTAATAAGGGGCCCATGTCATCCCATGTGCATCAATTTCCAAACTATTTGAATAAACTTTATTTTAAAAAAATCATTGAAAACTGTTTAATCTTAATTTTGAATTAAAATAATTTATTTAAGATAAATTTTAGATAATCATTGATATTTTTTAAATAAAATTTTATATTTTAATTATATGAATAAAAAGATAGACTTTCAGAGAATTTTATCTCAATTTGAATCAGATTTAATGAAATTCAAAATAATCATCAAATATTGATAATTTATAAAAAAAAAAAATTGATATGATAAAGTGACCAAACTCTTCTGACTCAAAATAATTTAAAAGTAAGAATTTTTATATTTTTATTTCTAATTATGGGGCACAAGTATCTGCAGGATATCTAATTAATTAATTGTTTAAAAAACAGATTAGATTTTAAATACTTTTTTTTTTTTAAAGGATTATCGCTTTATCTTGTAATTCTGATACAACACATAATTATATTTATATTTTTTCATGGATACGATGGTGGACCCAACTTCAAAAACTTCACTCCGGAGCCGGACAAGACAGAACAAAAAGCGCGGGAAACTGGATGACGTGGCACCGAACATGTCGTGGGATTTTCGAATATATTACGACAATTTGAATGACTCGTATTTATATGAACAAATTCTCGTATGGAGAACAAATTGGGAGGGTTTTGAGTGGACATTTCTGTAATAAAACACAAATCAGAGGGCTTTTGGAAAAAGCGATAAGGTCCAAAGATTCCATGTGAGTGCTCTAGTTCAGACAAAGCGCCTTTCGCGTTCGCTTATACAGAAAGAGAAACCCAATTTCAAATAAATTAATTAATTAGATAAAATCTCCTGTTCACATTTTCTTGATTTTTTCCTATTTATTCATTCTCCCTCTCTCCCTCTCTCTCTCTCTCTCTCTCTCTACAAAATTTTAAAAGAAAGGAAAGGATCCGAGGAATTTCGATTATCTCTATGTTGGGGTCGACCAAGTTGAGGTTTGAGAGGTTGGAGTTGCTTTGCATGATATCAAACTCCGGACTCTCCTTGACCACTCCGAATAATTCTCAGGTAACATCTCTTTTTTCAAATTCTCCTTTTAAATAATTCCACTTGTTTGCTTGAATCTTCATTTCTTGATTAATCACTTTGGGTACAAAGAAACTTTGATTTTGAAGTTCAATTCGGTAGGATTTTGATTTTACTTCTTTTTTGACTTAATTTTGACCCGACAGTCTCTTTGATTGTTTTTTGTTGAATCCCCAGAAGAAAAATGAGATCTTTTGTCTGAGAACTTTGAAAATCTAATTTTTCATTTAATTTGAATTTTCACGTTTCCAGTAATAAAAACCCACATTTTGATTTTTTTTTTTTAAAAAAAAAAATTTGTCGGGGGTGAAGATTGATTTGAATCCAGATCAGTGGAGCTAAGAGACATCTATGAATAACAGTTTCAGGTGAATCCTCTCTCTCTCTCTCTCTCTCTGATTAATCATGAAGAGTTTTGTTTTTGCTAATTTTAATCCGAATCGAATTGGATTTTCTTGTAAAGGTGAAGATTTGATTAAATGAAATGAGTGCATTTTGTGCATGTTAACTTTCTCCAAATTCATTAAATTCACTTTTTAATGGAAAGTGAATCATCTTTTTTATTATTCTATATTTATGGCCTTGTTCCTTATGAATCATATGGTGCCTTTAAGAGCTTATGATAGTACGAGAGAGAGAGAGAGAGAGAGAGAGAGAGAGAGAGAGAGAGAGAGAGAATATATTTTGGAAGCAATAATGAAGCCATGTAGGATTGCAAATTACTATAGTGAGTTAAAACTGACATTTGGGGACCTGGAAGTGGTTGGGCTGTTGTTAAAATTCAGATAACTATCCTTGGAAATTTCTATTTCTGGAAAGTTTTCTGAAGGGTATCAAAAAAGGATTAGAAAATGAAAATTGAATTTGAGTGCATACAGTTTAAGGTTTCCCTTCTTTATGGATTGTCTATTTTATCTTTTTAAGGTGGTAGTCAAACAATTTTAAATGGGATGAGCTGTTTTCTGGATGTAAAAGTCTTAAGCATTGGCCTTAAGGACCATTGTTTTAACTTCATAAGGTCTCCTTCTCGTGTTACCATTGCATTTGTTTTATGCTCAATGATTTTGCTTGAGCTTATTATTGAGAATTATTCTCTGCATTTCCATTTCAAAATTCTTTGTGAAATCGCTGGTGTCCTTTTTCAGTATTACAATATACACAGAACATGATGCATGGCACTTTCAAGGAGGTGAAGTTCTGGATGCAAGTATGTTTCTTCAACACTCTCCAAAAGGTTGTGACCTCCTTGATTATATTTCAGGTCTCGAGTCTTTAGGATGAAGATTATCTAGCCTTGAATTGCAGTCACCTGAAAACTTTGTTAAAGGACTGAAGGAGAGATGATGAAGAGTCGGCATTGGAGGGAGTCAATAAAGTCCTTCTTCGGGAGCCATATCGATCCTGAAAATGATGAGCATGTGAAAGGATCCAAACTAGGTACTTCTAACTCTCATTCTGTGTCATATTTTAGAACGTACACCTTCATTATTGTTCCTTGCATTTTGTTCCATTCAACTACGATATAATTTGTTATATTCTGATACAAGCTGCCTGCTTCCCATATTCAAGCAACTGGTTCAGCTTGGAGAATATTAGCATCAAGCACTTTACTCAAATTCTTTAATTATTTCATCCTGCAATCGCTGCAGTTGAGCACTCATTTTTCTTGCTTCGTTTTGATGGGTCTTATAAGTGCTTGATTCGGAAAATACCTATTCCTTGCAGAAGTTGAGGACAAGGTGAGCAAGATCATGGAGCTAATAAATGATGAAGAGCAAGAAGAGGACAATGAGAGCTCAACAAAGAAATCAAAGAGAGAACGACTCTCTAGGCTCATTGAGGATTTCCATAAACATTATGATTCCCTCTATGATCGGTATGATCATCTCACTGGCGAGCTACGGAGAAAAGTTGGCAGCAGAAAGGAAAAGAAGGGAACTGATTCTTCGTCTGATTCCAGCTCTGACTCGGAGGCTGATTATTCGTTAAAGGAAAAGGGCAACAACAATGGAGTGGTTGGAAGTGAGGTGGCAGAAAGCATGAGGCAAGAGCTTGAAACTGCAAGAGCAGAGGTTGCAGACCTGAAGGAGAAGTTGTCAGCCACAAATGGAGAAAAGGAAGCTCTGCATGTTGAACTGGAGAAAGCTGTGAACCAGATGAAAGAACTAGAAGATGTAATTGGAGGATTGAGGATTGATAATGAAAGGCTGAGTTTTGAAAAATCAACACTTTTGGCTGAAAATGGAGATCTTAATATAAAACTGAATGGAGCTGGTAGGTTAGAAGCTGAATTGAGTCAGATGATTGAAGAGTTAAAAAGTGAAAAAAATACCTTAATTATGGAGAATGCAGTAGCTTTGGAGAGGATTGAAGAGGGAAGAAAAACTATTGAAGATCTAAGATTCATAGCTGCTCAAAATGAATCTGAGAATGAAACTCTTAAGAAAGAAGTAGAATCTGTTACTGGGGAGGCATTGTATATGAAACAGCAAGTGGAATCAGCAAAACAAGAAGTTGCAGAGTTGAGCGAGACTCTCAGATCTGCAGAAGAAGATAATAGGTCTCTAGCCTCAAAACTTTCACAGAGTTTGAAAGAGATTGAGCAAGTGCAGTACCAGATCCAAGAACTAATTTCTGAGGCCCAGGAGTTGAAGGACAAACTGGGAGAAAGAGAAAGGGAACTCCTAACTCTTAGGGAGATGCATGAGATTCATAAAACTGAATCATCAGCTAGAATAGCTGGTTTGGAAGCACAGATAACAACCTTGGAAGTGGAGCATGATTCACTGAGCGGCAAACTGAAGGAAATGCAAGAACAGATTGACAGAGAGGCAGGTAAAGCTAAAGTACTAGAAGAAGAAAATCAAGGGCTGCAATTTCAAATCTCAAAGCTTGAAATTATGTCCGCTGAGAAAAGTGATGAGATTTCCTCTCTGTTGAAGAAGCTCAAGGAGGATGAGAACAAACTGGGAGAAAGAGAAAGGGAACTCCCGGCTCTTAGGGAGATGCATGAGGTTCACAAGAGTGAATTATCAGCTCGAATAGCAGGTTTGGATGCACATATCACAAGCTTGAAAGTGGAGCGTGATTCGCTGAGCGGCAAACTGAAGGAAATGCAAGAACAGATTGAGAAAAAGGAAACTGAAGCTAAACAGCTAGAAGAAGAAAAACAGGGGCTGCAATCTCAAATCTCAAAGCTTGAAATTATGTCCAATGAGAAAAGCAATGAGATTTCCTCTCTAGTGAAGAAGCTTGAGGATAATGAGCATCGGTTACTGTCTGAAACAGAGAACATGACAGGCCAGGTCAAAAATTTGCAACTGGATGTGGATAGCTTAAGTGCACAAAAGGTTGAACTGGAGCAACTTATCAGCCAGAAAACTAATGAATTGTCGGACCATGTCAGAAGCTTTGAAGATCAGGTCAGTGCAATGCAACAAGAATTGGGCACTGCAAATAGCCAAAGAGCAGACTTAGAGTTGCAACTCCAGCAAAAGGCTCGAGAAATATCAGAGTTCGAACTGCAGATAGAAAATCTAAAGGGGGAGTTAGCAAGCAAGATTGCAGATGAAGAGAAAATACTGGAAGAGCAGAGGGGTTTTGTGGAGCGGATAAAGGAGATGGAACTGGAGGTTGAATTTTTGCTCTCCAAGAAAAGCCAATTGGAAGAGAAGGTAAACATCAGTAACTCTATAATAGACAAGTTGACCGAGGAGAAGAGTGGACTCCAGGCGAGAACTATTGACTTGGAACGAGAGCTATCTGAGAGAGAAGATGAGCTCTCTACCCTGCAAAAGACATTTGAGAAAGGAGAGAGAGAAGCCTCATCTCAAATTTCATCCTTGACGGAACAAGTTGGCAGTCTGCAGCAAGAGGTGGACTGGTTACGCGCTCGGAAGGCTGATCTGGAAGAACAAATGGCGTGTGTAAGCAATGAAACATCAGCTCAAATTCAGGGTCTGCTGGATCAGGGTGGTGTCTTGCAACAGGAACTAGAGTCCCTAAAGAACCATAAAGCCCAATCAGAGTTACATATTGAGAAGATTAATAACGAGATGTCAGAGTACCTGACTCAGGTACAAAATTTGAAAGAAGAACTAACAAGCAAAACTGCTGATCACCAGAGACTACTAGAAGAGAATGCTGCTCTTATGGTTCAGGTGACGAGTCTGGAACCAGAGGTGGACTCTCTTAGACATCAGAAGACTGAACTGGATGAGTTGCTTACAAGTAGAAACAGCAACATAGATCAGCTGCAGGATAGGATTCTTGAGTTGGAGCAAAAGGTAAAAGATAGAGGGGATGAGCTGTCTGCTTTCCAAACAGAAGTTGCTGATAGAGATATTGAAGCTTCTGGTCAGATTATGGCTTTAACAGCAGAGCTAGACAGCCTAAAAGGAGAGTTGCATTTGTTGCAGGTGCAGAACAGCGAACTGGAATTGGAGCTTGAGAAAGAGAAACAGGAATCTTCGGAAAGCTTGATTCAGGTTCAAGCATGGTTGCAGGAGTCCAAGTTGAATCTACAAGATGTAGAAAGAAAGATGGAAGAAATGGCAGAAGGATTCCACAAGGGCATCGAATCGAAAGACGAAGTGATTGCTGATTTGGAAAGATTAGTGGATGACTTGAAAAGAGATCTTGAAATAAAGGGAGATGAACTCAGTAGTTCTGTAGAGAATGTCCATAACATTGAAGTTAAGCTCAGGCTATCAAATCAGAAGCTTCGGGTTACTGAGCAATTATTAACTGAGAAGGAAGAGAGTCATAGAATCACAGAAGAAAGGTACCAGAAAGAACAGAGAGCACTAGAAGAGAGAGTCAGCACATTGTCAAGAGTGATTGCTGTTAATAATGAAGCTCAGGATAGGATCATCACTGATATCACTGAGAAGGTAAAATGCACTTTGGCAGGACTAGAGTCGCTGACAGGAGAGTTTGAGACAGGCTATGATAACTTCATGAAGCGTGTTACTGATACATTGTACGACTTCCAAAATGCCAAGGACTGGGTTGCAGAGACCAGAATTGAGAAACAAGAGCTGAAAGGGGAGTTAGCTAAGTTGGCTGAGCAATTGCAAGAGAAGGAAAAACTGGTTTTGGTGCTAAAAGAGAAAGTTAGTGACCTAGAAATGAAGGTAGGAAAGGAAGGACACGAGAAGGAGAGTCTAGGTAAAGCTGTTGCTCAGCTTCAAAATATAGTGCGTGAATTGGAGAAGGTGATAAAAGAAAAAGATGAGGGAATGCTAGGTCTCGGAGAGGAGAAAAGAGAGGCCATTAGACAGCTGTGTTTGTGGATCGATTATCATAGAAGCCGCTGTGAAGATCTCAAAGAACTGCTGTCGAAGATGACAGGGAGAACCAAGAGGGCTGCTCAGAGGTCTTGAAATATTTTTGTGCTTTAGCCTATTTGAGTGTTCCCAAATTGAAGTCTGGTTCATTTTTTAAGTCGAGGTAGGTTTGCTGTTTAAGATTCATCATAGTACAGTTTTAGGTCATGTTTGATCAAAGCTAGTTTCATTAATCTAGTTCAAAACTTGGCTCCGATCATGCATACATTCACATTGTGTGTGTAATTTGTCACTGCACCTTTGTTAAATTTTAATAGACATTTTCTTAAATCTTTCTTATAACCCAGAGGAGAATGCTCAACCAATGTTGTCTTACCCCTCGAAATTTTGAAAAAACATAATAAAATATACATTATTCATTAGCAGTTTCTCAATGCATATTGCTACAAGTTAGAGAAATATTATTAAAAGTTAAAAAAAAAAAAAATTAACAAAATTCTTTAGATTACTATTTATTCCTACATGTTATACCTTCCGGTGTAATGTACTTTTATTGTTGACTTCTAGGGATGAACTCAGCAGCCCCAACATTTCATTGTTTTACATAGCTGAGATCCTACAAAGCGCTGAATCACAATTGATGATGGGTGCTTCAAGTCTAGGCTCAATCCAATCAAAAAGCAAGTTTGTAGTGCTATACTGCATGCTTATACAAAATCATATCAATAATTGCCATTTTCGATCTGTACTGTCAGTGAATCGGGAGATTTTGAAGGTAGAGGAAGCCATAGCAAAGGATACATAGACTAGAAACATGGTACAAAATTCCCATGAAGCATGTCAGTGAATCACGAGATTTTGAAGGTAGAGGAAGCCATAGTAAAGGATACATAGACTAGAAACATGGTACAAAATTCCCATGAAGCAAATGGGTCATCATTTATTAGTCATTTGATCCAGGAGCAATCTCGTACATCGAAAACTAAGTCATAAACAGAAGTTTCAGCTACTAGTAGAGCAAAAGAAAAGCTCAATTCCCACAGACCAGACCAGGCCAGTGCTAAAATTTATTACAAAGCCAGTAAGATGTATCTGGTAAATCATTACTTGATAAGATAAACACTTATTAACCGAACACATGAACAAAAAGCTAATAAACAATGTATATTGGCTTGAGAAATCATACAGAGGAGAAGCTAAGGCGCACCTACTGTAAAATGAGAGGGGGGAAAAAGTCCCAATTTCCTGGTACACTTGTATTAAGTACTACCTAAAGTACCTTTGCCTCCTCTCTCAAAAAAATGGCTAGACAATTTGGCTCATGCTTTTCCTTTAGTCAGATATCCTCATCTCAACTCCAAGAACATCCTTCACCATCTCGTATGTTACAAAAGCAATTGCAATGGATGGGACCACCTAATAAGCATAAGATGTTCCATTAGATAACTTTCATGACAAAGAATGACTTCACTTATTTCTAGGGTTCACTAGTAGATACAGAGAAAAAAAAAAAAGAAAGAAGAAAGAAAAAATTTGCAGCAATAGATAGAATAATAACTCGATAGAAAATCTAGTAGAAACGGAGTAGGCACAGGACAATGAGTGTAACAATGTTTAAATAAATTCAAAATTTAGAATAATATCATCTACAGTAAACAAATAATTCCATCTTCAAGTAAATTAGACATCCTCCTCACAGATGACTCCAAAACCTGAGGTTGGTCTAGCGAATGTGAAATGAGTAGTGTGTCAACATGTGAATTTTAAAACAGCGATACAGACTTACCTTTACTGAATTGGGGACCAAACCTTTGTACAGTGCTCCAAAACCCTCATATCGAACTGTTTTTCTAAAGGCATCAACCATGCCATTGTATTCAAGTGGTGCCTTGGTCCTTCCATCCCCGGTAACAACTGAAGCAGCATCTTTCCATCCTACCATCTGCATTCTTCTACGGATGACATCAAGAGGGTAAGCAATTGTTTGACCAACAGTACCAGCAGCAGCCCCACATGCAAGCCTAGTAGCGACACCTAATTCATTGTCCTCACTAACAAGTCCAAATGGTTTAGTTTTAATCAACCAATCTTTAAGAGATTCATAGACAGCAAAATTAAGGCCCACGTACGGTACCTACAAACACCATAAAATAGATGTCAAAACAGCATTAATACAAATTGTTTCCCTGGATTCACAATTTTAACCGAAAAAAAAAGGTTCAACCAATGTCCTTGATGATAGTATGTAGAAATCATAGGTAACAATAAATTCAGTCCCCGAAATCTGTTCCATACAGCCCCTACCATATAAATGGCCTGCTCAACCCTAACGGCTGAACATGATCCTCGTTTATAGAACATTTTAATATTTTCCATCACACTTCAAATTGGCAAAACAGTTAAAAATTGACTAGAGAGCAGCCCCAGTATGCATCTCAGAAGTGAAATAGAGAAATCCGGCAGGTGTAGAAAGAGTGGTAACCTTTTAGGGGTTTCCAGCTCATTCTGATTTACATTTTAATTAAATATATTCGTGAGTAACTCTTCTGGTATAGCATTTAAAACAAAACACAATTAGTGACACTGAAAATATTCTCTTTTTCATTCTTGTAAATTTCCAATTTCCAGTTACTCTGAACTCATTAGTCATCCAGACCTCCCTGACGACCCTTACCCTCCCTCCTATTATTAGTGAATGACAGATTAAATATCAGCAATCATGATCATAAACGGCGTCAATAGAGACAAACAGAGATATACAAAGGAAGTCCCAACATAAACAATTGTACAAACAACACAAGGCAAGAGGACCAAGTTACTAGAAAGGCAACTAAAACCTTCAAATCAGAGAAAACAATAGAATAACCATAAGTATGGCTGTTTCAGTATTACTCACAGCTACATGATGACATGCAAATAAATCAGAGATGGATGAAAGGTTACTCTTGGTAATAAGCAAGGTAACTACTAATACCTGAATCTACTCCATTAGAGAAAGCTACCAAGCACAACAACCATCAGCCTACATCTGCTTGTGCAATTTGTGACCTTTACTCTTGTGGTGTTCGTGAGTTATTACATAAATAACCATAGTGAAGGCAAAAATTTATATTAAGGGAATGTAATACAATATAAATTTAATATTATAATTATAGTAGGTTAAGAATCATAATTTTTAAGGGCAAATGCAAATAACATTTTCTCTAAACACAGATAGTCCACTTACAACTCCAATGACCGATGGCAGCCAGCCTTTGTACACTGCACGAGGGCCCTCTTCGCGGAAGACTGTTGATAAAGCATGAAAAATTCCTCTGTATTGTCGGGGTGACTTCTCTGTCTGCAAGGAACACAGAAAAAAGTAAGACCACTAGTTATAACCATGCAATGAATGCAGGGACAAGCTTGTGCTTTGTCCAAGGCACACACTGTAAAAATGACAAAGTTAAACTCCAAGACCATATGCCTAATTGTTACCTGGACAGTTAGCCGACCTCGAACCATGTCCATTGGATAAGTTGCTGACATGGCAATGATTCCAGCACATGCTCCAGCACCAAGACGCAGAACTGGAGTAAGTTCTGCATCTTCTGTAAAAGAGAATAAAATGAAACAGGTTTAACATTTTCCCATTTCCACCACCATCTTTCTCTTTCACGCACAAGAAGTGTGCACTTTGACTTTAAGAAACAAGACATGAACTGTAAAGGTCCGAAATGGTATCATAAGTGAATGATTACATCAGTGTTATTATAACACAGGGTGATGTCTCTGAGAAAGCTAGACTTCTCCAATGAAAACATGGTATTGGGCTTTTCATATTTGGTTAATATTGAAACTGGCATCAGTCAGCTAAAAAACCAATATATATATGTATATGTATATGTATATATATATATATATTGGAAATTTTCACTTCATCTAACATGATTGCCATTTGTTTCTAAGATAGCCAAGCATAAACCAACTATGCCAATTGTAGACTTTACAAACCCACTGAGAGGTCCAGGATCAGATAAGCTGAAGAATATAAATTGCAGTGGTGGAATGAAGCATATTTAAACATCCAATTTTTGCATGAGGTGTAGAACAATATCAATGGTACGTTAGAATGACCATACCTTTGCCGGGTTGTTGACGGTAAAGCCATAAAATACCCCTGTTAAAACATAAAATAAGGAAATTCAATCAGTTTGCTTTATTCAAGTATCTCCTCTCGAAGCTTTCCTGAATTATATCAAATGCTTACTTTTTTGTATCAGTATATCAAATGCCTACTTTATCATCATATAAAAGTTATTGTGCTTGAGTAAAGAACTTTAAAAACCATATTAGATTTGATCTCTAAAGGAAATGATGTTTGTGCTTCATTTTAATCCAAATATCTCGAAAGAAAAATACACATGGCCATGAGTGTGTGTGTATGCATGGTTGAATCAATCAGGCCGGTTTAGAATTCCCAACATCCGTTCAACATGAAAATATAGGAGGAGAAAAAGAGAAGTGAAGATGATCAGGTTAAACAACAGCTAATCCATTAGGTGTTCCTCATAGCCATCATTTCTGCAGTCACTTGTATTCAACTGCTATCTGATGTCTCATTGATTTGGCAAATTAACAACTTCAAAGATAGTGGTATTAATGTTTGTGAACATAAACTCATGCATGTCTCCATCACCATTCATATCTCTTTGTATCTCAGATCAATACCTACCTATTTAAAAGCACCAGCATGATTAAATCTTATAAATAATCCCCAAATTTTTATGACAATGCCTCTTAAAACATCACAGCAAAGTATTTTTATTGAGGTCAAGCTCTTTTGCTGTGACTTCAGCTTCAGGCCTTAAAACTATAGCAAGTTCCATTCTTAATGTATGCAAAAGGAAGGAAAAAAAATGCTTACTTTGATGCTTGCTCATAGCTAAAGAACTTGACAGCAGAATTAGGCACAATTCGAGCACAATTAGTGCCATTGCCTTTGAACATTCCTCGCAACCCCTCAGTTTTCCATATATATTTCAAGCCTTGAATTGTTCCATTGTATCTAATACTATGCGGATTTTGGACCTGCAATTTTCAATGGCATGCATATAACCAAGGCAATGCTTTTCACAAACAAAAATACAGAATTAAATCCAAAAAAAAAAAAAAACTAGTATACTGTTCAAAAAATGCACATTAAAAATCAATTTAGTTGCATTGGCAAAAGGGCTACAAGGACAAGACACCAAAGAAAATTGTTCTGTATCAGAAACTACGAATATTTAAAAATGGCTCTGCACTGTTTTTTTTTTTTTTTTTTTTGTCTTTTTTCCTGATTTAAAAAAAAAAAAGAAAAGAAAGAAAATACAAAGGCAAGCGAGGAAGAGAACCAACAGAGAATGAAGAAGATATCCTCAGACGGCAAAGAAGACAGCTAAAAAACAAGGAAAGAATTGGGGAGATGAAGATTTTAGTTTCTTACAAGAACTGGGATAATGACCTAGTGATCTCTTGTATTTGTAACAATGTAGGACCAGAATGATTCAACAAGGAGGACACTGCATAATGGGGAAAACTGGAAGAACTGCAGTTTTTGAAGGTAGTTGCAGTGACAAATCCAGAAACAACAGTAGTGGAGGCCACATCCATGAGTAGTAGCAAACATAGATCTATAGCACTAATCTGATTGTGACAATTGATATCTATGACACTGATAAAGATCACAGCAAGGTTATAGAGTTAGTTCAGGTCAACTGCTACAGCATGGTAAAGTCGTGGAGACATGTCAAGTAATAGTGGTGAGAGTCATGATGGACTTCCAAATTGGAGAGGAATTATCAGCATTCTTCATTTGTTGGAATCATGTGAACCCACACACCCCCAAAAAAAAAAATGCAAAATATACCTGAAGCAATATTTTGAGTCTTTCAAGAGGAGCCACAGCAGTTCGTGACCTGGAAGTGGAACCAACAGCTAAAATATAAGCTTGGTGATAACAAATCACTAGATGTGGAGTAAACTAAAAGAGCATTGCAAGAAGAAGTGCAAACACGATTTCTCTTGTCAATACATTCCTCAAGCACAGTGGGAACAGGAAAGAAGAATAAATAGAAAGGGTGTCATTTCTCATGTGTTCCATTTTCAAGTTGTTTTCAAACATCCCTAAAAAGGAAAAAATAAGTGATGAGAATAAACTTTTTTTTTCACTTATAATGGTCCTCAATGTTGTTATTTTGGTCACAAGACTGAAAATCACTTATTTCCATCGAAGCTCTATGGGTCAGAGTAAACCAAGGTCACAAGTACCATACAAGAACAGATGAACAGGGTATGGGGCATGCAGATACTTGAGAGCCACTAGTGTTTACAATTGATATAGAATGATGATATGGATCATATATGAATATGGATATGAATAATAAGAGGTTTGCTTTACATGGGCACACATATTGCTTTTTATGGTACCTTGACCCACGGTAATTCAGGGTCCAATCTCTACCGTAAATGACGCTTTGCAGTTTATTAGGTCAAATAAAGAATCAAGAATTTCGGTCTTATTTGGCGGGTGATGTGGGATGTCCAAGCTTCAAAAAATACAATCGTTCCCCTCTGTTGCTCTGAAAGTTTTAGACACATCGCAAAACCACACTTTTTGACTTAAAATAATGTAAAAATTTTATAACTCCACCTTCTCACTCTCTCCATGCCATATCCATGCCATGATTTAGATTGGCACTCTCAATCTGTTCGTGTTTAAATGAATGTCCACATTTTCTTACACAAATCAGTCCAAACATCATCATTTGGCACATTTAAGATAATATTATGCAAAACCGCACAAGCATATTGCATTCAACAGTCAAGGAGAAAAAACAATAACAAGAACTACAACCAGTGTACCACGTATTCATTCGAAGCCTTTCGAAAGCAACCACAAACTCATTTCTTCCAAACATTAATTTGCGAGAATCAATGAAACGAAACATATGTATCAGCACAATCAAAAAGAATAAAGCAACACCGTAAATAAGATCCCATATTCCCAGTAAAGAAATCAAATCATTGCCCTAACTTATGAATCAAATAATCAAACAAAGGGAGGGAGAGAGAGAGAGAGACTGACACGCCACCAGCGACACCACCCGCTATTAGAGATTTGCAAATACGAAGAAAAGCATGACTAGGAGCCTTCACTCCTTCCCTAGCAATCTTCGCCTCCTCGGCCAAATTAACGATCGTGTTCACCGCAGTCTCGCTTGTCTTGGCCACAACATCTTCGGATGCCATTAAAATCAATAAGAAAAAAAAAAAAAAACCTAGAAATTTTAAGAATACCGAATCAAAAAATCGAACACCCAACTACGTTTCCCACTCTCCCACTTCCCTCCTCACAAAACCCTAGACAAAAACACACAAACCCACAAAATTATAATTAATTTTCTCAAAAGGGTGTCTGTGTCTACGTATCTGGTAACCAAAATCAGCGTAAAAGTGTCTCCAAAGGAGACACTGATATTGGGGTGTGAGGAGAGGGGGGAGAGACACACAGAGGGTTTGTGGCTGTGGGAGGTAGAGTAAACGGCGACAAAATGAGGTTTCGAGTAGGGAAATGTTCTCATATATTCACACACGTGTAATGCCCATGCGGAGACTCCGATGAAATTTTGTTCCCACTATTTTATATTTTATATTTTATTTTTCCTTAAAACATTTTGTGGGCGTCTTCATTTGCCTAGGAAATGGGCACAGACGAGACCCCAAAATATATAATCTTCTCTACCGTCACCGTATTCCCGCTGTTTGCACCATTGAGCTTTTTATTATTTATTTTTTTTAGTAATATTAGAAGAATAAAGCTCATTAAGAACTAAATAAATCGAATATTAAATAATAATTTATATTAAAATATTTTATTAACTTTTTTGAATTTAAAAGGCATTTTTCGATACCCTTTTTAAAAATTATTAAAAAAACAGTTTTAGAAATTAACTAAAATACTTTTCAAATTTAATAGCAAAATGCTTAAAATATGTTGATGCTTTAGATTTGGTCTTTTTTGATCCTCGTCTCCAACACGTGGGATTTTTAAGAATAATAATTTTTTTGCATGGAAGAAAAAAAAAAGGAAAAAAGGAAAAATGAGATGACGAACATCATTATTGTAGTATTATTTTTTTATGACCAAAATAATGAAAAAAAGAATAACCATATTAATTATGAAAAGTAGTATTATTGTAGGATGTACTTGCAATTCGAAAGGGAGTCAAAGTTGATTTAGAGACTTCGTTCCCACCTTTTATCATCTTTAGGGTCCTTTTGAAGTTACCCTATTTTGTTTTTATTTTAATTATAATACTTTTTAAATCAAAATAAAAATTATAAAAAATATAATATTGTTATAAGCAAAAGTCAATTTTTCTTTTTTATAAAAATTTAAAATATTGCTGATATTTTTTTTGAAAGTTATATAATTTAAAGTGATCTTAACTTTTTCAAATAAACCTTAGTATACATGTTAGTGATTTACTAGTATTGTTATTATTTTTATTTATTTATTTTGGTCTTTTTTTAGGGTAAATATTAACGCAATGGTAGGATTATTTATTTAGTAATCTCAAAATTATGGATTCAAAATGTGAAAACAGTCTCTTCGTTAAATATAAATAAAAAACTGTATATATATATATATTTATCATTTTTTTATTCTTCATACTGAATTAAAGAATATTTTATATATCGAATGAATAAGAAAAAAGATATCGGAATACGTTGGATGTTGAACTATAAAGCAACCCACTTTTATATATAAAAGGTAAAGGAAAAAAGTAGGCTTTTTAGTGTTTGGTAAGACATCTTGGCCATTGGGTATTGGATCTAATCCCATTTTGAAGATTCACTCCATCTTTTTATATTATGGTGAGTATTTATCATAAAATTTAATTAGCATTGTTTTGACATATTAAAAGGAGCAAAAATCACTTTGAGTTTCCCCGGCATTTTGAAGGCACAAAATTTCATTTTTGGCTTCCGCGAGCCAGAAAGAATAAAGGGTTGGGTATGGGGGATGAGCACCCTTTCCAAAACCGAAAGACCCACTTGTTGGGACTCTCGTCTTGGCCATTTATAGCACCAAAACTTTCTTCCAAGAGCTCCTTCTAAGGTATCCTTAACTCTAGCCATGACATCAAGTGTCGTGGACCCACAACCAACGACCTAAATCATGAAATTAACTTTTAGTCTACTTTGACGAGCCAGATCAAGATTTCTCACCTATATTTGGTGGGACCCTGTTTGGAAAACTAGGGACAGCCTCTATTAAGGCAAAAAAGATTAAAGATAAGGCTCCTTTTTTATCCAAAGCGATCGCCGTCTTAACGAGAGGCCAAGCAAATCTGGACGTTGCTTCTCCTCCACAATTTCAATGATTGTCCATTTCGAAATCACACCCTCAGGGTTCCACCTGTTTATCAATCGATGAAAGGAAAATTTGTTGAAACTATGCCCCCTCAAATGTCTTGATCTATTTCATTAGGTTTTTTGATCGGTATTTTTTTTAATATAACAAAATATAATTAAATAGAATCGAATCAAGAAAATTTTATCGTTTAGATTGTCTCTAAACCTGTTATGATATATGGTCCGTGATACAACTCCATCAAAAATTTACTCGAGCTCAGTCAATACGAGCTCAAGCTCGAGCTTGATTTCAGATAGTTTGGTATCGAGCTTAAGTTCAATCTCAACTATGTCGAAGCTTGTAGGCTCGACGAGCTACTCGATATTAATTAATTATATTTTTTTAAAATAATTTTTAAATATAAAATTATGTTTATGAATATACTCTTTTGAATATATTATCTATACTACCTGACGACACTTAGAGTTCGAGTTTGAACTCGAGAAATGCAAACTCAATTCACACTACCTGACGATACTGTCTAACAACACTATCCAATGACACTTCGAACACTAACTCAATCTCAATCTCAAGTTTACCCAAACAACACTAGAGTCGAGATCAGGTATCGACATTACCCAACTCGACCTGAGTATCGTAACACCTCTAATTATCCATGAGAGATTTAATCTGTTCAATCTAGTGAAAATGATGCTATGTTCGTTAATCAAAACTTAAATTTGAATTTTAAAAATATAAAAAATTATGTTAGGAGAACTCTCTATATAAAGGGTTTGACTGTATTTTAAGTTGAATTAATAAGAATATGATTTCAAATATCAATCCGTCCGGTAAAAAAAATATATATTTGTGTTTTAGCCCACTTGCGTTACTAATTTCGTTGCCCATCAAATTTGGTTGTGGACTTCCATTGTCTTAGGCCCATATGCTCTACTAATTTCTTAGCCCATCGAAATTTGGATATAGGGAGCTAGAATTTAAAATCTTTATAAGAAGAGATTTGGGTGGAGTGTGTGTGTTTATATATCTTTTTTATTTTTATTTATTTATTTTTATTTTTAATAATAATAATAATAATAATAATAATATTATTATTATTATTATTATTCTAATTATCTTATATTATCGATCTCAAATTTTTGGGATTAAAATTCTAGTTATTATTTATAAGAAGAGAGAGAATGATGTCAATTAAAATATAGTTCTTTGGCAATTCCATGGGTGATATTCGTGGTTTCAGAGTATTTGATGTTTTGGAGATTTGCCTTTGTTTATTTTTTTTATTTTATTATATATATATATGTATATATATATTTGTGTAGGAGGAGATTTGCCTTTGTTTTACAGTATCTGACTTACACAAATCCAATGAGTCATTACCCTTTTTGGTCACCGGTTGAACTACCCATCTCCTAAAACTTCTCGACTCTCGCACAAATTTCTCTCTTATCACCTCTTTTGCTCACCTATCACAATTTTTTTCCCTTTTAAATAGTTAAAAGGATATATATATATATATATATATATATATATATATATTTTGTGAGAATATGATGTGTCAAAAGGATAATTAAGTCATATATGATTCTTTTATGTTAGAACTTAGGTTATTCAATAGCTTTTTTTAATTCATGTGCATAAACCTTAATTTTGAAATACCTTAAAATAGATAATATACAACATTTTTTTTTTGTTTTTATAATTTTTATAGATATTAGTAATTTGATATCTATAGAGTCAAGAACTGTTAGATCGTCATTCAGTTAACATTATTTCTTATAAAATGAGATAATAAAATGATTATTATTCAATGACTATTCAATTACACAAACCAATGAATTGTAAAACACCTTTTCATGTGGACGATGAACTTGTTCAAAGTGACCAACCAATTTATTTAAGTGACTATTAGCATTAAACCATAACCAGAAAGTTCATGAACCATATTAATCATAATAAATATTTATACATCAAATCACACATCCCTATATTTCCTATTTATCGAAATAAAAATTTACAAAACCCAATATTTATTATAAAGTCCTATATTCTATATTTTAGTTGAAAACTATTATAAGTACGTAATAGGGATAAGTTAAGACAAAACGATCTAGGGGGTAATACGATGAATGAATCATATCTTAAAATACTAACTCATACATTTATTTTAAATATTAATCGGTAATATACAAATTTCATCAAAGGTACACAAGTTTTCTCGCCAACCATATGAGGGGAATTGGTCTTTGTTTTTTTTTATTGGATTGCTTGTGTTTTTATATTAAGCTTCAGGATTGTGAAGGAACAAGAAAAGAAATCATGGAGGAGTAATCCACTGATTCAGAAGTTGATGTCAGACTGTTCACCGAAAGATCAGCAAGACCTTTGATAAGATTTGGTGATATTTAGCATCGGTTGTAGGACACATTGTTTAAGGGGAAAGAAGAGAGAATAGAGCCTCTGGAAATTAGGTGCCCTGCCCATCATGCATTAGGTACTGTGCACATGTTAATAGGTGTCAGGCTCCCTTCACCATTAAATTTGAGACAGCCCTAATAACCAAGGAAATGATTTATTGATATGGTGGGGTTGTTTCTTATTAGTTTTTTTTGGATTAATAAAGGGCTTTAAATCTAAATTACATAATGATAATTGTTCCCTCTGTACAATTACTAAATAAACTAAAATTATTATTAAAATTCATTTACTGTCAGATAATATTTTGGGCAACTTATCACTATTTCGATCCATCATTTATTTATTAAAAATTTTTTTGCATCTAAGTAAGAACCCTGCTTAGTATTGGTCGAAGATATTAACCAATAATTCTTTTACAAGAAATCTGGAGTTTTCACATTAACAATCAATAACGTATTCTATAGTCTTCTGAAAAAACTTCTTCTTTAGCTGTAACTAAAAAAAAAAATTATTAAATCTGTTTCACTCGTTAATATGTATATATTTAGTATAAAAAAATATAATCAAACGGAATCGAATATGAGAAGTGAGAATAGAAACAGGGAGACTATCACTTAAGCTGTTCACGAAGGACTCACTCATTAATATTTTGTTACATATGGAGGGATCAATGTGCCACATGGTACATGGTAGTAGTCACAAACCAGGGCCTTTTGCATCTTCAACGTCACATACCCTTTTTCTAGAGATAACATTGTTACCCTCAAACTTTAAGGGACTCCAAACAGACAAGAAATCACTACAAAGATTTTCTCTTTTTCTTTTTGGGGGATTGGGTTTCAATTATGACATTTTCTACATATAATATTTAAAAAAAAAAAAAAAAGAAAGACGTTAGGTGGCCTCCTTCGCTGTCCAAGGTTAATTATGGTACTAAAACTTACCCCCAAAAAAATTATTGTTTTTGATAATAATTGAAACCTAAAACAAATATAAATAAATAATTTGGTCTCTCGCATGGAGCCTTGCTTTCATAGGCAACGATCAATGACCCTTCCACTTCTTTATAATAATGCTCTCTATGACACCAACAAAAGCTCCGGAGGGAGGGGGGGTGGAGAGAGAGAGAGAGAGAGAGAGAGAGAGAGATGAAGGGTGAGGAGAAAGAAGAGAAGGGTGCAAATCCATGGGACTGTGGGAGTCCATTGTATGATTCATTTGAATTGGCTTCGGTTGGGAATTTACTCGAAAGGCATATGATGGAATTTTCTGACAGGGTTGCAGATACCGCAAGAAAGGAAGGTTTATGCAGAGTTGGATCTTTGAGAGAATTTGTGAAGAAGAGAAAGAAGGGCATGGACAGAGCCACCACGAAGCCCAAAAGACACAAGAGCAACTTCTATTACCTCTGCAGTTGTTTTGGTTTTTGAGATAAATCTTGCTGCAGTTTAGGAATTCTTCATGGCCTTCTCTTTTTCTTCCCCCCCAAAAGCTTTATTACGCACATGGTGTACTATGGTCTTTAGATTTATTTATTAATCTTTCCTCCGATGAAAGATTTTATAGATTTTTCGTTTTAAAATGTGACATATATAGAGCTTCATTGTAAAACTTTCTGCATTACCAAAGCCTGCGTCCAAAAGGGGATTTTTTTTTAATCATATATTTTCACACAAATAGTCATTAAAAGAAAAAATTTTATTAGCTGGACTAATGATAGCTAATTTTATTCATCCCTGTCTAGCAAAATAAACTTAAGTCAATTTAATTTTATTAAAATTTTAATTACAATATAGGAGGAATCGATTAACTAACAATCTATGGGTCTAGTGATAGAATATTAGACTCTTTTAATTAAGATTTTGAATTCGAGTTTTGGAAATGAAAAAAAAGGTGTTGGAAAAGCCAACCTCTAACTGGACTTCACAATTATTCGAATTGGATTAGCTGGAGTTTTGAATATCGGTGTTAAAGTGAAAAAAAAAAAGAAGAGAAGTTGGAGTCGATTATATAGGTTTTTTTTTTTTTTTTTTTCATTGGGCCTTGAAGCCACCTCGGACTCGGAAGTTGGGAGCTCGGCAAGGGATGAACACTAAACGTTCTCATGCTATTTTGGACCCAACGATCTAGTTTTTAGCATGATGGGCCGGCCCAATGGGCTCTACGTGACATGCAATATAACATAAAGAATGCGACCGGACCAAATGATTTAAATCTATCTCGATGCGTATTATTTTCTTTTTTAAATTGAAATATTTTTCCACCAACTCAAGTTTATTCAAATTTTAAAAAATTAAATTTTACATATTCTGCATATTCTCCATCACATCAAATCATTAATTCTAGAAAATCAATCCACCCTGCTTAACGCCCCTCCGAAAAAAAAAAGAAAAAGAAAAAGAAAACAGGAGTGAGCATTCGGGTAATGTAGAGAAAACATTGACAAATCGGGTTTATACTACAAATTAAATATATTTTTTAAATTATATTTAAGATAAATTGAAAATTTCCAAATTATCCAAATCTATTTTACAATATTTGGACCAGTTAAAAATATAGTTTAGCTTTAAACAGGGAATTAAAGATTAAAACTTATCAATTCGGGATTTTAAGAGAAACCGATTCAAGTTTTAAATTAAAAATGGAATAGTAATTAAATAAGTAAAACCACAAAAAATACCTGAATGATAATTAAACAAGCAAATAGAAATAAGCAAAATTATAAATTAATAAGTAGTAATGCCAAAAAAAAAAAGGATAAATCAACTTATAAGTCATCCAAAATAAATAAAAATAGAAATTTAAATAAATTTGAAATTTAGAATTTACAAATTTCTCGTTTGCATATTATGTATTATCAATGTTATATGTTTCAAAGGACAACTTAATGGTTATAATCATTTTTTCAATCCGGTGATCTCAAGTTTAAATCTTAATGTAACAAAAAAAAAATTCCATATATGTTATATATATGATAATTATTAAAAAATATAAAAAATTCTCATTTTTCATGAATTAATTGGAATAATTCGAAAATTTTTGAATACTGGTCGCCCTAAGACCCCAATACCATGACTTCTGTTGCTTGAAAATGACGTTTCGGTCATTGTGAATGCAAGCGGTAGAGTAGAGAGAGAGGAGAGAGTGAAGTGTGAACGAGAAAGAGAGAGGGAGAGAGAGTATAGAGAGTGAAGTGTGAACAGGGTCCTCGTTCTGTCTGTCTCCGGCGTGCTTGGTATTTACTAAACGACCAAGTCATTAATTAATTAAATTTTATATATCGTTGCATGAGTAAAAAGACAAAAAAATAAAAATAAAATATACTTAAATAGATGACTATTACAATGAAGAATTAATTACACTTTTTTCTAATTTTATCCTTATTTAATAATAAATAACTTATATATATATTTTAAATCTCCTATGTTTCAACCACCTGTTAAAAGGATAGTTTAATTAAAAAAATGTATAATTAAGGTTATTTAGTGTATTTCTTAATTTTTATGCCAATTCCTAAAATTATATTAAAAAGAGAATCGAGGAAAATACGTTTCCTTTAATAAATCATCGATATCCAATAACTACATTAATCGAACTAAATTCAAATCGAGTCAGATTGATCTTTTAAGGGACAAAACTCTCCTTATACCTATCAAGATATACATCTTGTTAATATTTTTGGAACCCCAATTTGTTTATGCGGGAATAAACTTATTATATCATTAAATATATCCCCTTAAATCATCCTTTTATTGTAATTACTTAATTGAAATTAAAAAAAAAAGAAAAATTGGCCAATTAAAATCAAAATTTCTTTTCATAATCAAATTTTTTACTTGCATCTCGCCTTAAAATGAGAGAAAGAGAGAGAGAGAGTCTCAATCTTTAGAGCGTCTGGTGTTTGTCTTGTAAGTAATATTAATTAAAGAAACCCAATTTGTTATTTGTTAATCCTGCTTAGAGGTAGGAGAAGTCGTTTATAAAAGAAACTATACCTTGAGCTTCAAGTAATAATAAATCTCACGAGATGAAAAATAAAACTCATGAATTTCAAGACTGTCGGCCTTAACCTGATAAATCAGGTATCAGCTTAACTATTTTCCTCTCTCGAAATAAAAATCATAAAATGAATTAAGATTTGTGACATTAGTTGTTGGCATTTTGAGAAAAATATTGAAATTGAGACGAGAGAGAGTCATTTCGAAGGAGAGAGCTGACAGAAGCTCGGTGGCATCAATGTCTAGAATGATCGGAATGAAGTTTATACGATAAATAATTTGATTTATTTAATCACTCGTTCATGTGGTCTTTGGCATACCGACATTGACTCTTCGCACTGCACTGACCAGGTCCAAAAAAAGCACAAGAGATTAATGCCAACATTCATAACAAAATAGATATTGACGAAGATGTTTATGTTGTTATTGAAAACCCGTCAAAACAAACGAAAATGTCAAAATCAAAATCATCAAAATTTCCAAAGTTGCGGGACCGTTTGGAGTCTTATATCATCTTAAAAGTCAATTAGATAATTAAAACTGATTCGGATTGCACGAAAACACCGTGCAGGAAATGGAAACTAATATTAAAAGATATAAAGAAAATAAATTTTTTTAAGAATATAGAATTAAAAATATAAATAAATAAGTATATTATTAAATATAAAAATTTTATGTAAATTATTAATTATAAAATAAATAATATAAAAATAAAAATTATAATTAAATAAATAATTTATTAAATATAAAAAATTTCAAATGGAAGTTTCCGCATCCGCTTTTCACTTTCTTCGTTCAAGCCGAGCCTGACCAAATCGTCCCCCCTTCAAACTCGCTTCCTCTCATCGGGAATATCAGCACAGCAGCTTTTTCACTCTCTACTCTCTATCTCCCTCTCCCTAGTGATATTGAAGTGCGTACTTCGTACTTAAACGAGGAGGGAGGGAGGGAGAGAGAGAGAGAGAGATTTGAAGGAAGCTCGTTTTTGTGGAAGCCAAAATACGGAAAAGGCAAAGTTCAAACCTTTCTCTGCTGTGTTTACTTTTCCATTTGTTCTGTTAATAGGATTTCAATCAGAGTATTAAACGAGCGTAATTAATGTTGTTCTTTTAACGGGTCAATGGTCGTGTTGCAGAAATGGTTTTCGGAGAATACAATGATGGCTGAAGAAACATCAAAAGTTTGACTAATTCGTTGCCTTAAGTGTGGTTATCTCCTCCCTGAGCTTCCTAATTTCTCTGCTTATCAGTGCGGTGGCTGCGGTGCTGTTCTGCGAGGTCTCTCTCTCTCTCGCCCTCTCTCTCCCTTAGTATTCTTGACATTTAAGTTTTTTTTTTTTTTTATTATTCTTTTAAATTATACTACAGCGAAAAATAAAGTACCAATAAATGAATGGTTATTGGAGAGATCTGTTAATGAAAGTGGTGGGGGCAATTCTGTGAAATCTGAGGGTCTATTGGATATGGATGAGAATTTAGTAGATGCGTCTCATCATTTTAATGAAGAAAACATTGATTCGGACCCTACTTCTTCATCAAAACTTAAAACCAACGAAGTATCGGGAAGCAATTTTGAGGGAAACGGTGTTGAGAAGGATGAGGAGGTTGCTAAGGGTTTTAGATACAGGAGGAGAGGATTTTCAGAAGAATCAGTTGATACTAAGCTTGACAGAAATAGTTATGGTCATGGTTATGGTATGAAGCAAAATTTGGGACAAGGAGTTGAAGAAATGAGGAGGATTTCAGGGGGTTCGGTTGATAATTGGGTGAATGGAAATGGTCGCGGTATGAATCTAGGCGTGCCCCAGTTGATTAGGGAAACATTGGGAGATAATGTTGGAGGGATTAGGTCTGCAGAGCAAGAGAGGTTGTTGGAGTTCCGTAGAAGCACAGGAGGTGCTAGTAGGCATGGGAGATTATCAGGTTTTCCATATTATGGTGAGGGAACTTCAAACTACCATCCTGGTTCTCTATATGGCTATTGGGGGGCTATGGATAATGGGAAAAGGATTGACAGGCTGAGTAGAGTTCAGGACTTGGAACAAAATCGAGCTGAGCTTTTAAGAAAGCTGGATGAGTTGAAGGATCAAATTAATCGATCTTGTGATACGGTGGAGAAGCCCAAGGAAAGGGTTCTTGTTGATAGGCAAATGGTTCAGAATGGGATTTATTCTCACATCCCAGAAGATCCTTCGGGATTATCTGGGAATTCAGCGGCACAATATGGGTTTGATAAGCATGCCCCTTTGCAACACCCCCATTTCAATCAAGGGACTAGACTTGTGGATATGCAGGGCCTTACTTATCTTATGAGGCGCATGCCTGAGAAGATTCCAGCATATGAAGATCCATATAGGTTGCACATGTGTCAGAGGGCTCCAAATCAATTGCCACATCACTACTTCCCTCAACGAGTAGAAGAGTCTTTTCCGGCAGGTTGTGGTGGGTTTGATCAGGAATCGGTTTCATCTTACTCGGAACCTGGTTTTCATGGGCCCTCCTGCTCTTGTTTACACTGTTACAACAGAAATTGGGAGGTCCCTACAAAAGTGCCGCCCACCATTCTTGCTAATGGGAGGATCCCCAATGCACAAATCAATCCCTCTTCTGTTCATCTGCGGAATCATGGTGCACTTGGTCCACTTGATCATCAGTATAGTGGTGCCAATTCTCTTCCACTGCACCCTCACGATCCATATCCCCACATAGGAAGGCCCGATAACTTTGGTCCAGAGAGTGCTGGTTTCGGGCAGCGTCTCTCTGGTGCTCTTTATCATCCAGTCTCTGGTGGTGCCCCATTTATAACTTGTGTCCATTGCTTTCAGTTGCTTGAGCTGCCACGAAAGAAAATTGCAATAGACAATGAGCAGCAGAATTTGCGTTGTGGAGCCTGCTCGAATGTAATCTTGTTGCTGGTCGAGAAGAAGAGGCTAACTGTTTCTATTCCGTCAGAAGCTAAGCTATTTTTGAGTGAGGTTGATGAAGGGGGGGATGAGAAAATGAGTGAATGCGCTAAGAGTTCTCATGGTTGGTCACCTGCTGCTGACCTTGCATCTTTATTCGCTGATTATGGTGTTTCCGGTGATAATTTTCAGTTGGAAGAGAGGAGGTCAAGAAGTGATTTGGAGGAGAGGCATGCCCTTAAGCCTTCAAGTTCTAGATCCCCAGGCAAAATAGAAAGTGTAGACAGAGAGATTCTTATAAGGGATGGTTCCAACTCTGATCCCCTTCCCTTGAAAGATATCAATCCTCCAGGTCCACATGCATCTCTTCAAGAGCTTTTTGATTATTCCACTGCAATGAGGAGGGTCAAGAAGGAGGACCAAAGTAAATCAATGGATCAAGAGAAGGCAATCCCTGTTAAGTGCACCAGCCAACATTCAGTTGCAACTGAAACCGAAGTTTCATACAATGAGTATGGGAGTTCCAATTTGTCTCAAGACAATTCTGCAGAAGTGAGTAAAGGAAATGACCAGAAGCCAAATAACAAAGGAAATATCTCCATTGTTGGCCTCATCAAGAAGGGCTACAAAGAGTTCTCAAGATCTGTCCAAGGCTTGGAAAATGAAATAGCCAATGTTACAGTAAATGGACAACCCATACCAGATTACGTGGTGAAAAATGCCGAAAAGCTTGCTGGTCCTATTCGACCGGGTGACTACTGGTTAGTGCATGTTCTTCATTTTTAGATTCACATTGCACTGTGTGGATATGTGGTTCCCAAGGAGCTTGTTTCTTCTAGAAAAAAAATCATTTTTTGTTGTTTTTCTATGAAGATTTTCGTACAAATTTACTAAAAAATTTTTATACAGAAATTCTCCGAATCGAAATTTGGGTTGGATCAATTACCTCTTTGACTGACCGGTATTTTAGATTGAGAAAGCGTTATAAAAACGGATCAACCCCTATTGTTTCACAGTCCAAATGCTCAGTGATGAATGAAGGAACAATTTCTCAAACCCTTGCTTCTCTCCTCTCCTTTCATTTGCCGAAATGAATACACTTCATACTTTTTACAATTTTTTTTTTTTTTTTTTTGGTGTATTCACGCATATGCACACCCACAGCCACAGGAAGTTGTGCCTTTTCATTTCACTTTTCTTTGATAGAGAGAGATAGAGGGAGTTAGTTATTTTGAGGGAGGTTGGTGTTAGTTTTTCAAGACAACCAACCTCTCCCCTTTTTATTTGAATTCAAACTTCACAGAATGGGTATGTGGGTCTGCTTTCATGGACGGATCTGTATCTCTTTTCTAACTTCTCCCACTCTCATATGAGGGCTAGAACTGTACATGATCAGTATAATCGAATATCACCAATTTTATACAGGCAAGAGGACCATGTGAAGAATATCAAAAACTTTAAAACCATACACTGATTAAGGATGTATAGCAACTCATCGTCAAAGCGATGAAAATGACATCATATCCCGTTATACCCCAGACTTTTTTATTCAACACAGTCAATGTATTTCTCATCTTTCAAAACAATATAAGAGCATACTGACTCCAATCCAATCATATATTCATAATTACGTCTCTAAATACTAATTCATAGATATAATTGACCGGTCTGTGAATACAGAGTAACGTGTCGGTCAAAGACAATCTTCCTTTCATACTACTATCTTTCAACTTTATCTTAATTGCTTTCCTAAACATGCACCGCCAAACCGAATCATCCATGATTTTGTGGTGACATGCTAAAGTAGTAACACTAAAATAAAATTTCAAGTAACAGACGAAAGTTCTAAGGGCATAAATTAAGGCTAAGCATAAACTTCTGAGTCTCACACAATTAGATGGACATAATGAGACGAATAGGGATGTACCATCTTATTACTCATATAGTCACGTAAGTACACGTGGTATGAAACAAGTGTACGATATTTTCTTTTCCATTTGAAAGCGCATGTCTTCTTTTTTAAAATAACGCATCGTATAGGTTTTAGTCCAAGTATACATAACACTTGATCTGAGTTTTCTTTCTTACAAGTTCTTCAATATTTCACAACATCAAGGAAAACCTATACCTGGCTATTCGACAAGTTTAATGGATTGTGGGAACTCCATTTCAATTACCATATATGTAGTATAATAACCGGTAATCTCATCTTAGTACTTTAACTAACGCGGCTTGTATCTGTGTTAATCCACTACAAATTAACACGTCTCATCTCTACATGTCACAAAGACATTAGAGACGATTGTTCGTGTGAGAGAGCCAATCTCAAAACTTGCCCGACATACTTTTAATTTCAGACACAAAAATTTTGGACACAAAAACAAAATTCAAATGTCAACAAATATGAACATTATAACATACATACTTTCTGTATATAATCATAATTACTACCACAGTAATAAATATTGCCATAATCTATGTAATCCATATCATCCAGCATATCTCACAAACATGTCTTATGGCATTGGCTTTTGAAAAGGGACAAGTTTCCACCAAATGCATAGATACATATCCCAATGTCATTTCCATCTTTTTAATCATGTTTTTGACAAAAATTGATCTTTGTATCTATATTTGGTCTTGTCATCATATTCAGAATCTCACGCGTAAGCAATAACTGATCGATTATCACAATGAATTGTCAATCTCCCACTAGGTTGTTTACTACTCTAAATATTGCAACATTCACTTAATCAAACTCATTTTTTGAACTGCGGAAGCATTAATCACAAATTTACTTTCATCGTAGAAAGTGATACACATATTTGTTTCTAACTTCTTCACAAGATAGTGCTATCAATAAGCAAACAAATATAACCAGAGGTAGATTTTCTCTTATGTAAATCTCCTTCCCAATCAGCATTCGTGTATCTTTTCAATACTAGATCATTTCCTTAATAATGAAGAAGATAATCAGCAGTTCTACTCAGCTATCCCAGTATCCTTTTCATAACAATCCAATCACTCTTCATAGATTGGATAAATACCTACCGACCAAATCCCATAACATGACAAATTTTAGAATGAGTACATATCATCGCCTACTTCAAGTTCTGAACTATACTAGAATATGGAGTTTTGGATATTTCATCTATTTATTAGGAGTTCTAAGGGCATATGTTATCTCTTGAACTATCACCTATAGTCACAGGAGTACCAACAGGTTTGCAGTCTTTTAAGTTGAACTGTTCCAGAGTTTTTATAATATAAGACTTTTGAGATAATTCCAGTAATCTCCTGAAACGATTTTTCTGGAATTTAATTCTCAATTTGCCTTACTCATATCCTTCGTTTCGAAGGTCATACTCCTTGTCATTCGTTGCTAACAATGCCTTTGACATATAAGGATAGAATTATAAACTCGTCATTAGACTTTTCAAATAGAAACAATAGTTTTCGTCTATCATGACGAAATCATAAAAGATTACATATCTATGAAATCTTAAACACCATTGTCTCGAAAACTGTTTAAGGTCATCAATTATTGTTTTCTTAGCCTTTAATGACAAAAACCCTTTGGTTGTGTCATATGAATGTCTTCCTTAAGTTCAACATTGAGGAAGACAATCCTCACATCTAACTGACGTAATTCTAAATTCAAATTTGTCATTATTGTCACGTAAATAGAGATAAATCTCATTATTGGGAAAAGATTTTCTCATAATCAACACTCTTTTACTAAGTGTAATCTTCTGCTATTAGTTGAGTCTTTTATCTCCCAATAGTTCTATCTGCCCTACTTTTGATTTTGAGAATCCAGTCATTCTCAATAACCTTGTACCTTGATAGAAGTTCAAAAAATTCCCAAATATTGTTGGATTTCATTAATTCCTATTATTTATTCCATTACCTTTTTCCATTCACCCTTAATGGAATAAAATAGAGTCTCATATGCATTTTGAGACTCTTCTTTATCTTTTGAAGAAACAATAAATACGTGCCCTTCAATCTCCAAGTGATGTTTGGACAGGGTTTTATTAACACTTTTCTGAGTCTGTAATTCAGTTGAATCGTTAGAATTTAAATCCATCCCACTGGGATCATCACCATTCTAACAATCCATAATAGACAAAATTATCAGTTGAATCAACTAATTCAAATAACAGTTATATGTCCTTCACGTCACCTCTATTAGGAAAATTATTTTTCAGAAATGTGACATCCGTGATCTAAACTCTACTTTAGTACCATCATCTTATTCACAAATGAATACTTAACTTTTAAACTAGTCGGAGTATCTTATAAAAATACTCTTACTTCTATAGGGATCCAATTGTTCCAAACTTATCGAAAAAATCTCAAAATACAGACTGTTGATTCCCAAGGTCTGGAGTCACTAAGACACGACCTTCTACAAGTCAAAGTTTATATCAAGTCGTTGGTATTTTCTGTGAAGGTATTTTGTTTAAAAATGTTAGCCGCAATCAACTAGGCATCTTCCCAAAAAGAAGCCAACAAATTAACCTGCACTATCATGGATCTTTCATATCCAACAATGTTGGATTACGTAATAAAATACAAAGTTCCATTTTAACCTTCACATTTATTGGACCACGAATGTCTTTATGGATTAAACGCAATAGAAATTTAGCTGAGTTAGCTTTTCCAAATGATTTTCTCATCATTTTTCTGATAAGATAACATTCAAATGTTGATAAATCAACTTTTGTGAATGAACCCAAAAGTTCTGCTCTCACTAGTTGATTTATCCTGTTTTGCTCTAATGTGATCAAATCTATCATGTCACATTATCAATATTTGTAAAATGATAAAACCATTTACAATCTATCCAGAACTAATACGCATATCATTCAAATATAAATCAACTCTATATTTTTGAAACTTCAAAAATAGCCAAAATTTCAAAAGAATAAGAACAGATAAGATTTCATCGAATTTCTGATACGTAGAGAGCAATATGTAGAATGTGAGCTCGACCACTTTGTAACTCCAATTTACAAATGTCAACTTCTCTAACGTCTACTTTTACATCATTCTTTACATACTATCTGCTATCAGAAAGCAATCAACAAAAAATTCATAAATATCTCATTGTCTATTTTAATATTCTGGCTTTTTTTTGTGACCCGTCTGTAATTCCTTACCTTTCTTACTTTTGTTTCAGTCTCTCTCATGTTTAGAATTCGAAACTCTTTTAGATCTAGACTCTATAACAAAAACATTGGCTATGGATCTTGTAGCACAAAACTGCTAATTCTCAAGCTCGACGTGAAGAGCAACATTCGGGAAAATCCTCAGACTGTTATTGTAAATCAAACTGACTGGAATGAATCGGATCAAAATTTGAACTTTCTGTCCATTGGAGAAAATATGATCAGCTGACTCCCACTCTCTAACATTACTAAACATGACCCTAAAATATCGTTTGATACTGTGATCACTTTGCTTTTTATAGGTATCAAATTTCTTAGTCAAATGTCTAAAATGAGTCACCGGTATATTGCTCATACTCGGGTATTATGTTTTCATTCTAAAAGCTAACTAAGATTTCTTGGGTAGTGGAATTTATCATTTTCCATACCTAGTTAGCATCCAATTCTCTCCCTTAAAATGGTAGCATTGTCCACTACGGGATATTACTTGACATGCTTGATACTTTCCAAAGTATCTTATTCTTTCAGTACATTTCACATTTTATAGTATTATATCTCACGGTCATCTCCATTTAATTTGTTATTTCTATTCAAATCCCTAATAAAGGATTTAAATGCTATGATTTGGGTTTTCTAAAAGGGTAGACATACGTACTAATGCTCATATCATAGACGTAATTTTGTACTTCAAGATTAATATCTGTGACATGTCAACATTAGATATAGAATCAAAAGTTCACTAGATTCCTAATCATCATCTATGGTCATAATGTATCACTATCACGAATTTAATTTAAAGTTACAAAATTCTACAAATTTTAGGTAAAAATTACTTAAATTCTGTCAATTTAAAATCTCACAATTAAATACACTAAATATTTAAAATAACATTTCAATTTTAGATAAGAATTACTAAATTCTATCAATCCAAAATTTTCATTCAAGAAAGAGACCTATAAGTCCTTTTGCATATATGATCATCAATAATGAACATAATTGACATATATTACAAAGAAACTAAAATTTCGAACGTTCATCTATTATATGATCATGATTCTAATCAAACATTCATCACATACAAATGAATTATCTAGTTCAAGATACATTTATTCGTGATACCATGTTTACAATTCTCTTAGATAGTGTATCCCTAAGAGCGAACCTCCTTACAGTATTTGGAGAACTATTCGTACTTTGGAAAAGTCTTTTCTTCATTTATGTCTCTAGATTCTTTATTCTCCATAATTCTATTAATATTTGCCTTACAATATCAAGAATCATGTGTTCATACTCGGTAAGGAACTTATCAACCACGTTAGCCCAATAAGGAGTCAGGAAATTTCTCAGTATATACACGTCACTCCCCCAAAATGAATGATCAAACTGAATGAGTTCCAAACGTTTCTACTCCATGATCTCTAAATGATCTGGCAAGGAATGAGATGGATCCATCTTATATGTTAATATTTGATCCAACTTCATTAAACGTTTTGGACTTCTCAACTCTCTTTCCTTTCCCCAGAGTTTCGGAAGTTCTCCAAAAATACGTCCAATTATTACAATTTCTCTGAAAATGGAAACAATATTAGGTTAGACACATAGCTAACCATAATATTATAATAAATTTTAAAATTATTTATTTTAAATAATATGCTCAATTTTCAAACAATTTCATGTTGAAAAAAATGAATTTTTCATACATAATAATGAGTATAAAATTAAAACGACTATAAACAATTTACACTCAGATAGCTAAAATTAAGAAAATAATTTTCTAGTTCCACCAATTTTTTTTTTTTTTAGAATTTTCTAGGACAGAAAAATAATTTTTCTGTAATTTTCTAACATTTATTAATTATAAATCAATAAATAATAATTTTCAACTCCATAAAATATATTAAAATTCACAGAAAAATCTAAAATGATTTTTTAGAGTTACACAAAATTTTACAAAATTTTCCAAAATTTTCAAGTGGGTTGGATGAAATGGAGACAGCCATTCGAAATTCTCTGCGATCGCATGATGCCATTACATTTAAAGGGATAATTCTATAAAATTATAGTAAGAGTTGCTCTATTGTATGACACTGAGTGTTGGGTCATTAAACAACAATAAGAGCAAAAAATGACTGTAAGTGAAATGAGAATATTTAGATGGATGTATGATAAAACTAGAAAAGATAGAATTAGAAATGACGAGATACGTAATAAATTGGGAGTTAGTTCAATTGTAGATAAAATACGAGAGTACCGTCTAAAATGGTTTGGACACATACAACAAGACCTAAGAACGCACCTATTAGAAAAGTAGAGAATTTATAAATAAGAGATTTAATAAAATGTAGAGATATATCGTTAAAAATTTAGATGTAATGTATTCGTAAAAATATGATAGTTATAGATTTAGTTAAGAAGATGATTCTAGATAGGAATGAGTGGTGTAGAAAAATCCACACGAACTAAATCCATCTTCTTTTCTCTTTTTTTTTTCTTCAGAGAGATTTCTCTCTCATATGATCGACCCCAAATTTTGAGAAAGAAGGCTTAGATTGTTATTGTATACAAAATTTTCTAAAATTTTCTGAACTGAAAAACTATTTTTCGTAATTTTCTAATTATTTATTAATTTAATAATCAATAAAAATATTTTTCATTTCTGAAAAATAAATTATAAATTACAGAAAAATCAAAATAAATATAAAATTTATTTTGGTAAAAATTGGAACTAAAATCAGTCCTACATGCACTTCCACGCGCCCAAGCACTTAATTGTCACAAAATAAACTCTGGAATTCTTTTACTCGCCCGCGGTGGTGCATGAAGTCAACGCGTCGCCTTCCTGGTGGATTCGTTTCACCAAATTTTGGTTACCCCTCATTTTCGATATCTCTAAGTTCAATGGTGGTCTCAGATTTTTAATCGGACTTTTCTAGTCTAAGGGGTGGATTTCACTTGCCATGTTCGAGAGTGAGATTTGCATTTATGACACTGTTCACCTTTTTTAAATTTCCAGATTTCGAACAAATTTTCGACAGATCATATCTTTCTCAATTCTTAACCATTTTTTACGATTTTTATATGGTTGGAAATTATATTTCATGAAAAATCTAACCATATAAATTTTATATCATGAAATTTAGTATTTTGAAAGTTATGAACACATTAAGTTTCGGCTACGATTTATAATATTTTTTAATATATTCATCCGTTACATACGAAATTTTACAGATTAGATGTACATCTCATAAACATGCTATGATATAAAATTGAGAGCATTTTGACAAACCAATTTCAAGATGATATTAATGAACCTCTAAAATCATATATGGCATTTTTAATTTTTTAAATACCCAAATTAAGTAAGAAACAACCCTTATACGCTCTCATACCATTGAAGATTTTCGTACAAATTTATCAGAAATTTTTCATGCGAAAATTTTCCAAATTGAAATTTGGGTTAAATCACTTATTTTTTTATGAACATGTATTTTAGGTAAAGGAAGCGTCACAAAAACGGATCACCCCCTGTTATTCCACTGTTCAAATGCCTCAATTGCCTCAATGATGAATGAATGATCAATTTCTCAAAGCCCTTAATTCTCTCTTCTCCTTTCATTTACCGAAAAGAATACACTTCATACTTTTTTATTTTTTTTATTTTTTTTTTATTTATTTTTTTTATTGGTGTATTCACGCGTATGCACACCCACTGCCGCAGGAAGTTGTGCTTTTTCATTTTACTTTTCTTTGATAAAGAGCGAGTGGGAGTTAGTTATTTTGAGGGTGGTTGGGGTTAGTTTTTCAAGACAACCAACCCTTCCGCTTTTATTTGAATTCAAACTTCACAGAATGGGTACGTGAGGGCAGACCCGCATCCCTTTTCTAACATTCTACAACTTGAATTCATAGTTTGGGGACTCTTATTTGTCAAATCTCGAATTTTGTTTTTTAGCAATATCCTTAAGGGCTTAATATTGTTGTGTATTCACCTTAACCAGGTATGACTATCATGCTGGATTTTGGGGTGTGATGGGACATCCTTGCCTTGGCATGATTCCTGTGAGAGAAATTAACTCTTCTTGTTTAGCATTTTCAGCGTTGGTTAACAAAAGTTGATGCATTGTAAGTATGATCATCACTTTGTGTTTTGCTTATTGCAGCCTTTCATCGAAGAATTCAATTATCCAATGCCAGAAAATTGTGCTGGAGGAAGAACGGGTGTTTTTGTGAACGGAAGGGAGCTTCATCACAAGGATTTAAATTTGCTTGCCAGCAGAGGACTGCCAACTACAAGACACAAGTCTTATTTTATTGAGATTTCTGGCAGAGTTATGGATGAGGATACTGATGAAGAACTAGATTACCTTGGCAAACTTGCCCCATCGTAAGTACCATGTTCTCTGTCCCCTCATCATCCGAAGTCAATGCTTAGGACTTTGTTGCTTTGTGTTCATGCGTTTGTTTGATCTAATAGAAGCTTGGCTTCTGATGTAGTTATTCCACCATTACACACCTTACACAAGCAGAAGACCTAATAAACCTTTGCCTCTGAATCAGTGTTGACATCTTTGCATCTTGGACAGAGTTGTGAGGGCCCAAAAAGGACGTGGCATGCGAGTTCCAAGAGCGATTGCGTGATTTACATCCTTGGTATATTTGGTGAGATATATTGTATATGATTTTGTGTGCTTCACTTTTCTGATTTCGCAAAATTGAATTTGCAATTACCACTTGTACGGTAGTGTAGTTTATGCTCTTGAGCGGGAGGGAGGGAAGGTGGGAGGGGGTGAGTCTGGCATTGATTGAATAATTCATCATTTGTAGTAGCTTCACCAGTGTTATTGTTTGCTTTTGGAAAATGATATTTCTCTAAGCATATTATTCTGTTCGGTTAGTAAAAATCCTCAAATCTGTATTGAATAATCTTGGAATTAAATCCCACTGGTATTAATGCTGGGAGGGTAATGGAAGGCATTGATTAGTGAGATGATATCAAGAAACCACATGGAGTGATTGTTTGGGATTCTTCTTTCACATCCCATATGTGAACTCATTCTTTGTGGATGTTACGGGCTGTGAAGACAGGAATTCTTAATGAGCAACGAAATGCAGGAATGCCCATTTTCCTTGGTTTTGCTGTCTATGTTTCAGCAGATTCAATTTAGTTAGCAGCAAAACAGTGTAGTTTCAATTACTGATACTTTTTTCTTTTGGTCTACTCAATTACTGATACTACACGTAATACAATGAGTCAAATCAAAGTAAGTGGAGCTATAATTAGAATCTCCAAAGGAATAGATATGTTGGTATTTTCTCATGTCTCCTTTCACTTAGAAGAAGAAGAAGAAGAAGAAGAAGAAGAAGAAGTAATCATAACTGTTTGTGATGATCTTTGCTCCCAAGATTCTGCTACTTTTCCCCAGGCTGGGCTGGGGAAGAGTTATGAGACGACCCTTTACACTGACAGCATCTAGAGTTTTATGTATTATCTTGCACTTGATAAATCATTAACGTTTGGCCCCTTACCCGAAAGAGGTTTATTATCTGCAGCTCATTATCTTACACCGGTAAATCTAACCCTTCTCCCTCTTAGTAAGATTATAGAATGTTTTTGTAAATTATAGCCAATACTATTTATATATAAAATGATCCAATTCAGAGGTTATTCACACTTTTCCAACTCTATGCATGATAGGGTTTGGTTTTTTTGTTTTTTTAGAGGGAGGGGGAGCGGAAGATTGTGGAATCACGTGGCTATATCCATTTCCAGGAAATTTGATATAATTAGCTGTATTGGGCCGTGGAGCTACATACGAAAGAGGTTGAGTATTACTTTAATTAGATTAAAATAATTTTATTAATTTTTATATATCAAATAAATATCAATTCCCTTTAATTCAAGAAATTATCATTATTATTATTGATATTCTGTTTCATCAAAATATTGTATTTTAAAAATATATATCATTAAAAAAATTTTGTTTCCACTACCCCCGTTCTTGGATCCGTCCCTGATTGGGCCCTTTCCTGAACTAGTGGTGAATCCCCATTCCCAGTCTGTAGTTTCTGGAGTCTACATTATGTAGAGCACCATTTTGGCATTTTCCTTTTGGTCTTTCTGCATCGCCTTAGAATTCTGTACAATGAGCACCCGTCAAAAGGGCAAGAAATGAGAATATTATGCTGGAAAAGATCTGTATGAGATTGGGACTATGTTTGGTGTATGCCAGATGATAGCACATGGGGAGGGCATTGTTGCCGCCTTTCTCCCGCACTGTCAACGTCACATCCATTGACATAAAAACTAGAAAAGAAATTAGTAATCAGAGTCTATATCATTAGTTTTACTTCTTTACCCATTCTTCTCCCAATTCATGTTGGAGGCAGATGGTTATCCTTCAAAACCTTAAATGGTAAGCAACGGTCATCACCAAGAACAAGCCTATCTGGACATCATCTTTATTTTGTGTAATTTTATCATGTCATCGTTGGAATCCATCCAAATGATACTCACTGATTGAATCTATTTTCCTTCTTTATGTAATTTAGCAATCATTCAAAAAGTGTATTATTCACAATCAAATATCAAAATTATTGAAACATTTTAATATAGATATATATTGTTGTTATTGGTGACCCAACTTGGACCGCATTGTCTGGCCGCATGTGCGACGTAGGATGGTAGGTACCCCGTGTCTTGTCAGCGCGGCTGCACTCTAGCCCCGCAGCCATGACCGATGATGAAGCACATTTCGGGCTAGTTACTATTTTTCTCCGGTAGTGTAAGGGCTAGAATGAGGAATGGGGGAAAATTTAGTATTGTCAAATGAGGAAAATTTAGTATTGTTTTTTAGGAGAGTTCGGAGGTCACAATTTCTTTTTTAATTTGGTGATTCAAGTGGTTTCAGATTTAAATACTAATACAATGGAAAATTAAAAAAAAAAAAGGTTTGCTACTGAACGTCCTCCACATGACAGGATGGAGGTGGCTATGTTCGGAGCCTTTTGAGTGTGTGAAACCGTGTGGTGTTGGCTTCCTCTCCTCTCTTGTAACTCTCTCGATTATTAGTTAACTCCCTCTTTAGTTTTCCGTATAAATCCTTTCTGCTTCTTATTTTCCAATAACTCTTAGGTTTTAATAATATTATAATATAATAATATAATATTTCAATGATTCAATGTTTCAAGTAAAATATTATTAAAAATTAAATATTTTCATAATATATATTAAAAAAAAGTCATATTTTCATAATATTTTTTAATATTTTCCTCAAACTCATTGTGGTATTAAGTTTGAAAGAAGTGATACATGTATACTTATATGGCGTCTTGAATTTGAGTGGATATTAAAAGATATTATGAGAAAATTTAATTTTGTTAGAAAATATTATAAAAATATTTAACTTTTTGTTTTTATATTTTCAAATTTGAAATCCCAATAATTTATTTTTTAAATAAAGTATTATAATAGTTTGATTTTATATAGAAAAAACTTATTATTATAAATATAAAAATAAAAGCATAAAAGGGTAAATATTCTAATAATATTTTATAACAAAATTAAATATTCTTACAATATTTTTTAACGATGTGCGTCTCAACCTTGCTAGGATTAATAGTGATACTTAAAACTTTCTGACCCTAGTAATATAAGGAAGAAAATTATAATTCTTATAATTATTACCATTAGTTAGTGATAAACTATTATTTAATATTTTTTCTGCATCTTATCATGCAATAAACACATTCCTTTTTTTTTTTTGCCTTTCTCTTTTTGAAACCATTGTTGACCCCATGTCCAATCAAATTTTGCTTGAAAAGCAGATTTCACCTGGTGACTACCTATTTTCTTGACCGGATGGCAAATCACCTCTACCCATCTCTCTCTCTCTCTCTCTCTCTCATCAAAACGAAAAAAGGTTGTGGGTTATGAGTTTAACTCGAAATAGCTAGTTCAACTTTTAACATTTTTTATCATGATTTTGATGATTCAGAACTCTTGACTCGATAGAGCGTGACTCGAACTCTTAAATCTTCCTATAGAGAAGGATTTTCCATTAATTACAGTTAATCCCTTTTTTTAAAGAAAAATGCTATATAAATATTACCAAGTCAGAAGCAATGACTTGATTTAATTTTTAAATGAAATCCCACTTGCCTTTGGTAGTTTAGTAAGACCCAAAAAAAAAATAAATAAATAAATAAAGGGGCAGAGGATCTTGGTTTTGGTTGACTACAAATCTATTTTTTCCTGACATTCAACCACAACTTACATCGAAAAGAGTGCATGCACTGAAGAACATTGTTGTCGGTGACATTTGTTCTCGGTTATTTGTCATTTATTACAGTCAACCCTTTCATCTGTCCTTTGCATTATTTTTGGGTCTAAAGACCTAAACTTGGATTCTTTAGAGCTCAACACAGATACGCCCAAATTCAGTTTGTTTCTTTTTACCTTTTATAAGGGCATTGCAATTTCTTCTCCAATTTGAGAGAGAGAGAGAGAGAGAGAGAGAGAGATGGTGAAGGAGATGAAGCCATGGTGGTGTTCTAACAAGCACAGTAATTTAGTGGCTAAGTTTGCTATTTTGATTTTGTTGATGGGTTTTGCTGGTAGATTCCTTTTCTTTGGTTCAAATTGGTCTGCATCTGTTACTGTTGATGTTGAAGATACTTCTACCAGTGAAAAATCTGAGCTTCAAAATCCACCTGTTTCTGTTCCTACTCCAGTCACGGTAAGTGCGTCAGCGAATGATGCGTTAGATCCTCCGGTAATTGAAGACCAACTGCCTCAGAATCAGAATGGTACTCTCTCTCTCTCTCTCTCTGTTGCCCAAATGAGAAACAATGAAATCTGAAGAAAATTTGTCTATTTTTAGCATTGGGGCTGTAGTTAGTTCTTTCCTTCCTTCTCATTTTACTTCGGAAGTTGGTGGGATCTTTTGGATTGCTTGCACGCCGCTCTTGCCCTTTTAAGCCTTTGTCAATTGTACTAACAAAACCGTTTCCTACAAATTTTTTTGCCCAAAAACAAGAAATTGTGCGATAGTACTTGATGATCTTTAATTGACGGTCGATCTTTTGTTATGTAAGCTGAATGCAATTTGATGGGGTATTTCCATTTTTTGTGGTTTTAATTCATTAGAATTTCAGGAGTTGTGTATATACAGTTTTCCATCTATAATTCGCGTACATTTTTGTTACATGTTTGTTTTAGTATCCACTTGAGATGCTGAGCTTCAAAAACCAACTTCTTTTGTTTCATCTTCAGAGTCGGTAAGCGGGTCATCTGATGATGCATCGGATGGAGATCAATTACCTAACAAAGGTACACTTTCTCTCTCTCTCTGTGGCTTGTGTGGTTGTCGTTGCCCTATCAAAATTTTTTGTCACTTGTACTAGGAAATGGTTTGATGGGTTTTTACTAAATTCGTGAATTATTTGTACTTAATGATTTATGATTGATGGATTTTTCTCATATGTTTAAACGGATCATACTATCATAATGACTGATGAGTTTCATTCAGTTTAACTAAGGTAGTACATTTAATTTTCTCACTAAAATATAATTCTATTTTCTCACTAATGAGTTTCAAAATTAGGCATGTTCTTCTTTCACCTTTTTCAACTATTTTTGACGTCGATTAAGAACTGGTGTCAATGACAGGTTCTGTAAAATGTGATCTTTTCACGGGAGATTGGATCCCTAACCCATCAGGTCCCGTTTATACAAACCAAACATGCCATTTCCTTGAAGATCACCAGAATTGTATGAGAAATGGGCGCCCCGACACGGATTATCTCTATTGGAGGTGGAGTCCTCGTGATTGTGAACTCCCCCAATTTGATGCACCTAGATTTCTTGAGATGATGAGAAACAAATCGTGGGCTTTTATTGGAGATTCAATTTCTCGAAACCATGTGCAGTCTTTCCTTTGCATGCTGTCTCAGGTAAGATTAAAATATTCTTGCAGAATCAAACATTTGATTAGATCTATGTTTTTCATCCGCAGTTCCGTTGATTGCACATTTATTCAAGTGGCCTTTTCAGTGTATCACTGTGTATGGTTGATTAAGATTTTATATATTTTTTACGCTTATTCTCTTACATTCATGCACCTGGTTTTAATGTGTGAAGAATTTTCTTGGTGATCCAGTTTCTGTGAAGGCCATTTTGGCCTTATGATCTTTAATTATGTAACTTGTGTTTGATGTCTTTAGTATTTGACAAATAATGCAGATAACTTTTGCTCATCTGCATTGCTTGTCTTTTGTATTCATGTCTTGTAGAGGATTGAAATATACGATTGTCTTCCACTTGAGAATCGCGTGACTTTTGCTTTGTTGAGAGTTTTCTGAGAAAGTGGTGTCTTTTTAACCTGCATTTGCTGATGGATTTTGATCTCGTTCTTCCAATCGACATATGCATAAAAATCAAATCACATGATATTGTGCATGCTATGGTTTCTTTCTCCATGTTTCACTGATTTTGAACCAACTTTTACAATCTTGCCTTTTGATCCCCCATTTTATTTACATTGTTTATATAACTACATCATTTTTATTGCACAAAATGAATTATTCAGGTAATTCTATGGCCTCTCTTTTGTCAACCATGTGTCTGATCAACCAGAAAATTTCTGCTATGTTCTTCAGGTGGAAGAAATCATCGAGATTTACCATGATAAAGATTACAAAAACAGAAGATGGCAGTTCCCTTCATACAATTTTACTGTCTCGATTACTTGGTCTCCCTTCCTTGTAAAAGCTGATATTTTTGAAGACATCAATGGTGTTTCAACATCTGAGATTGAGCTGCATCTCGACAAACTCGATAGCAAATGGACTGATTTATTTATGGGTTTAGACTACATAATTTTCTCAACTGGAAAATGGTTTCTCAAAACTGCAGTTTACCATGAGGACGACAAAATTGTGGGTTGCCATTATTGTCCTAAAAGGAACCTGACAGAGCTTGGTTTTGAGTTTGCTTATCGAAGGGCCCTTAGTAGCGTGTTCAGCTTCATCATGAAATCTAAGCATAAGGGAATGATTTTCTTTAGGACTTCCACACCAGATCATTTTGAGAATGGAGAGTGGTTCAGCGGAGGAACATGTCAAAAAACAGCTCCATTAAAAGAAGGTGAGATTGAAATGAAGCAGTTGAACAGTTTGCTACGTGCCATAGAGTTAGAAGAATATGAAACGGCTGCTAAGAAAGCTTCTGAAAATGGGGTAGACCTTAAACTTCTCGATGTAGCTCCGCTTTCATTGTTGAGGCCGGATGGGCATCCTGGGGCATATAGGCATTTTCACCCCTTTGCAAAGAATAATAAGGCAAAAGTCATATATGACTGTTTGCATTGGTGCTTGCCTGGGCCAATAGATGCATGGAACGACGTGATCATGGATATGCTGGTGAATGGATGATTGACGTTGACTTATTCAAACTGTTGATCTATGAATCATCCTCGGTAGTTCGAGGATCCATGTGAATCCCCAACAAAGGCATCATGAAATGAGTGATCTGGGAATAGTTAGTATTCATTTGTTGTTATTCTTTTGTGCAAAAAGCCAAAACCATTTCATCCAAAACGAGTCGTCATTGGGATACCCAATAGTTGGTGGAGAAAAATATTTTGAGTTTAAAATCTCCTTATTGATTACAGGAACTGAGAATTAGATAGTTCCTTTTATCTGTATTTGTGAAATTCACACAAGCTAGAAAGAAAAACATTCCCGTTTCAAGCTGTGCATATGGAATTGCAAACATCATGGGAATTGGTACATTAATCTGCAGTTTCAGGATACATCATCTGATCATCTGGTGCATGTTGCAAAAAAGCATGGACAAAGAGTAAAATTCTTCTGTAATTTTTTAGAAAAAATGATTGATTTCTACTTTCTCGTATATTCATTTTTATCATGAATAGAAATTTTCAATCTTTTGTTTAGAGTGACTCTTCACTCTTCGTTCTCCTTTTTTTGAATATGTAGTATGACTACTTATTTATAGTGTTAATACATTATTCTAGATATTAATTAGCACACCAACAGACATTTAAAATTATTCCATGACTCTTTGAGATCTACTCTCATAACTCTTGACAATAACTCTAGTGTCTTGACATTCTCCACACATGAGTTTAGACTTTTGGCATTCTACCTTGAAACTCTTGATCTCTTTTATTTTCTACAAAAAAAAAGTAGATTAATTCTATCACTCTCCCTTAATGTGCTTTCTTCTTTCAAACTATCTCTCTGTATGGCTTCTTCACACCAAACTTTTCCCTCAATAGCTAAAATTTGTCCTTTGGTAATGCTTTTGTGAAAA
The DNA here is from genome assembly GCA_037126225.1 of Dillenia turbinata. NCBI lineage: Eukaryota > Viridiplantae > Streptophyta > Magnoliopsida > Dilleniales > Dilleniaceae > Dillenia > Dillenia turbinata. Next base: position 23,492,145 of record JBAMMX010000001.1, read on the forward strand.
TGTCCGCCACTTGACCTTCAGACGTGCAATACTTCAATCTGACTTCATTTTCCTCTATTGCATTTCCAATAAAATGGTATTTGATAGCTACGTGCTTTGCCCAACTATATTGCACAGGATTTTTAACCAATGCAATAGCGGATTTGTTGTCACAATAAATATCAGTTGCAGCATCTTACTTTTCTTCCATATCCTCCAATACTCTTCTCAACCAAATTGCTTGAGATGTTGCCATTGTAGATGAAACATATTCAGCCTTTGCAGATGACTAAGCAACAGATTGTTGCTTCTTTGAGCACCACGAAATTACTCCTAAACCAATCATAAAAATATACCCAGATGTGTTCTTCCTATCATCCACACAATCTGCCCAATCACTATCCCAAAATCCTTGCAACTCCAATTTTCACCCCTGCAATATTTAATTCTATAGCTTTTAGTTCCCTGCACATACCTTAACACTCTTTTGGCTGCTCTATGATGAAAATGGTTGGGACAATGCATAAAACATGACAATAAACTAACTATAAACATAATATCTGGCCTGGTTGCGATGAGATATAACAAATTACCAATCAAACTCCTATATATCCTTTCATCAACACTTTTTCCACCATCATTTTTCATCAATTTCTCATTCAATATCATTGGAGTATCAATTGATTTGCAACTTTTCATCCTAAATTTTGCCAAAATTTTTTCTGCATAATTTTCTTGACATATAAACACCTGATTTTCACATTGATAAATCTTCATTCTAAAAATATGATGCAATAGCCCCAAATCACTCATTTCATATCTCTTCATCATATTTTCTTTAAATTCTTCAACCATTCTTTGATTATTGCCGGTAAACACCAAATCATCAACATACAAAGAAATAATAAGAACATTCATACCTTACTTCTTCACGTACAAAGTTGGCTCACTCATGCTCTTTTTGAATCCATTACTGATGAAATAGTTATCGATTTGACTATACCAAGCATGTAGAGCTTGTTTTAAGCCGTCTAATGCTTTCTTCAATTTAAGCACTTTGCCCTCTGCATTTTTAGTTATAAAACCAATCGGTTGCTCCACATAAACCTCCTCTTTTAACTCACTGTTAAGAAATGCAGATTTCACAGCTAATTGATAAAGTGGCCAACCTTTTTGAGCAGCTAATGCTATTAACATTCTGATTGTATCAAGCCTTGCAACTGGAGTAAAGACTTCATAAAAATCCACTCCTATTTGCTGTGTGTATCCCTTGGCAACCAATCTTGTTTTATTTTTCTAAACAGAGCCATCTGTCTTGTGCTTCACTTTATAAACCCACTTCATACCAATTACTTCTCTATCTTTTGGCCTATCAACCAACTCCCAAGTCTTGTTCTTTCAATGGCTTCAATCTCCTCCTCTATTGCTCTACTCTAGTTTTCTTTTCTCATGGCTTCTTCAAAACTTTCTGGTTCCACAATGCATAAATTGCATCTTGCATAAATATTATTCAACATCCTTATCTTGATTGGAGTTGAGCTAGGTGTTGAAGAGCCTGAACCAGGAGAACTTGTAACTATTTCTAAATTAATTGCATCTTCTTCATCTTTATTCTCCATTCTCCATTGGCTTTTGTAGCAAAATTATCTTTGACTCATTCCCGATCTCTATCGATTCTTCTTCCCACTTCCACTTCTTATCTTCATCAAATACCACATCTCTACTTATAATCACAGAATTCCTTTTAAGACTATACAATCTGTAGCCTTTAGAAACCAAACTATACCCAAAAAAAAAAATACATTTCTTATTGGTCTCATCAAGCTTTGTCTTATTTTTTTTAGAAATTTGAGCAAAACATATACTACCAAACACTTTGAGATAACTAACCGAAGGTTTTCTGCCACTCCAAACTTCAAATGACATTCTCTCATTCAATGCACTTGTGCAACACTGATTGATTAAATACACAGCTATATGAACAGTTTCAACCCAAAACTTCTTAGGCAACTTTTTCTAAAATAATATAGATTTAGTCATTCTATTACTGTTTGATTCTTCCTCTCAGATACTCTATTATCCTGTGGTATATGAGTCACTGTCAGCTGCCTTTCAATCCCTTCATCTTTACAAAATTGCTAAAAATCCCTTGAAGTATACTCCTTTCCCATGTCACTTCTTAACACCTTGATATTCTTACCATTTTGGTTTTCAACAAGATTCTTAAATTTTTTGAAAATACTGAACACCTCAGATTTATTTCTCATGAAATATACCCAAATCATCCTACTGAAATCATCAATAAATAAAACAAAATATTGATTTTCATTTTGTGAAGGTGTCTTCATTGGACCACACACATCTATATGCACAAGTCCAAACTTTTCCTTTGCTTCCCAAATGCACACCTTCACAAACTCCAATTTTATCATGAATATTAGGGAGACCATGTACCATGCCTTTTTGCTGTATCATTTTCAGGCTTTGAAAATTCAAATGGTCAAATTTGTGATGCCACATCCAACTATCATCTTCTAAATTAGCCTTCATAGGAATTCTCTACTGTATATTTAAAATTGAAAGGAAAACATCGCTTGTGCATTTTCACTTTAGCTAGAACATTTTGAGAAGATTTTCTATCATAAATTATGCAATAGTTATCCTCAAAATGAAGAGAATAACCATGCTCAAGCAACTGGCCAAGACTCAGCAAATTAACATCAACATCAGGCACATAGAAGACTTCCTGAATCTTCTTGATTCCAAGTTTGGTCTGAATAGCAATTGTACCATTCTCTTCTGCATTCATACATTCTTCATTGTTAATTTTCACTCTTGAATGGAAGCTTGTATCCAATTCATAAAAAATACTTCTCTCAGCTGTCATATGATTATTGCAGGCACTATCAACATACCAATAATCACCCTTTTTTCTATTGCACTTTGACAAGCATAAAACATATTATTTTTTACATCACAATCTTCTGTCATCTTTGCCTACTGATTAATATTTACTCTGCAATCTTTCTCCAAGTGACCAAATTTTTTGCAATTGAAGTATTGTGGTTTTCCTCTGTGGTAGCATTTTTTTATGAGATGCCCTGGTTTGTCATAGATAAAACACTTTTTAACTGAATCATTTTCATTATTCTTCTTTTCCCTTTCTCTAAATTTGCCTCTGCCTCTACCTCTTCCCATTGAACTTCTACCTCTATCTTTGCCCTGTCCACCACTTCTAACCGGATCATTTTGTTTTTCTTTACTAGACATTCCCTGACTTTTTGAACCAAGTACAAGTTTAGATTGAAATGCACTTTCAACAGTTTTTTCATTATGGTGAATTAATCTTTGTTTAAATGTTTTTAGTGAACCCATCAACTCCTGAATACTCATAGTCATTGGATTTTTTGTTTCTTCTATTACAATGACTTTGGAGTCAAATTTTTTAGACAAACATATTAACACATTTTCATTGATCTTCTTATCAGTAATCTCCTCACCGTTAGCCTTCATTTGGTTTACCAATTCAATCAATCTAGTGAAGAAATCTTGCACCGATTCATTTTCTTTCATTCTAATATTCTTAAATTCCCTTCTAAGGATTGAAGTTTTATCAACCGTACCTGAATAACTCCCTGGAATTCTTTTGGCAAAATATCTCATGCTTGCTTCGCCTTCGTCGCTCTCATGATTCTAGGAAAATTTGTATCTGAAACTCCCTTTTGAATAATGGAAAGAACAACTACATCAAGATGCTTCTCTCTTATCTCCTTCCTCTGTGTTACAAGTGATTCTGGCTCTCCGATTCCATTTTCTATGAGCTTCCACACATCTAATAACTCAAGAAGAGTCTTTACTTTGACACACCAGAAATCATAATTTTCTTCTGTAAAAATAAGGATTTGGACTGCACTAAAATAAATGATAGAAGAACTTGTCATTTGTGTTTCAAATATTACAAAACCTAGAAATTTTTTGTAATTTTTCAGAGAGAATGATTCATTTCTATTTTCTCATACATTCTTTTTTATCATAGAAATTTTCACTCTTTAGTTTGGACCAGTGTTTTTATACCCGGATCGGACCAGCATTTTTATAGCCGGACCGGACCAGTCAGTCTGACCGGTTAAACCGGTAACCGGTCCAAGTTAATGTCTAAAACCGGTTTTTGAAAAAACCGGTCAAAACCCCGGTTGGATCAAGAAAAACCGTGTTGAACCGTTCTGGTCCAACCCAGGTTCTCCTAATTGTTAAAAAAAATGTGAGAAAAGTGTATCCTTTTGGATTTGAATCCGGTCCTGTCGTGAAAATCAAAAGGATTTTACCACTATGTCACCATGTGTTGTTGTTTTAAAATATTATATTTTATATTTATTTATGATTTTATGATGACGTCATTCGGGTTTTTTGTTCGATCTAATCGGTTTGATCTAGTGATACATTGACCTCTTGACACAACCGGTTCGTATTCCGGTCCGAATTTCAAAATACTAGTTTGGACTGACTCTTCACTCTCTCTCTTTTTTTGAATACATGGGATGACTATCTATTTATAGTGTCAATACATTATTTTAGATATTAATTAGTATATTAAGAGATATCTTAAAATTATTTCATGACTTTTTGAGATCCACTTTCGTAACTTTTGACAATAACTCTATTTTCTTGACATTCTCCATATATGACTTTAGACTCATGGTATTCTATCTTGAGACTCTTGGTCTTTTATTTTCTAACAAGAAAAAAAAATGAAAGTACATTAATTCTATTAGTTCTATTAGTGCAGTTAGTTGTCATAAGTTGGCGGAGATCATAATGCATCTCCGGCAAATCATCAAGTTAATTCAATATGGAGGTGTATTTTCCCAGGTTCATATGCAGTCATCACCAGTGAATCTCGATTTATTCTCACTCCCTACTCATGTCAACAGATTGCTGGTTGAACCTTAAGAACTTGCTGTAACCTTTTCTAGAGAGAGGAATCCGATTAGGATCGACTCATATTACATTAGACTTGAGCATGATTCACCTTTGAAAATAAATTCTAGACTTAAATTCTAAATTCCCGCAGCCTAGCCTGGCTGAAATTTTTAGAATTGGGTCTATGTTCAGGTCTACCCAACCAAACCAGAAACGAAAATTTTGACATAAATTGCTTTCAACTTAGCTGGAAATTCTAAGTGTGTGTTTAGTTATGAAAAATAAGAGCATTTTTTTTTTTTAAAAAATAAAACTATATTTAAATACTTCACTTTTTAATTTTTAGAAAATAAAAATTAGAAAATACGATTTTTCAATTTATAAAGAGAAATAGAAAACAGTTTTAGAGTTGTTTTCTACTATTTTTCATTATAAATAAAATTCATATTTTTTAAAATTTTTTATTCTTTTCTTTAGATAAAAAATATGAAGAACTCAGAGATGGAAAATTAAAAAACATGTTCCACAACTAAATGCATCCTAAGCATTGCAAATTGGAACTTGATTTAAGTCTAGCTCACCTACACTAAAAGGTTATGGGATTTAAGTGCAGAGTGTTTTCCATGAATTCTAATATTTGTCCTATGAAGCCTCAATCATGGACATATTTTAATTTTCTCATTTCCTTTGTGATGTAACCAATTATCTTAATATAGCCATCCTAGCTAAAAAAAAAAAAAAAAAGTTTCAAAAGTTTTCTTGAAGTCCTTTATATTACATTTAAACTATTTCGACCAGAAAAAAGTTTGTAGAACACAAAAAGGGTAACCAATGAATTTACGGCTATCAATGATTTTTTTTCCCCTTCTAATCATGAATTTTGAAAAGCAAGTTTAAATTCTATATATTTTCTAATACAGAAATATTCACTATTATCTAATAAAAGTTTAATCATCATGATTGTCATGACAAATAATTCAATTAAAGAAAAAATCAATATTATGATAAATATTTATTTTGGTAATGTTTTGGTGAATAATTTATTTTGGGTAATGGTTTGGTAGAGATATGGTGTGTCATTGGATTCAAATTATGGATTCAACCCTCCGAAAAAAATCCCACTTCTTATTTTATTGCATTTATTAAAGGTCAATTTAGTAATTAGGTCCTGTTTTGCATGGGTTAATTTTTAAAAGATTAAAACAATGGGGAGTCATTAGAAAATGTAAGACCACAGGAATAATCTTTTTTAGAAGAAAATTAGGCTTTCTAGGTAACTTATCCCTCTCTTCTTACCAACGGTCAAATGTTTTTGACAACTTAATGCCAACCATGGAATATTACCAGTTTGAATTTCAAAAAATCTGACCGTTGCCCCCTCTGTCTTCTTTATATATCCCACATTTCCTAACACCCAAATCATTCTATTCACCAACCCAAATTTCTCTCTCTCTCTCTCTCTCTCCCTCCCCAACCATGGCTGAAGCAACTGCAGAGATTCAAGTTGGGGTTGATCAAGCGAGAGGAACGAAGGGAAGGAACAACGGCAGGAGGGCTTTGAAGCAGATGAACTCGTCCGCAAACAAAGCCAATATATTGGCCGGAAAGCTTTCTCAGATTTCGTCGGCTCTGTCGATTCCAGATCTTGAAGGCACTGGGAAAGAAAACCATGAAAATCTCACTCAGCCAAAGAAGACTAAATCCAAGCAAACCAAGAACCAGCAATCTTCTTTTGAGAAAGATTTGGAAGAACCGAAAGAAAAGCTTCAACAGATGCGGCTTGAAAAGGAGAAGACAGAAGAGCTTTTGGAGGAAAGAGATGAGATGTTGAGGCAGAAGGAATGAAGGAGTTCAGACCCACCATGGTTTTCTGTTTTTTTTTTTTTTCGATTTTCTTCAGAGATTTTTTCTCTTGATTTTGATGGGTTTTTTATTTGTTTTTTTTTTTTCCGCATTTGGTTGCAGTTATTCCCAATTGCTCAATCATTAAGAGAGAAGGAGCAAGAGAAGAAGGAAAAGAGCAAGAAGGGCTCAGATCTGAAAAAGCTGTCTCCACCTTATATTCTCTGGTGCAAAGATCAATGGGCTGAGGTATATGAAGGGTGTTTTTTTTTTTTTTTTTTAAAGATTTGATCAGGGAAAATGCTTGTGAAGTTTCTCGATTTAGGCTAAGAAAGCAAAAACCCAAATGTGGGTTTCAACAAAATCTCAAACATTAATTTGTTTTTCTAGAATCTGATTTGATTTGACATTAAAAAACCCTTTAATATTTTAAGGTTTATGTTTTAGGGTTCCTAACATTGATTTTCCATGTTTCAAGTTTTGATATAATTTGACATGAAAACACCCTTAAATTTTGTGGAGTTTCTTGATATGGTTCAAGAAAACAAAACCGTAATCCGATATTACAAAACAAACCCTGTTTTTTTGTGGGGTTCTTATCTACGACAAGAAAGCAAAACCCAGGCGCAGTGTCCAAGGAAACCCAGGATTTATTTATTTTTTAATCGTTTCAATCTTTGATATGATTCTATCGAAATAGTCCTTTAATCTTGGGGATTATGATTTTTGTCAGGAAGGCAAACCCAGAAGCACAGTTCAAAGAAATATCAAACATATTGGGGGAAAAATGAAAGACTGCCATGGAATTACTTGAACAGTATCTTCAATTCAAACAGGAAGCAGAGAAAGGAAATTTATTTGGAGATTGTTGGGAAAGAAAAGCGTGAAAATGAAGCTATGAAGCTGTTGGAAGATGAGCGGAAACAGAAGACTGCCATGGAATTACTTGAACAGTATCTTCAATTCAAACAGGAAGCAGAGAAAGGAAATTTATTTGGAGATTGTTGGGAAAGAAAAGCGTGAAAATGAAGCTATGAAGCTGTTGGAAGATGAGAAGAAACAGAAGACTGCCATGGAATTACTTGAACAGTATCTTCAATTCAAACAGGAAGCAGAGAAAGAGAAGACTAAGAAGAAGTAATCAATCTCTCTCTCTCTCTCTCCCCCTCCCTCCCTCCCTTACCAACATTGACTAAGACACCGCTTACATTTTCCATTTTTTTTTTAATACAGGAAAGAAAAGGATCCACTAAAACCAAAACATCCGATGTCTGCATTCATTGTATACTCAAATGAGAGAAGAGCAGCTTTGCTTGCTCAGAGCAAGACTATCAAAGAGGTATCTGCTTACTATTTTTTTTTAGTTGTTCCAATTTTCACATTAGATTGTATACCAATTTGCAATTTGGATTGGTTTGGGTAGGTTGCTAAGATACTTGGAGAAGAATGGAAGAGCATGACTGAAGATGAGTATTAGTTGGATATGCCCAATAATTTTCTCACGTTTTAGTGTTTTTAAAAGTGAGACTAACCTCTCGTTCTCTTATGGATTTATGAGTTCATGACTTTGCTTGGCTTAACACAAAATTGAGAAAAAAAAGAGAATTTTCTAGAAAGAGAATTTCATTTGAGGGTTCGAGAAATTTTCGCGTAGGAAAATTTCTCCCATCACAACGATCGTCGGATTGAGGGTTGCGACGTCGTGGTATTACGGTGGTGGTTCGATTAACATCGTGATCACCATCCTGACTACGAAATCCGATCGAAGGACGTACGGTCGATTTTTGGGAAACTCTACACGTTGAGATATTTATTATTATACCCGATCTATTTTATTTTTTCGAAAATTATTTGAATGCCGCCGCTGCATGTGAATCGAGTAAAATAATCCAACATTGGTATCAGAGCATACGTTGGATTATTAAAAAAAAATAATTTTCGAATTTATTTTATAGAGTATAAAAATTTAGGGTTTGGATCACGGATAATTTTCGAAAATAATTTTTTCGTAATTTTTTGAGCACGTTTAGGCAAAAAAAATTCAGGTTGAAACATTCAGCCGTGAATAGTGATCGAACCCTTCAACCTCAGATTTGACGAGTTTTAGGTCAAATAAATGCATAAAATTAGTAAATCTGTATTTGTCTCTGCTAGATCTATATTTTGATATATATATTGCATGTTGTTGATACGGGAACGCTGAGGTTTTCGGAAACCGGGTCGGAAAAAAATTGGTTGCAGAGAAGTCGGGCAAAGAAGACGAGTCCGAATGGCAGGCGCGTGCACGACACGCGCGAGGAGGCACGTCCATGCAGAGGCGTCAGGCGCGTGAGGTTCACGCCCGCGTAAGGCGCGTATATCGGTCTGGGTCGTCCGGGTCGGTTACGACCTGGACACATGTCACCCCCGACCCACGCCGACCCGAGACCGGATCTGGACCGAGTTCGGGTTCCGATCCTCGACCGGGTCCGCAACAGACTCGCGCACGCTGGTCTACGCGTGCAGGCGCGTGACTCGTGCGTACGGGTGCGTGCCGGACGCGCTGCGCGTCTGGCATGCGCCAGAGATTGTCCCAAGCGCGTGTAGGCGCGTGTAGGCACGAGCGTCAGGTCGTTTGGAATTGAAATTTTTTCAATTTTTGAGGGTTCCACATTCATAAAAGTGAATTTTTTTGGGTTTTTGTGCATCGAATCCTAGTCCAAATGGTGAGATGCTATCCCAGATTGTGGTGTATGGTGTCTGTTGATTCTTGGGGTATGTATTCGAATTATTTGGGTCTTGTTGATTCGTAGGATACACAAAATGTGAGAATAAGTATCACAAGTCACGATTATCTCTATGACTGCTTCTAAAATTGTCGTATTAGATATTTGCCATGGTGATAAAATTGAATGGTGATAATTATGTGATTTTTTACCGGTAGATTCAATTTATTCTCGAGGGGCAAGATCTAATTAAAATTCCGAGATAAGAGATGGTGGACTCCGGAGAAGGTTCCACACCTTAGACAGACGAGATTAGGGGACATCACGTGCATAGAAGAGGAATGATGGCCGAGTTAGGGTAATTCTCCTGTGTAGCATGTACGATGATGTGATCCCAGTCTATAAGCGATATCCTACGGCTTTATCGGTTAGGCTCACCCTATAAAGAGTATTGTGGTGCTTTTACAGATCCTGAGATGAGGATACTGACTTATAAGTATAATAACTTATAAGAAAAGGGTTGATCATACGATGATATAACATTTGATAAAAATGTCGAGTATGGTCGCCGAGTTGGGGAATGTGACTGAGCCTATTTCGGATATGTTTTCTAGTGCTGGATGCGATCCAGTTCTTTACCTGATTCATGAGAAATCATGAAAGTTTATTTCACATATGATGAAAATATTCATACTTTCACTAATGTGAATAGGCACAGTGAGCTCGAGTAGGGGCATCTAGAAGCGAGTAAGCCATACTCGGATCATGCTTATGCGATGGAGTCAAGCAAGGACTCCTGTGGGACTCGAAATTCAGGTAAGAAGAAAACATCCGAGAAAATTGATAATAATAATGTGCAGCGAGAATGAGTTGGATACGAGTGGAAATTATCTCTTCCTTCTTTACGTGGTTTGAGTTTCTCTCTGTTTTCTCTCCTTTGTGGATTGTAAACACAGGAGCAATTGACTACGTAGCTCGAGATAGAAACGCGCTTATATAGTTCCGCCTAGTGAGTCCTCAAGTAGGAGGATTTACGTAAAGAAACAGAGCATTTTCAACATCAGAGGGAGTAGCACTTGCAAGTTGGAGTTGCAAAGTTGTTAAACTCTGTACGTCATTTATACTCCGAATGTTTGACGGAACTTGATTTCAATCTAGGATATGCTCTGTTAATTTGAAAATTATAATTTTTCATTTATTACGATAATTTTTTTTGATTGGTTCTATTTTGGTATGTGAGGGACTAAATGCATCGGAAGTGATTCCTTTCAATGGTTTTACTTGTTATCCTCTTAGTGTGAGAGAGGATGAACCGGTTGGCAGTGAGTGGTTACGTCTAGAAACCATTTGACATTGTAATGAGGGCTGGGACTCCATTGCAGTCAGCTCACTCCAACATCTATGGCCTTTTGAACGTGAGAACCTGAATAGTGTTGGATACTCTATCACGTTCATAGATAATTACCTGCGTTTCGGTTACGTCTATCTGATCTTGTGCAAGTCTAAGGCATTGAGGTGCCTTAGGAGGTTATTAGCGAGATTGAGAATCAGTCAGAATTGAGAGTAGAGACTCTCAGAACCGATTGAGGGTGCGAGTATTCGTATGAAAAGCTCTATTTCAAGAAGGGAATTACGAGAAACTGATTATTCCTTGCTATTCAGTGGAGTAGAGTAGCTGCGAGAGAGGAATAGGACTTTGTTTGAAACGATGAGGTCGATGATGGCATGAGCCAATTTACTCGTTTCTCATTGGGGAGATGCGCTATTGGCTGCAGCCTACGTTCTCAATTGTATTCTATTGAAATCCGCAGTCAGTACTCCATATGGGTTTTGGACAGGGAGATAGCCTGACCTTAGCCATTTGAGATTATGGGGTTGTGTCGCGTATGTTCACTGTTTCTCGTATTTATACGGCAAGTTAGACCTGCGAGAAAAGAGATGTATCTTTATGAGATACTCAGAACACTTGAGGGGGTTGTGTTCCAGATGACACTCTCACTGAGATTGAGTCTCATGATACCGAGTTTCTTGAAAATGATTTCCCTATGAGAGGTGAAATCAATTGAAACTTTACCTTTTATCAGATGGATGAGCGTAGTAGTATCCATTACGGATCTTGGTTCTAGTGGGAGCGATCCATCTAGAGGTAAAAAGGTTTCCCCTCCTTTTAAGAGTAATCGAGGACGCGTACCTAACCGTCGCTTTCCGATTGAGGAAGAGGCTCTCAGTATGACTCTTGAGGGTTACGAGAAACCTTTAGTTGTCTTAGAGGTTCTTGAGGGTTCTGTGGAGAACCATTGATTAAAGGCCATGGAAAAAAGGAGTTGATGAGAATCAACGGGATCTGGGATCTAGTTAATTTGCCTGAGGGTAGTAGGGTCGTTAGGAACATGTAGGTTCTGGAGACATCAAAAAAAATGTGCCACGAGGTAAAGACTCGAACATCTCAACCTTGGGTTTTTAGTTGAGCCGCAATATCCCGCATCCGTTTACATTTTAACGATTGTCGCGGGACAGTATGAATGAGTGAGACCGCATGAATGAGAATTGCATAATGAGGGTACGGCCAAAAACTTCTCCGATCGCAAATTGCTCATCAATACAATAACACTTAAGATTTCATAGAACACGATATTCCCGGTATCGGATGATTAAGCGAGGATCACGGATACTTTACGATTTTGATTTTATTTTTATGAACATGGTACTTAAGCGATTGGATCGCTCCCAACATTTATAAAGAGCCTTATCAGTCTCGGAACTAATATTGATCACCGGAGGTGGCTCATCTTTCTAGATAGCATAGTCAATGTCCAAACAACCTAAATGGAGAAGTACCATTTCCCTCCATTCCTTATAATTCTTTCCGTTTAAATCGGAAAAATCGGATTTCAAAATTACGGTTTGGAAAACTCCAGAAATTAAACCCTAAACATGCTCTTACCTAAAGTAATTATGTGAGACATTTAATATATCTATCTCTACCAATGCAAATATATAAAAATAAATCTATGACATAAAAATTGCCTGTAGATTAAATTTCTAATTCTATTTGATTTATTTGACCTTATGATAAGATTTATTAAAAATAACTCATTTCCTAATGCTTGTGGGCTAATTAGGAAACTACTAATAGTTAGTCCTTCATTGATTACCTTATCCTTCTCTACTTAGCCCTATAAGACGATCTCTCTAGTGCACCAGGTAGGTTCCCAGGTAGGTGATGGGTCACATGGGACCGGTTAAGAACCAGCCAATCTTAGACTTATCTCCGTCTTTTTGACAGAACCAATCTAGACATGCACTAGATCAACCGCACTTTACGTATTACGTAGAAAAATTTAATCTAGATAGACCTAACCTTATTGGATCTATTTTCATGTATTTTAATGTCGATGACATAAGATGCATCATCTAAATCCTTCATCTCAAAGTTTTTAGAGAGGAACTATTTCACTTCATACAACATCTCTTTATCATTGGTGACAAGTAATATATCATCCCTAATGTGAACAAAACCTACTCCATATAGTAATTTTCATTGATTCACAATGGTTCTCTTCAAACCGAATTAATATTAGAAATTACATTGCTGGGATTTTAAATACCATTGTGAAGGCTCTGTTTTAGTCCATCATATGGATTATTTTAATATCAAAAAGGCACACACTAAAGGAAATCATTGTAATGCATTTTATTAACCTCTTCCTCTAGTTCCCCTTAAGAAAAACTTCATACTCAAATTGTTACAACTTTAGGTTCGAATTTTTAAAATGTGCGGATTGAGGGAATATTTTTTGGAAATTTTGGAGAAAATTTGTCGTATCAAGAATTAATTCCTTCCTTATGGGTGAAGTATTAGGAACGAGTCTAGCCTTATATTTCTCGATGTTACGTAAAATGAGACGGACTTTAGTCTTGAAGACTCATTTACATCCGATGAGTTTTATCCCATAATGCAACTCTATAAGATCATGGCAAAAATGCTCATTTTAAAAGAACATCTCGGTATTAAATAAGTATATGAGCCTTAGAATAGAACCCAAGCGCATGCCTGTGACTACGGGTAACCCTAACTATCAGGCCCGACGTTATAGTCAAGGCCCAAGATATACCACATTTCAATCAAAATATTTATTTATTCTTTTCGAGTAGATCTTTTTATCATCGTTCTACATTCCCAAAGTGAAAAGGGTCACCAACTTGATCTTGTTGAATGTTGTGGAATTTCTAAATTGTCATTCGGAACTAATTCAAAGATGCTCTAAAGGATTTGAGGGTTATTTTGGAACAATAACTTGGTACTTTAACGGGATAATGGATACGGGTCCCTTCCGGGTTTTAAGGCTAAAAATTCAATCCTCCTTGGAATAAGTCATTCTCTGAAAACATTAAGCATTTCTAGACCCAAACCTAGTCGAAGATGGATAAAAAAACCCTAATCTTTTGGAAATTTTGAAATTAACCAAAACAGAAATATCCAATCATGGTCCTTGGATACCAGATTTTTCGCGTGGATTGTAAACCCTAATCGCATACTTAAATTCACAAATTGTACGTGTCTCAAACTAGGTTTCCAACCTTAAACAACTCAAAGGGAGTTTTGGCTACAGCCTTTGTTGGAATCCTATTCAAGTTAGCTTCACTTCCGCTAATCCGAAAAAGCACCAAACGCTCCTAGGGGTCTGCAAACTAGGTTTCCAAGCCTTAAATTCAACTCAATAGGGAGTGTTGAATCTAGAAATTCAGACTTATGGACCCAATGCATTGAAGGGGTTTACATAGACTCTCAATCATCAAAGAGCCATTAAAATCTTACAATTATCACTTTAAATAATTGCTGGAGGTTATGAAAATCCAATTAATTATTCAAAACGGAAAATGAATTAGCATTGTGTATTGGGACCCCAGCATTTTCCTGAAGGAACCTTACAAATAGACTTGGCGCTTGTCCATCCTCACTATACCTTCCATACTATTCTCCTCCTCTATCTGACCTCACGATCTTTATTTGCTTACCGCATTGATTTGATATTAAATTCATTGAATTTAATTGAATTTGAATTCAAACTCCTCGACTTATTGGGCGAAGAATATAGAGATACATGTATCAGGAATAGTCATCTATAAAGGAGATGAAATAACTATGACCATACAAGTTCTGTACCCTCATACGGGAGCACAAATATCTGTGTTAGGAAAGGAGTTCAGTGTTCTCTTTGTTCAAGTGGTTCTGTTGGACAACTGATGGGCTCTTCTTTTTTACTACTGTTAAAAGCCCACTAGCTTCTGCCATTTCTCAGTTTATGCTTTACCAAGTTTTCTATTCTCTTTATAAAAATGTGTTCTGTAGCTCTAGTACCATAACTTGTCCTCAATGCTAAGTGTTTGATCCAATGTAGTATGGGCTTCGTGCAGGCATTATCTTGTAAAGGAATACAATAAAATCCATCCCCCAATGGACCCTTACTCTACAGTAAACTTGAACCTTATCAAATAATCTCATTTTATTATTTTTAAAGTAATAAATTTAAAGTTTTGGAATTCAATGTTTTAAAATCTTGAATAATGTAAAAAAAAAATGATTATAACTTTGTATGGATGGTAATTCTTCTTATCCATTTTGCTTTTGTTTTTTTTTTTTTTGAATTATAGTTCTTCATTTGTCATCTTAACTTTTCATTTTCTTTATTTTCCACTTCTTTTCAAATATAATATTTATAACAAACGAATGAGATTTGTCTCATTTAATCTCAAACACGTTTGTAATTGAGTACAATCCAAATAATGTGTCCCTTCTTTTTTAAATAATAAACAATTGATTCTTAATGTCCATTTTCGGTTTTGTGCCCTTGTGATTTGGCTTGAATTTGCGTTTTTGTGTTAAAATGTGGATCCCTTTTTTTTGAGATTTCAACATAAAAGAACTACACGTTCTTGTCGATAGATTCCTTATTGCAAAATCTCAAGTTGGACTCAGATCGGGTCTGTAACTTATAAATAGCATTTTTTAATTTTAATAATTATTTATTATTTATTATTTGTTATATCAACGTAATCATTAATGATTTCCACTCATACATGATATACTCCACAATGAATGGTCCAATTTGAATAAAATTTATTTCTTTGAAATTGTTTTTCCTTAATTTTAACATAAATATGTTTAAGATTCAAATCTTAAAATTATTTTGTATTATTTTAAATTAATATATAATATTTACTTTGAGTAGTTGCTTGATGCGTATAATTTATGGTTATAGACCCCTGCCTACATATTGAGCTTACCACAATTATATAAAATAATTAAAAAATTAATTTTATTGTTTAGTCGTTTAAGTAATATACAGAAAACACAAAATGACAATTAGTCCTTTTCTCAGACCAAAGCACACCACGTTACGCTTCGTTTTTGTGCTATCAACCAAACATTTCAACAAATAATAATAATAATCAATAAATACCAATTTTTGGTATTTACGTGCGGGACACCCCCATCAGTGTCAACTATCCTGCCTGCCATATTCCTTTTCTTGGGATAATAATGTCCGGACAGAAAAAGATGTCACAAAATAACAAAATCTAATTCTCCAAATTATTTAAAAATAATAATGAAACCTTTTAATTTATGCAACATATACACAAGTCCTGTTGTAATTTTTTCAAATTTTAATATTATTTATTAAATCATATTTTGATTAACTTAATATTCAAAATATAATATATAAAATCAGAATCATTGTATATTCCAAATTCATATTCCAATTTAATACTAGAGAATTATCTATAAGATGTATCCCGAATAATTTAAAATTTGAATATGATATATAAAATTAGAAACTCATACTTTAGTAGTTAGTTTTTTCAAGGTGGGAATGATAGTTATTATGTTATTATTATTACTACTATATTATATTATCCTGGATATTATATATATATATATATATACATATATATATATATATATATATATATATATATATATATATTTTTTTTTTTCTTCTTTTACATAATTTTAGGAGGGAATTTGGTTACGCAATACGTTTCAGGTTAGTGTCCCTCAGAAATAATGAACCTTTTTATTTTCTTTTCCAGATTAGTTGCATCTTTTTATATAAAAAAATTATATATATTATACACTAGGGAGTTGAGTTCACTGTTCATGGATATTGTTCATAAACAGTGAATCCATATTTTTTTAGATCCACCCAATTTTTTTTTTCTTTTACTTGCATCCTTTTTTCCATCCAATTTTTTTTTCTCTTTTTTCACTACGATCCTCTACTGTTCATGAATAGTAATCTCATATTTTTTTGATCCGCCAAACCTTTTTTTTTTCATTTAGTTCTTTTATTTTTTTAAGACTACACTTTATTTATTTTTTTTTCAGTTTTTTATCTTTTTTCCATTTTTTTTCTTGGGTCTTTCATCTTTTTAAACATAAGTTTTTTTCCTTTTGTTTTTTACCACATAGATAGTTATCCCATTATCTTTAAATCATAACTTTTTATTTTCTTCATTTTGATCCTTGCTCTCTTTTTGTTCAACCTGACTTTTTTTTTTCTCTTATATCCTTCATCTTTTTTAGATATAAGTTTTTCTCTTATTTTTTTGTCTCGAAAATGAATATCTTTTTATTTTTAAATCATAATTTTTTCTATTCAGAATTTTGCTCTTTTTATTTTTTTACCTAAATTTTTTCTTAATTTATTCCTTTTTTCTAAACAAAGATTTTTCCTTTTTTTTTTACACTATTCATGAACAGTAACCCCTTTTTTTTTACCCACCCAATTTTTTTTTCTTTCACTTGCATCCTTTTTTACCATCCAACTTTTTTTTTTCTTTTTCTTTTTTCACTACGATCCTCTACTGTTCATGAACAGTAACCTCATATTTTTTGGATCCGCCAAACTTTTTTTTTCCATTTAAATCTTTTGTCTTTTTAAGACAACATTTTATTTATTTAATTTTTTTCAGCATTTCACTTTTTTTACCCATTTTTTTTCCTTGGGTCCTTCATTCTTTTGAATATAGGTTTTTTTCCTTTTGTTTTTTTATCACATATATAGTTATCTCATTATCTTAGATCGTACCTTTTTATTTTCTTCATTTTGATCCTTATTCTCTTTTTTTTCAACCTGACTTTTTTTTCCTCTTAAATCCTTCATCTTTTTAAGATATAAGTTTTTCTTCTTTTATTTTTTTAGCATCGCAAATGAACATTCCTTTATTTTTAAATCATAATTTTTTTCATTCAGATCCTTGCTCTTTTTTTTTTTACCTAAATTTTTTAATTAAGTTATTCCTTTTTTTAAACAAAGATTTTTCCTTTTTTTTTCCTACTTGTCCATTCAAATCATTTTCTTTATCCAGTTTTTTTAAAAAACTTTAGTTTTTCAATATTTTTTAATATAGGTTTTTCTTTTTTATTTTTCACCACATATATGGCCATCCCTTTATTTTTAAATATAGTTTTTTCTATTTAGGTTCTTGCTCATATTATTTTTTTACCCTTCTTTTCCTCTTTGGTGTTTCATTTTTTTAACACATGTTTTTTTATTTTTTTTACCAATAGTTGTTCATTTATTTCTATTATCTTTTTACTCTACTTATTATCTATTTTTTATTTCATTCATTAGCGTTTTTTAGAATTTCAGTTGTTATATTTATTTTTTTATCATTAATATATATCATATTTTTTATTAATTTAGATAATAATTTAATTTAAATATTAAGTTAATTATAAATTTAATAAATATTTATATGTTAAAAAAATATAATCCATCATGTATTAACAAACAAAATAAATTTTTTTTTTTTTATATAAAAATAAAAATAAAAATATATATATAAAAAAAAAAAAAAAAAAAAAAAAAAATATATATATATATATTTTTTTTATTAGTCTATATATATATATATATATATATCGTTTCGACGAAAACGGAAAACGTGAAGTTGCATCTCCGCCATTCTCGTCAAGGGATATGAAATGACTAAAATGCGCTCGGAATATAAGTTGACTTTCTCCGTTGTATTGGAGCGAAGAGTAATTTTGATAAGCTCTTCCTCGACGTTAGTTGCGTAGCCAGTCCAAAAAGCCAATCAGTTTCCACTTTCAGTTCGCAATTGCATTCACATCAGCAGTGCGTAGAGAGAGAGAGAGAGAGAGCTTTTATTTTATTGGTGTCCCAATCCTCAGCTGGCGTGCGGCGATATCTGTCGCCTCCTGCGCACATTAGCCTAGCCTTCAACGCCACCACCAACGCCAATGGTAGAACCACCATCGATGGATCCTTTCCCGGAACACCAAAGGGATGAAGACGCCGGCGCCGTTTTCGTTCTCGAATCCAAAGGTCAACTCTCTCTCTCTCTCTCTCTTAACTCTCTCTGTGTTCTTTTTGGGTTACCAAATATGGTATCGTAACAAACAGGGGAGTGGTGGCATGCGGGATTTCATTTAACGACGGCGATAGTGGGACCCACAATCCTAACGCTGCCATACGCGTTCAGAGGACTAGGCTGGGCACTGGGTTTCTTCTGTTTAACTGTTATGGGCGTCGTCACTTTCTACTCCTATTCCTTGATGTCCAAGGTTCTCGATCACTGCGAGAAACAGGGTCGTCGTCACATTCGTTTTCGTGAGCTCGCCTCCGACGTTCTTGGTAAGAAAAACGATAATCACTCCCCCCTCTCTCTCTCATAATGGTTGAAGAATTCCAGGAAAAAAGAAACGTGTCTTCCCTTAATTACAGCTCATGTTTTAAAAAAATAATTTAATTAGAAATAATTTCAGAGGTTGCAGTGCACTTTCTAATGAAATATGGTTTTTTAGTTCTTAACTTAGTTTTAGTTTATAAATTACACACTTAACTGTCAACGAACTTTCAGATGATATCATCTCTCCCGCTTTCTCTTTTAAAAATCTCAAATTTAAGTCTTCTCAAAAAAAATTACGCACTTAACTTAGTCAACTCACCTAATTATAATTATGGCATATCCAAACTAGAGCAGGGCTAAGCTATGTCCGTTCATTGTACACGTATATTATATTTTGTGATATTAGGTATTAATATAATTATAACGTGACAGACTAATTTAGAGAACAATTTTATATGATTTATGTGGTGACGTGTTGTATATTTTTGGTCTATATTGAATTTGTAATATGAATCGATTCCTACTGCCTGCATTAGGCTTTATTAGTGAAGAATAACCAATCAAATCGATAAAGTGGTATATGATTCCAATTAGTTAAAGTTAAAGTGGATTATTGTTTTTCCATTAGATTCCCATCTTGTATTAGGATTTTGTAAAGGACTAAACAAGAACAATTCTATTCTTCCTAAAGTGGTTTTTATTGTTTATTAATTAAATTAAATAACAGGGTCTGGATGGATGTTCTATTTCGTAATATTTATTCAAACCGCCATCAATACTGGAGTTGGGATTGGTGCCATCTTGCTTGCTGGGGATTGTCTTAAGGTATGCTTTTATTATCACTCTCATCCATTTTTTTAGGGGATCTGGAATTTGTAAAAATATATATTTTCAATATAAATTTGATTAAAAACACTTTTTCTAAAAAATATGAGATTTTGAAAATATAAGTTAAATTTAAATTATTTTGAAAATAAACTTTTATATTTCTCAATATCAAACTATTCCAGTCTCTTGCTGAAGTCCTAAAGCTTATAAAACGTGCAGCAAACTGACCTCTCTCACATATAGATGGATATGTATCAATGTGATGGTACTTAATCAGATGAGAATAGAATGACTCATCTTCCATGAAAGAGATTTCATATATATAAACAATGTGAAGGGAGAAATTTTGCCCCTGATTAGGATAATGATGTGAAATGTGAATGGGATAGCTGCGGTGGGGTGGCTGCTAAAATCATAATGCTGGTTGACCATATGATAAATCGACACTGTCCTACCATTGTGACCTTTCTCAACAAGTGGAGAGCACATGGATAATCATGCATCATAACAGTGGTATTTAATCAAGTGAGATAGCAATTTTTGGGGGAGTTGATAATGAAATGTTTCTTTTTCCATAATTACTATTTCCAAGATGCCATTCTTAGAGAGAGAGAATCATGAAGTTCTAAATGGACTTCATTTGGGAATATTTGATCTGACATATATCCAGAGCTCATCCAAATATGGAATAGGATTCTGAAAGTTGCTTTCTTCCAAATTTTTAATTAAATGATTCCAGATTGAGCTTGATCATTTTGGCCATGAAAGAGAGCAACTTTCATTTTTTAAAATGGGTTGTCTAATGAAGCCTCTGTTTGTGCAACAAAGGACAACAAAGGAACCTAGAAAGCAAGGCCCCACTTGAAAAGGACTGGATTTCATATTTTACTTCTAAGTTATCCTATATTCTGGGGTGAAGGGGACGATGCCACTAATATTTTTGAATATATATATAATTTTAAAAATTATAATCTTAAATATTGTTTATTCTCATAAAATCGTAAATTCTGCCCTTTTTATTTAAATTTCTGGCTTTGCTTCATTCTATAATCCCTCGTTGATACAGCAAACTAGGGAAAATAATGAATTCCATGATTATGATACTTAGAAAAGATAAAACTATAAAAATTATTTATTTTCTTCCTCTTGGATTTTCAATGACTCTGAGACTTGTTCTCTGCTTTTTGGATTTTGCAAGATTATGTATTCAAACCTTTCTCCCGATGGATCTTTGAAACTGTATCACTTCATAGCAATGGTGACAGTGGTGATGATACTTCTCTCTCAGCTCCCTACCTTCCATTCCCTCAGACACATCAACTTCGCTTCTCTTCTCCTGAGCTTGGGTTACACTTTCCTTGTTGTTGGTGCTTGTATTTATGCAGGTTTGAAATCTTTTAACTTGATTTCTGTTACCTTTCTTACGAATCTCAATCGTATTTCATTTTTCGAATTTTACTAAAGTATTCTTCATTATCTTCTATTATTCCTTTCTTCATTTTTTCTAAGTAGAAAGTTTGATCACCTCTACCTTTTTTGCAACGGGAATGCCTTTAAGATTTCTGGGTTCGCTTTCTTGTGGAAGTAGCATACTTAATTGGTGTGGTAGGTCTAAGCTGATTTTTGTGATGAATGACTTGACTACAATGAGGAACTATATGTTGGATCCCTGAATGTAGTTCAATGGAAGAGGAAGAGACGAGGGAACTGTCCCACATAGGAGAACAAAAGGGAAATGTTTGATGTTTGTAAGATACTGGTTGAGCCAATGGTTGAATTTGCGGTTAGAGAGAACTAAAGCTATGAAGGATAGACATAGGACATGGGTATGACCCAACAAAATTAAAATATACATACATACATACATATATATATATATATATATATATAGTGAATAAGATGTATGTGGGGGGTGAGGAAATGAAATTTGGCATTGAAAGACTAGGCACTTGCACACAAGACAATAGTTAGATTTAGTTTGACAATTAACGAAATTAATTTTGTTTGGAATTCATTAGAGTTTTAGGCCTTCAAAAATGAAGCAACTTAGAAATTTGGACATAGGTTAGAGCATTTTCCCTCTTTTTGGTGATTTGGATGCTTTCTTTCTATGTTCTGCAGGTTTGTCCAAAAATGCCCCTCCTAGGGACTATTCCTTGGAACCTGAAGAAGCAGCAAGGGTTTTCAGTGCCTTCACATCTATCTCAATAATAGCAGCTATTTATGGGAATGGGATTCTACCCGAAATACAAGTAAGTCCATTTCATTTCCACCCTCTTGGACTTCTCACAATATGTGGATTATGAAGTGTGCCCATGTCAATGATTCAGGCAACTTTGGCACCGCCTGCAACAGGGAAAATGGTGAAGGGCTTGATGATGTGCTACAGTGTAATTTTCATTACATTTTACTCTGCTGCAGTCTCAGGGTACTGGGTTTTTGGAAACAAGTCAGAATCGAACATCCTCAATAGCCTCATGCCAGATGAAGGACCTGCTTTGGCTCCTACCTGGGCCTTAGGTCTTGCAGTCATTTTTGTTCTTCTTCAGCTCTTAGCCATTGGCCTTGTAAGCAGATCACTAAACAGCAACCATGTTCTTTCAGACAAAGTCTAGTATGTGATCAGATCATCACCCTCTTTTCCTCCACTGCAGGTTTATTCGCAAGTAGCTTATGAAATTATGGAAAAGCAATCCGCTGATGTGAAACAAGGGCTATTCTCGAAGAGAAACTTGATTCCTAGGATAATTCTTCGAACTATATACATGATAATTTGTGGATTTTTTGCAGCAATGTTGCCATTTTTTGGAGACATTAATGGGGTAGTAGGGGCAATTGGCTTTATCCCACTAGATTTCATACTACCAATGCTTCTCTATAACATGACTCACAAGCCTTCGAAATCATCCCTCACATACTGGATCAACATGTCCATCATTGTTGTCTTCACAGGCACAGGCCTTCTGGGTGCATTTTCTTCTGTCAGGAAGTTGGTCCTTGATGTCCACAAGTTCAAGCTCTTTAGCAGTGATGTGGTTGATTAACATTTCTGGGTAAAGTTTTTTCACGGCGTTAAGTTCTCTCCCTGTCCTCGTTCACACTACCATTTTAATCATATCCGAGGTCTTATCTGAGACTTGTGCATACTAGCTTGTACACGCTCTGTAATTTTTACCATGAATTGAAAAAGTTTAGAATTTATTATGATCATGACTAAAATTATTACAAGCTCTGATACTAATCTAAAGATGGCTATTCTTCGTGATTTATGCACATACCTGAAATGTGATCTCTTCTTGTATTTTATTTGGGTCTCATTTGAAAAATACTAAGTAGTTTCTGTTGGAAGTTAAGATGGTTGGTGTAATAAAAAGAACACAACAAGATTATATAATTAAATTAGACTTTCACTTTCAAAGATAGAAGAGAGATAAAGGAGGAAGTAACGAGTTGAAATTTGTTCGTTTGATTGCAAAATGCTTTAAGTACAAGAGTCTTTACAGGAGTGTCCCAACACACAAAAAGACACTTTTCATTTAATAAGTTCACAATATACCAAGAAGTATTTTAGAAAATTTAGTAGTTTCTCTATATACTAAGAGCTGTACATAAAACAACATGCTAAAATCTAGATTATTGAAGCTTCAAAACTAGTGACCTATAAATGTTCAACTTTAATCATTTCCAAGAGTTTCTAGTTACCTGGTTTTATTTTATTTTATTTTACTTATAATATTTTTTAGTCACAATAATTTTTTTTTTCTAAAATGATACAAATCCCCGGTTGAGCATACATATAAATATCCCCTAAATTTCAATCTTCGTCAAATAGCCCCAGACTTTGATCCTACCCCTTTTTCCAGATTTATCTTCTCCATTTGGTGTTTGATGAAATGACGGGACTGATGCAAGGAAGAGAGAGAGAGAGAGAGAGAGACTAATGACTTCAGAGTTCTATCTCCTCTCTTGTTTGAGAATTGATGAACCTACATTTTAAGGTTTATTATGAGAAAGAGAAGCACAGAGAAGATAAAGGGATGAAAATATTAGTGTGGATGTTTCACTGCAATGAGGGAAATGAACATAAAAATTGAACCAGACTCGAATGGCATGTACTGCAATTTCAGGACTCTTATCCAAATCAACCATAAGTATCAGTGTACTTCCATAACTCCAAACTATAAAGTGGTTAAGCCAAAGCTAAACCAGAATTATCACTTCCCAAAGGACTAACCATAACATAATGGTTAGTTCCCGCTACAGCAGCACCAAGCAGGCCATGACCAAGATAAGTCATACAATCCAATTCAAAAGCACATGAACTTCGGAATTTGGTGAAAATTGGGAAAGAACTCAAACTAACGCTATTGACCAATTGAACTAGTGTAGATTCATCAGTTTTCTTATGGTTCTTGATATATATGACTCTTTTGCCTCTGTTGTTAGCAGGATAATTCTGGGTCTTCTCTCACCAAGAAACCCATCCAAATGTTCCTTTAAGCTCTCTCTCTCTCTCTCTCTCTCTCACATGATAAATCTCAAAATGAATCTCAACTTGGTGCTTAATTACTTGCAGGTTCATCAATTCCAAAACAAGCATTCCCTAGTCATTTGAGAATACTTGCCTGTAGAACCCGGATTCAATTTCTGGGCTACATAATTTGAAGATAATTTCTGTCTGTGATAATTAATTTTTTTAGCCAGTTAAGACGTTGAACTGGATACATGCCGATATTGAAAACAACCAGTTAAGCAGAAACAAGCAAACTGAAGGTGTAGTTTGCAGAATATAAGAAACAGAGAAACATTGAACAGGAATTGCATAAAGAAAGCAGAAATTCAACTCAAGGTGTAGGAAGCTATTTTACTATAACTGAAATTTAGGGGATATTTTTATGTAACTCTTAAAAGTTTGGCTTTTTACCAATTTCATGCATTTTTGAGTAATTTCCTTTCCTTTTCTTTTTCTTGAGGTTGAATGCTACAAAGAATGTCCAGAAACTTTACAACCTTAACTATCCCTTACCTTCTGTTTCATGAAAACAAAAGGATTAATTACAATTTTTCCCCCTACTTTGGTCAAAATCCACAAACTACTCCCATGGAAAAATAAACATTTTTACCCTTATAGTTTTAAAAAAAACAGAAAGTTAACTGAATTTAACAGAATTCAACAAAATTTAATAGAATTTGACGGAATTTTACAAAATATATATTATAATCCTCGTTCATTTTCTCTCTCATTCTAGATTCATTTTCAATCTCTGTAATATTCAAAGAAACAATCCAGAAAACCATTCACATTCATGTTGCAAAAAACTAAATTAACAAAAAAAAAAAAAACACTACCTCTCATCTTCAGAAAACCAAAAACAAAAAAAAAAAAAAACCCAAAAAATCAAGAAAAGAATGAAAAATAAAACCCATTCGTAACCACAAAAAAAAACACAAAAAAATCCAAAAAAAAAAGGAAAAAAAATAAAACTCATTCATCCAGAACCACAAAAAAAAAATCAAAAAAAAAAAATACATTAATCCAAATCCAACCACAACAACAAAAACAACAATCTGGGTCCTCTATTCCAAAAATTTGAAGTCGACCATATGAGAGACAAATATCAAGAGAAAAAATAAAATAAAATAAAATAAAATTGATTTAATTTGTGCGGATTCTTCTACGCCACTTATTCCTATCTAAAACTATTTTCTCAACTAAATCAATATCTATCATGTCCTTACGAATATATTGTATCCAAATCTTCAATGGCCTACCTTTACGTTTTATTAACTCTCATATATTTAAGTTCTCGATTTTTCTAATAGGTACGTCCTTAGGTCGTCGTTGTATATGCCCAAACCATCTCAGACGGCACTTTCTCATTTTATCTACAATTGAATTAAATCACAACTTATTACGTAACTCATCATTTCTAATTCTATCTTTTCTAGTTTTGTCACATATCTATCTAAACATTCTCATCTCAGCAATAGTCATTTTTTGCTCTTATTGCTGTTTGATAGCCCAACAATCCGTACCATATAAGAGCGTAGGTCTTTTTACGGTTTTATAAATTTTTTCCTTTAAATGTAATGACATCGTGCAATCACAGAGGATTCCGGAGATCTTTCGCTACTTTATCCAACCTACTTAAATTCTATTATTCATATCTCCATCGATATTATTATCATTTTGAATGATAGAATCAAGATATCTAAATCGTTCACTCTTTGATACTTTTCTTTCTTCTAATCTGATCGTTTCTTCATCGTCCTGATGGTTATCGCTAAATTCACATCTCATATATTCAGTTTTGGATCTACTTAATCTAAATCCTCTGTATTCTAATATGATCATCCATAATTCTAATTTAGTATTGATACATTCTCTAGTTTTATTAACCAAAACTATATCATTTGCGAAGAGCATACACCATGGTATTTCATTTTGGATATTTTTTGTGATTTCATCTATCACTATTGCGAATAGTAGGGACTCAGTGCCGAACCTTGATAGAATCCAATGTTAATAGGAAAGTTATTGCTCATACCCTCGCAAATTCTTACATTAGTCACAGCTCTTTCATATATATCACTAATAAGATTAATGTAATTCAATGAAATCCCTTTCTTCATCAGTATCCATAACAAAATGTCTCTCGGAACCCTATCATAGTTTTTTCTAGATCAATAAATACCATATATAGATCTCTCTTCTGTACTCTAAATGTCTCCATCAACTATCTTAGCAAGTAAATTGTTTCGGTAGTGAATTGTTTTGGTATAAATTCAAATTGATTCTGCGATACTCTTATCTCCCTTCTCAATTTATGCTCTATTACTCTCTCTTATAGCTTCATCGTATGGCTTATGATTTTAATTACTCTGTAGTTAGAACAATCTTGTATGTCTCATTTATTCTTGTACAGTGGAACAAGTGTACTATCTCTCCATACTTGTGGCATTTTTTTTGTTTGTCAAATTTTATTAAAAAGATCCGTTAATATTATTACACCGAGTTCACATAAACATTTCCACACTTCAATCGGAATGCCATCAGATCTAATAGTTTTGTTATTTTTCATTCTCTTAAGGGCCTCCTTTATTTCCTGAGAATGGATCTTACGTTTAAAGTCTCTATTAATCTCTTCTGTAGGTATCTCGGTATTTCCTATACCTATTGTATTTTCAGCATTAAACAAATTTTCGAAATATTCCCTTTACCGTTTCTTTATGTTTTTATTCTTTATTAGTATACTATTGGTTACCCTTTTAATACATCTAATATCATTTAGATCTTTTCCCTTTCTCTCCCTTAACTTGGCAATTCTGTAGATCTCCCTTTCCCCATCTCGAGTCTCAAGCCTTTTATATAATTTATTGTATACTTTACTCTTTGCTTCTTAGATAATTTTTTTTACATCTTTTTTGCATGTTTGTAGTTTTCATAAATCTCTTTGTTACGATCGCTTTTTAACTTCCATAGCACTTTCTTTTGGTTCGGATAGCAATTTGTATTTTTTCATTCTACCATCAGGATTTCTTGCCTGCTGGAGCTCCGCCCTTGGATATTCCAAAGACCTCCCTACCTATGTTCTTAATATTATTAAACATCTCTTTCCATATTGTTTCCGAATCATCACTAACAGACCAATTTATTACTCTAATTACTTTATCTCTAAACGTCATTACTCTCTCCCCTTTTAGATTCCACCACTTAATTCTTGACTCCATATACAGTCTACATTATTTTTGTCGTTTAGACACCTGTACGTCGAAAACTAAAAGTCTGTGTTGAGTCGTTATACTTTCGTTTGATATAACCTTGCAATCCTTACAAGTCGTTTTATCACCTCTCTTAGTGAGAAAGAAATCTATCTGACTAACATTTGACCCACTTCTATAGGTAACTATGTGCGACTCTTTTTTCTTGAAGAAGGTGTTAATGAGTGTCAAATCGAATGTTACGGCGAATTCTAGAATGATATTTCCTGTCTCATTCCTACTGCCGAAACCAAAATTGCCATGTACGGTTTTGAATCCCTCATTTTTCTCTCCTACATGTCCATTTAGGTTTTCTTCAATAAATAACTTCTCTCTATTCAGTATTGCTTGTATAAATCCATCTAAATCTTTTCAAAATTATTTTTTACTAATTACATCTATACCTATTTGAGGCGTATTCACACTAACTATGTTAACTGACTAGTATAATTCTATCACCCTTTCTTTTTATCTCTACTACATCTCATAATAGATTTTTATGTACTATTACTCCTACTCCAGTTTCAATTCTATCCTTACCTGAATACCACAGTTTATGTCCATAACCCTCTATTACTTTAGCCTTCTCTCCCACCCACTTGGTTTCTTGGAGACACATGATATTAATTCTTCTTCTCTTCATTACTTTTTCTATTTCTCCTAACTTTCTGGTCAGGGATCCTACGTCCAGATCCAACCACAGAAAAAAAACCACATAAAATCTAGAAAAAAAAGAAAAAACGATAAAACCCATTTGTTATCGAACCACAGATTAAAAAATTAAAAAAAAAAAAAACTCATTGTCCCTCTTAATCATCCAGATCGAACGCCAATCTCACCAATCCAAAATGGCAGAAAAGAGAACCCCTAATGAAGAAGACGATCAACAGAATCCCAATCCTAAATCCAAAATCCCCAATTTCACCGATCTGAAAAGAGAGAGGAGAGGAGAGTCTAGTCGTTGCTTTCACAGAACCCCCATTCCAAAATCTCCAATCTCACCACTTGCTTAAAAACTTACCTCATTGCTTTCATAGAACTACTGAAATGACAGAAAAGAGAGGAGAGGAGAGAGAGAGGGGTTTGTTTATTACTGTTTTACAAATCTACTAAAGGGAAGTCACTGGTAGTGCCCAATACAACAAGCGAAATGACTGTGAAAACGAATTGAAAAAAAGGGAGAAGAAGCCTATTGCATGTGCGCGGCATGCCCTCGATGTCCTTCATCAGTAGTGGTGGCGGCGTGTTGTTCATTAGCGATAAAGGCACCTCAATTGGCTGCACAGCCTGCAAGCTCACATTAATTGCCATGATTCGGCTCCAATTTTTTACCATGGGGGAGAATTCGTCTACCTTAAAGAAAGAGAGAGAGAGAACAAAGAGAGAGAAATAAATTCGTCTATGATATTGATTTGTGCAAGGAGAATTTGTTTATCTTAGAGGGAGAGAGAGAGAAGAGAGAAAGATTGGGGGTAATTTTGGGAAAAAAATAAATTTGTAAGTCAACTTATCCTTTTTCACTCGTGATTCACATACTCCATTAATTTTCGACTTTTTTTGTTATTTTTCATTTTTTTTTTAAATCATAGAGATATGATTATATAATTTTTTACTATAAGAGAGGTATTTAGATTTCGATCAAACTATAAGAGAAAAAATTATAATTAATCCAAAACTAAATAACATAACATAACATGTGATACGCTAATCTCTAAAACTTTCAAGAAGAATAAGTAGTTTTGTAATTTAATATACCAAGTCAACGAGGTCTAATGTGCCATGATCATAGCACTATTGCTCTTGTATGGTTAAATCTTTCGACCCGCCGTACAAGTCGGAGCACCCGGAAAAATCCAACCCCACTCACTTCTTAAATTTTATGAAATAACTCGCTCGAAACCCCCCCCCCCCTTCTCTCTCATGTGTTAATGCCATCTTTGGATTGCATGATTAGCACTTCGGGAGATGGGATTAGAGTGAGTGAACAATGGGCGGATGTTGCTTTTATTTCGTGTCATACCTCGACATAGTGGCTTGTGAACCGGAAATATTCTCCCCTTCCTCTGATACATGTGATAGAGGTGATTTTTGTTCTCTCATATATTTACTTTTCGACTCAAATAAGAAATCTTTGTTGAGAGTATTAGTCGGATCTTCTCGAATGAAAAATTTATAAAAACTTCACTGAGACTGACCCGAAAGGAGAATTTCGACACTTAAATCAAAAGAGTAAATGAAATAAAAACTGAGTATAACCTGTAAAATTTTATCCTGTATTATCCTCTTATGATCTGTGTATAGTTGACCATGGATATAACTGAGTGAGTGATGTATTTATATAAAGAGAGGTAATGAACATATATAATTGAATACAGAGTCGTATCCAAATGTATAGAGTGGGATATGAAGCCGTACCTTTAATAGTATATAGGTGGTGTAGAGATCATACCTCTAATGGTTTATCATTGGGCATGTGGCCATATTTACGATGGTGGAGGATTGAGTCGTCTGTGCCTCCCAAATGTGTTAATAGAGAGAAAAAATATTATGTAATTAGTTGTGTGGTTGTAGTTTTAGAATAATGTGTAATTGTGAAGTACTCTAGGTGTAGGGTTTAGAGTATAAGGAGAGAATATTGTGTTGTCTAGGGTTGAGCGTGTCTTTCCTTTATCTCGTATTATGTTTTATATTTATAATTTCACTGGATAGAAAACCTTAATTTCCTTTTATGTGATGTCTTTCAAAATGACAGGGGTTTGTAGTAAAAAACTTTTAGAGGATTTAAAATCCTTTAAAATAAGAAAGGTTTAATTTTTTTTAAAAAAAAAAAAATTCACCCCTTATCAAAAATATAAAAGAATTTAAATCTCATAAAAATAAGAAAAATAATCTATTAAATCGGTTACCATATGGTCGATAAAACAATAAACTAGGAGTATACAAGATTGAACGGTGAACATTGACAAATACTGCAATTTCTATCAAGACTCTTGATTAATCTAGATGTTAGATAGTTTAATTTTGAATTTTGCAGAGACGGAAGTACGGGGATTTATGGGTGAGAGCAGAGTTACAAATATATATTAAAGGATAAAATATAATATTTATTCTAGATTATAATTTTAAAGGTAATAATTATAAATTTTAGAGGATAAGGAATATTTTGAATTTTTAAAATTATATATAAAATTTTTTTTCTTTTAAAATTTCAGATGTTGCGAAAGGTAAGCACCCTCCATTTGCCCCTAAGTGGTGGTGGGGTTATCAATCATAGTTCAAACTAGAGGGAACCAATATATGAATTTTGATTAATCAAGGACTAAATAAGAAATCTAAACAAAATGAGGAGCTCAATTTAAATAAATTTTTTATATTTTATTTTTATTTTGACTCTCAAAATTCACAACTCCATCTCTAACATGTGTCCAATTGAATATCTTATCCTCCAACACCATTTTAAATTTTGTGAGATAATTATTTATTTCAAAAGTCAAAATTTTAGGGTGGATTTGAGGGTGGGATGGGAGGTGTTCTCTCTCTCTCTCTCTCTCTTACTGAACTTTGAAAGAAGAGACAAGAAATGTGCTGCCATTCATTCGAACAATCTGCAAAGGACACACAGAACGAAGATATAACTCCATGCAGTGTTACCATACCAAGAGTGTCCCACATTATTTATTCAAGTTGAATGGCCCCTCCATACTTATCTTTTTCCAATTCTTGCTTACCCAATATTCCCGGGGTTTGTGACAAGGCCTGGTGACAATATTCCACTTTGTGACCACATCGTGGGCTCAAATTTTAATAGATAATTATGTGATCATATCAAAATTAGGAACAATATGTCATTTTCTCCATAATTGAAAATTGTTGAATTAGTGTGGCATGGGGCCTCACCCATCATTGCTCTTCATCTGCTGACCTCTTTCTTTGAACATTAGTTCATCTTAAAGGGGTATGGAAATGTCAATTATATCTTTGAACATTAGTTCATCTTATCAACATATCTGTTGGACTCTTGAAAGACATGGAAAGATCAAGAAACTCTAATCGTAAATTTCAAATTCAAGAAATTTCAAATCGGTACCATTAAATAAAAATAGTATCTTATAGAAGTTGTAGAGAGTGTTATATAAGAAAATAGATATATTTTTTATTTTAAAAAGGTTCAAAATTAAATTATCTATTTTTTTAGAGATATAATTATTGAAATTATTTAATATAACAATAATGAAGTTATTTAACGGTGAATTAACATTTATTATAATTTTAATATTATTATATATACTGTATTAAAATAATATAAAAATATTTTATTTTTATGTTTAATATTTTCTCATTTTCCTCATTAATCTGTCTCTCCTTTTTCCCGGTAATTTACGGTGGTCAAAATTCATTTCTTCCACTCGTGTGACACGAACAAGAAAAGTAGTGTCTTATAGAGATTATAGGGAGCACCATATAAGAAAATATGTATATTTTGTTATTTTTAAAAAAGTTAAAAATTTAAATATCTATTATTTTAGAGATATAATTAATGAAATTATTTGATATTACAATAATGAATAATAGTGTTTTACGGATGTTGTAAGGAGTGTTATATAAGAAAATATGTATATTTTTTATTTTTAAAAAGATTAGAAATTTAATTATCTATTTTTCTAGAGATATAATAAATGAAATTATTTGATATTATAATAATGAAATTATTTGATTGTAGACTAACATTTATTGTAATTTTAATATTATTAGGTATACAATGTATTCAAATAATATACAAATGTTTTTATTTTTATATTTAACTATTTCCTCCTTTCCTCACTAATCTTTCTCGTATTTTTTTTTGGTAATTTGTCTCTTATCCTCACATAGAATTACAGTGATCAAAATTTCTTTCTTCCACTCCTGTGTCAGGAACAAGAAAGTAATGACTTATGGAGATTGTAGGAAGTGCCATATAAAAAAATAAATATATTTGTGATTATTCTTAAAAAGGTTAAAAATTTTATTATGTATTTTTTTAGAGGTATAATTAATAAAATTATTTGATATTATAATAATGAAATTATTTGATGATGGAGTAGTATTTATTGTAATTTTAATATTATTAGGTATATATAATATATTAAAATAATATAGAAATATTTTTATTTTTATGTTTTATACTTTTCCCTTTTTTAACTAATTTGTCTTCTCTTTTCTCTTTTTCTGTCTCTTATCCTTACATAAAACTTTGGTGATCAAAGTCCCTTTCTTCCATTTTTGTGGCAAGAACACAATCCAACTTTCATCAATTTGTTATCTCAATCTTAAGAATACCATTTGATCATTATTGGAGTTATTTGATATACTTTCCAGCCGTTCAGGTACTTAGTGTATATTGTCTATACAATTATCATACATTATGTCATTCTATATAAACAATACAGTTGTTTACCATCACTACTAGAAAAAGGAGTATCGATGACGAAAATATCCGTCACTGATAGTAAATATTTCATCACTAAAATTTTTTAAGGATAAAAAATTAGCGACGAAAATTCTGTCGCTGAAAGTCACATCGCTAAATTTAGCGACAGAAATATTTCTATCAAAAAATTTAGCAACGGATTAACGACAAAAAATTTCTGTCCCTAATCCGTCGGTAATTTGAAAAGTACGAAAATGTATCAATGATGAAGGATTAGAGACGGAAATTTTTCCATCACTAAAATATCCATTGGTAATTTAATTTAACATTTTTCAAATTATTCCAATTTATCGACAGATATTTTTCGTCGCTGAAAGTCATGCACTATAAGCGCACAAGCCCGCACGCCCAAGCCTATGCCCGACCGCACACGTGCACACGCCGCTGCCCATGTCCGCCCATGCCCGCCCGCGCACGCGCATAGGCCACTGCCCAGTGCCCATGTCTCGCCCATGCCTGTGACCTAATTTCGAATATGGGTTCGTAAGCATATTTTAAATTATTTTAACCACTATGTCATAATGATTTATGTGTTATTTCTTTTTTTTATTATTTCTTTACTTTCTATCTCACTCTCACCATATAAAACACAATATCCTAATTTAATAAAAATATAAAATTATATTTAATAAAAAAACAATACCCTAATTTAATAAAAATAGAAAATACAAATTTATATTTAATAAAAATACAAAATTATATTTAATAAAAATACAAAACCCTAATTTAATAAAAAAATAATATTTAATAAAAATAAAAAATTATATTTAATAAAAAAACAAAATTATATTTAATAAAAATACAAAATTATATTTAATAAAAAAACAATACCCTAATTTAATAAAAATAGAAAATACAAATTTATATTTAATAAAAACACAAAATTATATTTAATAAAAATACAAAACCCTAATTTAATAAAAAATCATATTTAATAAAAATACAAAATTATTTTTAATAATAAAACAATACCCTAATTTAATAAAAATACAAAATACAAAATTATATTTAATAAAAACACAAAATTATATTTAATAAAAAATACCCTAATGTAATAAAAATACAAAATATAAAATTATATTTAATAAAAATACAAAATTATATTTACTTAAAAAACAATACCTTAATTTAATAAAAATACAAAATACAAAATTACATTTAATAAAAATACAAAATTATATTTAATAAAAACTCAAAATTATATTTAATAAAAATATAAAATTATATTTAATAAAAAAATAATACCATAATTTAATAAAAATACAAAATACAAAATTACATTTAATAAAAATAAAAAATTATATTTAATAAAAATACAAATTTTTTTTCAAGTTTTAGTAATGGATTATAAACAAATTAGAGACGAAATTTTTTTCGATAGATTTTTCCATCACTAACTCTATCATTAATTTGTCCAAAATTTTTTTTTCAAATTTTAGCAATGGATTACCGACGGAAATAATTCCGCCACTAATTTTAGCGATGGATTAACGACGGAATTTTTTCTGATAGATTTTTCCGTTGCTAATCGTTCCGTCGCTATTCCGTCACAATTCTGTTATTAATTAGCAACGGATAATCATCCGTCGCTAATTTCCATCGTTGATGCCTGTTTTCTACGTTATATCGTTCTACATCAAAACGGCCACTTTTGCATTAAGCTTCAGACATGAACAAAATAATCAACACAAATCAATTTTATATCACAACTAAATAAATTATTATTCTATTTAAAATTTATATACTCACGTTTTAAGATAAAACCCATGGATATATGGCCTAATAATCATAAAAGTTTTTACTTCTAGAAAATATCTAATAATCTGGGTCAGTACTATTTGTTCGGTGATATTATGGCAATACTCCCATCAAAATAACTATTAATTTTGGAATATTATGCATAAATTAAAAAACTAAATCCTGATCGACCTTACGTTTAGATTGAAGACACGTTTAATCAAGCATAAGGTCTTTATAACCGAGTGAGGACGACCACCAACCTAATAAAGAGAAAAAGAAAATATAGGATATAGTGTACAACTATTCTATAATAATAATAATAAAGAACCTCCTAGGAAACCTCTACATCCTCATTCATATCACTTACCGGGTGTTGGTGCCTGGTTTCACAAGAAACGTGTGACCCTTATGACCCAGCAAAAGTCCTCTGTTCATGCCGTGTATGGGGGGAGAGAGAGAGAGAGAGAGAGAGAGCATTAAATTTTTGGCCTGCTTTGAAGTGCCTGGTAAGAATTTAGTCCATCTATACGAGGGCCCTTGGCTTTCTATTTTGGTCTTAACCACCACTTTTGAAACCCCCCCCCCCCCCAAAAAAACATATTTCAATTGAATCCTCCCAATTTGTCTCTCTATCTCTCTCTCATATGGAGGTTCAAAATGAGAAAACAAAGGCCAGACTCATATGGGATTGTGAGAGTACACTTTATGATTCATTCGAGCTACAATCTTTCAACAAACAACTAGAGTCTGCCATAGTTTCGAGAACTCTCTCGATGCCTCATCTAGTCAGCAGTCGAGCTCCTCCTCCTCCAGCCGCGACAGCGAATCCACAACCTCCGGCGGCAAAAAGGGCTTCAAATTTTTCAAGATCGTTGACTAAATTTCTTAGATCATTTTTCAAGCCAAGGCCTAATAGTG
Organism: Dillenia turbinata; assembly: GCA_037126225.1. NCBI lineage: Eukaryota > Viridiplantae > Streptophyta > Magnoliopsida > Dilleniales > Dilleniaceae > Dillenia > Dillenia turbinata. Next base: position 23,527,968 of record JBAMMX010000001.1, read on the forward strand.
CACCAACTGGTCCAATCTCTAATATACGTGGCCAAACAAAGGGTGGCTTGTACATACTTTACGATAAATCAGGGGCACTTTCGACAATTCCAGAAGTACCGGAAACGGTGTCGGAATATGCTGAGGTGGCACCAGCCCATAATTCTCTGGTAAGGAGATCGGCGTCGGAGAGGTTCACGGCGGCTTCTATTCGTATCTCATGTGCTTGACATTTTCCAAGTGGGGTATTAGTCTTTGTTGATATTTCAATAATGACCTTTTTCCCTTTTTTCTACGTCTAGGTGTCTAGGGATGTTAATGGTTGTGAAACACCAATGCATGGAAAAAAATATACTATGTTAGTTTAGTTTATCAACCTCTGACAGTTTGTTTTGACTATCCACTTTAGGGAAAAAAGTCAATATTTGATTTTTGTGTATTTCAATCTCACCCTATTTTAAACATAATTTTATTAATAATAAAATTTTACTTAATAATTTCGTAATAAATTATAATAATTCACAATTTCCTATTGAAAAAAAAATCATGTAATTACGATAATCGAAAAATAACGATGCTTTTAGAAATTTAAGGAGGGAGAAATAAATGTGGTTGAAACATGAGAATTCAATGTATTTTAAACATGCTAGGTAAATTGCTTGTAGCTAAGATTTTTTTGTTTTATAGGGGTCAATTTGAATAATATTAGAGATGTCAAATAAGTTAAAAATGGAATAAATTAAATTTTATATGGTAATATATTTCAATGCATTTTAAAAATATTTTATTTAATTTAAAAGTTATTTTGGTTATTTCAAAATTATTCAAATTTAAAATTTTAATATTTTATTAATATGAAAGGTGATATAAAATTTAGTTTATTTTTTTAAAACTATATGAAATGCAATATTAGTCTATGTGGCTCCACCCAAAATCATTTCATTTTCAAACCCCCCCAATATTTATAATTTCTTATGAAATTTTAAATTTGCCACATGGTATCACTATTTATTGGCTTTATATTTGCATACCTATAAAGTAACCAAGAGATTCTATGATGCAAAAATAAAATTTCAATATTTAGATAATCTCTCTCTCTCTCTCTCAAAAAATCATTAGAAGATCTTATGATAAGTTTATATTTAAAAGAAAAAATGGCCCATCCCTTTTTTTTTGGTGCCTTTATTAAGTATGCATACGCTTAGCGCTCTCTCTCTCTCTCTCTCTCTCTCTCTCGTTCTCTCTCTTTCTTTTTTTTGGGGGGGGGGAGGAATTTGAGATTTAATTTTTACCAAATCGGACATAACACAATCAATTAAATTCAACCCAAATTACAAACTGGTTTATTTTATTAGGAATTTAATCTAATTCCATCTATTTTAATGGAGTTTGAGGAATAATATTAAGTCCCTCACTGGGGAGAAACAACACTAAAGACAAGATCAAGAAGAGACATACCTACTTTTGACATATACACACCTATCTCTTTTATTTTTTTGGATAGAGGAAGAGAGTCTTAGAAACATATCCACGTCTACTTCAGTCTGTACAACGTCGTGAAGAATATGAAGCCATAAATTAATGATTCTGAGTTTTTTTTTTTTTGGTGAGAATGATTCTGAGTTTTTGTTGTGTATGTTTTTGGTTCGGCCTGTCCTAAAACTTTTCGCCCCGGTTTCGAATTTTTAGCAGCAGCGACACTTTGAGAGGTCCAAAATGGGTAAGGAGCTAATACGAAACAATGAGAGCAAACTAAAAAATTTATTTAAAGAGTAAAATATATTATGGTACCAAAGAAATGATTTTTTTTTAACCGATCAATATCTAAGTATTACCTAACTAATTGGATCTAGTACCGTAGATCTTGTTAAGAGTTTGACTCTCTCAAATCTCATTTCTCCATTTTTATGGATTGAATTCAAAACCTATAATTAAGAATGTGTAATGATTTACCGTTATACTCAGAAGAGTTTAGTGAACTAGAGTTATAAATTTAAAATAACATAATTATAACTTTGAAGAAAATACATAATATTTAAAATTAATTTTGAAGATTATGTGCTCAATATGATAATTGCCATATTCATCCCCCTTTTACCCCTAGCGATGATAATCAAATGATGGCAAATTATCTTGTGCACGAAATAAAAAATGTGATGTCTCTTGAGAATAGTTTTTGTTGTAGAGTATCTTATTTTCTTTCTTTTTTTTTATTTGATTATATTTTTTTATTTTAAAAAAATCAAAAGTTGGACTTTTATTTGGGCCAATAGCAACCTCTTTCTTTCTTTCGGTTGTAACGAAATTTGACACGTAAGAGATTAGAAGCGGGGGAGATGTGACCAGGGACATAGCCCACTTCTTTCCAACTAAAAGCCGGCTTACTTTACTGTGCCTGTGAGTGGGTCCCACGACTCCAACACCGGACAAATAAAACAATCCACGTGGTTGCTCACCTAACCGGTTAGAATCAGCGGTCCAACCTGATAAATCGGGGTAATTTAGATTAGGGGTGTTATGACATCTGAGTTGAATTCGGGTATCATGATATCCGAGTTCGGCTCAAGTATTTTTTAGGTGGGCTTGAGCTCGAACTTGAGCTCGTCGAGTTTGAATTTCTCGAGTTCGAGTTTGAGTTCGAAGTGTCATCGGATGTCGTTGGGTAGTATCGTTGGGTAGTGTCGTTAGATAGTATAATTCAGATTTATATTTTTCGAGTTCGAGTTCAAAGTATCGCGAATAGTGTCATCGGATAGTGTCGTCGGATAGTATCATCAAATATTTAATATATAAAAAATATTTTGAAAAAAAATTTCGGATAGTTCGTCGGGTTTTCGAGCCCAACACATTTGGGCTTAAACTCGAGCTCGAGCCTGAGACACCTGATTCCGAGTTCGAGTCGAGCTTTGATAGGGTAGTGTCACGAGTACCCGTAATACTATCCAGATATCATAACAGGCTTAATTTAGACCAATCCTGTTCAAAAGCCTTAAAAATGCACCCGGTTCCAAGCGAAAGAAAAACTGTTTACTATAATCCAGCATCCATTGTGTATCTCTTGGCAACTTGTATAACCCCATTCAGACCCTTATACTTGTTCCTAGCTTGAACCCGGCAACAACCAGGGTAATTGAACCGGTTTCACCAACTCTATCCGTTGAAAAAGAGTGTGTATAGTGAATCCCGGACAAATGAAATGAAATGAAATGAAATGAAATGAAAAGGGAGTGACTCTGGCTGGTGTTGGGACTTGAGCTTTGACTATGTGGGCTGTTCTTTGAATAGCTTTCACAGAATTTGGTACATTCGGAGTTTTAGATCACACAGGAATGAATTATGTCAGCTTTCATGTACCACAGGAATGAAGAAAGAAAGGGGGGAAAAATTGATACAAATCTTAACTAGTTTTATTTTTATGGACTCTGACGAGCATCTTTATCAAGAATTTAGAGAAGTTTGTAAGACCATAAAGTTAACAGAGGACATGTCGAATCAGATTCCATATTTGATTGATGTCTTCCATGAAACCTTGAGGAAGTATAACTCGGGTGCGGTTGTTTCACGATGACACTGACTTAGAGGCTAACATATTGCCGTTGGAATAATGAATCTTTCTAATTTTAATCCAGTCGATCTAGACTTTTAAAGTAATTGGTAATACTGTGAAAGAACATGGATAAAAAACTTTTTAATACTATAAAGAAATTAACAATAGTAAATTATTCATCATAATCAATAAAATGTAACTAATGATTGTACAAATGATCCGGACTAACCATGTATTGGGATCAATCTATTAAACTTGTCAATGGGCCAGTAAAATTATGAATTATAGAAATGATAGAAAAATTTTTATAGAAAATTTATCACCAAATAAAATATGGGCCGTCGTCACCAAAGGAACATACTAGTGGCTACAATCTTCCTCTCAACCCGGTGATCCGGGTTCAAATCTCCTATAACCAAAATATATAATGCTCATAGGAAGATAGTTATGTGATAATAGCCCATTGAATCCTATTTTTCATTTTCGATTCCTATTGTAATAAAAATATATGTATATATATATATATATGGGCCGTCTCTAGCCCTTAATGGAAAGCCGAGGCCTATAAATTTCTAGCCCATATTGCACATAGGCTCAGCCCGAGTCAACTCCTATTTTCTAAGCTTAGCCCATATAACTATTTACTATATTTATCCAAAAATTTGTAAATAAATATTTGAGGAAGAGAAAATTTTTGACTGTCATCTAATAATGCAAAGCTATATAGAAGAGCCGACTCCATTTGGAAGACTTCAAATTGCCTCAATTGTTCCTATTTTATTTTACTTATAATAATTTCAACTAAAAGAGAATTTTTTTTAATAAAAAATATGCAAATTTGTAAGAAGAAATTAAATTCCTTATTAAATGAATTAAAATTATCATCATATCAATAATTTTTATATTAAAAATTCTATCTAATGTGAATTAAGTCTAAATCCTAAAAACTTTTACATATCATAAATTGAAATATCATAACAGTGTGGTCAAGCATAGAGAGAGAGAGAGAGAGAGAGAGAGAGAGATCATCCAATGTGATGGAGCAAAGTTTGGTGATGACTGAAGAAGAAGATTTAATGGAACGAAGTGTCAAAAAACCTAAAGCGAATGGGATTGATAATGACATCAAGGCACGGTCCTCTTTCAAGGAAATATTGATGGAACGAGCCAATGAGTGTGGACAGCCTGAAATGAGTTTTGGACTAATGGAGGATTCTGATGCCGAGGCAAAGGAAGATCTCCTGGGAGAAGACATAAAGGAGCCATTCGTTATGTTCCGGAAATTGAAATCTCGGATGAAGTATTAAAAGGACTATGGAAGCCTTGGAGACAAACATTGATTATAAAGTTGTTAGGAAAGGATATGGGATACCAATTGATGTTAATGAAGGTAACAAACATGTGGAGATTGGAAGGTAGTTTGGAATTAATTGATCTAGGAGGAGGATTTTTCCTTGCTAAATTCACAAGTAAGCAAGATTATTTTCATGTGCTAACGGATGGACCGTGACTTACCCATGACCACTATCTCACATTAAGGAAGTGGCATCCATGGTTTTTCCTATAGATGGCAAAATCAAGTCTACGGTAGTCTGGATAAGACTCTCCCAACTACCAATAGAATTTTTCGATGAATCCATTCTGTTTGAAATAGCTAAGGTAGTGGGGAAGTCGGTAAAAATTGACACAAATACAGCAAACACCCTCAGAGGAAAATGTGCCCGGGTGTGTGTGGAGATCGACTTAGATAAAGCTTTTGTTTCTAGGGTTAAAATCCAAATGAAGATCCAAAGGATCGAATATGAAGGTCTACATGTCATCTGTTTTAAATGCGGAAAGGTCAACCATCAGACAGTGGAGTGTAGTGAATGGGCTAATAAGAAGGAGGTAAGCTCTTGCGAAGTGGGGTTTTCTCCGGGTTCAGATAGCGCAATAGGCGAACGACCACAGGAGGTGGAGATCACAACGGTCAAAGATGAGGGCTTAGGCCCCTTGATGGTGGTGCAAAGAAGACAAAGATTCAACAAAAATGGAAATTCCAGAGGAAAGAAAAGGAGGGAAGGTATTTACATAAACAGTTTTAGCCATCTGGGGAAAGTCAACACCATCTTAGGAGAAGTGAGTACAGATCTTGATGAGGATGCTGGCAAGCTGAACAATAGGTCCGATCTTTACAGACCCGTTCTCCGAGGAAGCAGAAAAGAGACGACGACTGAGGAAAGGTTTTCTATGGAAGAAGCGCTGCTGCAGAGATCAATGAAGGAAAAGGAAAAGTGGGTTCCCGGGGAGGATAAGGAAGAAACGTTGGGGATCAAAGGGGATGGGAAGAGGGTGTTGGGCCGGCTTGTACGGGTTGTAGGAAGGGAGGAAAGGTTGGACATTGGAGGACTAAATAAGATAATCTCAGGCCCACATGAGGAGGACCACAATGCACTGCCTTATTTCACCTACCCATCGGATAGGATGGGCTCTTTAGAGGTGGGTCAGGCTTCTCTAGGAGTTAAGCATAATTATGAAAGGAGGCCTTTTGTTATTGGTAGACCAAACAAGAAAAACTGCCTTATGTTAATGGGCATCCCGGAGGTTTTGGACCCAGGTGAGTCTTGCATTAAAAAGAAGAATTCATCTACGACGGATAATGAGAGTGTGAAGGTGGGAAAATACATGGACTGCGATGCCATGGGGAAAGAAGAGGAGCCTGAAAGGTTGATGAAGAGGGGAATTGAAGACATGGACTTCTAGACAAGTGTCTATTGTCCTTATTGAATCTTCTCTTTTTAGTTAATAATGAATAGCAAATTCATAGTTTGGAATTGTAGAGGGGTGGGGAGTGGTAATTTCCATAGATCCTGCAGTAAATTATTAAAAGAGAAAAACCGGCGACAATTTGTTGCTTTGAAACAAAAGCTAAAAATAACATTTTGTCAAAATTCATGAGTAAATTTGATCTGAGTAAGGAGTTTATTGTGCCGATAAGGCAGGAATGTGGCTGTCTTGTAATCCTGATACAGTTGGTGTTAATATAATCTTCTCATCCAAGTAGATTATCCACTACAAAATAAAGGTTGGGAATAAAAGCTACCATGTCTCTTGGGTTTATTATCAGTCGTGCCAGAGAGTTAAGCAAGAGTTTTGGTCAGAGCTTGTCTCCATTGTTAGTAGTATAGACGGCCCTTGGATTGTGTTAGGCAATTTTGATAATATCGCTAGTATTGAAGAGACAAGCAAATATAGTAATTATACTTGGAGAAGATGTCAGAAGTTCCGAAATAGATGGGAGGAGTGTAATTTATTGGACACTTCGATGGGAGGCCCTAAATACACCTGGTTTAGGCAAGGTAAGGGAATGAAAAAGCTGCAGGAGAAACTTGATAGGGTTCTCTACAATTTCAAGGCGAAATTAGCTTTTCCGAAGATGAAGACGATGGTTCTGACAATGACGCATGGAGATTATTGGCCAATCAGCTGGAATTCAAGTCTGTCTCATCGTCCAAGCAAAGACAAGAGACCTTTCAGGTTTGAAGCTACTTGGCTCACTCATCCTCTATTCAAAGAGGTTTTCGAAGGAGCTTGGCAAAGTTCAGAAGGTTCTCTGGAGCAAGCCATTCAAATCACCATGGAGGAAGTCAAAGTTTGGAACAAATCAGTTTTTGGAAACATTTTTCACCGTAAGCAAGAGTTGGAGGCCAGGATGAGAAGAATTTAGAGTTCTCCTAAATACATCACATCTAAATATCTCTAAAATTTAGAGCACAACCTGATGTAGGAGTATCACAAAGTCCTAGAGCAAGAAGAGATCTTTTGGTTTCAAAAATCTAGAATTAAGCGGTTCTTTGAGGGTGATAAAAACGCTAGTTTCTTTCATGCCACTATAAGAATTAGGAAGTAACAACTGCATTACAATGCTGAAAATCAATGGAGTATGGTCGACTGAGCAAGAGGAGCTAAGAAATCATGCTAGAGACTACTTCATTGATCTCTTCTCAGGGAGGAAGGTCTTTGAGCCAAACAGCAAATTCAAATTCAGTAGAAAGAAGATCAGCAATGAAGAGCAGGTTAGAATTAGTAAGTATTCGATAAAGAAGAGGTCAGAAGGGTAGTTGCCTCCATGAAAGGCTTCAAGGCCTCTGGGCCGGACGGTATCCAACTGGTGTTTTCTCAAAAATTTTGGCCCACTGTTAAAAGAGAGTTATGCAATTTTGTGAATAAGGCAATGAGGGATCGGTACTTCTGCTCGGATATGTCTAAAGCATCGATGGTCCTCATTCCAAGATCAGTAATCCCAAAGTGATTTCAGATTTCAGATCTATTAGTCTTTTAAATACTTCTTACAAAGTCCTTAGTAAGTTTTTGGTGTCAAGACTTAGACTAATCCTCTAGAAGATTGTTGGGAGTCATCAAAACAGTTTTCTCCTGGGGAGAGGAACCTTAGATAACATTATAGCAATTCAAAAGATTGTTCACTCCATCAGGACGTCTAAGAGCTCTAAATACTCCATGGTCTTGAAAATTGATTTGAAAAAGGCGTACGATAATAATGTCAACTTGGAATATTTAGCTAAGGTATTACTTGAGATCAATATGCCTCGAAACCTTGTGAAACTCATTATATTTATGGTCTCTAGTGGGGATATGTCCATTATTTGGAACGGGGAGGCCATTAACCCTTTCAAGGCAGGTCAAGGGTTAAGATAAGGAGATCCGCTCTCTCCTTACCTCTTTATACTAGTAATGGAAAGATTATCTTGCATGATTCAAGAAAAGGTAACTAAGGGTGCTTGGAGACCCGTCAAAACTTCAAGAAGGGGGCCTAAGATCTCTCACCTCTTATTTGTTGTTGACCTTGTTCTATTTGTCGAGGCCGAACATCTAAATTTGGAACCATTCTTAGCTATCTTTAGGAGTTTTCTGAGGAATGTGGCTTACAGATTAATCCCTTGAAGTCTAAGTTATGGGTCTCTCCAATGGCTCCTAGACATTTAAAATTCTCTCTTGCGGCGTGTAGCAAATTCTCCCTCACCAACAATTTGGGAAAGTACTTAGGAGTTCCTATAATTCATGGTAAAGTTGGTAAGGATTTTTATTATCATCTCATCGAAAAGGTTCAATGCAAGCTCAATAACTGGAATGCTAAATTGCTTAGCATGGCTAGTAGAAAAACCCTCTTCCAATTGGTCACCACGGCTATCCCTATGTACTCTATGCAGTCTTCTTGGCTTTCAGAGAGCATTTGCAAGAAGTTGGATAAACTTAATAGGGATTTTTTATGGGGTAGTAATGAAGAGAGGAGGAAAGTGCATCCGGTAAAGTGGGATAAAGTGTGTACAGCTAAATATGAAGGCCGGCTCGACATTAGAACTATGAGAGAATGTAATGTGGTCTTCGTGGCTAAGTTCGGTTGGAGAATCATGAAGAATGATTCAGCCTTATGGTGTAGAATTCTGAGCAGCAAGTATCTTAAGGGAGAGGGCCTCACACCGAAAGAAAGGTAATTCTACCGCAATTTGAAGAGGTGTATGTAACAATCGAGATTGTTTGCAAAAAAGCATAAAATAGAGGATCGGAAGTGGTAAATGTATCAGCTTTTGGTATGACAAATGGCTGGGGAAGGATGTGCTAGTGAAAAAAGCTCTTATCCCTCAGGAGTTGTGCGATCCAGACATTAAAATAAGTCATTATTTGGATGATGAAGGTAAGTGGAAAGAGGAGGAGATGAATTTGGTTCTTCCCAGAAATGTCATTGAGGAAATCAGAGCCACGTCCGTCCCCAGATGTAGAAGTAGTGCGGATTCAATATACTGGAATGAGAACATAGCTGGGGATTTCACAGTTTCTTCAGCTTATTAGCTCCAAAAGAAAGACTGTGATGCCCAAGGCAATATTGCAGAAGACGTTGGATGGGTCTGGGATAAAAAATGTCCGGAAAGAGTTAAAGTTTTCTGTTGGCTGACTGCTAGGGGTAGAATTCTTACATACGTAGAGCTAAAAAAAAGAGGCATTAGAGATGATTGGACTTGTGTTATCTGTGGGGATAAGGAGGAAACGACAAAGCATGTGTTATGGGACTGTAGCCATGCTAGGGAGATCTGGGGCAAATTTCAGCTGAAGATCATAACTGATGAAAATTTTTGGAAGAAAAGTGTGCCAAACTGGTTAAAGGATGGTTGTGCTAGAGAGACTAACATGCACAAGGGGGAAGAGAATATAATCTTCATGATCGCTGGATGGGAAATTTGAAAGTCGAGATGCAATATTGTCCACCAAAATAAGAAGGAGCCTGTGATCTTTGTAGTCAACAAAATTTTGAGCAAGGTAAGAATGTGCGACACAAGCAAGGTTGGGGAAGTCAGGAAAGGCGAGAGGATGATGGTTAGCTGGAGCCGGCCTGATCGCAATGCGACCAAGCTCAATGTTGACGGAGCTGCAGACCTTAGAAGTGGCGGGGCTAAAGCAGGAGGGCTGCTAAGAGACAGTGAAGGAAATTTGTTGTATGGGTTTTGGATGAATGTAGGCAGGACAAATGGGGACACATCTGAACTCTTGGCTCTAAGAGAAGGTTTAAGGATGGCCGTGGAGAGAAATGTGGGTAAGCTTGATGTTAAGAGTGACTCCCTCACAGTGGTTAAGGCGATCAATGAGAGAACTGGAGTGTATCATCCTTGGCTTCATTTGATCAACGAATGCAGAGTGTTGATGAAGGATTTGGATATCTCCAAGATTAATAACATTTACAAGGAAGCAAACAGTTGTGCCGACAAGTTGGCGGAGATGGGTAAGGAGGCAGATGCGGGTCTGTATGAGGATGCAAACCCTCCAGATGCTATTAAAGTGTTGCTGTTGGCAGATGCCAACCGGATGTCCTGGCCCAGGAGGAAGCTCAGCGTGTCCTGATTCTTAGTTTCCTCTGTTCTGTGTTGTTGCTTTCTTGTTTTCATCAAAAATAAATAAATAAATTGAAAAATTATTATAATAAAAAGATGAAGATGCCATGAATCTTTCTTTTGCATTGAAAAATTACCCCAAGCGGATATAAGAACTGGTCTGATACCCTATATTTAGAACTAAATAAAAAATAAATTCAATCATAATAAAGTAAATTACAGAATTTCTTTACAAATACAATCTTTTACTTAAAATAAAAAAAAAAAAAAAACTAGGGAATTCATTTGGGATTTTTGTGCCCTTAGGATTAATTAAATTAAGATAATATGACAACTGAAAAATAAATATATATGAACCCACCACCTCTTATAAAATTTATTTATAAATTCCTTCTTTTTTTTTTTACTGATGTGGGAATTTGTATATATATATATATATATATATATTGAGGGTTCCAAATAACAAAAGCTGGAATTGAATTGCCATTTTATCCCACTTAATTTGAATTTGATAAGATCACCAACTTCACTTGTGTGGGTCATAAATTGGGGCGGGCCGGCCACTGATTATGAAATATGAAGTGTTATACTACATCGTATTTAAAAATCAATGGAACATAAATACAATAATTTTAAGAAATCACGCGGTTGTCCAATCCGACCAATGTTATTGCATCTTCATATGTTGCCAGGCCAAAACGACTCACCGTGGCAAATGATGCCTTGTACAAGCTTAGTTGATTTTTATTCTCTCTATTTTCCTTTTTCTAGAGTGTCCTAGAAAGCCCAAACTGTACCTCTACTCCTAAAATATGGCCCGGATTTCAATTTAGTATATGGATCTGATTCATCCTAAAACCTTTCTGATTTATAAGAATCATGAAAAAAAAAAATGATTTTTAACATAATTTAGTAATCATAAATTTCTCTTTCATGTCATATGGTACATCATCTCCCTTACCATGTCATTTTTCGTCTTACTCTCTCACAAGATTAAGATCATATATTTTTTTATAATATATTAAAGAGATTTGAATTTAAAATATATAAAAAAAATGATAGAAATGATGCTAATTAATCTAAAACTCAGAGACACTGAGATCGTACATAGCTGAGACTAAGAAGAAGCAGAACTAACATGAATTGCGGCAATGGCAGCTGATGCGATATTAATTTTTTTTAATTACAATTTTAAATTTAAATTTTAAAAATAAAAAAATAGATATTAAGACTCAATTTTTATATTAAATTTTAAAATTATTTGAATTGGATTAATGAGATTGTCACCGTAACATAAAACCACAAAAAGGAGAGAAATGAAGGGGGAATGATGTGTCACGTGGCATGTTTGCGTGTATGAGAGTTCAATTCATCCTTCTTTTTTTTTTTAATAATGTCCGTTTAAACTTTGGATGATTTTAAAATTAAAAATTTTAAAATCTTTGATATTTAGAATTTGATTTTTAAAGACTAAAAAAATATAGAGCATATAATTCAGGAGCAGAGCACCTCCGGCAACGTCAAGGATTATTAAGAATCCAAAATATATATATATGTTTTTATAATAAAATTTACTCATATAATAACTAATTTATATTAATTTTTTTAAAAAAATTATAAACTTCGTAAAAAAAATCAAATATTTTATATAACTTTTTTAATTATAAAAACAGTATAAATAAAGAGAAACAGTCTAATTTAACTTTAAGAAAAGAGAGAGAATGTGAGTAAAATAAGAAATTGGGTCATTCTATAATTTCTATGGATATTAATTTTTTGAGATTTTATTCGTTGAATCGTCATTTAATGATTACAGATAATTTTATCTTTTTATTTTATAAGAAATAATTACACTTAGATAAGGCATAATAAAACTCCTGTATTATTATTGTAGAATTTTTTTTGATTTTTTGTTTATTTAGTTCAAAATTCATGTAATACACGATAAAATGGGAAACATAAACATGGCTGTGTTTTTAAAACTAGACCAGACGGACCGATTAGATCGGTTTGATCGAAAATCATTTTATAGTTCGATTTGATTTTCAATATTAAATCGAATAAAATCAAACTTAGTCAAAACTATGTAAAAATAATCAAAATCAATAAAATCAATGAATCGTTCAAACTGATCCGATATATTTTTTACTGTAATACTGTTTTTGATATATTGTTGATAAAATAAATTCATTTTTTCATAAAAATATATAAATTTTATTTTATTTTATAATATATAATATACAAATTATATATATGATATTATGATAATATCATTAGGTACATAAAATAATCTGATCGATCTGATCAATGAATCAATGAATCGATATATTGATCAAGTTATTTACGATTCAATTTTTAAAACATTGAAACATGGTTATGAGCGGTGTAACCCTTCCATGGGCAGCCATCCATCGAGGTCTAGGGCTGCAAGGAAATGATTTCATAATGCCTCAAACAATGTTTCTTAGTTCATATCAGTACTTTTAATTTAAGTGCTAATGAGTTTTAATTTAAATGGTATCTTCTCTCATCCTTAGATCTCAAATTCTCTCATCCTTAGATCTCAAAATTGAACCTCATTGAGTATTTAAAAAAAAAAAAAAAATCAATACTTTTAAGTGGACCTTTACAATTAACCATGCAAGGCAATCTACTAGTGATAAAGTAATTACATGTGGAAAAGGCAGAACAGAGGACCAAAGAGTCACACCAAGGCAAAAAAGTAAATAACAAAATTGATAGAATTATACATATTAGTCATGAAAAAGTATGCACGAGACTCTTTTAAACACAATCGACGGACAGAATTATGCCAAATTAGCCTTCTGTCGAATCTACTAAAATTAAATTTCCTGAATCACATTACAAAGATAGAGGAAATCATAAACTAAGAGACCAGAAAGCCAGCTTACTGCTCTCCATTGGGGGAAGTCATGTTGAACCACCCGAAAGTTCTATTCTCCCCTTTATAAAAATCCAAAAGCATACGACAAAACTTTGTAATTTTGTGTCTAAGGACTATTGAGACAGCAACAAAATTAAACAAGTGTGTTTGTCGGAAAAAGAGATTAGTTGGAAAAACTTTATTAATCAGTAATTGTGGGTCCGTTGTGGAATTCTTAAAGGCTCAAAAAGTAAGACCCTTCCCAAGTTTCGACGGTACCTACATAGGCCACCTTTGTCAAGGACCCCATCACAAGGATAGAAGAAATCATAAACGAAGAGACCAGAAACCTAACCTTATGCCCTCGGTTTGGGAAGTCATATTGAACTGCCGAATGTTATGTTCTTCTGCTTATATAAGAAAAACAAAACAAAATGAAACCCCCCCCCCCCCAAAAAAAAAAAAGGAAGAAGAAAAGTACATGACAAAACTTGTAGTTTCAAATTTGTGTGACCGGCTTAGGACTCTGAGAAAATAACTACAAGTTAAACACAAAATCCATTGGCATATCTCAATTTAGGAAAAGGAAAAGGAGATTAGTTAGAAAAAGCATTTATTAATCTTTAGTTGTGTCACTACCGTAGAAAAACAAACCACCCGATAGTTTCCTACATAGTCCACCTTTGTGAAGTTGAATATATAATCCTTAGGCCCATTGTTTCTCAACCAGAGTGGACTTCAAATCTTCTACTTCCGGAACTACTCCCGAGCTGAATTCTGTCCCAATCAATTATGGAAGCTACTCAACAAACACCACATATAGTCATGGTTCCAACACCAGGGATGGGTCATCTCATCCCAAGCATTGAGCTAGCCAAAAAACTGATCCTTTATAACAACATCTCTATCACTTACCTCATCTCAAATGATGGGTCTTCTTTAGAACCCCAAAAAGAAGCCCTTCAAGCCCTCCCCAAATCCATTAATGCAATCTTTCTCCCACCAGTTAGCTTCGATGACCTCCCTGAAGGCACAAAAATAGAAACCCGTATTGTACTCACATTAATTCGATCACTCCCTTCTCTTCGTGAAGCATTCAAGGACTTAAAAGAAAGATCCAATATTACTGCTATGGTAGCTGATCTTTTTGCAACTGAAGCTTTTGAGGTGGCCCAAGAATTTGGTGTCTTGCCCTTTCTTTTTTACACATCTGCAGCCCTGGATCTTTCTTCTATGTTTTATCTGCCCAAGCTAGATGAAACATACTCTGGCGAGTACATTGACTTGCCCGAACCACTTAAGCTACCTGGTTGCATTCCGTTTCAGGCAAGAGATCTTGTAGACACGTTACACGATAGACAAAATGAGGCATATAAATGGCTGCTTCACGCGGTCAAAAGGTACAGAATGGCAGATGGGATTATCTTAAATAGCTTCACTGGGCTGGAACCAGGTGCATGTAAGGCTTTGAATGAGGATTGGCCAGGATTTCCTCCGGTTTATCCAGTTGGACCGCTGATTCGGACCATTTCAAGCAGAGAAGATGAAGACGGGTCAGAGTGTCTGAAGTGGTTGAACCAGCAGCCTAGGGGTTCGGTTCTATTCATCTCATTTGGTAGTGGTGGGACCCTCTCACACGAGCAGCTACTCGAGTTGGCATATGGTTTGGAAATGAGTGGGCAGAGATTCCTTTGGGCAGTCAGGAGCCCACATGATTTGGCCTCTAGTGGAGCATTTTTCACCGTAAAAAGTGCAGAGAACCCATTTTATTTCTTACCAGACGGGTTCATAGAGAGAACCAAAGATTTGGGTCTGGTGGTATCGTCTTGGGTACCCCAGATCAAAATCCTGAATCACAGCTCGACTGGTGGCTTCCTGACCCATTGCGGATGGAACTCAACCCTTGAAAGCGTTGTTCACGGCATTCCCTTAATTGCTTGGCCACTCTTTGCTGAGCAGAGACAGAATGCAGTTTTATTAAGCGAAGACTTGAAGGTTGCTGTCAGAGTTCAAGCAAACGAAAAAGTAGTGGGAAGAGAACAAATCGCAGGGTATGTTAAGGGACTAATCGAGGGTGATGAAGGGAAAATGCTGCGTAAGCGGATGGAAGATCTCAAGGAGGCTGCTGCAATGGCAATGGAGAAAGATGGATCATCCACAAGGTTGCTTGCTGAGATTGCCCAAATCTTAAGCAATAATAGGACCATATAATCAGTCTTAATCTTTGGTGACTTTTTCTTTAATAATTGTGAAGCCACGCATTGCTGTATCGTGATTGTGTGGTGCCATTTTCATTTTCATGTTGCTAGCGTGTAATCTGTCTTTGCCCATTCTTTTAATTCAAGTTTGGTCACAGATAAATTATACCAAATGCTTAAATGCCATCTGACTCATTTCATGCATAAGAAATAAGAAACAAGAAAGCAATCCAATGAATGCAAATTTTCTCATCTGCCCACGCTTAATTGGCAGGCCATGTATGTGGAAATCTCAATGAGATAATACTATGCTTTTTTTTTTCTGGGGTGGGGAAGGGGAAAGAGAGAGAGAGAGAGAGATAGTATCACAAGCACGCTTCTGCTTCAGAATAATAAGTCATGCATTAAGGGCTGATGGTAACCGTCAGGGAAGAACTTTAGGAGGAGTATATACAAATACAAGCCACAGGCAAGCAAAAAAACCCGTGGGTGCAGGGTTTTATCCCTTGATTCCAACACCTGTAGCTCATCTTTTGGGACCATCCTTTTTGATCAAGGAGGTAAGATAAACAGTACAGACCAAGTCAACCTGGGAAGATAAACATAAGGCAGCAATCTCCATTTGCACCTTGTTAAAATTTTCATAATTTTCTCACGAAGATCGACTTATTGTTCAGAGAAGCCACTCGACAGGCCCTTGCATGTGTGCTAAGCAACAATGGCTCCGTTCACTAATTGCATGACCATGACAAAGAAAATCATGTGAAGAGGCAGTGAAAACTTTGTGATGGAACTGAAGCTTTATGCTTCTAGATTATAATTGAAGGATATGCAAAAGCAAGGAAAGGATGATGGTCTAAGGAGTAGGTTCAAATGCAGCTTGTTGGTGCCAAACACCATTCAAGTTAGACTGCCATAATCGTATTGTCCCGTCTCCACCAGCAGTCGCCAGTGTCATTCCACTTATGTCCCACTCCATTTGCCAAACCTGATATATTAAAAAGGCAAAAGTTCAACAAAATTGATCAAGTGCATGAGCATGAGAGTAAAAATAGAAATGAAATTTGGGGGGGGGGGGGGATTTGACTCTTTTTACAAAATTTATTGCATGTGATACTCCATGCATCATGTCCAACAATCTAGAAGAATGGATGGCTTAAATAATCAATTTGCAAACCACTTTATTACTTCAGAATGCTACCAAGAAATTGGTGTCCGAGTTTTTGTTAGTAAAACACTAATGTGGATGGTCCTTTCATACTCCCCAAGCATTTTAATATGAAAGGTCCAAATAAATACCAGACGGTTACCACTTTCAGCAATGACACTATTGCAGAAACTCCATTTATGAAAGAAAGAACGTATATACTTCAAAGAAAATAAATATCCAATTTAATCAATTACTTTATCACTACCTTACAAACAATCTGTTTCAACCTAATCACAAAATTTTACCTTCTTGTAAGCATACCATGGGACAACAAATTGAGATTAAGATTCTAACCTCCCCCTCAAGACCATTGAGCAAGGCAGCCTTCTCCACCGAGAGCCGTCCATCAAGGTCTGGAGCTGACCCGAGATGCCATATGGAAATCCCCTTGTGAGTTGCAACAGAAATGATCTCATATGGCCTAAAACAAAGGTTCAAAAATTTACTTCAGTACCTTCTCTCAATTTTCTCAAATGAACCATCAAAACAATCTATAAACAATAGGACAGTCGCTTGCATCTAGCACCCATTGCTTTGCTGCTTGGAAAATAGTAAGAAATTACACAAGGCATGCAGCAGACATGTCTTTTCTGTATCAGATGATATTAGAAGGGAAACCTGATCCATTAAACTAGTTGTTGCCCTCAGTAGTATAGTAATCAGAGTCAGAGTCAAGTTACCGGCCAATATTTGGCGCCCAAGCAACACCATAAACATGATCACCCTCATCCTCGGCCAAAGCCAACTCAGCAACCGGAAGCCATCTTTGGTGGGCTGGATCAAACTCCCACACCTTTAAAAGGAGAGATAGTTAAAGTAAGAGATCCTCTCAAAACTCATTAGCGAAGAATATAGTTCCAGATTTTAGCATGTACTTAAAGAATACTTCACAATTGGACTTCCATCACCCAGAATTATATCTGCATTAATTTACCTTTGGCATATCAGGCCTCACAAAGTTATAAAACCTGGACTCTTCACTTTGCTCAGCAATACTTGTTTCCATGGAACATGACATGGATGTAGGTATGGGTGTCGGAGACTTTATTCTAGTGAAAATTTTGTCAAAAGTAGGCACCTAGCTGTGCCTGACATATACACAAATCTGGCATCCATACTAGAGTTGACAAAACATATATTATAAAGCATGTAACAATGCAACAATTTCATGATGCCAAATTCAGCAAACGAGCACAACCATAAATGTCTACCATGCACAAGGCATAAATACTTTAAAATGAAACAGTGTCTGCATTTGACACCAACACCTTGTTAAAAATGTGTTTAATACCCTTTGGCATGTCCAACTCTATATTAGTTTCAAATGCTGATCACTACTGCGGCACTACTTAGACACTTTCGAGCATAGTTTACACGTTACCATAATGGATACAATTGAAATATTTTATTGCTTTAGATATTCATAAGAGCTTAGCACTTGACCATGTGAATAGAAGAAAAAATGTGTTAAAAACATCTCTGTGTACCATTTTATTTTTGAAAATTTTCCATATCACCACGTCCTTTACATTTCCCATAGATATCATAAACTAAAAAAGCGTAATTTGAAAAAAGGTTTTTCACAGCTTCTGCAAAAGTATAAAGTGAAAGAGCACAGACCAGAATTGGCGTAAAACCAGCATGAGAGAGTGAGTGTATCCATGTAAAACCAGTGAGAAGAAGAGAAGAGGGGGAATAGAACCAGGAAACAGAGAGAGACAGGGTTTTTCAACGTTAAGTAATTCCTAACTTTTTTATTAAAAGTGATCTTCTTAAAACAGGAATTCAAACCCTTTTAAAGACCACATCAACAGACTTCTCTACTTCAGAATGAAGTAAAGTTCAAAAATGTAATATATATATATATATATATATAAAGGAAGGGAAATAGAATCAAAATACAAGAAAATGGGAAAAAAATGTGACCATTAATTTGCCCAAAATTACACATAAGGCAGAAAAGATTTACCCCAAGATGTGATCAGTCCCTAGCTAGTAACTATGCCTACCCTGCACCTATAATGCCTATGTTGTGTGGGTTTCCAATCGAGAATATCCATAGCTTTCAAGAGAGTGTGTCTTAGTTACAAGATATGGAACATAAACACCCACAATATTTAGGCAAGATCCTGGTGTATATGTAGTTTAAGTAACATCACATTCAAAATACAGTAGCAACAAGACCAGAGATTCATATCAAACATATGCAATGCCGTCACATTACCAGTGTATTGATGTTTTAAAGGGGTTGGGGGAGAGAGGAAAAGGCAGGAGAAGGAACTGAGTATAGCCATTTGTGCAGAAATTCCACGATACCTTAGATGAGTTCAGTGCTGGCACATTGGAATTAAAACCCACAGCAAAACTTAAATGCTGGCCCTCGCCTCTTTGTTGACTCCAAGAGATAGACGCAGATACACATGAAGCGTTTCCAAATTTAGAAACTGAATCAATCACATTCTGAAGTTCTGCCTGACAAATTACGAACTCATGACTACTAAAAATTTGCATGCAGACAACTAATATAAGTGGTCATAAGATTGTCACTATCAAGATTTTAGTTGAATATTACTTTCAGAAGATTCATGAATTTTGAATTTTTGCTACAACAGCAAGTTGAATACTACTTTGAGAAACTTATAATTAGTTAGAGACAGTTCAGAGGCTTAAAAATAGGGCCAAAAACACCCCATTTTACAACTTAATTATCTTTGGGCCATAAAAATGATTTTTTTTTTAAGTATGCTTTAATAATTCCACAATTTGATTGCCCTAGTTAAGTAGAAACTAATTTGGATAATCATATTCCATTAATTTATTCTGGTTGAAAATCTATTTTGATAGCATATTAAAATTTGCAAAGCAAAATAAGACCAGGATGACTGGCTGAGCTTTCCAACAAAACCATCCTATAACACCTGCTATTTTTAGCAAATTTCCGAAACAAATTCAAAATTTTCAAAGCAAGTAAGGGTTAAATGAATTTCTCCCAAAAATATAATCAAAACAACCAAACTTTGATAAGTTGAGAGAATGAATTGGAAGAGCAGCTTTATTAGGAGGAAAAAAAAGGATTTTTTTAATGAAAAAAAAAAAAGAGAAATTTCTTTTTCACTCTAAATGATCCTTTATAACTATTACCATTTTATATATTTTTTCAGAGAAAAAAATCATTTAATCCTACATGCTTAGAGAATTGGTGGAAAATTTGTTCAGTCAAATTCACTTGAAATGATAGGTACAATAGGACAATTTTGTCAATTAAAAAAAAAACATTTTTTGATTCTGCTTTGATGTTTGTAACGTGCAATAGCAAGGGATTTTCAACCAGAATAAGCTGAAGAAACTTTATCCCTAATATCAATCTCCTCTAAAAATAAGCAACACAAAGGTAGCCTTTCTACTAATCTGAAGAACTCTTTTTTTTTTTTTTATAAGTTTCTGCTTCTGGGGAAGGGGAAACAGAGAAGTGAAACACCAGAATAAGATACGGAAAATGGCATTATGACGCCTAAAAGAACCAAGGAAATGACAACTGATACTTACACAGGCAATAAACATCTAAACAGACAATATGACCAAGTTAATCAGCATTATAAATTTTACAACATATTGAGCTAACAACCATAATACCAAAATTAAACCAGCTCAACATGACCAAGTTAATCAACATTACAATTTTTACAACATATTAGGTAACAACCATAATACCAAAATTAAACCAGCTCATACCTGGAGTTGCCAATTCATTAGTTCCAGGGAATCAAAGAGTTCAAAAATTTTCACATGGCCATCTGAAAAGGCTGCAGCCTATAGCAAATGTTCAAACAAAATATCCCAATATTAACCAAATGCAAAGGGATAAAATCATAGCTTTTATAAAAAGCGGAAAATCATAACGCCATATTAAAAATAATACAAGCATTTGGATAAATAAAGTAGAAGATAATAGCCCTACAGCCAAAAGTGGTGCACCGGAGTACTGCCATGCAAAGATGAAATGTAAAAAAATAAAAAATAATAAAATAATAAAGCGTGTAATCATTACCATTAATTAATGTTAAATGCAAAAGAGGCTAAGCCACACAAGCAAAAGCATGAGACTTTACAAATACAACAATCGAACGCACAAACACCACATTGGAAGTGATGGGAGAACAAATCTTGGAAATCTTTTAGGCAATTGACAACACGAAATAGTTGTAGAACTAAAATGGATATCAAAATAACAAATACGACAAACCAGGTAACCATAATTGAATCCACCAAAGACAACAAGATGAGTCATCAGGCAGAGGTATTGATCCATGAACATCAACATGTAATTGGTTAAACGAATAAAACAGATCGAGTTCTATGCAGCACAGCAAAAATGGCCAACAAATTACATATTCAGATAAAGGAACTTATGCAATAAAAGGCAAAATACAAGCTCACCATTTTCAAATTTGAACCGGAAATAGCAAATTGAGCATCAAGAATATTACTCGATCTGCTTTCAAAGCGCTTACACAGCTTCCATTGAGGAGGTTGCCCATCTAAAAATGTTATTATAGCCGTGTTATATCACCACCTAATTTTCAAATGGGAAAAAAATAACAGCGTTCCCACGACCAATTCCTCTGTACCAGAGGCTTTTTTGGCCTTCCTATGAAGATTACTAAGGCCATTTTTTGTTAGCAAGCTAAACCTAACATCATAATTTACGGCAATACAGGAACGCCCATCATCCAAATTTCTAAGATGAAGTAATACCTTCTGCAGTTTCTTCCCAGAGAGACAAAATTCCATCCGAAGAAATGCAAGCGACAGCATCGCCGCACTCTGGAGGAATCCAGACAACCTTTATAATGCTTGTCTCGCTTACCTGAGAGAAATCAACCGTTCAAAAAGGAAGGGCGTGATTTCAGATTCAAAGTATTTCAAGATTATTTTGTGTGTGTGTGAGAGAGAGAGAGAGAACCTTATTTTTGGAAGTTCTGGAGAAAGAAGAAGAAGAAGAAGAAGAACCAGGATTTGAAGGGTCGAAGATTGCTAGGGTTCCGTCTCTTGATCCGGTCGCTAATCTCTGACCGCAGTAGTTCCATGATGAACAAATTGTGCCCTCATCGAGTGTGGCCAGAGATTTCTCCATAGATTCCCCTCTCTCTCTCTTTCTCTGTCTCTCTCTGTGTGTAATTTGAATCGGAGTTCCAATTCTTACTGTCAAGTGAAGAAGGGGTCTAAGTTCCTAGGGTTTTGTAAAGGCACCTATATTTTTCAATATCGCCCGCCTGATTTCTCACAGCATTTTTAACTCCACCATTCGCATTAATGGACTCTGCCTGTAAATAAAATTTTGCAAAATTTAATTTTAATTTAAGTTTTATTACTTGAAACTAAAAAAAAAATGTAAACTATTTAAAATCTACAAATATATATATATATATATACATATATCAGGAAAAAAAATTGCAAACTCACTTATATCTTCTTTTGAATTATATTTATTTATAAGACTAATTTAAAAAATGAAATATATAAAAGCAAATATTTAAAAAAAAAAACATCATCCGAAGAATTCTCTGAGAACTTCTATAATAAAGAGAACATAAGAAAGTGTATTCAATCAAATATTATAAAATCCAAAAATTTATTATCAATTAGAATTAAATTATAATGGAATTTTATCTATAAGAGCGTCATAATATTAGATCATGGAAGATTAAAATTTAGTATTAAATTTTATGAAATTTTTTATGTTTCAATATATTTATTTTTCTCGATGAAGAAAAGTCTTAAATAGAATACATATTTTACTTTTTATTTTTAAATATAAGATTTACATTTTCAAATAAACTCCATTATTCAATTAAAATAAATCTTTTAAAACTTAAGATATATTGGCCTAATGTTGCCTTTCTCTCTCCACTATTGGACATAAAACAAGTTTAGATCTTTCCATTCATTAACAGTAAAGGGGGGGGGGACAGGGACCTAATAAGCTAAATAAAATGAAACAACTTGGATTGCTAGCCAAATCCCATAGGCTAATCCTAAATTTAAAATGAGGAAATCATGTTTAACAGTATCCACTGGTCTAGAAAAATAATGCTAAAATAATAATAATAATAATTGAGCCCGGCAGTTCAACTTACCATATTTTAAAAATTATTATATTTAATTTAAAAAATATTTTAATTCATTCAAAATTATATAAGTTTGAAATATTTTATTTCTTTTGACGAAGTGTTCATTTGATCCAGGTAGCATTATCCTCTTTAGATTTTTTTTTTTCCTACACCTATTGATATTCGTAGTAATATTCTGATTAATTCAGTCTAAAATTTATAGTGATCCGTTCCAGAGATTACCCTCTTGGCATTGTATTTTTCATTCATAGGATGCAAATTCAAAAATTTAATTAAGAAATTTAATGATATATTTCATTTGATCGATTATATGTCAATTCTCATAAAAAATTATTATTATAAATAAATAGGGAATAAAAAAACATTCTCGTTGAGAAAAACTGGGCTGGAGTGGAGGCCCAAAAACAGTCTTTACCGGGTTAAGTATTCAAGCCCAACACCACTTCAACAGCGCAAGTCCAGTAATCCTCTCCTTCTCCTTTGCTGGAAGACAAACCAATCATCTCGTTACCCAACAAAAATCAAAAACCAAAAAAAAAAAAAAAAAAAGACCACCATCCCAAAGTCCAATAATCGCCAAGCCTATAATTCTTCGACAAATTTGAGGAAATAATTTGCAGATTGCAGAGGAAAAGAAGCAAAAATTTGGAAGACAACATGATCAATTCCTTGCAGACGCAGGGTCCTTTTAGAAGCTCAATCTTAATAACCCCTTCAGCTTCAGCTTCACCTTCAACATTTCCTGTCACTTCCATTCCACAAATTCTTCAAACCGTCATAGAAATCTCAAAATCGAAAACTACGGGAAAGGTGGTCGACAATTAAAGAATAGAGGTGGAGCTGTAGATGGGTTTTTGTTGCCAGTTGATCCATGGGCACCCAACATTGATTCCGAGAGCATAGCATCACAGCTCTTTGCTCTCTCTCTGTTCCCTCACTTGGGTTTCTTGTACTTAATTACCAAGTCTAAGTCTGCTCCCAAGTTAACCCTTTTTGGGTTTTGTTTCTTACTTGCCTTTGTGGGTGCTACTAGTAAGTTACAGCCTCTTCGTCTTCTTCTGATTCCGGTGTTGTCCGATATTAATGCATTTTTTGTTCCTATTCTGGGTAAATTTTATTGTTTTTGTTCTAGTTTAGGTTAAATTTCATCCAGCACCATAAATTTTTCTCGACGGTCTATCAGGTTAATCTTAGAGTAATGCTGATAGTTCGAATGAATGATGGTCTGCGTGGACTAAATTTATATTTTAACCAATTATTTGAGTAGAACATTCAGATGATTTGATTAATTAGTGGTCAAACACATACTATGATCAGATTTTGTTCACTTAGTCCATGATTCATTTGGTCCGTAATTCATTAAGTCCATCGGGTGTAACACTTAATCCTATTGTTTCGTGACTATTTTTAAACTTACTTTACATATCT
This sequence comes from Dillenia turbinata, assembly GCA_037126225.1. Classification (NCBI taxonomy): domain Eukaryota; kingdom Viridiplantae; phylum Streptophyta; class Magnoliopsida; order Dilleniales; family Dilleniaceae; genus Dillenia; species Dillenia turbinata. Next base: position 23,552,226 of record JBAMMX010000001.1, read on the forward strand.
TCTTTTGTTAGTAGAGAAAAATAAAAGATAAAATTCTTTGGATGTATATAGAAAGCGGTGACAAAATGAAAGAAGTTAAGAGAGATATATACGACACGGTGATGAAAATGTCCTTGATACTAACATTGAAAACTATGAAAGTTATGTTATTGTGATGATTAAATTCTTAATGTCTATTTTCATCTCCATTCTTTGATATATGCCACATTAAGGCGTTTGTGTTCAAACATATTTTCCTTCCTGTTCTACTGGGGCTGCCTTTTGGCATAATAATCGAGTTCACCATACTCCATTATCTGCATTTAAGGGGCGTGCATGATGTTTCTAAAAAGTTTGATTTTCGCCTTGTGTTCTTTTGCTAATACGAATCCCTAATTTGCATGCTCAAGTTTTTCTGTGACCTTTCTTTGTATGCCGAAGTGTCTACTTCAACAACCTGCACTCTCATTCCTAGCTTCAATGCTCATATGCTAATCCTCCTTATGTTGTTTTTTTGGTGATCCTCCCTCATTGTGAAGTCCCAGCACGTATATATGGTAAGTTGAAGTTTGGTGGAATCTTGAATTTTTTTCACCCAAAAAAGGAAGCTCAATTATCTAATGCCAGTCTAATTTATGTCTGTTGGTACAGCGAAGGTTAAGTATGGGACTTCCTTGTCTAATGTGGATTGGCTACATCGAGGGGCTGAGTCATTGCCCACTCTAACCAACTTATTCATCGTCTTGGGACTGAGAGAAGCTCGTAGAAAAGGTGATGATGCAAAGGATAGTTCTTTAAATGTTGCTTCCACGACCAAAGAAGAGAAGAAAACATCCATCTAGGTGCAGTGCAGCACATTATTCTCATCTTTAAGAATGTGTATTTTCTTTATATTCTCATATTAATTTGTCATTCCATTTATGTTGCCCTGTGTATTGTGGTTAGTATATTAGCACTAGAAATGGATATCTGAAAGCCCAATAACTTCCTAAGAGTTTTTCTTCCCTGCACAGCCATTTTATATAACGATCCTGTTAATTTGATTAACAGATGCCAATTGTCGGTGCCTTATTTTAACCAGAACCTTTGCATGCCTCCCGTTACTTTTGAGATGCCTATGCCCATTGAAACTATCTAACTGAGACTGTCCCTTGTGTTAGGACAGAAGACTAGAATTCTAGCTGTTTCGGAGTGGTATCCATGGATTCGCTGTTTGCTTACTGGCTTTATATAATTCAGAAAACACGAGTTTTCTTGAAGCCTCTTGTTCATATCTCTCATCAAAAGGTGATATTCGATAATGTCTGTTTAGCAGGCCCCCTGCCCAAGCAAGCACTCAAATATCTGCCCTCTTGCTTCCATGCTTAACCAATTTGTTTTTCATGACCCACAGACAGAGAGGAGTTGCATGAAATTCCTGGTAGCATTACATAGGGAGTCTGGATGCTCATTAACTTCCATTTTTCCCCTTTATTGTTTTTAGTCTATGACAAATTCTGTTACTTTCTGAGGTGTATCGTTGTTAAATCTCTGAACACATATTTAACAAACTATCGATCACACATAGGATGACATACGATGATGATTCTATTAATGTCAATATCCTCATTTTCAAAGGGTTCTTTTTTTTTTTTTTTCTTTTGGTTCTTGCTGGAGCCGGGGATAGAAAAATCATTTTTGCAATATTACTGAAAGATTTGAGTTTTGCTGAAGACAAATACATTTTCTATACTATCTCTCCGTCTACACTAGAGGGAGGTTTTATCTACTATTACTATTGTACAAGTTTTTTCTTTTCCTCTATTATCGAAAACCTCCTGAGATCTAGTGGTACCAAATGATTGTTTACACCTTGTTGTAACAAATGAATTAAGCAAAAAACCCTGGAGTGTCAAAGGGGAAATTGGGATCAAGCTCTACATGATCCAGTGTGAAATCCAAGTCCAAAATTGGAGAATTAGTGCCTGATGTGGTAGCAGAGACTATCTCAGCAACATCAGATTCTGAGTTTTGCAGGGTATAAAATCCTCCAAAGCTGTTTATCTGGTATGGTGAAACTGAGTAGTAGTGTGAATCGGATGTTGCTGGAGATACAAATTCTTGCTGAAAATTTCCAGAGAAACTGTTATCTGGTGTTGTAGGTAGGAAGACTTGGTTTTCTGAGCTCTGCATGGAAGGGAAGGTGAAAGGTGCCATTTCGTTTACATTCAAATTTTCAGTACTAACTCTCAACCCTGCTTTTAGCTGCATGAGATTATCAGTTGGTTGTTGATTAGCATAATTAGTATTCTGAATATTGTTTTGTTTAGGATTTGGTTTTTCTTGTGTTGATGCTTGTGAATTGGCATGGTTGACTTGAATGCAGGTATGTCTCCCTCGATATGTAACCTCGAATATAGAAGGGTCATCATCAGATCTTTGGACTTGCTTTGTTGCCAAACACCCTTGAATGTTCCGATAGGTACATCTGTAGTAACTCCTGCAAACAAAGGAAAAAAAATTCAGTGTTTTCAAACTTTGTGAATCTTACTTTACAATTTGTGCTTTGCACACTATATATACGCGGTAGAGTAATGCCAGATGGATCAAACGAAACATGAGCAAATTAAACCAAATATTGCATAGAACTTTACATCATGTTTATTTGAATTAGTGCAAACATGTTGACAATCTGATTATGAATCTGTCAACGTATGCTTTTGTGGACTGTCGGATCAAAATTCTTTTGGTATTGGACACAATAAGTCAAGTAGGGGAAAAAAAATGAAATATCCACCTAGGATATTTTGCTGCCAGGATATCTTTCTGCCCATATTTCCTCCAACTATAACCATCATCTTTTGGTCCTTCAAGTCCAGTCTCAGAACTAGCTTGCACTTGATCAGTCCATCTTGGCAACAACTTTCTGCAAATTCATAGCACAAAAAATGAGTTCTTAAGTCACTATTAGCTGAATGGTATCTGAAAGTGGCGTACTTGATGAAGATCAAAAACTCACCTCTTTTTTGACATGTCTTTGTTATCCAGATGATCCTTCAAGCTTATGCTCATGTCCTCAGTACGGGGACTTCCATTGACAGAAATGGGAGACTCTGCGAAATTGGTTGTAGCCCCGATATGCTGAGGCTGACTAACTGAACCACCCCAATTCAGAATAAGGAGTGCCTTCTCATATGACGATAGTATCTTATGCAATAACAGTTCTTTGGTCTCAATTGAAGATGTTGGATTCAAATGGAGTTTTAGCTGTTTGGCCAACTCCATCCCCTTTGTCAGCTCCTTGACTAAAGTATTATGTTCCCAGCTCCACCCACTCTCCATACTGCAGAAAGTTTCTTTCAGAAGCAAACTGATGATCAAGAAGAAGAGATTGAATACTGTGTTACTGCCTGTTGAACTCAACTTGACATGTCTCTGAGTATATAGCTTCAATGGAGTAAATGCAGAAAGCTGACAAGGGACTACTGAAATATTGAAGCAGTTAATGCTACAAGCGTGGAATTGGTTTCTGAATTGTGAGAGAGGGAGAGAGAGAGAGAGAGAGCGAGCGAGCGAGCTAGTTGTGATGAGTGAAGTTGGATAAGCTGGGAGAGTTTGGGCATTTGAATTTAAAGGAGTTTCTTTTTGAAATCAGTACAATGAGAGAGAGAGAGAGAGAGAGAGGGAGAGCTGTGGAAAACAGTGGTGGTTTGACTGAGAAACCGAGTTTTTTTAGGAGACTGGTCCAAGGTCATGACCATGAGCAAAATATATACTGTTTGTGGAAGGTCCACGTCCAAGTGCTGACCAATTCAAAATCCAACATGGTCTCTCTCTCTCTCTCTCTCTCTCGTTGTAGGGTGATTCAATGTCTGTATGCTGACCAATTCTACTTAAAAAAAAGTGGTGTCATCTCCTATGTGTGCATCAATGATTGAGGTAATGGACTAAGTCCATAAAATTTTCAAATAGAAATTGGAAAAGAGTAGGCGTGGAATTTTCAAACTTCAATTCCGCGTTGTCCCTCCTGGTCTCTCCATCCAGCATTCACAATCTGACGTGCCCTCAACTGTTATCATCAGCTCTCGATTCCCATTCACCTTCACTCATTTTTCACATTGATTTTACCTTCTCCGTTTTGGCTCCTTTCTCCGTTCTCAATTTGTTTTAATTTAAATATACTCCGTTTATTTTATTTATTACATTTTTTAATTGAAATCAAAAAATATTTTATTAAATTTTTATTTTTTATAAATTTTATTGAATCTAAATTTTACCTAACTAGGATAATTGGGTTGGTCTCCTCAAGTTTGGGTCAGTATCGCCACACAAGATACCAACCATGAATCGGCCATGAACCAGCTCAAATTAGAACCCTTTTCTAAACTTGAAGGTGTTGGTTCATCAGCCCTGAGCTACATAGTTCCGTTTCAGATTCATTGTTTAAGGGTTCGGGCCAGGAGAGCAATTTCGGTTCAGGGGCAGAGTTTGAACCACGGCAGGTCTACTTCGGAGGAGGTAGATGGCCTAATGGAAAGAACATTATATTTTTTAATTATATTTTGAGTTTGAATCTTGAAAATAAAAAAAAAAAATTACATTAAAAAAGTTTCCTATAAAGAATCCCATCATAACACAAGTTAGATTATCAATTTAGCGCAAAATAATAATAATAATAATAATAATGGTCTACCTGGGAGTGGGCTTTGCAAAAACTTTGCCCACCTACTATAAACAGTTCATGCGGTAGGCTCTGTCTAGCCCGACATGCCCTATCGGTTTTTTTTTTTTATATATAAAAATTTAAATTTGAAATCTCTAAATTAAAAGAGAAGATTATGATCATTAATTTGTTCACTTAAGAGTGACTTGTCTGATTGGTTTACACATCTAGGTGATGATTAGATCTAACAATGACCAAACCATGTATCAAATTTTTAAGCAGAGATACTATTCTAAAATTGTTCCTAAAAATTTTCATATTTAACCAAATTTAAAATGCAAATCCAAAGATTGCCCTAAAACTAACCCAATGCAGGGCCTATCCAACTGGGTTAGGCGGGCCACCCAACCATGCTCATGTCTAGGTTTGTACCCGATCTAGGCCTGATTAAACCCATTGTAACTGATGGGACATGGTACATGGTCCAAACCAAAAGAAAAAATTCTCAAGAACCCCATGAAGGGCGATTACCAACCGAGGTTTTGAATGCAATCATCATCCGAAGGGCCTAAGTCGTCTTGATCAATCTACCGAAGGGTCTCAGTCGACCGGACCTATCGGACGATAGGGCCTCAGTCGTCCGGATCCATCGAATGATACTCATCGAGCGAAGGCAGTCGCCCCGATCGAGCAAATAAATAGCAGCATACCAATCGGACGAATCCCAATTGATCCTTTATCGGTCGAGCGACCAAACGACAGGCAGCACCCCTAACGACTCTAAAGGAATATCAGAACTTCCTTAACTTCAGTTTTCTATTTCATAACGGCATATCCTGAATCTTTTAAATAAGGAAAGCACCTCTCTTTAAAATGGTAGTTTCACCGATTAATGGGGATCGTAATCAACTTATAGAAATAACTCCCGAGATTACCGGATCAGTTCGATAAGGAAGGTAGAGTTGAAGTCCCCCGGCGACGCACGTCTCTCAGAGGTATAAATCATCCCTAAAGATCTCAGAACCAGGTATACTCTCTAAACTTAACACTCTGGGCACACTAGTCACAGGGAACAACCTTCCCTCAACTCTCAGTCTGTTTCTTTCAATCAAAAATCGCTCTTTACTGACTTGAGCGTCGGAACCTCCCCGCCGGAACACCCTTCGACAGTTTTTACAGGTACATCCACCCATTGATGGCTACTGTTCGAGTCAAGAAGGAGCTAGTATTTATGGAGTCATAACCCACCTCTAATAGTAACATTTCCATTTTTGAGGTCTAAGTTTTTAATTTAATAGTCTAAGTCTTGTTACGTCATTTGCTAAGACCCAAAGAAGTTTCCATTCTATCAGAAAAGATAAAAGGAATATAAAAGGAAAAAAGAATCATGGACTAAGTATAGATTCTATGAGATAGTAATGTTAATGTCAAATCCAAGGTTATTTTCCAAATTAGTGTTTTTTTCCCTAAAGTTCCTCAAATGGTGTACTTTTTATCTTTATTCTAAAATTAGAGATTCCGATATTAGCAATCTCGACTTCTACCTTTTTTTTTTAAATAAAACTTCCATTAAAAAAGAAAAAAAGATAAAGTAAGATTGTAAATCTCGCTTTCTAAAAGCGAGAGGGATAATCTCACTTTATAAAGATGAGAATGACCCTCTCGCTTACAAGTTTTTTTTTTAAATAAATATTAATTATTAAAAAATTATTATTATTATTATTATTATTATTATTATTATTATTATTATTATTATTATTAAAAAATTAATAAAAAATTATTATTATTGTTAATAAAACATAAATTAATAAAAAATTAAATATTAATTAATATTATTAAAAATTAAATTATTTACAAATTAATCAAAATATTTAAAAATTATAAAAAAATTATTAATTAAAAAGAAAACATATAATGAATAAAAATTATTATTAATTTTTAATATAAAAATATAATTAATAAATTTTTATTAACCAACCGTAGAAAAAGATTCCAAAATGGGTATGTTTTTATTGCGAGAGAATGGGTCACTGGTTCAAAAACTATCACCGGAATCCAGAAATTCAAAGTCTCATTATTTTTGGACAGTTTTAAGGTACCATTTTGGGTTTCGATTTCTCTATCTTTATATAGAGACTTTGAAACTGCCAAAAAAACAATGAGACTTTGAATTTCTGGATTCCGGTGATAGTTTTTGAATCAGTGACCCATTCTCTTGCAATAAAAACATACCCATTTTGAAATTCTTTCTATAGTTGGTTAATAAAAATTAATTGATTATATTTTTTTTAATTAAAAAATTAATAATAATTTTTATTAATTATATGTTTTCTTTTTAAATTAATAATTTTTTTTAACAATTTTTAAATTTTTTGATTAATTTGTAAATAATTTTTTAATCAATTTTTAATAATATTAATTAATATTTAATTTTTTATTAATTTATGTTTTATTAACAATAATAATAATTTTTTATTAATTTTTAATAATAATTGTATATTTTAATAATAATAATAATAATAATAATAATTTTTTAATAATTAATATTTATTTTTAAAAAAAAACTTGTAAGTGAGAGAGTTATTCTCGCTTTTATAAAATGAGATTGCCCCTCTCGCTTTTAGAGAGCAAGATTTACAATCTCGCTTTCATCCAATTTTTTATTTTATTTTTTTTACGTTTTATTTAAAATAAAAAAAGGTAGAAGTCGAGATTGCTAATCTCGAAATCTCTAGTTTTGGAATAAAGAAAAAAAGTACACCATTTGAGAAATTTTAGGGAAAAAAACACTAATTTGGAAAATAACCCGTCAAATCCAAATCAAAAATTTTTCCCTTTTTATTTTATATTTTCCTTCGCTTATGGTCTATCCTGATATATTTGATTTGCTTTGCTAATGCAAAATTTATTTGGCAATATCGAATTAAATGTTTTTTTTTTCTAAATTCTCTTAAATTCCATTATCATAGATTTTATGAAACCACCTATCCAACCATAACATGAGTTCTTTGAATCAGTCGGTTAATATATCAGTTGATGAAAAGTTATTTTTTTTAATGTATATTCAGGTATATATAAAATATGAAAATCTATAAATATCTTTTGGTTTGTAATAATAAATAAAGGCATGTACAATGTGTTTGGAGCAAACATATTATGTATAGATATATTCCTTTAGATGGTGATTTTGACTGGTTTGGAGGCTTTATCACACACTTCAATTGGCTTAGATATGATATATATATTTTTTGTTATAAGAGAAATCGAATCTCAAATCATCAAATTAGAGCAAGGGGGTTGTTGTTACTGGACAAATGATATCCTCACCTCATTAAACTTCGTGGATGTTGTCCTCGTCGTATCTTAGCTTTCCTCCATCACTCAAATCCTTTTCCTTCCCTCCCCGATCTTATCTTACGTTGTTTTCTACCTTTGATTCTATTGGATATGGATTATGACTCCACAAATACCGACTCCTTATAGACTTGAACGGTTGTTGTCGAAAGGGATGTACCTGCAAAAATCACCGAAAGATGCTCCGGCGGAGAGACTCCGACGCTCAAGTCAGAAAGAACAATTTTTCGAATGATAGAAACAACTGAGAGTTTAAGAGAGTGATTCCTTGTGATTAGAGTGTCCAATATATGAGGCCAAGAGAGCGTACCTGGATTTGAGGGTTTCGAGATGTCTTATAGCTGTGAGAATTGTGCGCCGCTGACATGTTTCAACTCTACTTTTCTTATCGAACCGATTCAGAAATCTCAGAGATTCAATATTTTGAAATGATTGTGATCCTCATTCTTTAGAAAACTATCACATTCTGGAGGGATCATTTTCTTAGCTGAAAGATTTTCAAGATGCTGTCCTCCATATGAAGCGGGGGTAGGCACTTTAGCCTTCCTCTAGAATCGTTGGCTGTCGATCGATTGTTCAATTGATGAAGGGCCTTTAGAGCTCTGCCGGTTGAGAGACCAATCGTTGAATACCCGATTGGAGCGATTACCTTTACTTGACAAATCACGCTCAGCTCGCAAGACGACTGAGACCCTATCGTTCGGTAAACTTGGGCGATTGAGATCCTTCTGTAGATAATCGTATTTGAACCTCGATCGGTAGTTATCCTTCATGGGCTTTTCGTATGGACCTTTCCAAGGCTGACTCATCGGATCTGATTTTGAGGTCTTGTCCCATCATTTATTCTCGACTCATGACCTTCTTGGTAAAGAGACGTCATGAGTAATGATTGTTGAAAAAAGGCGCGGAACTTTTTAATGTGACTCCTATCATTTCGATTTCCAGGAATCATTTTATGTACGCTTCATAAGGGTTTATACTAATCATACTACTATCTCAGTTTTCCTACGCGTTGTTTTTTCGATCCCCCTTCTGAGACCTATAAGAGAAACCATCTTCGAAAATAATTGTGAAAACGTCTGCTTCAGAGACTTTTTCGAGCATTAGTGACATTGTGAGTATTATGTCCTTGAAGGAAATTCAAGAAGTGCAAACGAAAATGCTGTTGGGAGATGACTATGTCCTAGTGCCTGCAACGGAGGTTAATAGGGCTGATACGGCATCAGAGAGTTGTGTACCGATGTACCTACAATTGGTCAAGTACGGACTAAAAGTTCCGTACACGGGTCCTTTCGAAGATGTGTTATGCCATTGGAATATATTTCCGACCCTTTTGATCCTGAGTGCTTGGCATCTGGTAGTTTTCGTGGCTTCCCTGTTAGGGTTTTGCCGCTTTCATTTCGACTTCGACATTCTATCATTCATCTTTATTTTGATGAGATGCGGAGATAGCGGCTCGACTAAGGGGTGTACAAGCTACAGACTCGACCTAAGTGGAGCTGAAAGTTTTGCTACAAGGAGTCATTGATAAGAACTGGATGCAGAAATTCTTTTATGTTGAATTTCTGGATAAGGATTATTTGTCCCTACTGCCTAAAGCTGATGGAGTGCTTTCTTTGGGGCTAAAACCTTTGACTGTATCAAAGCATGGTCGCTTCATTTGGTCAGTTGGTGGTTATTGCAGGTCCACCGGTCGAAACATATGGGTCGAGTCTCTACTGGATGAACAGATGTTGTCTTTGGTCGGCTTGTTGATTGGTAAAAAATGAAAAATTAATAGGCCACTTCTGTTGGAAAGGGAGAGAATCAGGCTAGTTAATTCCCTAAATTCTCTTGAAGACGTTGTGTTAGAGAATATTACCATTGACAAGTTGGTTCGATCAGGTGTGAAGAGGTCCTTTCAGGACATCGGAGCAGCTAAGACCCTTCAAGGATCTTCTATCGGGGCATCTGAGGCCCTTCTAGAGTCGCCACCTCCTTCAGTGAAGAGGAGGGCGATTTTTTCTCCCTCGTCTGCATTGATGATTCTGCTTGATTGTTCGGTTCCAGTCGTAGGCGCACCAAGGGAGACTATCGTTTTAAACGAAGGCATTCTGCCAGGTGAAATGAGTGTTGATGTGGACATATTAGAAGGATCGAGAAATTGTCCTTCGTCTGTTGCCATGATGGGGGAGAGCGTTCCCAGAGCAGCGAGAGGCAAGATGGCGGGGCCCTCCTCTACTATTCCGGTCTGCCCTATGCGCAAGGGAAAACGCAAAGTTTTTTAAGGAGTGGCGTCTCCATCTATCATCCCTGTTCGATCCTTTGATGGCAAGAATGGCTCAAAGGAACGTGGAACCGTCGCCGTTTACGTTGGGGATATGCAATATAGTTACATAGACCTGGCAGAGACGGATCACATTGCCAACCAGTTTGACTTCCATCGGTGCGAGTTCGACTTTCACAAGATGTCCTACAAGCAAGTCAGGGGGCTCTCAAGTCCTTAAGCTTAATGGTACTGTCTTCTCTATACTTGTTCAGTTCTTTCTCGTTCTTGTTTCTGTTGACTCAATTCTTTCCTTTCAGACCATGAATCTTGTCGAATTTCAGGAACGACAGGGAAAACAGGTGATACATCACTTGAAGGGTTGTCTGACTGAGCTAAAGCGCAGGAGAAGATTCCTGCTCGGGAGAAAGAGGCCGCAGAGACTGAAAACACTCCTGGTACACTGCTCAATCAGGAAGGAGGAAGAGCTAAAGAAGCTCCGATCAGAGTTGGCCCAATACCAAGGACAATGTGAGCGGTTAAAAGTACATCTTTAATCGACCAAAAGTTAGCCCAACTTTGTGAGGAGTCTCTTCGAACTGCAGAATGCAGGATAGTTGAGTTTGAGGAGTCTCGTGTAAAGGATGCCACTATCTTAAAAGACTCCCAACGCAAATTGTCTGAGAGATTACAATGCGCCGAAGAGATAATCCGTTGTATGGGTTTAAGTGAAACTCTCCCCCCGGTCGAGGAAGCGGCAGATGCTCGGAGCCTGACTGTATAATTTTCATTTGAAACTTGGTGCTTAGTGACTTTTGTCTGCTCAATAATAAATCATTGCTTTTTCGTCAATAGAGGCCATCTCGTTACTTTCGGTTGTAACCCTTATTGCGCCAATTGGTAACTTAGGCTTCCCCTCCAGTAAGGGACTTTTGTTCATTCAACACTTATGAACAACAAGAGTTAGGCAACTTAAACACTTCGAGCGATAGGAAATCTTTAGGTAGATAGGCTGCGTCCACTCGTTAGGGGAGTTTATTCCCTTATTGACAACACGTACGAACGACAGGAGCCGAGCGATTTAGGCCCTTCGAGTGATAAGAAATCTTTAGGTAAACGGGCCGCATCCATCCGTCTGGGAAGTTCCATCCCATATTGACTACGCGCACGGATGATAGGAGATGGGCGACTTATATCTTCCGAGCAATAGGAAATCTTTAAGTAGATGGGTCGTGTCTATCCATCCGGGGAGTTCCATCCCTTATTGGCAATGCATACGAACGATAAGTGATGGGTGACTTAGGCCCTCCGAACGATAGGAAATCTTTAGGTAGATGGATCGCATCCACCTGTCCGCAGAGTTCCATCCCCTATTGACGATGCGTACGAACGATAGATACTGGACGACTTAGTCCGTTCGAACGATAGGAAATCTTTAGGTAGATGGGACGCGTCCACCCATCTAAGGAGTTTCATCTCCTATTGACAATGCGTACGAACGATAAGTGCTGGGCGACTTAGACCCTCCGAACGATAGAAAATCTTTAGGTAGATGGATCACGTCCACCCATCAAGGAGTTTCATCCCTTATTGACGATACATACGAACGATAAGTGTTGGGCGACTTAGCCCTTTCGAACGATAGCAAATCTTTAGGTAGATGGGTCATGTCCACTCGTCTGGAGAGTTCCATCCTCTATTGACGACACATACAAATGATAGACGCTGGGCAATTTAGACCCTCGAACGATAGGAAATCTTTAGGTAGATGGGTCGCATCCACCCGTCCGAGGAGTTCCGTCCCCTATTGACGACGCGTACAAACGATAAGTGCTGGACGGCTTAGACCCTCCGAACGATATGAATCTTTAGGTAGATGGGCCGCGTCCACCCGTCCGGGGAGTTCCATCCCCTATTGACGATGCGTACGAATAATAGATGCTGGGCGTGGGCTTGCAAAAAAATCCATTAAGTTGATTGCTTCAATAATTCGAGAAACACCCCCACAGTCTGGAAGGAAAACGGATGGCAGTAGAACCTGATGATTACTTAGGAGTCGAAGTTGAAGGCTCCTGATCGCATGATAATGTCCCGATCCCTAACAACGTTCTGAACTTGATCTTCATGTGCTTAGTGTTGGGCAAAACTTCTAGGGCGTTCAGGCCCGGCCTGCCTAGGATGACGTTGTAGAGCGAAGGAAGATTCATCACGTTGAATACAACGGAAGCTGTCGCATGATTGGGGGCGCTCCAAGGGTAACCGGAAGTGAAATGATACCCTCAGAATACATCCATTTGCTCGAAAGTCCTTTGACTGGGTCTGCGTGGGGTTGGAGATCAGTAGAAGTAAACCTCATTCGTCCGAAGGCATCCCGATATAGGAGATTGTAGCATACCCTCTGATCGACAAAAATTCTTCTAATTTCATATTACCCAATCTTTGCGGTTATCACGAGGGGGTCATGCCGGTTTGGGTCTATCCCGAGTAGATCTTTATCCGTAAAACCGATGACGGACCTTTTTTCCCTTTGTCGTTATTGACACTTGTTGTTAGGACTTCCTGTGGCACAGTAGGAAGCGCCTTCGGGAGATAGAATATCGGTGTGATCAGGCGTCCCGCCTCATTCTCTGATGGATTATCCTGGATCTAGAGTATTACTCTATCTCTCATGTCGGCCTGGGGCCGAGCGGCTTGCCATTCCTCCACCTGGTCACGTCGTGGCGGTTCACGCCGATAATCGGTATGGGGATCTATTTCTCTTCTGACGATGAATTCTTGTAATCTCCCATCACGCACAAGGAATTCTAATTTGTCCTTTAACTTCTTACAGTCGTTCGTTGTCTGACCGTAATCACGATGGAAGTGGCAGTATTTCGTTCTGTCCTTGTTGGAGTCGTCTTCAGTCGATCATGGGGGCTATCGGATATATGGTGTGTCTCTAATTAAAGCTAAGACCCGACCTGGAGTCTCATTCAGTGGGGTATAGTTGTTATACCTCCGCGGAGGAGGAGGATTCGTTCGGCTCTTCCTGGGTGGGGACCCTTTGGGCGATCGATTACGTTCCTTCATAAAGGATTGATCCCTCTTGTGGTCATATGCTTCAGCATGCTCCACTGCAAAATACTTCTCGGCCCAGACGTAAAATTCTTGGATGGTAGCAGAAGGCTTCTTCGTGATTGACACTTTCAAGCTGGAGGGTCGTAATCCCATTAACAACACAACCAACGCGATTGCATGATTCAAAGACGAGATCTTTATCATTTCTGTTTTGAATCTTTCCAAGAAGTCCCTTAGGTACTCTTTTTCCTTCTGATGTAGTAACAATAGCAAGGTGGATTTTCTCTTGACCCCCTTACTTATCACAAAATGTGATTCAAACTGTTCTCGTAATTGGGAGAAAGTCCTTATGCCCAAAGGTGGAAGAGAATTGAACCAGGCTAATACATTCTCAAAAAATGTGGTGGGAAAATATTTACACATGGCTACATCGGACATATCTTTGGAAACCAATGCAGTCACAAAATGGGCTACATGATACCGGGGGTCTGTTGTCCCATTATACCTTTCCATGGGGGCAGGACTACATTACGAGGCATGGACTCCGAAGAGATTTTGGGATCGAAAGGTGAAGCATGGGAATAGGGGGAGGTTTGGTCTCCTTGGGCCTGGACTTGCCTAAGTTCTTTAGAGACGAGTTGTTCGACTTGCTTTTGAAAATCGCAAGGATCCAATCTAGAGTTTTCAGACATTTCACGACGTGGGGGTGACGGTGGTCGCTAAGAACGTTTTGACCCCCCGATGGAAGACTGGCCCTCGGGCCTAAGGGCGCGGCTGAGATCCTCAAACTGTATGCTTATATATTGAATTTTTGACTCCAACCTTTCCATCTGGGGGCGGCCGACTCGCTCTGGAGCAGGGGCCACAATTGGTCGGACAGGGATCGCGGGCTACTGGGTCTGATCCTGATGAGGCGGGCAAGGGGAGGCCTCATGATCATGAACAGAGTGATCGGGAGCTATAGGAAGGGCGGCCTCAGAAGGTGTTGCAGTGCGTCCCCCTACAATAGAGGTGGCTTTTGAGGATGCTCTCATTCTCGGAGGTATAATTGTCAGAATAACAGAAATTGCTCTAGTCGGTTTCTCACGGACGGCGCCAATCTGTTGGAGGTGGTTTATGACTCTATAGATACGGCTCCTTGTAGATTGAACGGTTGCCATCGAAAGGGATGTACATGCAAAAACCACCGGAGGGTGATCTGGAGGGGAGATTTCGACGCTTAAGTCAAAAATAGCAGTTTTTCGAATGATAGAAACAGATTGAGAGTTTAAGGGAATGATTCCCTGTGATTAGAGTGCCCAATGTGTGAGGCCAAGAGAGCGTACCTGGTTTTGATGGTTTCAAGATGTCTTATACATGTAAGAATTGTGCACCATTGAAGTGTTTCAATCCTACTTTCCTTATCGAATCGATTCGGAAATCTCGAGAATTCAATATTTTGAATTGATTGTGATTCTCATCCTTTATAAAATTTTCGCTTTCTGGAGGGATTCTTCTTCTTAACTGAAAGATCCTCAATATGCTATCCTTCGTAACAAGTGGGGGTTAATAGGGCACTTTGGCCTTCCTCTAGAATCGTTGACTGTCGATTGGTCATTCGATCGATAAAGGGTCTTTAGAGCTCTGTCGGTTAAGGGACCAATTGTTGAATACCCGATCAAGGCAATTACTTTTACTTGACGAAACATGTTCGCCTGGTGAAGTGAATAAGACTCTATCGTTTGGTAGATCTGAGCGACTGAACCCTTTCGGTAGATAATCGTATTTGAATCTCGATTGGTAGCTATTCTTCATGGGTTTTTCATGTGGACCTTTCTAAAATTAACTCATCGCATCTGATTTTGAGAACTTGTGCCATCAGATTCCCTTTTCCATAATCGTGTATTCGTCGAAAAATATAAATTTTTAAGGATTTTTTTTGGCTTCTAAAGTTTAAATTTTTAAGGTCCTGTTCAGGCAGAAACCGTACTCCGACCGTAATATAAAATGGGCCCCCTAATAATTTTAAGAAACATTGTAGGCCTCAAAAGCCCGACTCAGGGGAGCCCACTACATTAGATATGCCCCTCCAATCGCTTTACAAAATCTCCATCCCCCAATGGCGTCTTTTCTCTGCAACCAAAGATAAATGTAAAAAATATGCATCATATAAAACCCTTTTTTACGTCAATTGTCTTGAATATTTCAATAAAAAAAGAACTTGACCATGTCAATAATGGTTTTTGGGATACCAACGGATAGTTGATATATTATAATAAAAGTATTAGATTTTTTTGATCATATCTCGATTTCAAAATTTAAGAATAAAAAGAATTATATAAAAAAAATTCTCTTAAATTGATTTCAACAATGTTCGAAATGGATTATCGAAGTATAATTTCAGATATCATATCAGTTACTAATTAAAAAAATAATGGTTTTAGGGTTGTATCCCGTGAATGGCAGGACTTATAAATCATGAACTAAGACCACGTCAAAGGGAACATACAATCTTTAACAAAATTTTAGCCGCATTTAAAAATGCCATTTATACTTTTGACATCATTTGCCTAAATTCTACTAAAAGGTTTTTAAATTTCTTAGTATTTATTTATATATTATGCACTGACTTTTGATTTGATAAATATTGTCTGTGAAATTTTAAGGAAAAAAAATTTCAAAAATTGTAACTCCTGTTCCCATAATTATGATCTCAAATACATTTATTTATTGTGCCTAGTATAAACATTTGGTTTTGTTTATGATCTCTACTGCTTAAATGATATGAGAGATTATGTGTGAATTTAGTGACCGTTTGGTGGGATTTTTTTTTCGGCTTCTCTTCTCCTTATAAGGAGAATCTCAGGCAAATAATATTTTTTAAAAACTCTTAATAAAAAGAAGTTTTTTTATAAAGAAAAATTCAAAAAGTAGCTTTTAAGAAAAAGTTCCCTTCTCCCTTTTTTAATGCTCAAGTTTTTCTAGAAATATATTTTTTTATTCTATTTATATCTACACATAATTATTTTTATTTTATTAATATCCTTACTTAAATGATATAAAATTTCAAACATGTCTATTAACTTTTAACTTTTAACTTCAATTCAAAAGTGAAAAAGTAAAAATAATAATAATAATAACTTTTAATTTTTAACTTGATTTTAAAATTAGTAAAAAAACAAAAAAAATTAACTTTTTTTAAAAGGAATAATGTTTTATTTCTCCTTAAAAGAAGAAGATAAGGATAGAGAGAAAAAAAAAAAAAATCTCTCCCAAACATGCTCTTAGTCTAAAAAATTTCAAATTTTATAAAAGAAATAATAATAATGTTATTTTATTTATTACTATGTTTTTTCCCCCCTTGTGTGTCTCTGTGGTTATACTTATGAGCATGTTTTGTTTGACTACTTGTTTTTAACTTTTGACTTATAAATAGTTTTCAACTTGTAAGTTAATTTAAAATAAATAGTTTAATAATTTGATAACACAATTAAAACGTTACTTTTAAATGGTTTTAGATATTTATTTAAAGGTATTTGAAAGAAACTTATCTATTAAAATTAATCAATTAGAGTTTTAGTTTTAATAATTAAGGTCGGATTTGAGAGTGGGCGCATATGTACTTAACTATTAACTTATATATTAAAATGACCAAAAAAATGGCATGCGATTATTTTTTTGGTAATAGTAAAAATATATGAACATTAAAATTAAATATTTTTTTATCTAATGTATTTTAATAATGATGTGTGAAAATGAGAGAAAGCATAAGAAGAAATGACAAACTATTTGATTTTTTTTAAAAAAAGATATAGAGACTCGATCTTCAGATCTTTATATGGGGAGGGAGACAGTGCCAATTGAGTTATCACTTGTTGGCAAAATTTGTTTGATGTAAATTAGAAAGAAGGTCGTTTAGTATTTTAAAAATAATTAGAGATAATATAATCTTTTATTTAGTCAAAAACTACTTATAGTAATAAATTAATAATGAATGGAGTATATCACTTCTGAATTTTGATTTATTTTAAATAATTTGATTTACTTTCAATTCAAAACAAATATCTTTATGCCTTGTATTTTTATTTAAAAATATAGTTAATCAACTTGATAATCAAACCATACATGCTCTATGAATCAATATTTTGATTTAAATATTAAGTTCTTTATGATTGAGAGAGCCTAAGAATTTATACCCGAAATTTGACCTAATTTTTTTTGATACAAGGAGATGCAGTCAAATAAAATCAAATAAAAAAATAGAGAATAAAAATAGAAATTTTGATATCTCCTTTGGGAACAAATTTGGCCTAATTTCAACAGTAAATAAGAGTGTAAAATGGGGAATTTGTGGCGTGGGCAAATCGAGCATTATCAAAGCAACATACCCTTTTTTATGGTTTCGGCCCAATTTGGCCCGGTTGGGGCTTAGTCCATTTTTTCTCTGTCTTTTGGGTTACATTAGTCCAATCTTCAAGTTCTCTCTGATCGGAGATTTTAACCGATAAAAAGTCGACTTAAGTAAGAATGTTAAATTTTTTAATTAAATTTTGATTTAAAATTTAAAAGTAAAAATATTTATATTGATAATGATCAGATTTATTAGATTATAATTTTGCATTTCGATGGATTATAAAAGAAAAAAATAAATTAAGTTTTTATATTATATGACCAGTTCGAAGTGTTTACGCAAGTGCATATGATTCGTAGAATGTCATTTGTACTTTAATGCATATTTTAAACATAATCTCTGTCTTCTCATACCAGAATATAGCCAACGTTTTAGTTTAATAATCACACAACAATGCTAAAGAAAACAAAGAAAAAGACAACCCAAACCAGGGAAATTCTATAATACTGCTATTCATATTTTATGATATTATACCGTAAATGGTTTATTCAGTGTACAAAGTATTTTCTGACTTTATACGGAAATAAGAAAAGAGTGGACAAATATGATATTGTACCATTATAATAAATAAAGTCTCTTTAGAATAAGTAGAATTTATCAGCAATAAAAACTCTTTCGGTCCATGATAAAATCTTATTTTTTATAAATGTACTTCGTCTATGATAAATAAAAATTATTAGTGATAAAAAAATCCTGACTTATTATAATAACTATTTTATAATATATATTATCATAAAATAAGAATATTTATCAATAATATGATTTTATTTATTAGAAATGATCTCTGTATATCGTAAAAAATCGATTTTGATACTACAAAATCCCTCACAAAAACAAATATAATGATGGTAGTGTACAAGAGAATAACAGAGTCACAAGGGCAAAAACATTTTTTGAAAAAAGGCAAAATTTGTGAAAAAAAATCTCCCCTCCCCCACCTCAAAAACAGGGGACACCACGAGCTCTCTCCGATTTGTGATCTTGTGGGAGGATGGCTTTGCTCTAACACCACACTTTCGTCGGTTGGAATGCAGCGAACACAAATTAGGAAAGGATTAATTGTTTTTGTCATTCTAGCTTAGCTCGCTAGCTCTTTCTTCTCTCAGCAAAGGCTTGTCCATATTTCATTATCCAGAACCGCTCTATTTCTTCAGGTTTCCGACCCGGAATCCGTCCCGCTATCAACTCCCACCTGCCATTCTTATAATAGATAAATTTAAAAAAAAAAAAAATTCGTTTCTCAATTTTTCCAATAACTAGGTCTCAAGAATCCTTAACTGCTCCAAAATGGAAAATCGCCGATTAAAAAAAAATAAAAAATTACTAATAAAACTAATAAGTGTCCCCAGTAAGAAATTTGTAAACCGGAGAAACTGGGTTTGGACTTGGAGGGACCTGCACGTTTCCCAATGTTGTTTTAGAGAATTATTCCCAATCTGAGGAAAAAAAAAAGAATTTATTCCAGAAAAGGATAGAAGTCTAAAATCTTGGATCTGTTTGTGGATTTGATTTGACCATTATAAAGAAAATTGTATTTTTATAGACCTGAAGGGTCCAAAGAAAGTTTGATCAATAATAGATTTTGGTATACTACCATTGAATACTCTATTCTTAAATTAAAAATTATCATATTTTAGTATTATATAAAATTATCTCAACTTGTAAAATATGTAATCTTACAAAAATACGAAACATTTCTTTTCTTTATTAGTGATATGGGGCATATTAAATGCATGTAAAATAATATTAGAATATGAGTCAATCAATGTCAATATATTTTATTTTAATTTTTTAAAATTTAAAATTATTTTAACTAATTTACAATTACTCATGTTCAAGGTTTTTATTATTTTTTTTAATATAGGCGAATTTATAAAATTTAATTAACTTATCTTTTAATTTATTAATTTCACTTGTAATTATTCGTGTGGATAAAATAGGAAGCGTGTGTTGACCAATGTTTTAGAACATGGATAGAGAGAGAAAGAGAGAGAGAGAGAGAGGGAGAGTGTGTGTTTATAATTATTAAAGGGCTTACAATTAATCATTGTACTAGTTGTAAGCGGGGAAGGTACCTCTCACACTCTTTAAATAAAATAAAAAGTTTAAATTTAAATTTCATATATAATAAAAATAAATATTAAAAAAATTTATCATTTAAAGAGTTAATTTAATTCAGTTTCAATTTAATTTATCTTAATATAATTAAGGGACAATGATGATTTATAAAACTAATAAAAATGGTTGGCAGTCGATGGCCACCCAGAGAGACTCCAAATACCAATTTATAACTCAAAACTGGGTCATCAATGGTTCATTGGAGGTCAACTTATGGACCTATTAAGAAAAAAAAAAAAAAGAAGAAGAAGAGAGAGAGAGAAATCGAGTATAGTAGAGATTAATTTATTTTTTTAAAATATATTTATATAAATTTAATTTAAAAATATTTTAACATAATACAATAAAATAAAAATTAATAACGGTGGCAATATGTAGGTACCGATACCATGACCTCCTATCCTTCTTTATTTCTCATTATTTTAAAACTTTTATTTTTATGTTTTTTCCATATGGTCTTGTTTTCCTTTCCTTTTGTCATTTCTTTTTGAGAGGGTGTAATGCATGCAGTGAAATTTTTGAGGTACCAGTAATCTTATAATTTAGAGAAAATAAAGTTTTAAATCATAAGATGAGATTTTTTTTTTTTTTTTTTGTTATATCAGAATTTGATATTTTTAATTTGGAGAAGGGGTTGTGACCATCTTGTTCCCTTGGGACCCATTGAACTGTCCCACAGATTGCATGTGATT
This sequence comes from Dillenia turbinata, assembly GCA_037126225.1. Taxonomy (NCBI): domain Eukaryota; kingdom Viridiplantae; phylum Streptophyta; class Magnoliopsida; order Dilleniales; family Dilleniaceae; genus Dillenia; species Dillenia turbinata. The sequence continues at coordinate 23,572,703 of JBAMMX010000001.1, forward strand.
TTAAAACACTAATAATCTATTAAAAGTTATATATATATATATATATATATTTATATATATTATTTGTTTGTAACATATAATATCAATATTTCAAGTCCTGGTCTTTTCCTCTTGCTTTTCTACGAAAGCGGCTGTGAATGGGATGGAAGCGAACATAACATAAAAATATAATACTTCTGACATCAGGTCTATTGGATTTGGATATAAACTGCTGCTTCTTCCATTGAACCAAAGCAATTTATGTAAAACTAAATAAAAGAAATCACAATCCAATAACCGGTGCTCCTCATACTTATCTCATAAAATCAAAATCATATCAACCCATTATTTAGTAAAATCTAAAGTATCTACCAAAAAAAAAAAAAAATCTTAACAATCTCGACTTCAAAAATCTATTATTTAATTTGCAAGTAAAATTCAGTTTGTTGTCGTTATTGTTATATAGTCACTATTAAAATAAAACTCTTGATGAAAACCTAAATAAGATCACTAGCGAGGAGAAAAAGAGTGTTTTTTCTCCTCTCAAATTAGGAAAAAAAGCTTGGCAAGACATACTGCATTTGCAATTTCATGTTTGCTCCTATGGATAGTTTCAGGTGCCGGGAAGAGCAAAATTTTTCTTTAGTTTTAGTACATAGTTTATGTAATGATTTCAAAAACCCTAGTTAGAGCGAGTAAATTGGATACTTTCATGCAAGAATTTGTTCGTGATTTATTAGTTCTCTTTAATATTATTATTTTATTATTTACATAATTCGTAAAAATTGAATAAATATTCACCACATAACTTTTGATTTTTGAATTTTATCCTTTCCATTTTATGCAGGAACCAGGTTACTTCTATACATTTAGTTCTATCAAATATTTTTGAGTCCTGATAATTTACTTGTGAGATTTATATATCTTTTCGATAAATTTTATAATAAATATGAAAAAAAAAATTATAAACATGAGAAAACGTACGTAGATAAGATATGATTTACCTGTCGCCGACTAGTCTGTACATCCTGTTAATAAGGTCTTCTTCTTGCTCGGTCATGCCTATGGACGCCCACTCAATGCTGCTCACTTCTGCTCAAACAAAATCAAGACCCCACAATTTTTATGTATCGGAAGAGAAAAAAAAAAAGATTAAAAATTATCTCAATTTTTGTGCATAGAAAAGCTTTGAGTCATATGTGAAGAAAAATTGTATACGGACCTTCTGATGACCGTGTGCTGCTGGAGGTCTTCGCTTGTTTTTGAGGGCGTCGTTTATCCATATGCTCTACAGTATCAAGACTAAAACTACACACACACGAGAGAGAGAGAGAGAGAGAGAGAGGAACTGGTGGAGGTTTGGCTTATAAATGTCGATGGGGGAGGGGGGAGGTCATGAAGAAGGTGGATGGAATGGCGGGTGCAACCAAACAGGCAATCGAGTATGGAAGTTGACTTGTAGTTAAGTCAATTCAATCATACGTTTCGATTGTCCTTATACATTTAGCCATGTTTAGTGATATACAGAGATTTTACTGTGTAAGTGCTGTCTTCCAAAATATTCTATGCCAAGTGCAATATGCTTCGTTAAGACCTCTCCTAATCAACCCAATTATTGCTTTTTCCACGATGCTATTATGAATGCGATTATATATTAAAAAAATGTATGTAAATGAATTCACCTCCAAATATACAAAGATCAGTATATATCGATTACAAACGGACGGTTGGTCAAGGGGTCTGATCACGACTCCGAGTAATCGGAATAAAGATTCAAAAATTAATTAGTGTAAAAGTATTTCACGGCACCCAAAAAAAAATCGTTATATAGCTATTTGATTGTTCCGTAAATGAATTCATAATGATTCATATGGTCTAGGTTTGTGAAAAGGGCAGGTGCGTGCACAAACTTATTGGAATAATCAAAAACATTAAAAAAAGGAATGGAAAACCTTTCTAGGGAATGCCCCCACAAGGCAAGGGATAAATTTTGGGAATCCATCTTCAAATTTGACATGAGCATCTGTAAAAGCATCCACAGGGACCAGTGAAGATTTGATTTAGAAGGGTTTATTCTCTTGGAAAGGTAGAATGTCCCAATGGATTTACTGCCCTTTTATTCTGGCATTATCCAATTTACTTTTGCATCAAAAGTTGAACTCCCCTAGTGGAATCCACTCTATATGCCTTGACTCGGCCAAATGCCTCTTTTTTTTTTTTATTGTTATTTAAACAATGGTCGGAAACTTGGTTCCCCACTCTTAGCCAGAAATTCATGTTAATAGACAACATAAAATAGGCAGAGATTATAAATTTTAAGAAATAAAAAGTATTCTAAAACTATATTTTAATAATATTTTTTAAAATTTTAGTAGTATGTTTTAAGACTTTTAGAAGTATTTATTATATATATATATATATATATATATATATATTATTCTGTTTTCAAAATTTGAAGGACAAATTGACATGTTTACACATAATAGTCGCGCACCAAATAAATTATATAATTTCTATTTTTTTGTACAAACTTTTTTCATAAATAAACAGAAAATCTCACATCTCGCAATAAAACTCCCCATAAATTTATTTTTTTAATCTCAGATATGCCATGGCTCATCACAAAAGAATGGAAATTTCACGAGCATGGTGAAAAACCAGGCACTGCCCCTCCAAAATTTCTGAGGGGAACAAAACCTTGTGGCATGGGAATATTGATAGGTGTAGTTCCATTAAATGAAACATAGTCGGGTCAGAGTCTCCTGATGAGTATGCCAAATACCAAAAATAGAGAACAAGACACTTGATATTTTCCCATAAATACAAATAGATCAATATATAATAAATACTCCCAACTATGTTTTGACTGGCGAATGGTGATCAATGATTGGTCCATGATAGATGATGGTTGGCCGGCCTAACATGCATCTGATCTGAGAGTGTGTCCAGAGAAGGTTCGAGGCATTGTGTCCCCAGTCCTTACACAGCCTGCCTTGGCTTGTCCTCTGAACCTCTGTTTGGACCAGTTAGCCTTATTTTGAGGTTCTCTTGCTTTCTCTCTCCGCACGCGCGCGCCCCACATGAGGGCATGCTCGCATGAGTTGAGTGCACATGATTGCACACAGCAAGACTAGAATGCCTGCTACTATGTTTGTATTTTATTATTATAGCTTTTCTCTTGAACCTAATTTTTCATCCAAATCCATTGGATGCCCATGAGAAGCTGACAGTGAAAAGTTTTAAACCATTCGCTTGGTTACTGCTATATAGCTCAACGAAAAGTTGAAGGAATTGGTCTCCTACAAAGGCACCTTCTTTATTATTATTATTATTATTATTATATTTCATTCAATGAATTTTAACTCAAATAATACCTTCTCATCCCCTCTTATTATAGGTTCAGATTCGAGATTCAATATATATACTAAAAAAAAATTACGATTATATTTCGCAATCAGAAAGTGCAAAAAGGGACTACCCGCACCTTAAGAGCCGCCGCCTATTATAAAGTGTCCAATTCTTAGGCGTACCGATCACCGTAACCCATCGAGGATAAATCTTCTACCAGATTCCCACCAAAGCACTGAATAGGCTAAGAACCCCACTTATCAAGAACAATTTTATTTTTATTTTTATTTTTATTATTTTTTTAATCAGAACTAAAACTCGCGATTCAAGATTACGCACAAACCCCTTGGTGGTCTTACAGTGCTCTTGTTTTATTCTGAAGGTGCAACCTGTTTATAAAAATGAATAATGCTGATGGTATAGACCAGTTTACCTCACAAAAAAAAAAATAAATAAATAAAGGATTGAATAAAGATGGATGAGGTAACAAAAGAACCGCATCATGGGAAGTCAATAATGGAATGAGCAATGCTGACAAGTTTTGGCACTAAAATCACATTAATGCACTATACTCTTCGATTCCAATCACATTCTAATCAAATATCAGGCAACAACAAGAAATGGATCAGGATGTGTACAACTTGGGGGCAAAATCATAAACAGGACAAGGAATAAAAATGCTCAACCACATTTATTAAAAGATAAGCACATTGCAGCATAAGGAATGGAATACTCACTTTTGGCTCAGCTTTTCAAATTGAAAAGCCAGATTCCGAGATGACAACATGAGAACCATTGAATCCCACCAAGGCACTCACCTGCATAAATAGTTGCAGGCTCTCTGATTTACCATATCAAACAATCTCAAGAAAATCACAGTATCCATGGTCTTTGGCAAGATTGCCAATGAAATCTACCCTCATGAAAGCAGGGAACGCAAACTAAACAACAAACTAGCAGAGATGGCTGCCTGGGCAAAGGAATTTCTTGAGCACATGCACCAACCTAAAAAACAAGCAGGCAACCGATGCCAACCATGTTCAGCCAAATGGCTGCCACGTTGGCACAGCTTGCAACATGCCAATTGAAGGACCAAAGAAGAAAAAGAAGGAAAAGAAAGAAGGCGGTGCAGGTGGCATGCCAAAGATGGGTGAACATATGAAGAAAAAGGACAAGAAGATGAAAAAGAATAAGGCCAAAGACAATTGTAGTGACTGCAGCAGCAGCAGCAGCGACAGTGAGGACGACTCATGAGAAGAGAAAGGTGCATCTATGAAACCAAGAACTTCACATTATGTTCTTGGATTCCGTGCTTATGATTTGCAACACTTTTCTACTTTAATGTGCAGAAATAAGCAAGCATTTGCAATGTCAGAGCATCAGGGTCATGTAAGTGCAAAGAATAAGGATGTCTAAGTAATATGCAATTTTCATTAATTGTAAATAATGTAAGGGGAGACGGTGGATGGTAATAAAAGCGTCGTATGACTACTGATCACGAAATACGAGTACCTTTTGTATCTATTGTAAGGAACTCCAAAAGAGTACTCTCAACCCCTTTGACTACTCTTGTGCCAACTGATACCAGATACCGTGGCCAAACAGCATCATTTCAAGGGCCTACATCATTAAACAAGATCTTCCATTTAAAAGGGCAAACACAGAAGAGGCAAGGATTGAAAAGAGGAGCAATCAGGCATAGGGCTTTTAGGAAAATCTCAATGACTGCAATACAGATGGACTCCACTGCATGATAAAATATTCTTGAAAGCACTAAAAACTATATCGGCATCCAATGAAGTCCATGGATAACCAAGAAAAGTGTCTGCACCAATAGAGCACGGTACTTCCACCTTTAAGGTTTCATTGTCGGTGAAAAGACACCATATCCAGCTCAACGTTTGTTCCAAGGACAAGGTGCTTCAGAACGAAAGGAATCTCATACCAACTAAAAACATCAAGGCAACCAAGAACAAAGGTTAAAAGAAAGGGGGAGGGGAAGAAAGAAAGCAAACTGGTTCCATAATGAGGAAAGATCAAAGAGTGTTGATGAAACTGAAATGATGGGTGGCAAGTATGGATTATCTACAAAACTGTGCAAAGCACAACAAAAACATGATATATACATAATGAACAACAAACAGGGGCAAGAAACTGTGGGCCAGAAAACTAGAGCGATCCAGTTAGTGAGGACATGGGATCCTAACAAAAAAACTTAAAACTTGACAAACCCACGCCCCTTTTAGATGCACTTGGCCACAAAGGCTGCAATTGCCTTGACAGCTTCATCTTCAGCTTTGTCTTGGGATGTTCCAGTTGATTGCAGAAACTTCTTTCCAATCTTGAAGGAGTGATCACCACCTTCAACAACATGCAACTCATTCAAAGACCTCATCTTTTCACGGACGGCACCTAGCTTGTCAAGTGGACACAACCCATCTTTGCTACCCTTCACCAAAAAAAAAAAAATCTCAATTATAACCATTACTGGAAATGACTTGATAAAAGAAGTTGAACAAGATTGGGGATCTAAGCTCCAAGATTTAAATGCAAATACAATTTCACTCACAAAAGATGGTTCCAAAAGGGAATAGTGTTCCTTACGTAGATAGAAAACTAACTAGGAGTTTAATGGTTCCAAAAGGGAATAGTAAAGGAATCAGTCCTAAGGTGTACAAGTGTACACGCAACCACTAATTGTTATCACTGAAGTGAATGAGTTAGAAGACTGGTAGTTTTACTTGCACAAAGAACACAGGAACACTAAGCTGCCACAGTGTCTCATCTCTCACAGCTCCATTTATGCCCTGAAATTATAACAAACTCCATTAGATTAATAAGCATACATCATGAAGTGATAACAGTGCTAAATCAAGTTCGTAGCATCTGGAGATAAAATTAAAGCAAGTTGCCTGACAGTCAAGTCACAACTTGAAGAAATGCAGCATCATAAGTGCCAGTCTTGTGCATTTTAGGTATATAAAAGGCTTAACTTGGGAAGGAGAAGTAGATATATCAACCAACTATTGGTGATATGCACACCTTTAGAGGATATCCCAAGCAGACCACTGCTGAAACACTAATATCCTCAAGTTGTGCCACCATGCAGCTGACCCTGAGAGAAAGTGAATTAATTGTGAAGGAAAAGCCGGTGTGTGGAATAAAATATAACAGCAAAAGATGCTAATAGATAGAGGTATCATGCATTCCATCAATCTTTGCAACAAAGGCATTTTCCAGTAATTTGTCGAGATAGTAGAAAGAGGTGTGAATAATTAAATTTGTTGAGACAAGTTGATTATGAAGATAAAATTGGAAACACCCCCCCTCCCAAGTGCAGATTTGTAAATGAACACATTTTTTATCTGGTTATTATGTCATGTAAGTCAGTATTGATGAAACATGTTTAACAGTAAAAATATCTACAAGCCTTGCACCAACAAGTACTTGGGGGCATTTCAGATTATGGCTTCTACTACAATCAGCAACAACAGAGCATTATCTTGCACTTCACAACCAAAGACAGGAAGTGTGAGTATTATTAAGGTTATAAAAAATTTTTCAATCTACAACAATTCAGTGCTCATAACAGAAGTCATGGCAACCTTGAACCCATGGATTTCCCCACCAAAATCAGCGGATGATTGGGATACTTTGCGACCGCATTCCTGGCGATGTCCAAGTGGAACTTGACTAATTTTTCTGCTTTAGGCGGAGCCTTCCGTTTCCCACCAGAAATGTCTGCCCAGCAGTAAAATGCAATCAAAATGAAGTACAGGCATGGGAAATGTATGAACTAACAAAATTGGGGCAAAAAAAAAACATACAAGGATAATCAAATGTGATAATTTCAACTGTCTGCAATGCCTTCTGCAACATATTCTTCCATCTACACCAAATTAAACAGAAAATTTTGAAAATCTTGTGTTCCATATCCTAATAAATCGCATTCTTTTCCAAAATACCACAACCCCAGATCAGAAAAATCCTAATTTATGTGAAACTGTTCAGAAGATTACACAAAGGTAGCCCCAGCGAGTTAGTAAACCTAACGTATGAACCAATAAACTAATATGCACGACAAACAGATTTAAATCATGCATGAGAAACCTATTAAGAACCAGAGATGTTCAGTCTAAGATCCATGAGAAACCTATGAAGCATAACATTCACAAACCAAGCACCAACTGATACAAGATTTTGCATTTCAATCATCAATACTTCAAAAAAATCATGAAATTGCAAGACGAAACGAAAACCCAGAAAGAAAATAAGGATCGAAAGAGAGAGAGGACCGAATCATCCACTCGGAAGACGAAGGAGCACCAGCACCATGAGCAAATACAACAACCGGTGGTAACACTTCTTTGTTCTTCTTCTTTTTCTCTGAAAGGGTTGAAACGTCGTCTTTGCTCTGATTCTCGCGCCGGCGTTTTGCGGAAGAGGCCATTTCAGAGAGAGAGAGAGAGAGGGGATTAAAGAAAATATTTGGGTATTTGAGATATTGAATTTGGATCAGACCATCTGCCCAATCCCTAATTTCAATTTCTGGAATTAATTTTGGCGCCAGTAATCGAGGACCGCCCACTCTAGTATTGGGGTGGACGCTCTAGGACGTCCCGAGGCCCATTAGAATCTCGGGCTTCCTTCTGCCTGGGTTATACCATCGATTACCCGATATATATTTTTTTAATAATCTATTAATATCCAAATCACAAATTAATATGATTAAAATACTGTTGAAACTAATTTAAAAAGAAACTTTCTTAATATAATTTTTTTTATTTCTAAGTTTTGAATATGAGAATTAATTAAATGATTTATTACTTTTATCTATTAGACTGACTATCCATTAATATCGATTAATTACTCGATATCCGAGTGTCGAACAAACCGTTTGATTTGTTTTATAATTGATCAAATTCATTTTTTGATTAAGGGTAAAAAGTAAAAAGTGAACAGGCATAAGATAATGTGCAAACAGCTCATTAAAACCGAATCAAGTAAAATTAATAATTCCCAAAACCTTCATTTCTGCTAGCAATAAACCAATTAATTTTGTATTTAAAACCATAATGAAGCACATTGTTTTGAGCAAACCACAGGTGCTAAAAAGCCATCTCCAAATTCTCAAGATTGGAACATGTGTAGAGAGGTATATATCATTGCAATAATTGTACTTGGTATATGGTCCAATTTGCTTATCTTGATTGCATAAAGTGGGAGAAAACGTGAGTCCTTTGGAGATAACCTTATCCCAAATGTACAATATATGCCATTGGATTAAAAAAAAAAAAAGGTATAGATTTGAGGAATGTCAATTTAATATGCTTGCCACATGGCACCATATCAGACATGGGACACATGTTTTTTAGATGCCTTGGAAACAAGTTGCTTTTTTTTTTTTTTTTTTTTTTAATTCTTAGCTTATAATATTTTTGTAAGTGCCTCTATGAGTTGGCCTAAGGGCAACCATTATCCAGAGAGTGGTCCCTAATTGTCACCCCCAATTACAGATTTTGTGGAAAAAGTTGAGTAGCTTGACTCTGGACTCTAAAATTTCAAGGGAAAAAAAAAGAAGAAATTTTTCACCTTCAAATCTGGGATTTTTTTTCAACAATCAATGTCTGAATTTTATCTGATTAATCTTATATAAGTATTGTAGGATCCATTAAAAGATTAGTTATTCTAAATTTTATTTCTTCATTCTCATGATTTAAATCTAAAATCTATAATTAAGAGAGTATAACACCCTACTGTTACACCTCGTGGGTGATTGGATCAAATTTGGGATTTTGTTTAGAGCCGATTGCCAATTGTCTTGAGTTGATTGTGGGAGATGAGAAAATATACGGAAGAATGTTATTTGAATTTAAAAAGTCAAAATTGAGATTAAAATAATAATAATAATAATGTGATGCAATATTATTTACTCATAATTATAATTTTACTTGAAACCTTTTTTTTTTCACTTTATAATTGAGAATATTAAAAAACCATGAAGGGAACAAAAGCCTACATTCCACGACTCTAAATGGATTTTAAGCCTCTGCGAGGGAATTCTATAACTTTAAACTTGTTAAATCTAATGTTAACTATTTTAATTTTTCAAATGTAGTATTTAAATATAAAATCTTCCACTTCAATTGCTAACTATTAAAATAGAAATTCAATTTTTTTTCTAACATGATATTAGATTTATTTCAAAACTCAAGTTAGTATGAAAACGAATGTGATGTGAATTCTTGAAATTTAAGTTAGTATGATGGGGGATGTAACGTTAATTCTCGACTAATTCAATCTTTTCAACATAATATATATACATTTTTATATTAATAATTAATTTTTAACATAGAAATTTGATTATTTTTTAAAAATATCTTGCGAGAATTCTTTGCGTTACGGTCCATCCAGATTGGTTTAAGGGGCAAGTCCAATCCTACTAGACACTTTTTAGCTATTAAATCGGAAAAATTAGCTCACTTTAACTACATTTTAGTGTAAATAATACTACTTGATTTATCTGGAGCCAGCTCGTGTTTATTTGGAGAGTCTTTGGGAGGCAAGAGTATCGACCTTGGTTGGCCACCAAAGATTTGAAGTGACAAAAGATATGGAGACCCCACCAAAGGGTGGATGCATTTTTTCCACATTGCTGCAACCTAACATTCCTTTACAAACCCTATAAAAAGGGCTTATGGTCCAATCCCTTAGTTTCATGGAAAACACAAAGAGCCAAGGCAAAAGCCATAACCAACGCATGGTTTGGTCGCTTTCCCTCAAAGGCTTCTGAATTGTGCCATATACAGAGAGCCCCCATAAAAGGGGTAAAGTTCAAAATCACGTTTTGGATATGGTTTAGACTTGGAGGCACTTGGGGGAGACCGAACAAGCCTTAGTTGAGGAGAAGCTTAAGCAATTTTTTGAAGCACACTGTAGAAAAGGCATCTGGTTGCTCACTCTCCCTCAAGGGCTTCTGGCATTGCATGATTGATGACCCAGTTCATCATATATTGCTTGCTTGAGGTCCTTGGGGAGGGTGGATAAAAAGTTTGCCTTAGTTCTTGATTGAACTTTGAACATGATCAAAGCAAGGCAAGTGCAATTTCTTTCTTTTCTTTTTTTTTTTTTTTTGCAAATTTTTGCTCACTCTCTCTCCCAATGTAAAAAAGTGGGCGTCAAAAGGTGCAGCTCAATGTGCTATGAATTGGTAAATAATGGCCTACATTTTACCTAATTTTCTTATATTTTTACTAGAATATTATGCACTGGTTGCCTCTAAAGAAAGTAAATTATATTTATAAAAAACATTTAATAAAAACCAGTTTTAAGAGGATGAATCAAAGAGAAAAATATGAGAAAATAGAGATGTGGGTGGTTTGGTTATTGAGAATTATTATGTAATTCTTTTGATACATACTTTCAGTTTTAATTTTTTAAATATTTTTTTTATAAAAAATAAAGATATTAAAATTTAAGAGTATATTTGATTTATGTCCTAATAAACTTATGATGAATTTTCAATGCTATTTTTTTAATAGATATATATATATATAATGCCAATTTTATCCTTTTAAATGTTCTATTTAAAAATCAGAATATAAAATTTGGGGTATTTATGACTAAATTTTTAATATCAAATAAAGGGTTTTTATTTTATTAAGAGTATAGATTACCCAAAAATGAATACTTCCAAGGTAAAGTTTCGCTAATAACCCTACTGTCATTCATTTTAATAATTTCAAAAAAAAAAATAAATCAATCTAACAATAGTCATCTGGCTCATATCATATCATTGAAGCATCTCATTTCTTGATTTCTCATTTGCAAGGTTGCATCGCATAAAAAAGTAGATGTCCTTACATTCCTTGTTGTGAGGGCCTCGGCATCCCCACTCTAGAGCCAAGAATACAATAAAACTCAAGAATTAGATTTATTTATTAAATTGAAAATAGTTCGAATTTCTACATAAATTGTCGAATATGCATATACATATACATATTGAACCAAAAAAAAAAAAAAAAGCCCTTGTAACACTATGTTGTAAGATTGGCCTCTGCAAGTCCAAAAAGAGATAAGGGCCAAGTAGGGTTTATCAATTAAAACTTAATAAAAATTGAATCTTCAATCTCCAAGAAAAAAACTTAAATATCCAACCTCAAGAAGATGGTGACTCTCGTCCAAAATTTTTGGAAGAAGAAACATATATATATATATATATAAATATATATATATTTATATAAAAGTTTAACCAATAATCTATAGATCTAATTGCAGTACATTAAATTTCTTTAATTAGAATTTCGAATTCAAATTTTAAAAATAAAAAAACAGATACCAAATATATAAATATATAATTTTAAAAATTATAAGTCACGTTGGTCGTATCTTAAAAGTTATGATCTCGCTCCATTTTAAATTATACTTCAAATGTATGAAATACCTCGTACTCCTCGTACAAATTTCGGTTGAAGGATGAGCTTAATTTTACCCAACAATGAAAATCAGTGAGTTTTAGCTTAAAGAGTAATAGAGTTTATTATTATTATTATTCAAACGAAAAATTGCCAAAAGAAGATGGTATCAATAAAGACAAAAACCAAGGTGTCTAATCAAACGTTGATCGAAACTCCTCAGAGGTAAGTTGTCAATCAGTGGTCGTGGTTTTGTCGTTCTATTGGGAAGAAGTAAATTATGGCTTCTTTCCATTGGAGGTTAAGGTCTGTGCCTTAATACTAACATCATTCGACTCAATATCAAGTGGTAATAATGTAAAAAATAAATTGCGAACAGATACAAAATAAAAAAATATTATATTTGATTTATAAAAATAGAAATAAAATAAAAAATTACCTCATCTTCGTAGAAATTTATTGTTTATATTTTATTTTTATATATTTTTAAAATTCCTATTCTGTTTCGTCTTTATTATTTTTTATCTTGTATTTAAAATTAAATGTTATTTTTTTAAAAACTAATCAGCGTTTAGAATTTTAATTCGATTCGAGTATTATGAGGTTTAATTTAAAAGAATTTTTTTAATGTAATATTTTTTTGATTTAAATTTTAAATATAAAATTAAATTAAACGGTTTAATATGTTTATTTGTTTTTGTGCATAAAATATGATTCGAATTTGAATTTATTATAAGGGTGGAGAGGGAAGTAACATATGAGCTAAGGCTCATTCGCATTGAAATCAGTAGAAGCGGGGAGGATGGCTTTTGTTTTGGGAGGGTGACAGGAAATGGTGGCATGTGAAATGAGGCAGCAATGTCAGGCTGTTGACACTTATTGGCCAACATACATTTCAGGTGTGCTTTAGAACCTTAATACGATCAGAGGTGCTCCAAATGTCTCCCCATTCCTGCCTATCAAATCACATGGCCCTTGCCCCTTATCTCCTTACACAGGAGGAGGAATCTTTGCCTTTGTGGGCCCAGCATGGGCTTAGCTTAGCTTAGAGGGCAAACTTCTGGCCCTCTCGGGTCCAGTTGAACCTATGCCCAGCATTAAAACACTCCGCATTAGAAGAAAAATAAAATGATACTAATAAATCACAACCAAATCAAATTCCCAAATTTAAATTATGCATTGTTATAAAATAATTTTTTGCAACTAAAACGTGTAATGTCTGGTAACCGGGTCGAAAAAAAATCAAATTATTTAGTTTTGATGAATAATATATTTTGATTAACCTATTAAAGATATATTTTTTTAGAAATAGAAAATTATAACACAGATCATGATAATTTTCAAGAGAGAGGCGGTAAAGCCATGCAAAATAAATCATTGAGTCCACACTGGTAAGCCCAATTGAGTTTTCAAGGGTCGGTGACGAAAAATTAAGGTTAATATTAGTTTATATTATTAATAAATTATTACTCAACGGGGGTATAATCCGCTTTTCTTTTAAAAATCTTAAGTTTGAATTTATTCTATGAATAAAAAAAAAATATTAGTTTATATATGAAATTTTTAACAAGAAAATTATTAATATAATAATTGAATTTTTATAAATAATTTTGACAATTATTTTTTATATTTTTAGTAAAATTTTATTTACTCTAATTAATAAAATAAAATATAGATAAAATGAGAGTTTTTTTTTTAAAAATATTTTCAACGCTTTTTCTTTGGGAGTACTAATTTAATAATTGGTACGATTAAAAGTTAAATCCGAGAAGAGAAAGCATGTCCTCATGCAAGAACGTGACTTATAGGAACCTGAAAGAAATGACATATGTAATGGGGCAGTTCAACCTTAATATTTCTTTTATGGAAAATAATATTATGTTAATAACATTTTAACTAAAGAAATTGTGGGTAAGGATTTAACATTTTTTTAAAAATTGATCAATACATATTTCCAGGAACAATTTATTCTTATTCATGAATCATTTTATTTATATAACAATAATTATGGATTTTTTGACATTTTCTTTCTCTCGAAGGGAGAGAAGCGGCAACACAGAGTTGCAAAGACAAGTGGCATAATAGAATTGGTTCTTGACAGAAATAGATCTCAAAATACAGATTATATTGTAATCTTTGCTTTTCACTACAGGCTAGCCAAGTGGGGAAGAATACATAGATAAAACCCCCACAAACCAAATAATGTATCTCACACCCACAACACACTAAGCAAGTTCTTGATTCTTCTCCACAACCCTAACTCCGTTTGCAGATCTGAGAACATTGGCCTGATTTGAGAGAGAGAGAGAGAGAGAGAGAGAAGAGGGGTGGAAACTTAGAAATGTTTTGAAAAGAGGGTAATGAAATGTAGGATAGAGATCAAACCTACCTGATCATCGGTGATTTCAACAGCGAAGCCATCAACAATAACCAAAGATAAAGCCTTCTTGTAGGTGCCAGGCTCGAGCGTAGTTGCCAACAACTCATCATGCTTCTTACTTAGATATGAATCAAGCTCAAGCGATCCTTGCTTTGTTCTACATTGTCAACCAAAAGAAGATAAAAGAAACGAAAGTTGAGAAGAGATTAAGCTACTGAACTTCGAGAAATAATGGAAGAAAAAATAATGGGGGGGGGGGGAGAGAGAGAGAGAGAGAGAGAGGAGAGAAACCAACCTATCAGCGCGAAGCCTTTCATATTCAGGATCAAAATTCATGAAAACAAAGTATTTACTTGCCATTAGATTCCCAACACTTGGTCTATAGGGTTGGGGCAGGTGGGGTTGGGGGGTTGATATATGTTTGAGACTTTCACATGGTAGCCTATTTATACCTAAACCATAGCATGCCCTGAAGTCATCCCCATACCCTAAATTTTGCATTGATAGCATCAACATAAGGGGCTTGTTTATTAAGCAATTTACCTTTGCTAATTAAAACTATGCTTAAATATTATAAAAATAAAAATAAAAAAATAATTAAGAAAAATTAATTTTAATTGTGATTTTTTTCGAATGCCACCTTAGTCTCTCCTAATTATATTTACATGGCTTGAGACAAAGAGTCATTGTTTGAGAAGTACCTAACTGCCCCTCATTTGCGAAGAGAGAGAATCCTTGCAGTTGCAGTTTGCTTTCATCACCTAGGGTTTTGAAACAATGTATTAGAAAAATATTAGCCACACGCTTGTGGTAGGAAAGTCAACACCACATCTACTCTAGATATATATATATATATATATATATATATATATAATTACATAATTACATATGATATGTATTATATGCTTAGAGATAAGATAATGGCTTATGATGACAAGTATTATAGTATTATAGTATTATTTTTTGAGCAAACACGTAATTTTAGTGTATTTTTTATTTATTTTTTATTGATTTGAAATGTATTGCGAATTTATAATGAATTCAAAATTATTAAAATTTTAAATTTTTATTAATATAATGTTATATAAAATTTGAATTATTTAATTTTTATTACGAAATTTAAAATTTCGGATACCGATTATTTATAAAATATATATATAATAATAATAAAAACTTAAGACAATCAAATCAAGTGAGCGAATTGAATGTATTGAGAGTCTCAAGGAGAGTGCTCAATGGGACAATTCAGTGATAATAGTTCCCCTCTCTCGATCAGGTTCGATTCTTATTGTAACAAAAAAAAAAGTCTTTAAGAATACAGTCTGATGGTCACAATTTCTCTCTCTAACTTTAAGATTCAGGGTTTAAATTACTAAAAAAAAAAGTATTGAGAGAATCCTTAATCCAAGTAAAGTCGTGTAGGTTAGGATTGTTTAATATTTTGAAGTCAAAGATGCAATGTCCCAACTCCCAATTAAAATAAATCAAAATAAAAAAAATGAAGAAGACTTGGTCAAATTAAATGTAGGTCTTCCCACATGGGCTCCCATAATGAATGATGCCATTCTTAACCACTACGGCCAAAGTTAAGGTACTACTAGGATTGATTATCAAATGTCTCTCTTCAAAAAGGTAGTCCTCTCCCATGTATTTAATGCAATGGACCATTGCATAATTGAGAGCACAAAATCGTGGTATGATAGTACAAAGGACATTTTTTTTTTTTAAATTTTGAGGTCAGAGTTCAAATCACTCGGTAAAAAAAAAAATATCGTGGTATGGTACCTGTGGGTCTCTCTCTCTCTCCATTCATTCATGAAAGTTTGAATCTTAAATCTAGCATTAAAAAAGACACTTACAAGATTTCTTTATCACTTCACTGTTCTATAAGGACACCTCTCTCTCTCTCTCTCTCTCTCACAGCTGCCCATAATTGAGCTCCTATAACCTTTTGCCTGGCGTTGTGTACTACTAGTACTCAAGATACGTTGAATATATATCCATTGTTGTAAAAGCTTCTTTTTGGTGGTAATGCAATGCCATACAATTTTAAAAAATAAAATAAAATAAAATTGTACATTTCCACTTTTAAGTGATTATGGAATTAATTTAGGAATAATACAAACCCTAATTTAAATAGTTCAATATAGTCGAATACCATTAAAAAGTTCAAACCATTTTTAAAATAACAAAAATAAGGAAGGTCAAACCCTATTTTGTTAAGTCCAAATATAGTTGAATACCATTCTGGAAATCTAGTTTCCAGTACAAAAGACCATATAAATTTCCAAATACTTTGAAATAAGATCGTCCTCATTTTTTAGGCTATTAATCCGTCAAAAATTTAAGTCGAAATCTGATTTTGGGAAAATTACACTCTACCTTATTATATTTGAATATAGTTGAATTATATACCGTTGAAAGATTCTTGAAATTTAATTTCCAATGCAAATGATCTTATATATAAAATTCAGATTTCTCTAGCAAAAAAAAAAAAAAAAAAGTTGTAAAGAATTTAGTTTAGAATGTATAAAATCTTAATCTGTAAACAAAAACTATCTTCATTTCGAGAAAAAGCAATTAAACATGAAAATTGTGGGAATCGAGTTTCTTTTTTTTAACCTAATTATGCCCCAGATGCGTTGATTAATGAGACCTGATAAAGGATGAAAGAAATATGCTATGGAGTTACATTAAATGAAGCCTGAAAACCGCAAGATGAATCAGATTTTAGTAAAAGAGGGGGATTCCTATAGGGACACCTGACCTAAGTGGCAAGGAAGTTTTGCACGAGTGTCTTTTTTTATATCTCATACAATTCATTAAGTAACAAAAAAAATATCTTTATATATTTTTATGGTCTTTATGTAGTCTAAAAAAATGAATAAAAGAAAGGGGAGGGTTCAAAAAGAGATATTTTAATCTTGGGATTGGGGGGCCCCGGGGGGAGGGGGTTTACTAATTAAGGTCACAAATTTCCGGAGCAAGACATGCGAGGTTTAAGTTGCAAGTGACACTTGAATGTTATTGTTGGAAGAACAAGTGGGTGAGGCAACGCATAAGGGTTTGGGACCATGTGTTTAGGACACTGACCCAGTTCATTGGTCCAACCACCGCCACCACCATGTGAACCCAACCTCAATTTTCCAAGGTAAAATGAGCATTTGCTTTTGGGTTTCGGTAACAATTCACAATTCCCACTGTAAAATTTAGCATGACACAATGATGTTTGCACCATCATGTATACAAGCCGAAACTTCTTGTCATGGTTTGGACATTGTGTGAATTAATAATAACAATAATAATAATAACGAAAGACTGAGGACATGGAACGGAAGAGGGAGAAAGGGAAAAATATCAACTTGGGGAGCTGTCCTTTGTGAGAGGTTGTGCACGTGTGGTGGAAATACGACGTGTCATGCTATAAATGGATAAAAGAAAGAAGAAGAAGGAAGGTAGAGTAAATTACATATTTGGTTCTTAAATTTTGTCTAATTTTTATAAATTAATCCTTACAGTTAGGAATGCTATCTTGTGGTTTTTAAACTTTCAAAAGTGTAACGAGTTGGTCATTTCGTCATTGACGGTGACAACCTGAACGTTAAGTGATGACGTGATATTTTACATGGCTATACGAAAGTTGATGTGTCAAGACCAAATCAGCACCTTCAACACCTCATTCGGGCACGTCAGCATTTTGCTAATGTGGCATTACCGCGCTGTTATTTTGCTGACGTGGCACTGCCACATCAGTAAAAAATAATTTAAAAATCCATTTTCTCTCTCATCTCCTCCCATATTCTATATCTTCTCACCTCTCTCCCTCTCTCTACCGAAAATAAATAATCCAAATCCCAGTCGAACGCGAACCCACGGAAGCCATGGCTGTGGTTGCCACCCACGGAAGCGAACCCATGGAAGCCGCTGTAGTGGTGGCAAGCAAAGCCACTTCTTCCTCCCGCCTCAAGAGATGATGGTCTTGGTTGCAAACCGCCATTGTAGTAGCTACAACCACCATTCCTACCACAGGAAACCGTCCTCTGCTTCTATGATTGAAGTTCAGAACCTCGATTGCGGCATCCACTATGGCGGAAGGATGCTGCAGTAGCCACAATCGAGCCTTTCAGTGCACTCCGCGATGGTAATTCAAATAACCTATGAGACACAATCGAGCCTTTTAGTCACCAAACCCTAAAACCCCAATTGAAAAAACCACAATTCCTTTGGTCACCAAACCCTGAAACCCCAATTGGCGTGATTTCGCGTTTACTAAACCCTAAAATCTCAATTTCCTTCGGTCACCAAACCCTAAAATGATAGCAATCATTGTGATTTCGCAATCATACAAACCATGCTCATGCCCATTTCACAATCATCGTGACTCCTTCAGTCACCGCACATGCCTATCTCTTAGGGTTTGAATGCTCGCGATCATCATGATTTCGCGTTTAAATGCTCGCGATCACCAAGGGTTTTTAGAGTTTCTTGGGTTTGAGATTCAAAGGATTTGATTTCAAACACTAGAGAGAGAGAGAGAGAGATCCTCTCATTCTAGTGTAATTTACTTGCTCTTTTTTTTGGTAGAGAGAGAGAGAGAGGAGCAAAGATAGAGAATGGGGGGAGAGGAGAGAGAAAAGGGATTTTTAAATTATTTTTGCTGACGTGGCATTGCCACGTCAGCAAAATGACAGTGCGGGAATGCCACGTCAGCAAAATGCTGACGTGGCTGAATGAGGTGTTGATTTGGTCTTGACACATCGGCTTCCGTATCGTCATGTAGAATGCTACGTCACGTCATCACTTGACGGTTAGGTTGACATCATCAGTGACGGAATGACCAATTCGTTACATTTTTGAAAATTTGAGAACTACAAGATAGTATTCCTAATTGTAAGGACTAATCTGTGAAATGAGACAAATTTTAGGGACTGGATATGTAATTTACTCAAGGAAGGTAAGTGTGGGGCAGTAGAATAGACACGTGAAGAGAAATGACAGCCATCAGGATAAGGTGGGCCTCTCTCCCCTTTTATCTAACACCCGTTCTCCGAAGAATTATTATTATTATTATTATTATTATTATTATTATTATTATTATTTTATTTTATTTTATTTTATGTATTTTATTTAATCATATATTTGTATTTAATATAAATGATTATTACTATGTTCAGTCTACTTAATAATTTGTCCCTTATATTAAGTCTACTTTAATAGGATTTTTTTTAAAAGATTTATCCTTGATTAACAACTATAATAATATTAGTTGTTAATTAAATATATTAGGATAGTTGTTGTTATAAATATTTTATTAAATTTGTAATAAATGATTATATTTAAATTAAATATTTTATGAATAGAAAATTTCAAAATTTAAGCTATCCCAAAAATATTACCTCAATTTCCAAAATAAATTTTTTTTTTTTGGTTCGGATTAATTTCCAAAATAATAAGAAGCACATGATGGTCCCTTTCGAAGAACAGAAAAATGTTTTTTTTTTTCAAAATAATATTACCATTAAAGTATGAGGTAAAGGAAAAGGATGCTTCCCTAGCGAGCCAGATCTAAATGTAAGAAGGCAAAATCCACAAGAATATATATATTTTATAAATAGGCTTGGTCTTGGGCTCGGCTTGGGTTTTGTTAAGGAGAAGAAAGCCCGCTTCGTAATCCAAAATTCAAAATTAGAAAGCAGCCGGCCTGACCAACAACCATTTTACAGCCTGGCATGAAAATTATTAGGCCCATACATACCTTCATTGGGCTTCGAACTTCATTCAACCCCCTTCGAACTTCATTCAACCCCATACCAAAATTGTTATTCTCAATTAATTCTATTCGAGCTAACTATCGGGTCTAGGTCTAAGTTACAAACACTTTTTTTTAATCATTTCTAAAATTTGAATCCGAGAACTTAGTAAAATGAATTCAATACCCTTAATCTCAATTGTTATCATGAGAGGGAGGAAAATTTAAAAAAAAAAAAAAATTTTGTCAAGCAATCAGCTGTAATAAGCGCACCCTATTTGTACAATGCCACAAAATATCCTATATAACAACATGATTGCTCTGTCTATTGCTCAATACATCATTAAGAGCTAAAAGTATTTGTTTTATATTAGGCCTTAGGCTCTGCTAACCTGTTTGTGCATGCCAAACCAATGTCCAGAACCACCAAAGCCCTCTTCCTCTCTTTACCTACTACAGGAAATTCAAAAAAAGGAAGCACCCCCCTCTCTTATCTCACTTCTCTTCTCAAGCAAACAACTTCTCATCCTCTGAGCCTTTTGTCCTCCTAAAATATCCAACACCATCATCCCAAAATTGTGTATGTCACTCTTTTGAGAGAGATGGTCCATGTATATATCTTGGCTTTTTCTTCACTGCGGTGTCCCCTCCCATCCGGTTCAACCCTCTCCGCCACTTGAGTGTAGCCATAGTCTGATAATTCTGCAGTAAAGTCGACCTTGATCATTACATTGGAGGATTTGATGTTGCCATGCACGTTCAGTTGCAGGCGTTTCTCTTGTGAAGGAGATTGAGAATGAATGAAGGCTATTGCTCGAGCGATGTAGATGATTATCACGAGTCTCTGATTCCAATTTAGACAAGTATGGCCAGCTTTTCTTGTACCTATTAATTCAACAACAATGTTAGAAGGATTAAACGAATCTAAGAAGCTCATGAAACAAACATTGATTAGAAAATAATCAAAACATACTTATATCTCATCACGCACAATATTTACGTAATTAGACATAAAATATACTTTAGTTAAAAAGCGTCATTTGTGTTGGAAAGTATTGGTTATTAACGATATGTGCAACGCAAGTAGGTGACTATCGATACTTCCTATATACAATTGTTCTAAAATAATTAACCTAGAATACCTGCAAAGAACAAAAATCCAGATTCTGGTGAAAACTACATCTATATATCAAAGGTTTAGCCAAATTATTCCACGTGCATTTTATTTTATTTTTTTATTGATTTTCACAATAGAAGCTTGCAACATACTAATCATTTTTCTTAATGATTTTTGAACATTCTGATTCTCGAGTAGTTTTGTTAAATTATTCATGAAACAAAGAGTTTAGCCTCTACTAATAGTAAATTTATCCAAAAAAAAAAAAAATACTAACATTTTTTGATGATTAAGCTAAAGTTTTCTCATATTTATTTGTAACATATTTTGATCTACCAAAATATACGTTGAATATCATTTTTATACAATAATCTAGCTAATTAGAATATGTTGAAGACTAATCAATATCATAAAGCTACCTATTCCACTCTACAGCTACTGGAATTTTCTGCCAAGATTCTCGAAAAATTAAAATTTTGAAACAAAATATTGAGAGAGAGAGAGAGAGAGAGAGTCTGCGAGCTTACCAAGAAGAAGTCAGAAGAGTCCATGGGGTCGAAAGAATAGCTTAGTGGTAACAACCCCTCCTCTAATCTTATAATCCAGATTTAAAATTCTGCATAACCCCAAAAAAAAAGAGAGAGGAAGCCCATGGGATAATAATCACAAATGACGAACTTAATGCGTTTGGCATACAAATATGCAGTGACAGAAACAAGATACGCGCAGCGAGAGCTAATATCCGCCAAGTGCTCGATTCTCCTTCCAAACTCTTTCTTCTTAACACTCAATTTCCTAAACCTCTTCACAGCACAAATTTTTCCCTCCAACAAAACAACCTTCTCAGTGAATCCTAATGGACTCTCACCCATCACACAAACCGAAGACCTCAACACTGCTCGAAGTGTAGGAACAAACATGATCCTAGCTTCCTCCTCGTCGTGGTCATGAACATGAGCATGATCATGATCACCACCACAACAAATGTCGGTTTTCTTATTCTGATGATGTTGGTGACAGATTATATTAATGGCTTGATTGTCCACGAACCCCACGATGATGTCATCGTACTCATGATGGATTGAAGCCGACGATTTGATGCTGTTGCTCCCACTCCTCCTTTCTTCATTTTTTTTTTTTTTTGGTAAGTCCTTTCTTCATGATTTAGGCTCCATTTTGGTTTTGTGAATGCTCTTGATAGCATGTTTTGGGGAGAGGGAGAGAGACAGAATATCGTGGAGGGTTCATTATAACATTTGTGAATTATTTTTGTAGTTGTTGTTATTGTTTATTTATTTTTTAAAGTTTGACCTGTGTACTGCCTTTCATGATTTATAGGTTGCATCAACTGAGGGTTAGTCTTTAGTTTTGCTTTCAGTTTAATTTCCGGACGGTTCCAAATTGGAATCCATTGATATTCCCCTCAAAACCTTATTGGTTGATAAACTAAATATAAATATTATGTTTCAATTTTATTTGTTCTGTTAAAGGTAGATTCGGGATACTTTCGGCGACCCATATTTCATCCCAACCATTTATATGTCATTGTCTCTTGACCTAGGACAACTTAATAAGGTCAAAATGGGGGGGGGAGGGGAGTACAATATCGAAATTTGAAGAGAATGGCAAATAATGGGTATTTAAATGACAAAGTTGCCATAATTGGTGTCGAATCGCCATTTTGGAGAGACATGATACTTTTTGTGAAAATTTGTTTTTATTTGGTTCTTATATTTTGTTAGGGAATAATTATTATGTATCTCATTTTCTAAATTTAGAAAACCCTAGTTAGAACTATATATACTCTTTATGTGTTTTGTTTAACAAAACAATCATTTTTGTCAATTATTAATAAAATTGTCCCTAAGAGTTATCCCAAGATTGACTTGGTGGATTTCCCTCAAAGAAGGGGAAAAAAAAAAGATCGGTGGTGATGGGACGTGGTTTTAGGCCTAACCGGAGAGATCAGCTTTTGAAAGGACCATAAGAAAGATCCATAAATGATGGCTACCAATTGATCTTCAAATATGATTATCTATCAAAGGGTCTCACTCACCCAGATCTCCTGAACGATAGAATCTCAATCATCCCGCCAGCCGAACATGATTCGTCAAGTAAAAGTAACCGTCCCGATCGAGCATTTAACCGTCGGTCCTTCAAGCGAATGAGTTCAAAAGACCCTTCATCGGTTGAACAACCGATCGATAGGCAACGGCTCTAATGACTCTGGAATGTCAAAATATCCTAACGAATCATATTTTTTATTTGAGAGCAGTCTCTTTAGGATCTTTCAATTAAAATAATGATCCCACCAAAAAACAAAAGTTTTCCAAATGATGAGAATCATAATCAATTTGAAATATTGAATCTCTGAGATTTTCGGATCGGCTTGATAAGGAAAGTAGGGTTAAAACACTTCAGCGGTGCACGACTCTTACAGGTATAAAGCATCCTAAATCCTTCAAATCAGGTACACTCTCTTGGCCTCACACATTAGGCACTCGAATTACAGGGAATCACTCCTTGAACTCTCAGTCTGTTTCTATCTCATTCGAAAACCGCTCTTTCAAACTTGAGTATCAGAATCTCCCCGCGGAGCACCCTCTAACGGTTTTTGCAGGTACTACGCTCTCTCAACGGCAATTGTTCAAGTCTACAAGGAGTCGGTATCTATAGAACCATAACTCACTTTCAACAAATTGGCGCCGTCCTTGGGAAATAAACTGAATTTTTGAAAACTTGTGACGATGTCTACTATGATCACCCCCAGCGCAGTGCCAGCCAAAAGAAGAAGACCAGTCATAGGTTTTGATGATGATGATTTGTCAGGGGTAGATTTCCGTCGTGACGACCATATAGTCATTACCCTCAAGATAGAATCTCACACCATGAAAAGAGTTCTTATTGATCAGGGGCCTGACTACGATCTCCTCACTTAGAACGCCTTCTGCAGAATGGGTCTCGACCCGTCTCGACTCTTGCTGCCTATCGGGTCCCTTAGAGAACTCTCAGATGAGCCCACCTATCCCAAAAGTATTATCCACCTTCCCGTGACCCTCGGAAAACCCCCCCAATCAGGTACAAGACACATGAAAGTGAAGTTTAAAATACCGTAAAGGGTAGCCACCATACGTAGCAATCCTGATCTTTATATCCTTTTGCGACTCAAGACGCGCAAGAAGTTTTCCCAATCGATGTCCTAGAACCTACGGAAGACACCGAGCCAAAATCAAAACCTAAGCCAGGCGAAGAAACGACTGAGATCCCTTTAACAAGCGACCCTAGTCAAACCGTTTGGATATGGACTAACCTATCACCTTCCTTGCGAGAGGCCTTCGTCCCTTGTCTACAACGACATTCCAAAGTTTTCGCCTAGACCCCGGAAGACATGTCAGGCATAGATCCATCCGTCATAACCCATAGACTAACAGTCAATCCTATTTCAAACCAGTGAGACAGAAGAAGAGGGTATTCACTCTCGAACAATCGTCATACAAGAAGAGGTTCAAAAACTGCTAACGGTTGGGTTCATTTGGAAAGTCAAGTATCCCAAGTGATTAGCTAACGGGATCTTGGTGAAAAAGACCAATAGCAAATAGAGGATGTGTGTAGACTTTACTCATCTAAATAAAGCATATTCGAAAGATAGTTATCCACTCCCTAATATCGACAAACTCATAAACAACTTTTTGGGATACCGGGTCTTGAGTTTCATAGACGTCTATTCTGGTTATAATCAGATCAGAATGATACCCGAGAATGAAGAAAAGATCAACTTCATCACTGAGTTCGGCATATATTATTACCAGGGCATACTGGAGTCACTTTCCAACGGCTGGTCAATAAAGTCTTCAAATACCAGCTAGGCAGGAATGTTGAAACCTATGTTGATAACATGCTAGTCAAAAGTGTCACTGTAGAAGCCCATGTAGCAGATCTTGAAGAAACCGTCCAGATATTGGAATGGTACAACATGCAGTTGAACTCGGCGAAGTGTAACTTTGGGATCGCTTCCGGGAAATTCCTAGGCTTCATGATCATCGATCAAGGGATAGAGGCCAACCCTGAGAAGATACAGACGATATTAGATATGACGCCTCCCCACTAAATGAAGTGCAACGTCTAGCTGGACGGATAGCGGCTCTAAACCGATTTATGTCCAGGGTCGGCAAGAAATACAATCCCATATTCGAAGCACTGAAGAGGTCTCGACGGTTTGAATGGATATCTGAATGTCAGGCAGCATTCGAGTGACTGAAATAATACCTGACGAAGCCACCACTACTTTCGCGACCTATCCTTGGGGAAGAACTTTATCTATACTTAGCTGTCTCCGAACAAGCACTCTATATTAGTAGGATACTAAAGGAGTCCGAGGTCAAATACCGACCGATCGAGAAGATAGTCTACGCCTTAGTCATTTCAGTAAGACGCCTTCGGCGATACTTTCAGACCCATACCATCGTGGTGTTCACTGATCAACCTCTGAAACAAATCCTCCAAAAGAGAGACACTTCCGGTCGGCTTATCAAGTGGAGTGTGAAACTGAGCGAGTTCGATATCCAATGCCGACCGTGACAAACGATAAAGGGTCAAGCACTAACCGATTTCATTCTCGAATGTACTTCGCCTACGACGTCCGAAGACCAACCTCCCAACCTTCAAGAAGAATGGATGAACCCAGAGTGAACCATTCATGTTGATGGATCATCAAATTCCTCAGGAAGTGGGCTGGGCTTATACTAGTAGGACTAAACAATTTCAAGGCAGAATATGTCATTTGATTCGATTTTTTGGCCACCAACAACCAAACAGAGTACGAATCCTTACTAACAAGTCTTCGAATTACCATTGACATGGGGGTACGAAACGTTAGGGTATTCACGGACAGCCAGTTGGTCATGAAACAAATCGATGGGGTCTATGAAACCAAAGATCTAGTCATGGCTAAATATTTGAACAAATTGTGAGAGACGATGGAACAATTGGACAAGGTTGACATCCAGCAAATCCCTCGTTCGAAGAATACACGGGCTGATACTTCATCGAAGTTGGCTAGTTCCAATTCAGTTACTTCTAACCGAACGGTGTACATCGAAAGTCTGTCGTATCCCAGTATCGACGAGCCCAAAGAGGCTCTCTCTATCATCAGTCTCCTAGTTGAAAAGATCTCATAAAATAATATCTAAGACATGACCGCTTGCCAGAGTCCCCAAAAGAGGCAATGAAACTGAAGCGAAAGGCAGCACACTACGCCATAATTGATGGAATTCTTTACCGAAAATCATTTACTCACCCTTATTTGTGGTGCTTAACTCCTGAAGAAGGGGACTATGACCTCCGGGAGATCTATGAGGGGATCTACAGTAATCACCTGGGCGCTCGAAATCTAATTTATAAAACCCTTCGTCAGGGGTACTACTGGCCAACCATAAAGACCGATTCTGATAACTACATAAAACGATACGACAAGTGCCAATACTTCTCTTTATTGCCTCAACTGCCTTCCATTGAGCTCAACCCTATATCTAGCCCCTGACCTTTCGCTCAATGAGGGATGGATATTCTTGGGTTGTTTTCCCCAGCCACACTGAAGCGAAAGGCAGCACACTATACCATAATTGATGGAATTCTTTACCGAAAATCATTTACTCACCCTTATTTGTGGTGCTTAACTCCTGAAGAGGGGGACTATGTCTTCCGGGAGATCTATGAGGGGATCTATAGTAATCACCTGGGCGCTCGAAATCTAATTTATAAAACCCTTCGTCAGGGGTACTACTGGCCAACCATAAAGGCAGATTCTAATAACTACGTAAAATGATACGACAAGTGCCAATACTTCTCTTTATTGCCTCAACTGCCTTCCACTGAACTCAACCCTATATCTAGCCCTGACCTTTCGCTCAATGAGGAATGGATATTCTCGGGCTGTTTTCCCCAGCCATAAGGCAGCGAAAATTTCTCATAGTAGCAATCGACTATTCACCAAGTGGGTAGAAACTGAGCGTTTAGCTCTGATCACAGCAGCAAAGGTTCAATCATTCGTATGGGCTCATATTGTCACCGAGCTCGGTGTACCGTATGTCCTCATCACAGACAACAGGAAACAATTCGACAATAAACACTTCCGGGAGTTTTGCTAAAAATTCGAGATTCAACATCGATTTTTATCGGTCGCTCACCCACAAACTAACGGATTGGCTGAGATAACCAACCGAATGATCCTACAAGGATTAAAGATGATGCTAGATGACGCTAAGTGATAGTGAGCCAAAGAGGTTTATGGTATCCTTTGGTCGTATCGCACTATACCCCGAAGGGCAACGAGAGAAATACCGTTCAGTTTAACTTACAGAAGTGAGACAGTCATACCCGTGAAGATAGGTATTCACTCACTTTGGGTAACTCAATACAACGCTTGGCACAACGAACGTATTCTGCATGAAAGACTGGACTTGCTCCCAGAGTTACAAGAATCCGTATCGGGACGAATGACGGCCTACCAGCAACAGATGACATGGTATCACAATCGTAGAGCTAAGAACCGAACATTCAGACCCGACGAACTAGTACTAAGGAAGGTGAAAGCTACTGGTCAACCCCAGCCTGGGGGCAAACTTGCTCCTAATTGGGAAGGACCATATCGAGTACGTTCCGTGATCCGATCGGGAACTTATCATCTCGACAATCTAGACGGATCGGCAGTGTCTAGGACCTGGAACTTAGAAAATCTACGCATATACTATCAGTAAATTTCAGAACTATCCAACAGTTAGAGAAGTCAGCCTAGAGAAAATCAAGTGATTTCTCCTATCACTCGGAGGGAGTCACCTAGATCCTATCGTTCGTACGCGTCGTCAATATGAGATGGAACTCCCCGAATGGGTGGACGCGGCCCCCTTATCTAAAGATTTTCTATCGCTCGGAGGCTTTAAGTCGCCCAAATCCTATCGTTCGTATGCGTCGTTAATATGGAATGGAACTCTCCGAACGGGTGAACGCGGCTCCCCTATCTAAAGATTTCCTATCGTTCGGAGAATCTAAGTCGCCCAACTCCTATCATTTGTACGCGTCGTCAATATGAGATTGAACTCTCCGAATGGGTGGACGCGGCCCCCTATCGCTTGGAGGACCAAGTCACTCAGTCCCTATCGGTCAAACATATAAGAGATAGAGTTTTTTGAACAAATGAGCGTGATTCCTCAACTTAACTACTGAACGACTGGCGGCTCAAAAGACTGGTATTACTCAACATCTCAGTATGGAGCTTGAAATCAGAAACGGATCTACTATGACGAGAATTGAAGAGAAACACATCACCATAAAAGAGAACAAAGACGAAATTCAAGTAAAGCATGACTTTTTATTCATCCTTACGTAAGAGATACATTCGGTTACATGAGTATGCATACAAATCCTTAGGCCAGACCGACTACGCCTAGAAGTACATAGCAGGGTCACTCAGAAATACAAAAACCCTAGTCCCTACGCTGGAGAGTACAAAAATAAATGTTGTGCCAAGGGTAGGAGAAGCCGAACTCGAGTTTTGCCACCCCCAAACAACCTGAACCTAACCTATCAATCCAAAAAATGGTACGAGAGACATCCCCACTGCATTTAGATGATGGAGACGAACCCGGACAGATCATCCAAGATGGTACAAGATGTACCCCTGTTGGTGATAGACGATCTCACCATGTCACCAAATAACCGCCGACATAATGAGATCTCATTCCGGTGGTCTCCTTCCTTAATAAGATCTCATTCAAGCAAAAGTTACTCGAGCCCTAAGGTTTCGTATACAAAAATGCCTCACAATACAACTTTTGAAAAGTAGCCACTCTCGGTAAAACTCTCGAAGAGGAAGAAAAACCCCCAATTCTTTACAAAAGAGAACAAGTACCTGATGTAGCTATTTATAGTAGTGGAGATGCAAGCCCTAATTAACTCAGGAAAGGTGAAGCGGATAAGCGGGAAGAGCCTGTCATAAATGGAGAAATAAGTTGTCTTTAATTCCCCAAGAAGAAGTCATTTCCGATAAGACATACCTGCGTTTGTGGCAAAAAGGTGGAATGGATTAGGACGAACCTGGCATTCCTATGTTTCCGTAAAGTATTAATCACGCTTCACCCTAGTAAGTGTCTACTCATGGCGCTCCTCTACCAAGAAGTCCATGAGTCAGGGACAAATGATAGGACGTGGTCCTAGGTCCAACTGGAGGGGTTAGCTCTTGAAAGGCCCACACGAAAGGCCCACAAAGGACGGCTACCGATTGATGTTCAAATATGCTTATCTATCTAAGGGTCTCAGTAGTCTAGATCTTCCGAACGATAGGATCTTAGTCGTCCTGCCAGCCAAACATGATTCGTCAAGCAAAGGTAATCGCCTCGATCGGGCATTGAACCATCGGTCCTTTAAGCGAACGAGTCTTAAAGACCCTTTATGGATCGAACGACCGATCGATAGACAACGACTCTAACGACTCTAAGGGAAGGTCAAAGTATCCTAACGACTCCTACTTTCTATTTGATAGCAGCATGTTTAGGATCTTTCAGTTAAGAAAAAGATGTCATCAGAAAACAAAAGTTTTCTAAAAGATGAGAATCATAATCAATTCGAAATATTGAATATCTAAAATTTCCGAATCGGCTCGATAAGGAAAGTATGGTTGAAGCATTTCAGTGGCGTACGACTCTCGCAGGTATAAAGCATCCTAAATCTTTCAAACCAGGTACGCTCTATTAGCCTCACATATTGGGTACTCGAATCACAGGAAATCACTCCCTTTAGCTTTCAGTCTGTTTCTATCTCATTCGAAAACTGTGCTTTCTGACTTGAGCGTCGAAGTCTCCCCACTGGAACACCCTCCGACGGTTTTTGTAGGTACTACGCCCTCTCAATGGTAACTGTTCAAATCTACAAGGAGTCAGCATCTGTAGAATCATAACCCACCTCAAACAGGTGAATTCCAAGCTTTACGACACTATAGCTTGACAAGTAATAGCCTACTCAAGCATGTTCTTCACTTCTCTTATTATTATCATCCATAACCCTATAGGGTTTTGTGATTGATATTAACCATTTGATGGGTTCTTACTTTTCTTGTTTTGTATTTGATCGTTAGCATTTAGAAATTTGATTAATTTAATTCGATTAATTGTGAGATTTAATTTAAGGGAATGACTCTCGAGACGTATGTTTTTCTATTTTCAATACTCAAATTATATATTTTGGTTAAGAGAATTTATCTTATGATCCAGATTTTGTTGTTTGGGATCTTACTCTTCTGCACCACTTGTTCATACCCCATTATTTACCCAAAGAAAAAAATCATGTGCACCTCTCATATAACTTTCCGTAAGGGTATAAGAGGAATTTGATATTTTTCTTCTTATGATAATAATATTGAACATACTTTCGAATTTTGTAAAAATATTTCTAAAGTTGGCTCGTGCTCGTGCAAAAAGACATGTACTCGTTGAGTTTTCCAAAAGGGAGAAATCTAGACATTTCCCATTGTCGAGACCTGGTTAGTCGACGCTTAAGATAATATCAAAAAAATATTTCATAATGAATGAAAACTAGGGGTATGGAAGAGTGGGCTATACCTATACCCATGCGCGAAGACAAGGGGCGCAAGGGCTCAATTGGGCCCCCATCATTTTTTTGCCCCTTTAAAAGCTCTGTTAGTTAATGAATGAGATATAATAATTATTTTTATGATCATAAGAAATACAAAATAATTATATTAGTTAATGAGAGAAAAAAAACACTTGTACACTTTAAATTATTTAGAATATTAAAAATCATGTTTGGATCAAAACAATTTGTTAATAATAATTTTTTATTTCTCATGATCAATAAATTAAAAATCATAAAATACCTCTTTATCTCCATGGGACGATATCGCTCGCTTGTATGTGTGCGCTTTTTTTTTTTTTTTTTTAAATTAAAGGAAGAAGAAGAAGAAACAAAGGAAGAAAGAAAGTTTAGTGAAAAGTTCAATCATGATTTTCTATTCCTCTTTCTGCTGCCAATAATACGAGAGGGCGTCCACAAAATCAAATTGAAATGGAGGGAAGCCAGACCCACCGACACCAGTTGTTTCTCTGTTACGTACGCACTGATGTCAATCCTTGGGTCAACCACCGAAGGCGTATTTTCTTCATACATTCGTTTTTGTTTTTGTTTCACACCACATCCCAACTTTTCAATCCATCCCCACCACCACACCAGGACTTTCCAAAATAATACACCACCACACCAGATATAACTTGGACCCACTATTTCTTCATACTGCAATGACCAATTTTAAGAGAAAAAGAGACATTCTATGAATAGAAGTTTTTAGAGAAGTTTATAAGAGAAATAAGGAACATTCATTTAAGAAGAAAAAGAGCAAATAGCATAAAGAAACACTTTTTCGTTTAGAATTCCTTGTTCGAATGGGACTCCAAATGACAACCCAAATCATGACTACAAATTTTAATTAGTTTTTTTAGTGTAACATTTAGGTTCATTTGTTAAACAAATCAAATTTGAATATAAACTTGTCTGTATGAATAATTTCATTCCAATCTCAGATTCAACGATTTGAATGGGCTGAATTTGAATAAAATTCTCAAACCCATCAAGAATAAGTCTTATCCAAGCTCAGCTTATTTAAAATTAATTAAATAAATAAAAGTACTTACCTCAATAAATAAATAAATCAAAACTATTACTAGAACATTTCATTCGGCATTTTTGAAAGAATTAAAGTTGAACTAAACTAAAATTAAATAAAATTTTTAATATAAAATCTATTTAAAGAATAATAATTTTAATTATTTTATTAAAAATATTATATGGTAGGTCACCGTGTTATTTTTTATTTTTTGGGTACAAGATGCTTTTTTTTTTTTAAATATGTAATTAAACGATATCAAATAAAAAAAAAAACACAAAAACGAAAAAATTCTATCGTCGCTTGAACCGTTATATCACCGTGTTAATTCAAAGGGTGAAGATTAAAATATCAAGCGAATGAGCAAGAAGTAGTGATACTCACGTCGATCGAATCTTTTATTAAAAAATTCCCCCAAAAAAAAAAGAACTTATCGTACGGTTATTCTCTCTAATTTGGATAGTTATGAATAACTCCAATTAAGTAATACAAGAGCTTAAAAGGGGCATAAATGGAAGTGGAGGGCAGACCGTGTGAAGCCAACAAAGTCAAACCTGATGTAGCTGTCCTGTCGTGTATGCCGAAACCTCAAGCGACTATCGAAATCCGACCTTCACGGGCTCAGTCCTTCGTTGGTCCAATCACGTGGGTGGTAAACCCTTCTCCCCTACCCGCTGCCCGCTCTTCACTAGGAAAACACCACCACTCCTCCTGCCCCTCCTGCCCGAACATCCCCTTCCCTTTTATAAATTTCAAACCCGAATCAGGCCTCTCTCTCCATCCGCCCTAAAACCAGAGCAAGGAAAAAATGGCTCGACTTGCCGTCACTGTTGCCGTTATCTTCTTCGTGCTCGTCCTCTCAAATGCTCTTCCTCCGTTAGATTCACCGGAAAAAACCGACAGGTCAGTTCTTCTCCTGCCCAGCGAGAAAACCGAGTCCGAACCCCAAAGGGTCATCGAGGCGAAACCCGTGTCTGAATCAACCACCACCGAAGAAAAACTACCGGAAAGATCTGATTCCGATGTAAATCCAAACGACGATCTTCGAGAAATGGAAACGAATACCTTTGAACTGACGAAACCGTTTGCGGTTATCAGTTTCCGTCCGATTAACCGTCCCTACTTCCATCTCAGACGTCAGTTTCCGTTCCGTTTCCCTCACCGGTGCCATCATGGACACATCCGCGGTGGCCGGATGATTCCGCCTCGTATGGCAGCTATGCCCAAGCGCGAGATCTCTTTCGGAGACGACATGATGGTTTCCTCCGGAAAAAGTCTGAAACGCGAGGTGTCGTTCGGGAACGACATGATTCTGTCCTCAGGCGAGAATTCGGATTTCCATCCGGAATTCCACGGAGGGGAAGAAGAGCGTCAGATTCCGGCGAAGAAAATGAGGTTTAACTTCCACGACCATGATATTAGAGAGAAGAGGGGGTTTCCGATGAAAAGGGACGAATTTGAGAATTCCGAATTCCATCCGGAATTCCGCAGCGAAGAAGAGGAAGAACAGCGTCCGATTCCGGCACAGAGAATGGGGTATCATTTCCAGCACCATGATATCAGAGAGAAGAGGGGTTTTCCGATGAAGAAGAGTGAGGAGTTTGAGAATTCCGATTTCCATCCAGAGTTCCAGGGCGGAGAAGAAGTAGAAGAGCGTCAGGTTCCGGCGAAGAGGATGAGGTTTCCGTTCCACCACCATGATATTACAGAGATGAGGGGATTTCTGATGAAGAAGAGAGGGGGGTTTGATATGATGCCACGTCATCATCCCCATCACCATGGCCATCATCATGATCATGATTTCCCCAGTGAGGAGAGAGAAGAGATGGGAGAAAGGGAGGGATTCATGATGAAGATCCGCCAGTTCTTGAACCGCTTTTAGAGGAGCAATTGCGAGTATCCAAAGTATTTTTGCGTGGGCTTCCTTACACTACAGTGCTGTGATATGATTCAATTTGGCATCCCTGAGTGATGTAGGATAAGATTATCAGTGTTGAGAATCATAGGATTTCAATATGTTAGTTTCGATCTTCGGTAGTATCCCTTCAGTATCAATACCCACGATCGCGACTATGATTTCTGTAGAATAATAATAGAATAATCATGTTATACATGTATACATCTATGTAGAGCCTGTTACTTATATATAATGAGTTTTTTCAACTTTGTACCACTTCGGAAGAACATCTCCCAATATAGCCCAATGCGCACGAGCAGGCCTCCCTAAACATGCCTGTGTGCGCTCTAGCTCTGCACACTGGCATGTAGCAATGGAATCCTGAATTTAACCGAGTGATTTGAAAAATCTTATGCTACCGGTAGATTGAAGAAGGCAAGAAAATGTTGGCAACTTGAACTAGGGAACCTCCATAGAATAAATAATACAAATAAGTTCATAAGAATTTTATTTGGATGGACATGAAAGAAATTCACCATCTCACACAGGAACAGAGCATGTACCAGCGACGTGGGTGCTGGTGAGTTCAGAACAAGGCCAGGGGCTTACCTTGAGTGAAGATCCACTAACATCGGCACACTGCCATGGGGAAGTTCCTGGCTTTGTCGGACCATGAAGGTTGACGTTATCTAGACAAATAGAGGTAAAAGGGGAGTTCTTTATACCGCGGATTAGGCCAGGTTGCAGAACATTTACGCCCCAAATGTGCGTCATAGTAATACCTGTGACGGTTGGGAGAGCATTGGGATCATACTTGTCATCGGGGTGATCTCCAACATCGCCTGCAATCTTAATTCCTTTACGTGCATTCTCCATGTAGACCTCAGAGAATGTAAGGTTTTTTATAAGTCCTCCCCTTCCGATGTTTGTTTTCACATGAATGCCTACTCCCATGTTATAGAGGTTAATGTTCTCAGCCAAGACATCCTCCACACCTCCAGAGGTTTCGCTGCCAATAGCTATTCCAGAAAAGGGAGATGATCCTGTTAATCTCCTGATGGTGATCCCGTAGCTGGGACGGCCATAAGCAATCCCATATTCATCCCATCCACTTTTCACCGCAACAAGATCATCTCCAGTAGAAATGTAAGAGTCCTCTATGCATACGTTGCAACTTGAATCTGCATGTCATTCAGAATCATTCATCATTCCTCCAAAATTAGCCTAATCATTGCTACAGAGTCTGACAAGATTCAAAGTTGATGTTACTTAGATGTCTCCAAGCAATTTTAACACTTAAAGAGGAATTCCTTGTCCAATTGGGATATGCCCTGCCATATTTCCAGCTCCTTACTGGATTTAGCAAATTATAGTGCACTACTGAATACTGGTGCCAATGTTAAAATCCAATATTTACCTGGATCAATACCATCAGTATTCGGAGAGTCTGCAGGAGCCAGTATGGTGACATACCGTACAACAACATTGCTGCAAGAAACATCATGGAAACAAATTAGAGAAAAGAAATTAAGTATGATTAAGGTCAATACTCCATATAAATTATGTCTTAAGGTAGGAAAAATATGTGGTGTATTTGTGCGGTCTCAAGAGAAAACTCGGCAGACAGAATTCAACATCAATGACATCTAATTAACATGTCATCATCTAGATAAGTATGAAAAGAGAAAACCAGGTTCATACCTACAGCCAGTTTTTCGACATACTAATACTGCACTGGTTAAAAATCAGGCTCTAAGAACATATTATGTTATCACCCATTTATTACCTGCAGTAAACGGGGTGAATATTCCAGAAGGGTGAGTCCCGGAAGATAACATTGGATATGATAATATTTCGTGAATGCATGAGCTCAATTAGATTGGGTCTAGTGTATTTGAGCGTTCTCTGTCTCCACATATTCCACCACACATCACCTTGACCATCAATTGTGCCATTTTCACCTGCAAAAGAACAATAAATCAAATAGAGATAAGGGAAGACTAGTAATCTTATACAGGAAAATCGCATCAAGATCTAAATCACACGATCACAGAACCTGGTTAACCCAGATGTGGCTCACTATATACCATGAATAGTAA
Organism: Dillenia turbinata; assembly: GCA_037126225.1. Lineage (NCBI taxonomy): Eukaryota > Viridiplantae > Streptophyta > Magnoliopsida > Dilleniales > Dilleniaceae > Dillenia > Dillenia turbinata. The sequence goes on from JBAMMX010000001.1 coordinate 23,608,355, forward strand.
CTATTCATGAGAAACTGATCAATGAGACCAACATAATGTGGTATATTTTCCTAGACATTAAGATTTTTGCTACAGAAACATACCGGTGATTATCACATCATGAACTCCATAGCCATGGATAAAGCTCATGTATCTTCCTCCAGGAAGTTCCCTCCCCCTTCCATAAGATGGCAAGGGAGCAATCAAAGGCCAATTTCCTGTATCCTATAGCATTAGATATGAAAAATGTTACAACAACAAGACAACATTATAGGAAAATATTGCAATATCTGATATAAAAACGAATCAAATATGCACAATAGAAGGATATATTAAATCATCTGCAGCTCCAAATTCCCTCCACCCAATCATATTCCAGCTCATACAAAGTTAATTTGACAATCTTTTATCTGTAAACCATTTGCTCAGCTACATTTAAATAGGACCAAGTTTTCAACTTAACAGAGATGAGAGAAGCCATTTAAACAAAAATCAGGGAAAAAATAGTAAACCAGGAGAGCAATGCCGCTAAGAGAAATCACCCAACTACAAGGCCTTCAGGCTGTCAAGGTGACACATTAATTTCGTTTCATATCTGCCACAGGTTGAGCATTAAAGTTGGGTCCACCAAAAGATATGATCCAATTTTCCAAACATATGAAGAATTAACCCTCATAAGACCTAAATTATTTTACTGACACTCGTAGCAATTTTCTGCTCCGTATTACTAATGTAGAAATCATAATAATGGCATCCAATCCAATGAGATAGCCAACATAGAAAATGCATATAAGATATGAAAACATCACATCTGCATTTCTAAGATTTCAAAATTCTAGCCCATACCACAGACAAGCAACTAAGAGACAGGGCCCTGCTCCAATTGCAAAGAAACGTCCAGGTCATGTGGGTACAAAGCACAGATAGACATGGACACACGACGTGGCCCAATGCGCACCCAAAAAAAAAAAAAAAACACTCGCTCCCCATATACTTTGGGTCCATTCCTGATGACTAGAGGACCCTAGTTTGGCGGGTAAAAGTCAAATGGCCTACTTAAACAATTCATACCTGAAAAGAGGTAACATAACAAATTAAATGTTACCTACAACACAATTAACACTCACGCATTATTTAGCAGGTAAAAGTTAAATCCTGCCCAACAATAAAAAAATAAAACAAAAGTTCAATAATTATTCGCCAAAAGCAAAATCAAACCCCCCCCCCACCAAAAACAAAAGGCAATTCAATAAAATGTCCAATTTAACCAAATCATACCCAAAAATAACAAATCAAACAAAATTTTTTTGACTAGTTTATCGGGCAAAAGTCAAATCCTGCCCATATAAGGATTTTTTTTGGGGGGGGGGGTTTAAGGGTAAAGGGAGAACCACCTCAATTTTGTGTCTCAACTCTCAATCATTAATCGCCAAAAGCATAATTGCACATCAAAATCAACCCACCACTCAATCCAAGCTTAATTCAACCCAAATTTGATAAACTACCACACCAACCCCAAGAAATCAAACACTAACTAAAACTAGAAGTATAGTAATACCTGAGTTGCTCTAATGACAGCACCCTTGGCCAAGTAAAGAGTCATATGACTGGTAAGATTAAAGCTCTCAGTAACAAAAACTCCGGGAGGAATGTACAACAAAGTCCCACCTCTCCTCCTCAAATGTTCAATACGATAAATCGCAGCCCTAAACGCCTTAGTATTCAACGTTTTCCCATCACCAACCCCTCCGAAATCGGTTATCGAGATTTTGTCAATCCTGTACCTCATTGGAACAATGTTTGAACATGTAATTAAGCTGGCCTGACACCAGCAGCTGAGAAACAACGTTGTTACCAAAATGCTCAACAAAAGCCCCAAAAGCTTTGATTGAATCATATTTTTTAATGGGGTTTGAGGTTTGAGGTCTGATGTGGTTGTTTAAGTGGTTTTGATGTGAAATGGTACAAGTGGAAAGAACAAAAGAGATTTCAATTAAAGATGGAAAAGAAGAGAAGGTCTGAAACTCACAAAAAGGCTTTTTAGAGAGAGAGAGAGAGAGAGAGAGAGAGAGAGAGGAGATTTGTGTAAGTCTCCAAGGAGAAAACTCCAAATGGGAATACTATGAAGTTGGTAAGGAAAGAACAAATCAAGATCATTGATAAACCAACTCGAGAAAATGCAAATCCGCAGAGGGGAGAGAGAGAGAGAGAGAGAGAGAGGAAGAGGTGGTTTTTTAAGTGGAGGAGAACTGAGCGGACCAAGCAACCACAGGAGCCTTGTCTTAGGGTGCTTGTACCGTATCACCAGAGAGAGAGAGAGTGAGAGAAAGAAAACTGCGGCTCACACAACGATGATGAGAATGTAAGAGTGACACTCGCCGTTTGTCACTCAGCGTAACATTAAAGGCGCGTGACTTCACATGCGAACAGGACCACGGTGCCTCCACAAGGTTAAATGAACTAAATAAATTAAATTTTATATAATATTTTTTAATATATATTAATTTATTTTTAATTAAATTACAGTATAAATACATAATTAATTAATTTAAACATGTTGATATTTATTAATATTTAAAGTTTGGTTATTTAACTTTAATTTTTTATTTGGGTGGTCGAACATTTGTCGTGGTGGCACATGTGGCTTTATTGCTTCTCATCGCTTTGCTTTTGTTCTTCAATAATGTTTTTGTTTTTTGGTGGTGGGGGGGGGGGGGAGAAAGAGAGAAAGAGAGTGTATGGGGCCAATTGATAAGATAAATGAGTAGGAGTGGACGGCACATGGGGCTCTATAGCTTAGCTTTTGCCATTTGATTAGATAAATGACGTAAATTATGAATCAATTTGATTAAATTGCATCGTATTAATACATATTAGTTAATTTTTAGATAAATTTAAATGAATATTTAATTAAAATTAATTAAAGTATTTTAATATAAATTATTATGTAAAGTTTAATTTATTTTATTTATATAGTATTACTGGGTCTGGTGTAAGCATCTGAGTTTACAGTTTGGATCCATTTTTCAAATGGTGCAAATTGCATCGAAGTGAACAGTTTATCCGAATACGCTCCTATTTTAATGTCAGACTGCTTCAATGTGAGACACTATATCCCAAGCATTTGATCCATGTTAAATGCCGTTGTCTTTTGCAAACGATCTTATCTCTACCTAGTTTAGTTCTAATCTGGATGTCCTCAGTAAAATCAACCTTAAGCTACCATACTGAAAGTTGAACAGAATGCATTCCATGCCCAGTTGCAACATAACACTGGTTTACTTTGTTCGAGATCAAACCATTTTAACTTTTTTTTTCTTTCTCCAAATTAGACAAGTACGACACATACTATGTCATATAAGACTACACCAGACCGGCCGAGTTGTTAAATTTTTTAATTAAATTTTAATTTCAAAATTTAAAAATGAAAATTAAAAGAGTAAGCTAGAAAAATCATTCCCAAATAGGATTCCACACGTGTTCAAACCAAATTAATTGAAATAAGAATCAGAATACTAATAATACAAAAAATATATATACATTTATTTATTTATCTCTAATTTATAGAAAAGTTAGGATGGGGACATTGGGGTGCCATATGAGCCTCCTGGCAAGACACCCCGTCCCAGCCGAGCTTCACAGACGAAGTCAGTAAAGCTCCCCCATCATAGTAACAAAAATATAAGAACCTGAACACCATTTTCCTTATTCTATTACAATACCCATTATTATATTATTGTAATACAAATCTTTATTATCATGATTCAGAAACATTACATGTCCAAAAGTCCAAAATTTTGTAGCATCACTAACAACTGCTGAATAGCGTATACACATGTTCTGCATCTGGGCCTCAAACTACATATACATACAATAAACAGCCTGCATGAGTTGACAATTCTCACTTAGCCATAAATATTTACAGTACCAAACAACATGAAAGGCACCATAACCAAAGCTTATAATGATCATTGGCAAGCACAACCCAGTTGTTTGTGTTGGAACTATAGACTGAAGCTGATAGTAACATAACATCACACCAACAGGGGAGAGGAAAATAGAGGGGGAAAACAACCATACAAAATTTTCACAAAAACTTCATTTATGGAGAGCTGACCCTTGCAGTTCATGCAATGCTTTCAAAACCAATCTCTCAAATTCTGTCATTGAGCTGTTTCTGATCATTTGTGGCCAAATACTCTGAAACACATTCCAGAGACCTGTGGTTGCAGTTGATCAAGGCCTCGACAAAGTAACACGTGTCATCTTTAGTATTTCCTTCTGGGACATCCACTACAAAAGACTCGATCACCCGGGTCCCTGCTGTTCCATCAATAACCTCTGGATGGACACTAATGATTGACAAGTAGTTCTGCGAATTAAAATAGAAGACCAACATCACTTAAGAACCGCAAATATGACAAAGGGGCATGTTCCTTTGAAATATTATAATTGTTCTTTTTGGCTAAAATGTTCAACTTGAATCTGAATCATGCAATTGACAAACTTAGATCATCCTTATCTTCAGAAAGCATTTGCCAATTATGTCAATAAAGTTAACTGATTAGATCATATTTTAATAATATACCAATGACATTATCAAAGATATTTAACGGGATAGGTGTCAATGGACCCTACTTAAATCAGCATGCAGCAGCAAAGATAGATAGCACTGTCCTGCCAGCAGCAATGCCACTATGGCATTGCTAAGCTAGATCAGCAGGAGACCCATCCATGCAATCAGAATTATGGCTTTTAACCTTTTCAATTTCGGTAAAAATGCCTTACGGCCTAAGGGGTTCAATAACGTTTTAAACTTCATCTCTTTCATGCCTTGTCAAGTAAAACAAGATATATTAAGCATGAATATTACAAGGTTGTTGTCTTCCAACATCTCATGCATCTTTTATGTCTTATCTGTGTAGACGTGGGCAATTGGCATTCTGTAATGCACAGGTACGATGAATTTTGCTCGATGTGAGGAAAACCATGTAGATTGTCACATGTAGATATGAGAAATATGGACAGACGCGCAGACATGCCCCAGAATTACCAGGTTATCTACAGCTTAGACATTGAAAACACTCTTATTTGTATGGCAAATCGTGCTAACAAATACAAAAACCGAAGTAGAACATACAAAATATTCTTTGAATCCGTAAGAATAACTTTCAAGTCGAAAATTATATGTATGCCGAAGGGAAACCATATTCTCCATGCATATGGGCAGAGTATTTGTTACTTAAGTCGCAAAAAAGTATTCAATGAACCTTTTTGTATGTCTTTTCATGCATAACCTAATTCGATGCTCGACTACCACAATAGTCATGAAGCATTTACCTCTTATTTGTCATAGTTTATTCGTTATTGAAATAATAAGGTACAGTTTCAACTTCCAATCAATGAAATTGTGCTCCATTGAATTGGGTATATTTGGTCTTTACCAATTTCCAATCAATGAAATTATGCTCCATTGGATCCGAAAATTCAAACGAGGGTAACCGGAGATTACAAATTTTAGGGCAACAAATAAGATCTGGGGTTTTAGAATTATATATTTAAACTTTTTCTTAAAATTTCGAGGTTAACAGAACGTGACTGCCAAAAATTATATTGGGAAAATTATTGATGCTCACAAAATGCCATAGGATAAACCTAAAACCTCAATGAAACAAATGAAGTGAAGAGATTCAAAACCTTGAGTCTGTGATCACCATCAACGATTCGCATGCTGAGAATATGTTCTTCATCGTCTAAAAGCTCCAATCTTTCGGTACTTGTAGTCGCCGGAAGTCCAGATTTCACTTTTACCTCTCTCAGACTCCCAATCCCCAATTCACCACTCACCACACACCGACTCACAAAGGGCTTGTACTTTTGCGGCTGATCAAATCTCCTCACTAATGACCAAACCTAATCAAGAAAACAAAGCCCATCACTTAATTAAATCAACAAAACATTAAAAAAAATGGAAAAATTGAGTGATAGTTTATACGTGGACAACATACGAGATTAGCAGGGGCTTTGATGTGTTTGGAGAGACACGAACTGCATTGGCTCTCGTTGATTTGGAGATTGTGATGTCTTTTGATATATTCGGATTGCTCTGTGTGACCGTTCATATTTTTTCTTTTTCTTTTGGGAAAAATTTAGGTTTTTGGGATCGTCAATTGAATCCAAGAAAGAGGTTTGAGAGAGAGAGAGAGAGAGAGAGAGAGAAGGGGCGGTAGTTCAACAGTTGAGAGATACTTTGGGGCGCTTTTTTGGCCTTTTATTAAAACGGGCATCATTTCGAAGCTTTAGCTGCACCGGCCATGTTGATCCTTAATCAGGGGACCTACGTGTTTTCTTTTTTTAAGGTGAATTATTTATAATTATTCGATATTTAAGTTTAATTTAATTAATCTAACCTAAATATTATAAATATTATCAGATTTATTTAAAAATAATTTTTTTTTATTATTTTTATGATCCAAATTCAGAATTTATATTTAAGGAATTATAATATCCGACCCTCAGATGTACTAGAGTTTGATGGCACCCTGTGTTTTTGTTGCCCTCAGCACTCCATCCTTAATTAAATAAATAAGAAGAAAATGTTTTTAACGCTGAGAAGATAAGTGGACACATTGCTCTTCCTGTTCCTGCTCTCAAATCTGTGACGGTCGAAGACGGATCTAAATCGCTCCGTAACTCTATCGTTGGGATATCTAAAAGTTTTATTTGAGTTATTTTAATTTATTTAATTATTACATAAAATATTTTTTTAGTTCTTTTTATATTCGAATTTAGATACCCAGAAAGAAAGAGATGTGTCTATAACTATTACATGAATTGAATTGAATTCGAATTGTTCATGAACCACTAGATCGATAGTTTGATTTGATTTAAATTTGATTGAGTTTGAATTAATTCATCATGTATCGAATCTATTTCATGTTGCAGAATTTTAGATTTAAAAATTTAATGAGTAATTCGACTATATATATTAATATATGTTATATATATATTTATATATGATTATAATATAAAAAATAAAATAAAATAAAATATATTAATATATTATATAATAATCGAGTTTTCGAGTCGAGTTTGAATAATTTGTTATACAGTTGAGTCAAGTTCAAACTCTATTATTTATTACTTGTTAAGTTCGAGTCAAGTTAGGGACAGATAAAAAAAAATTGAATTCGAATTTGAAAATATGAATAATCGGGATCCATTAATCTAGAATACATCCCTAATTAACTTATATCATAGGAAATGTGATTCTCTCCGATACAATTTCTTTTCTTTTTTTGTTCTAAGGGGAGGGATTGTACCGTAGACAGAATAACACAGACAAGAAACCCGACATTACAAGATAGGAAACCTCAACACAGCCGAAAAAGAAATGAGACAATGAATTTGGGCAAGGTCAACAAACATTTGTAGATCCCTCGTCCAAAAAACAGAGTCGATGAATCAATAGACCATTTCAACACGAAGAGCTCGAAAGTTCCTCCTCCTCTCATCGATCATCCTCCCTAGCCGGGGGACAAAGCTGGCTGATTAAAGCTACACCACCATACATTTGTCGGCCTTTTGGCTAAGATCAAAGCTACACCCTCCACAATAAACTAAGCCTAATCATTGAGTTGACAAAAGAGAGACAAACACATCTCTGTCGGAAGTAATCGAGGGACACACAGATCTTCAATTAGCAAGAAAAACCCATAGGTCGAGCCTTTGATGAAACTCCATGAAAGACAACTGACCACCCTCCCACACAAACCCATAGATCGTATGTGATACTAAGAAGTTTTTAAATTAAATTCAGTTATATTAGTGTTCGGAGGGATTAAGATTATAGTTGTTCCGCAACGATTATTGACCAATAACCTAATTCTTCATTGCAGGTTCAACTTCATAGTTCAACCTTATATTTGTTTCCCAGCCACGGTCTCGATTTCTCCGTCTCCTAGGTTTTCACTTTCCTTTTTCTTCCTCCCTTTTCTTATGCCGTATTTCAGAAAATTTCCGGGTTCTCACCCGATCCATCAAGGCAGGATCGGGTCAGCGCTTGCCCTCTACCAGTCGGGGCAGGTTCAAATCCGACCGCCCCGTTTCCATCCCTAGTTTCCCGCGCAACACCCTTATTTTCCCGCATTTCTTTCTTTCTCACAATTTCGTCTCAAGTTCGGAGAGAGAAGCAAATCAAAATCAAATCATCCGTCCTTCTTCTCCCTTTCTTGATTTCACGTTTTCTTGGCAATAATTTTGTTCTTAATTTTTAGGGTTAGGGGTTTGCACATAGGAAACACATCTGCTGGAGAAGCGATCCGAGGAAAGCTTAATATTCGGAGATGACGAGAGAAGAAGTTGAGAATGGAACCGATGACATGTTGATTGATGGATCCGATGAACAACAGAGGCAAGATGTCAACGCTGTTCGTCACGAGGTCAATGCAAATTATCTCAAATCGTACTACGGTAACGACGGTAACTGTTGATTCCTCGTTGCAAGTTTTAGTGAAAAATTATAAAATCTGGGTTGACCTACTCTGTGCATACGATGTTTAGAAACATAGCCCTCGCTAAAATCCATGATTTCTGTGTACCCAGTAAAAAATTTAACTTCTTTGATCTAAGGGTTTAAAGGGAAGATATTCATTTGACAGGAAAGCTTTTCCCAGTTGCTGACATTCACAAATGGCTTTCATATGGAAATGGTGAATGGATCCACACCAAACTGCCTCTCTCTCTCTCTCGCTCGCTAATGTGTCCATTGAATTTCAGATGGGAAGCATCCAAGATGTGACGAGTCTTATTTTGGGCGGAGGGAGTTTTCGTTCACGCTTGAAAATGATGTTTATTTGCGGTTCAGATCTTACAATAGTCCATCTGAATTGGAAAAGTACATCAATGATTCTTTACCTTTCCAAATTGATATTGGTGCTGTGTACAGTGTTGATGTAAGAGCTGAATGCTTATGTTTTGTTTCAAGCATCTGTTTTGTTCTGACTGTCCCCCTTCGGGAAATTATAACCCCCCGTCTGGTCCCGAAATTATAATCCCAAATGCATTTCGTATTTCACCTCCTTTGATATAAATTTTTGTCCCCGTTTCTGCATGCGAAAGTTGATCTTTGGGAGCATTAATGATTAATCGGGGAACTCTTTTCTCCATTTCCTCTGCTTTTAATATGGGAAAAGTAAACTTAGTCGATAAGTTATGACTAGAAATTGCATCTTTTGAATATTACATTCTCTGATTTCATAGGTATTACATTTGATATACATCAGTTTCATATACATCTGTCTCTGTTTCTCAGCCTAGTAAGAGGTTTGCCTATGCACAATCTGGGGACAATGTCTTCATTCCAGTGGAAAGGGAGCTAGTATTTGATATGGTAAGCTAATGAACTCCTGACCAGACAAATGCCCCCCCCCCCCAAAAAAAAATGTATAACTTTTTCTAATCCTTTCTACATTTGTGTTGTTAAGTTATTTCTATTTTGCAGGATATTTCTGATTACGATGATGTTAGATATTGCTGCTCGGGAGCTGATGTTTGCCTTGAGTGTTGGCCTTTGATGACAATTTCTATTAAAGTGATCGACACTTCTCTTAGAGGTAAAACTTTGCAGTATTTAGCATTGAGAGGCTTATTTAAAATCTGAATGGTTGAAGAGTGACCATAAGCAACTTTTCTGGTATTCTTTTGGTTATTCTGATTGTTTGCTCATTTGAATGTTATTTTTGAATTTGGAGTCAACATTCTAGCATGTACAAGCGAGATAGATTTGAACACGAGGACCTCAGATTAAATCTCTCACCTTTTGTGTTCATTACACTACACTAATATCCTTATTCAGTTATACTTTGTTTTGCTAGTAGCATTGGTATATTTTTCATGTGGCAATAGTTGTCATTGTTGTGATCAGGCTGTTTGAATTTGATCGACTGTGTACTTCTGCCTGCAGCTGCACTTGACGATGCAAACAATTCCCATCCTTTTTTTTTTTTTTTGCACGTTGAGAAGTAACATAATTGATGCTTCTAGTTCTAGATTTTGTACTCATTGTTTCAATCACAGATGACTTTGGCTTTAATCACATTCTCTGGGTATATAGTGGCTGTCATGGTGTCCATTGTTGGGTTTGTGATGCGAAAGCAAGACGGTATTGCAATGAACTGAAAAATATGCATTATTTTAACTTATTTGATTTATATCTTGGTAACTGAATCAAGTGTGGCCTCACTCAGGTTGTCTAATGAACAGAGAGGAGCTATTGCTGACTATTTTCATGTGTACAAGGTACAGCCTTGATTTTATAAGATTCTATCGGGCTTGCAGATTGTCATTATTACTACTATTTTTCTAATCAGGAAGCCTAATTGAATCCTGATGTATTAATTTTTCTTTTTTTTTTTTTTCCAGGGAAGTGAAAATAGTAATAAGAAGGTTTATCTCCCAGGTCCTGCGCTCCACCCCTTCCTCACGTAAGTTTTCTTCCCTTTCATTGTTTTCTTTTGTATGTCCAATTTTTTATCTTATAAGTTCTGAAATTCTGCAGGACATCATATACTAATGTTCTGAAGCCTTTCTTTGAAGAAAAATTGATTTGCAGTCAGAATCTGTTTTCAACAGAGGAAAGATATGAGAAGATTCTTGAGATGATTCCTGATGAATGTATGAAACTTCTATATATTAGTTGGCATCTCTTCTATATTTCTTTCTTAAGATGCCATGTGTCTTATCATCAATTTATAGATGTGCAAGTAAATATTTGCAGCTATTGCTTCCGAGCTAAGGGGAAAGTGGCAAGATAAGAAGCGGCCTCCCAATTCAAAAGAAGACTTTCACATTCACCGATGGGAGCAACTGAAAAATTCGCTGCAATCAGGCAAACATTTGGTCTGCTATGACTTTATCAATAATACTGTTCGTATGTGTCTCTCTATAAAACCTGACAAAGTATGTATTTATTATAAATATGCATATATATATATATATATATATATATATATTTCTCTTTAAGAAAGCATTGCCTTGTGAGTTTGGTATCTTAATATTACATAATAAGTTCAATTTGCTCTCATCATATTTGCAGGCGACAGGATTGCGCAGATGCATTGAAGAGATCGTGTTTGCTTATACCTATCCAAGGCTTGATATGGAGGTTTGCACAACCTTTTGTTGGCAATGTCTAAACAATGGTTTCGGGCTACATCCTCCATAGAATTGAGTTGTATTCTAGACTTGAAGAGGAAATATGTAGATGCAATTACCATATGCCCGTATGATGCATATGCAACTTTTTACTCAGGATAGATGATTTTCTCAGGTTTCCAAACACATGAACCATTTGCTTAAGGCGCCATTCTGTGTGCACCCGAACACTGGCAAGTACCAAACACTGTCTTCAGATATCTGAATGTTTGTTATGTGGTTGGTAATTAGAAAGTATGCTCCAATATTCATGAAAGCAGTAAATCACCCTTACTGAAAACTAGGTGTTGGAAGTGACATTAGTTAGCAGGAACTACTTGGAGTAGGCAATTTGAGATCACTCTAAACTGCTACAAAACCCTCACTTCTGTTGTTTTAATTGTGTTGCACCAATGATTGAGTTGATAATGTGCTCTTTTTTTTCTGCCGAGTATGGTTAATAATGTGCTTGGTTCGCCTAATGTGGTAGTACTATGCATGGCTCATTACTTTGTTGAGTTTTCTCCAGGTCGTGTTTGCGTTCCCATAGACCCAAACAGATGTGAGGAATTTGATCCTACGACTGTACCAACTCTTTCCAGGGTAAGCATGTAGTAGCTTGTATATTTTACCTTAATTTGCTTAGCTCTTACATGTGGAAGGCTCACAGATTCGAACATATTGTAGCCTTGCTTCCAGCCTGTGAAGTACTGACCATGTTTTTTACCAGTCACTTGTGTTCCTCACAGAAAATATGTGGAACTTGATATACTGTGCAGCTTTTAGAAGAACTGAACTCTGGAGCTTCTCAAATGCAAATAGATTCTGAGAATAGTATGTCACTTAATTTGGAATTTTGGTCAAGTCAATTCTCTTTCTGTTGTCTACTTAATTTCTGCGCGTGTTGAGATGGCCATTGCTGTAGCTGATGTCAGCTTGTTGGATGGACAATTATTGTGATCTTTTTTTTTTTTTTTTGCACGATAAAATTTGTTGGGTTTTCCTTTCATTTACTCATTGGATTTTACTGGTTTATGATTACATAAAGCGATACAACCTCACTTGGAAAATCAATCAAACTTTTTAAGTCATCATTCTTGCATCCTCTTCTAAAATCATGCAAGGTACTAGTTTTCCTGCCTCAATGCTGCTCATTCCTTCAAGCATTTCTGTATTTCTGCAGCATTTCCTGGCCTTTTAGTGAATAAATTTTCACCGCAATAGTTATGTGCATAGTAGCCCACATCAGTACACCAAAAAGGCTATTAAGTGGTAATGGATCTGTGCTGAAGGGAAAATAATCTGATGCCTGGACATTCATGGTTGTTGCAGGAGGAGATGGAGAGTTCATACAATGCAAAAATTCAAAAGTCGAGGAATTCAATTTGCTGGTGAAGCTTTTCACTACTTGATTTCGAGTGCCCCCTGGAGGTAGGGGTGTTCACTGTTCCGGTGAATCCATTCACCCGTCCAATCCAAATTAAATTCGAGTTATTCGGTTCGGATCAGGTGAATGGTTTCGGTCGATTAAAAATTCGGGTGAATGATTCGGGTATAAAGATAAAGATTTTTATTCGGGACTCGTCCGAAACCCGAATAACATATTTTTACATAATATTTTATGTCCAATCCAATTAAAATCCAAACCGTTTAACCCAAATCATTAAAATAATTTTTCATGTTATGTGGTTATTCGGGTAAATGAAAACCCGAATAACCCAAACCGAATAACCCGAATTTAATTCGGATAAATTAGTTCAGATTTTATTTTATTCGGTTCGATTTTTGATTGAATTGAATACTCTTCAAAACTCGAATAATCTAAATCAAATAATTCAAAAATCTGAAAACCCGCGCGAATAAACAACCCTACCAACCTCGAGGTCTCTAAGCCCGACAACAGGGTTCATGGTACTAATATTGTAAGTCAGTTGTTTATTTGGTGTTGGATGTTATTTTAATATTCTTCTTTGACCAAAAGAAATGTACGTGCTGATGGTCACTTCTGCACTGGATTTGTCTTCCCAAGCTTTAATGTACCAATCAATGCCAAACCCTCCGACCACATGAACCAAATAAATTAAATTTTATATGAAAGTTTATACTAACAAAACATCGGAATCTTTCAAATTTGAGTCAAAAAGGGATAAATTACACTTTCTATCCCTGTTTTGACCAATTATCCATTTATCCATATAGTTTTTTTAAAAAATAATAATAAATAAAGAAAATAGTCAAAATTAATGAAAATTAAGATCCACGCTCGGAAAGTATGAGTGGATTTATGAAATTAATTTTTATTTTCAAAACTATCTCCGGTTAAAAAAAAAAAACATTCTATCTTCTCTCCTTTCCTCTACACACTCAATCAGCCATGGCCACCGTGAATTTTATGCTCTCACAATCTACTTTGAAAATCCAACTTCACTCTCTTCAATTTCTTCACCCCGCATCTTCTGAATGTCCAACTCAACTCTCTCTCTCCTCTCTCACAGACCCTTTCTCTCTCTCAATCTTCGTCTTCTTCGTTTTCATTTTCAACATCATTGTCGCAAATCACCAACTTCCGGTAGATCTTCTTGGTTCTCATCTTTGTTCTCTCTCTCTCTCTCTCTCTCTCTCTCTCTCTCTCTCTTGTAAATCTTCTTCGTTATCATCTTCACCATCATTGCCGCAAATCACACACACCATCATTCTCATCTTTTTCGTCTTCTTTATTCTCATCTTCACCATCGTCTTTGTTCTCAAATCTGAACGGAGGTTGAAGATGATCCAACGATGGGTTTGATTTGGGATGGAGGACAATCTTCACACTCTACAGAAGACGATCGTATGATGGGCAAGGGGTAAGGACAATGTGTTCAAACGATGGGTTTGATCTATCATCTTCTTCGGGGAACAATGGGTTCGATCTGGACGAAGGTTGAAAAAAGAGAGTGAGGGTCATTTTTTTTTTTTTTGGACGGAGATCTAGACATTCAGTAAAAGAGTGGGGGTCATTTTCTTCAACCCCATCTCCAATTCTTCACCGCAGAGGTTGAAGGAGAGTGAGGGGGTCTTTTTTTTTTTTTTTTTGGTTTCTATTTTCTAGATTAGAAATGTTAGGGTTTTGGAGTTTTTTTTTTTTTTTTTTTTTTTTTTTTTTTCTTGGTGATTAGATAAGTTTTAGAGTTTTGATTATTGAACTCTCTTTCTAGGGTTTGAAGATAATTTTTTGGACGCAATCTCAACTAGAGAGATTTTATTTTATTATTATTTTTATTTTTTTTACTGTTGAATGTGGAAAAAGGAGAGAGATGAGGGGTATAATGGATACATCTCATGTCTCCGTTACTTTTTTGTTATTTTTTTTATAATTTTGTCTACTTGCCACTTTTTTTAAAATGATAGGAGCATAAATTTACATTTTTCACTATAAGGGAATAGTATGTGGATTTTGACCAAACCATAGGATTAAAAACATAATTTGCCCAAAATAAAATATACTAAGATAGATTGTCATGGACACAATGGGAGTGGAGAAATCATTTTGTTCCATGGACAGAAAAGGATATTAATGCAGAGCTGTTGTATCAAGGAAAGGGTAAATTTACTAAATTTATTGTGGCATTGTGAAGTTACAGAAAATGCTTCCATTAACTTCTTTTTATGTTTTCTCATGACAAAGCAAAGTCTTTAATTCAATCCAGCCTCAGAATTCAGAATAAAGTGTGATGCAAAAAAACACTAGCACATGATTGTTATTTGTAATATTAAAAATTTAACAATTTCCTAGGTTGTATTTTGTTTTTCTTTTTTAAAATGGTACAAACAATTCAATTTTCAAGCTGTGACTCTCAAGATCCTCTTCAATTTTTCACAATTTGGACCAGTTTTGATATGAGTTGTCATTTGCTGTTTTTCCATTGGTACCTCGAATTTTGTGGTACCAAAAGTGCTTCATTATATTTCCATGTCCTTTTTAGAATTAAAGCATGACGCAAAATCTAAGCTGGGCTAAATCTGGAGATAAGTCAATGTCTCGCCTGTCCACAAGGGGAATAAACCAATTCAAGAGAGGACCGCATTTTCTCTCGCAAGTCGATAATTAAACTGCACTGCACAAGAGGCAGGGGAACCAAAAATGGTTCAAATTGTGGACTAAACATGGTTCATAGAACCCTCTAACTTATTTGTGTCATACTAAAAAAAAAAACACCCATTTTGCTTTTGATTTCATTCCCAAAGTTGTGACATAATAACATTGGTAGGGAACAGATAGTCAGAGGTACGAGCCTATAGAACAGATCCTGTTCCAAGTCAGGTCGTACTAAAAGAACCTTCAACATTTAAATTATGCTAAAATGGCAGGATTTTGAATTTTATCAATGGAATCACTTATTAACATGAGCCAGATGGTAATATGGTCTAAATTCGATAAACCACGGGAAATAAAAACCCTCCCTGCCGCTAAGAGGGAGTAGCTATGCTGGTCACGAGTACAGGTGCCAGGTGCCAAGAGAGATGTGCCATACTGGACCACCAACAATCCTGCCTTTAGCACCAAGCTTCTTGTGAAAGAACGATTTAAACATTTTATATAAACTTAGATTTAAATTAAAAAGTTCATAGTAAAACCAAATCAAAATACACATTATATCTGCACCAATAATAAAACATGTCCGAGAACTAAGATTACATGGGAGAGAGATGCCAAATATCAATACTGTCCTCCTCTCATTAAAACCCAAGGCTTCCATATACATTTGACCCCTCCCCTCTATTCAGCACCTAGGAACTCTTGGTGTTGAATTCTACCACTACAGCAATCACAAAAAAAAAAAAAGGGAAGAAGAAGAAGAAGAAGAAGAAGAAGAAGAAGAAGAAGAAGAAGAAGAAGAAGGTGAAATACAAAATTCTAATTAATTAGCAAGTACTTCCCAAATCAATTCAGGATCAAAAGAAGGAATTCTAGCTAGTGACAACCCTTCAAATTCGGATTGCTCTGCCACCATCGGAGCTTCGAATGAATACTCTGACATGGAATTCTTGCACTTCCAAAACCCATCTTCGTTAAAGACACTCTCACTAACAACCAGTGACTCCTCCGAAGCAGCAGAAGACGACGACGAATCAGCAGCAACTTTCTTCAATTTCTCATTTTCAATTTTCTTTTTCTTCCTCGCTTTCTCTCTCCTCACTTTCTGACAAATTGCTTGAATCTTGGCATCAACGGAACTTTTCAATGCATTCAATTTAACTCCATCTCCGAATCCCAACGTTGTTGGGTCTTTCAAATTTGGGAAATTCAGTCTCGCATACTCACCTCGTAGCTTATAAGCTGCTCTATCATAAGCATAAGCTGCAGCTTCAGCAGTATCATAAGTACCCAACCAAACCCTCATTCGATTCTGCGGAAGTCTGATTTCAGCAACCCATTTTCCCCAATGTCTCTGTCTCACTCCTCTGTATAACTTCTTCTTGCTCGGAATTATTACACTCGAATTATTCGAATAATTCGAGTAAATTGAGGTTGGGAAAAGAGGAGAAGAAGATAGTGTAGGATGAGGGAATCTGCTGTTTCCTCTGTTTTCTTCCCTGAACTTTTGTAGAAGATCTCTCTGTTTGAGATAGACAGAAGAACCTAGAGAGTTGAAAACAGGGGGTGTAATGGAGTTATCGGAATTTGATGTTGGTAAATTTGAGAAAATTGAATCTATAGTGCTTGATCCACCTGTTAATATGAGTTCGGATAGCGATGATCGAATGTTAATTGTGTCGGTCAATGGGTTTTGAAGATTGTTTTCTTGAATTCTTGCCATAACTTAAAACTGAATTTAAAACAGGGGAAGGAACTGAAACAAGGATATTGAGGTAGAGAAAAAAGGGGGTTTCTGAAAAATTGGTCCTTTTCTCTCTTTAGAAAGAGAAAAACAAGATCAAAAGGTAATGGAAGACAGAAATCTAGAAATGGGCAGTGATCAAAATCGAAAATTTTGAAGACCAAGAACAAAGAAAAGAAGAAAGTACCAAAAACAAGGGGTTTTCTGAAGCGATCCGAATGCCAAAAAAAGAAGACGGAATCGCCGTGTGAAGAGTAGTATTGGAGGTCAGATGTCAACAGCTTTAGAGAAGAATAAGCTTCAAAAATTTAGTTATGATATATGAGAGGAGAAACGAGAGAGAGAGTTAAGAAAAATTTGGTCTGAAATCTGGGTTCAAAAGTTGGGTCTCCATTGTTTTCTTTGGGGTATTTATAACAGAAGAATTATGAGCTGAGGCTATTAATTTCTCTCAACCTCTTCTCTCCCACGCTTTGTGCCTCTGCTCTGTTTCACCGGTCCCCCACATTTGTCAAATTTCTACATTGTCCCCCAAGGTATTTTGTTTCTCTTTTTTCCTTTTTCCTTGTTTTTTTGAGTTAAGACCGGATGAGAACTCATTGTTTATATATTTTATTTGAAAAAGTATACTACTCAAAATGATAAATAGATTGATTAATATGCAATCAAAATTTTGATTAATCACAACATGTATCCCCATTAGTTTTGTTTTCTTCTTTTTAAGTTAATATATATATTTTTTTAATATGATACAAATTTTTATTTAATTTTCAAATATCATTCACATATACAAATGTATATATATGTAAGACAAACATACCAATTAAATTAATTATGTTTAGACAAAATATTTTCAACATATTTTTTTTAAAAAAAAAATAAGAACATTTGTGAAATGTCCAATAAAAACAAGAGAAGCAATTTCTAATTTGAAGTGGCTGTTCTCTTGTTGAAGTTTGGGCATACAATTTTGATGAAAATTCCACAAATGCTAGACGAAAATATAAAGTCAAGACATTATTCATGTTGAAAAAAATCAGTAAATGCCTTATAATCCTCCTTAAAATAGGTCGTCTTTGGTCTAATCTTAAGTGAACTAACTTGGGTTAAAGTAATATGTTAAATTCAGACACAAATTAACATAAAAATGAAGAGAAATTATTTTGACTAGTGAATGCCCTACATAGTTTTACAATTTATTAATATTTTGATAGTATTATAATAATATATATTTTAAAAATAATAATATTTATAATTTAAATTAAATATTTTTATGCTAATAATAATAATAATAGGGCGGATAACTCTGGACATGCAAAAGAAATCACTCTTTCCATACAAAATTATTGAAAAAATATATGAAAGAAACATAGAGAAAATTAATTTTAAAATATTACATATGAATAAATAAAGAATGTTATGTTTTTTAATTAACAATCTGTTTGTAAAATAAATTATTATAAATTTTAAATTAAATTAATTAAAATATAATTTTAAATATTAAAAAAATAAAAGAAAACCCAGCAAAATTAGATTCGGGGTTTCACTAATTTTGACCAGAGATGGGGTCCCTGTCACTGCTCCTGCCCCTGCCTTCACTCAAATCTGTACACTTCCAAAAAGCCACTTTTTGTATTAATTGCTATGGCAGTCAGAGATGTCATTCAAACTCCACAGAGATTATTTAAAACCCATTTCCACGACGCAACAAAAATCAGGAGAAATTTTGCTCTCTCCTTTGTTCTCTGTTTTCACGAAGCTACCATATCTGATAATGTTAAAAATTGGGTTAAATTTTTAAATAATAAAATTTTTCGACACCTATCTATTTAAAAAATGTCACTTACTTTTTAGCTTTCTAATATTTAAATTTGTGAAAGAAAACATATGCTTCAATAAAACTTATAACTTAATTTGTACCATAATTCCCTACTTCATTTTCTATATATATATATATATATATATATATATATATATATATTCATTCACTTACAATATAGGAATATTATTACCAATGTTGTTTTGTTTTTCTTTATAATTAATTTTTTTAAAAATATATTATTCTCTAGTTTCAAATTTTAAAAGAATGAGAAGCAAGAGGACTCTAAAAATAACACATTCCTCGAATTTGTTAATTAATAATTGAAAAATATGCCTTGAATAAAATTATTTCCATTCAATTCGGAAATTTTTGGTGGGTCTATATTTTTGGATGTTTGATATGAAGACCCATGCTTAGCGGAATGGTGACTGAAAATGACTGAAAACGTAAGAAGCTAGTCCTTCAAATGGGGGGGGGGGGGGGGTTGCTTTGAATTTAAGGCATTACGTAGAAGGGTGGTTAAACATTGCTTGCAAATTCTGTAATCAATATTAACTTTGTTAAAAATGGAAACTAAAATAATAATAATAATATGAAATGTTAATTATCTATTATTTAATATAATATTATAATAAATTATATTTATATAAAAAACTCATTGTTATAAATATAAAAATAAAGAAAATCAAATGTTCTCAAAATTAAATCAATTTTTAATTTATTCTAACATATAACATTTTTTAATAACTGATTTGATTTTATATATAATATTTGTTAGCATTCTCTCAAATTCAATATGATATAATGAAAATCACTTGAATTTGAAATAATCAATATTACTGTTGGAGGTGGGTTTAAACGCTACAGACAGATGTTCCTTTGACCTAAGGGTAAAATCAATGTTGATGAAGTTCCTCGCTCGTTCTGGAAAACTGAACCTATAAAAGGTCGCCGAGGGTTTCGATACTCAAGTTAAAAATAATAGTTTATAGAAAAGAGAAACAGGCTCGAGAGGAGAGGATGTTAACCCTGACATGTTGTCTTTGTATAGTACATATATTGCGCTCGTATGGCAAGTTATGTATGCTTCCTAGGACGTGAAAATCTTAATTTTTTTGTAGAGAGATTGATAGGAATCTTTCGAGATTATCGGCACCAAAATCAAAGGTTTTAAAGATTTACAAATGTTAGAAGTTCTTTTGATTAAGGAAAACTTGAGTTGTTATAGAGGTTTTTTACAATATCGGGGGTGATTGGCTAGATCCATTTCCTTTATAAGAGAAATTTCCCCAAGGGTAAGGGAGATTCGTATTCGACGCAAGGAAATTCAAGTTTATTAGAGATATCTTTCTTTACTTAAATTGTACACGGATGTTTGTGCACAAGGAGATATATCCACTGAGAAGTGGAACAATTAAGAGGTTTAGGGGGGCCGAGGACTAGGGCGACCAACCAAGAAGGTACAAAAGTGATTTGAAGAAAAGGAAGTTTATGAAAATATCATAAACTTGGTGGTTGAATATTTTTTTTTAAAAGTTAATTCTCAAATTCAAAGCCTTATCATTTAAGTGATATTCTCTCACCGTTTTTAAAATAAATAATAAAAAAAGATGTGTGAAATAACTCATATTTCAACTTTTTTAACGTTAAAATAAGAGAAAAAAGGTGAACCATGTATTCCAGACATTTTAGAGCTGTGAGTTTATGAAAAAAAATTGCGTACTAAATGTAAGATATTTTTGAATTGTTACATTTAAGGAAAAGGACTTTTATCTATTTATTTTTAACGTAATGTGGGTGGCAATGTTCGAGCCATGTGGGTTTGGGTAGCTAAGTCAAGAGAAACATAAATTATTTGGGAGTAGAACATCGTGCACTGTATAAACCTAATCCATAAGGCAGAATTAACTCGTCTAACATTGGCACAGACAAGCCTTTTCAAGGTACAAATCCTAAAATATAAATTATGGGAACCCTCTTAAACTTCCCCTTCATTTCATTAATCTAATTGTAATGACTCGAGTAGGTTAGAGAAACTAGTACTAGTTTGAAGCCAAGCCAGCCAAAATAAGAGAGAGAGGACTGAGTCCAAAGAAAGAATCTCAACAAAAAGGAGACCACAAGGTGTGCACAACGATCAACCACTCTTTCCACACCATGATTGAATGTAATTAGACCTTTTCTTCCTTGAAGTATCACACCCCGGAGGGGTAAGGTAGGACCCATATCTTTAAGCTAGCTGCATTGAAGACGTAAAGGTCTTATTTGAAAAAGTGGGTATCAAAAAACTTTATCATTCCATCAGGATTGGACAATGCCCGTGAACGGAAGTGTGATGTTTCCTCTTCAAAAAGCCGTTTTTAGGTGTGTAACCATGTGAACCATAACCTAACCTAACTATTCACACACAAAGTCAAATCCTCAAAACTCCACTTCCCATGCCTTCGTGTCTTTTGATCCTCACAATATCTTCTTTGATTTTCCGTTTGGCCCTCACCTTTTCCATTTTCATGGCAAAATGATCAACTGGTGTATCACAAAAAGGAGGACTTCAACTCTTTTAACCCTTCGGCCGTTCAATACGTGTCCACTCATATTATTATGTCAAAGGCCTGGTGTTTCTCTTTCCATTTGCCCCTCTCTCTCTCTCTTCCCGTGTGATCTCACTCCCCATCTAGTGGGATAGCGAGTGTTATTAGGCTTGAAGTTGTGGGGACATAAAAAAAAAAGTAGAAATTTGGAGGCATTAGAAAGAGTCAAGACCGAAGACAGAGCAGCACCGCCAGCCGGCGCCGACGTATGGCCCCTCATCCTCATCCTCATCCTCTCAGGCGTCAGTGGTCCAAACGCGTCACCCACATGGGTTCGCTTTGTCCTCAATTTACGCCACAGCGGACAAATGTCCATAAATACATGTACACGCGTCCTCATTGGTCATGCAAAAGGATGATTGAGTCTATCCATATGAAATGACATCATTATGACCTAATAAATGAAATTATTTGTCCAAGATAAAATAAATTAAAATTAACAAAAAGAGAGAATATACACACGAAATCTTAAAATGTCAACCAAATTTTCTACAAAATTCAAAATATTTATACTTTTATTTTATATAATTAAATAAATCACATATTTTTTATATAATATTGACATAATTGTCACATAAAAAATTTTATACTAAATAGAAAAGAGAGAGAACAAAGGGAAGAGAGAAGTTTGCCTTTGCCTTCATTGTTAAGAGAGTTAAAGGAAGAGAGAAATTGGAGCCTTCCTACCATTGTAGAAAGAAAGAGGTTGTCTGCAAACTCCCAAAATAATACACTTTATTTTTACATATTTTATATTTTAGATTAAAGCAATACTACAAAAGTGCAATAATAATTTTTTTTTTCTAATTCTAATTTGAATTATTAAAAGAGGGACTGTTTAAGACAAGTACAATCTGATATAAGTCTTGTCAAATATGCCCAAATAATTGCTTGAACTATATGCCCAAAGGGGGGACTAGACAGATCTATAACTAGTCTCAAGCATATGATTTTCGTAGAAGATATGAATATTTATAAATGCCATTCTTGTGGCATTGTTGGATTTCATATTCTTACGTACAAGATATTCTTAAGAATACCTCGAAGTTCTTTCTATTCTTGGTGTCACTTTCATACTGCTCCATTCCTTGCCAAGGACACCTAGTCCCGCGACTTGGGTTGGGGGTGGTGGTACGTTCATAGGCCATAGCACCGACTAAGACACCGATTGACCAATGGCACAAAAGTTCAACCACTTGGGGTTAGCCCCGACCCAACGAAGTCCCCAGTCAAGCTCGAGTCTTAAGGGCAGCCCTCAAAACTAACAAAATAAATAACTCCAACAAGATCATGGAACCTTAACAGTTGTTTTTCGGGGTTAATGCCCCTTTTTACAATTAAGAAATTCTAAATGTCTTTACTGTAATTTTTTTTTTTTTTTTTGGCTTTTTGGCTCTCTATTATAAGAGAAAACCTCTTAGACTGATGGCATTTGTAGGATTCAAGATGAATTAGTCAAAAATAAGAGAAAATTTTGGAAGTGTAAGGACTAGCACTAGATTAGAATTGAAACTTTCAAGTCGTTCTTGTGATGCAAAATGCTCTCTGGCTTGGACCCCACTCTCATATGCTCTTGTCTGCATAAGACATTGCTTTTCATTGACTTCCTTCTGTCTCTCACATAATAACGCCTCTCACCTTTTTGTATTTCTCGTCGTCCACACAACACCTACATGGGTCCTATTTCACAAGTCTCAAAGATCGCAATCCAAGAGAAGCATTCCATGTTATCTGCGCTCTAGAATAGCTTGGAATTATAATTTTACAAGTATTTCTTATTTCAGGAAATTATAAGGATAAACTTATCATAATAAAAATATTAATAATTCTAATTAAGAAATGCATCGTATATTAACTTTGGCTTGCCTGTCAAATGATGCACCAACACTTAAATAGAGCAAAACCTAACTTGGGGACCCTTTTCGATTGCATGAATGTATTTAAACAATTGTGGTTATGTAAAACCATAATGAAAACAAAGTTTTGAGATATTTTTCTGAATGCAAGACCATATCTGGTATTATACCCTTTTATTTTATTTTTTGAAATGAGGAGCTCGAGTAAAGACTCCTTTTTAATATACATTATTTTATTAAATTTGAAAGTAGAAATTATTTTCAATAATGAACACAAATTCAAACTGAAATAAATGATAAACAAAAGTAAACGGGAATTTCGCCGTCCAATCCAAAGTTGCTTATTTCCAAATTGTGGGCAAGAGGTTCAGGGAAAATTTGGGCCCAATATTAACTCATTTGATCACAAAACACAGATGGAGTCAAATAAGAAACAATAATCACACCACTCTCCGTGGGTGTAATGATAGAGCATTATATTCTTTTAATTAACTCTTAGCTTCAAGTCATTGGAATAAAAAAATCGAATTTGGTATAATCAACCCTTATATGAGTCTTACAATACTCAGGCCGGATTAATGAAACAAAATTCAGATATGGATTGATGATAAATATTCATTTATTAAAAATAATAATAATAATCACACACCAATTTAGGATCCGGGTGCGACCCAAGTCTCCAATGTGCTTTTTATTTTTTTATTTTTTATATTTTATTTCGTGGTATGAAAAGAGATGAATATTATGATATTGACTTAAGATAGGCTCGTCCTATGATTTTCCGAAAAGAATACTTTGGACTTTTGGAACACTGAATTAATGGGTGAAGCTTCAGCATCCGCTGATGAATAAGCTTCTTGTTTAAAAGGGTGGTCTCTTAGTTAGTGGTTACTTGTTGAAATCTCATTAAAACCCTGATTCTGAGGTAAGTTGACCTTGTTCCATGCAGCCGAAAGACGGTACCTACTTGACACTGATTTTTTTTTTTTTTTTTTTCTTCAGGTGATCAATGGCATTTTTTGGGTTAATGAAAAGGTTGGGCATTTCTAATCATGTGACACCTCTCATTCCGAGCAGTGTTTTGAAATTTAGATGGAACAAGTAAGAATTGATCATGTTAATGAGTTATTAGATCAAATTGATCAAATTATATAAAAAAATTAAATGATATTATTATGATATCATAAATAAATTTAAATTATAATATATTAATAATTTAAAATATCCAATCATGAATATTTACCAAGTAATATGTAAAATATAAAATATTAATAAAATATAATTTATTTATTTAAATATCATATATCATTTAATACATAATATCATTCAAGTACATCAAAACCTAATTTAAGTGATAGGTTAAATATATCAAAATCTAATTTAAATAATAAAAAAAATCGAGCAAAGGAAAGGAATAAAAACATAACTGAATAACTATACAGCGGAAGAAAGAAAAAAGGTAAAAAAAACAAATAACAAAAAAGCTTAAGAGGACGAAAGAAAAAAAAAAAA
This sequence comes from Dillenia turbinata, assembly GCA_037126225.1. Classification (NCBI taxonomy): domain Eukaryota; kingdom Viridiplantae; phylum Streptophyta; class Magnoliopsida; order Dilleniales; family Dilleniaceae; genus Dillenia; species Dillenia turbinata. The sequence goes on from JBAMMX010000001.1 coordinate 23,633,130, forward strand.
AAGTTTACACACCCTGGGCACTGTGCTTCAGTGATCATGACAGCCAAAGATGCATAGCATTACTGGGTTCGAGTCTGCTCCACAACACTTTTAACACAAAAAAGGGAAAAAATCGGAATTCACCGGTTAATCCGGTTTCCGATCGAACCGGGGTCTTGATCGATTTTTGAGAATCTGATTTTGAAAAGAAACCCAGATTAGCTTTGGGTCCAATTTCCGATTGAACTGGTCTGAACAGTTGATCTGATTCAGATTTTAAAACACTGATTTCAAGTAATTCATTCTTTTGAAGAGGAGAAGAAAGATAGATCTAAAGATGGCTAAGACTTGTGCCCAGTATAGGCTAGGCTAGTATGATGCTAGATTGGTCTTCACTTTGAAACTTATTGTCATTTGTCATAAATTCTGTGTTTGGGATTCTAAGTAGAATCCCTTTTTAACATCAAGAAAAAGAATAAAGAAAAAGGAGATATTATATTTAAAAGCCAATCTGGATCTGCCATCTTAGCACTATTTCATCTACATCTTAGGGCTAAATTGTCAATAAATTGTAATTCAAATAACACGGTCCTTATTTTTAAGTTTGAGCCTCTAAAAGGGGCTTAACTGAACCGGTGCCTCATTTTTATTGTTAATACTCTTTTCTATTTTGCATTACCATTGCTTTAAGCATCTCTTTAACCCTATTGGCACTCTTTTCGATAAGTATGCCCCCTATTGCCTTTGAACTACTATTACAAATTGATAAATTAAACGATATTTTGCATAGGAAATAATAATAAATAATGCTTTCACTTTGGCACCGTTGACAAGAAATCTTGAGATTTATCGATGAACTCTGAGTACCGCAGTCGGACGTTAAATCCTTTTAATTAAATCTTAAATTTGAATTTTAAAAATATAAAAATAGATATTATAAGAGTTAATATCTTAATAGGTCCCATAATGTTCGGCCGAATTAGTTAGATTAAATCTGAATATTGAATGGTGATAAGTATTTATTTAAAAAAAAAAAAACAAATCCTAAGATCTGGGCAAGTCTCACCTAGGATTCTTGAAAGGGTATGATAGGATCTGGGCAAGTCTCCCAATCTTAAGAAGGAAGTACTTAATTCTCAAGGTAGACTCGAGGAAGGCTTACGATAGTGTCAATTTGAGTTATCTGGGTCAAGTTTTTCTGGATTTCAACTTTCCTTTGCCTTTAGTCAAGCTCATCATGTTTATGGTTTCCTATAGCAACACCTCCATAGTTTGGAATGGGGAATGTCTTCCTCCGATTAAAGTTGGGAGGGGGCTTAGACAGGGAGATCATCTCTCTCCCTACTTGTTCATTCTCATCATGGAATATTTGTTTTACATAATTCAAGATAGGGTGAGAAAGGGGGCTTGTGCCCAGTTAAAGTGTGTAGAATCCAAGTTTTGGATTGCTCCCAGCACTCATTGGTCCTTGAAGTCCTCTTTGGCTGTAGCCAGCAAGTTTATGCTTACCAATAACCTTGGTAAGTACTTAGGCATCCCAATCATCCATAGAAAGGGGGACAAGAACACTTATTTCCAAATTATTGAGAGGATCCAAGATAGGTTAAAGGGTTGGAAAGTAAGCTCCTCAGTGTAGCTAAGAGAAAAGTTCTCATCGAGTCAATTATAACAGCTATTCCCATCTACACAACGCAAGTTGCGCCGCTGCCAAAGAGCATCTATAGCAAACTTGATCATCTCAATAGGGACTTCCTTTGGAGATGCGTGAGAGAGCACCAAAATGTACATCTTATGGGATGGGATAAAGTATACAAATCCAAAAGGGTAGGTGGGCTTGGAATCAAAAGAATGCGGGATACAACATGGCTCTCATAACGAAACTAGGCTGGAAGATGATGAAGGAGGACAAGGCCTTATTATGGTGTGAGGTTTTGAGGTGTAAGTATCTGAAGGTCCAAGACTTAATGAACTACAAAATCAAGCCTAATCTTTTGGAACCCTGGAGAGAGACCATTAGGTGTAGGGATTGCATCCTTAAGGGGCTGAAATGGAAGATCGGGGATAGGAAACATGACTAATGTTTGGGTAGGTAAAGATCCTCTACTGCACCATGCTTCGTCCAATGTCAGTAGTAGTGAATTGAATCTGAAGCTAGGCCACTTCATAGATGAGAATAGAGAATCCACTTCATAGATGAGAATAGAGAATGGAAACTGGTGCCACTGCGTTTTAGCTCAACTGGCACCTTTCCCTCCCCCGTTGTAATAGACTCGAGTTCGAATCTCAGTATCTATAAAAAAAAAAAAAAAAAAAAAAAAAGAGAATGGAAACTGGTGGATTTAGAAAATATCCTTCCCAGATGCAAGGTGGCGAAAATCAAACGTATAATTTTCCCCGAGGATGAGAGCATGTCTGATGTTTTCTGCTGGAGTGGGAATGAAGATGAGTCTTTTTCAATAGCTTTAGAAATATTACTGAAATAGCAGTGAGAGTAATAGGTCATATTGCATCAATGGGCTTGAGAGAATATTGCTTGATGATAACCTGCACATGCTAGAATCTTCCTTGGTTGTTATGGCAGCATTGCCTATTCTCCCGGTCAAACAAATATGCACAAAATTAGTTATAGAACATTCTAGACTTTGGACACTTGTCACTCTCTAATTACTCTACATTTTATATATATACAACCCCTCTGTAATCTTTCAGCGAGGAAAATGTGATACAAAAATTTTCTCCCAAATTAAATCAAATTAATGAGTTTTTCAGCGTATGGTATCATCCAAAATCTTAGAGCTAAGGGTGGCAATTCTAATGGTGACTGGAGCTGGATGTGAAAAATAGTGTGTCCTGAGCCGATAAAGTTCTTCTTAGGGCTAGTTTCTTCTAGTAAGATCACGATCAATGCTTAGAGATGGAGGAGGCATTTCTCGATGGATGCGAGTTGCCCTCTTTACAAGGGAGTGGAAGAAACCATTGCCCATTACTTTCGAGATTGCTGTGTGGCCAGAGAAGTGTGGAATTTAGTCATCCCAGGGATAGGAAAGCACTCAGGTTTTTGGAAAGAGGAGATCATTGATTGAGTCAAATCTAGAAGCAAGGGATATGTTTATGGTTCCTTTGGTGTAGATAGGTACAAATTTCTAGCCACGGTGTGGATGGGCTTGCAGATTTGCTCAACAGCTCACCTTCGCTAGAAGGAGAAAGGAGACTAAGTCCGATAAGTCCAACAAGTGGATTGGTTGGACCCCCTGCTGGAAGGATATCTTAAACTTAACACTGACGGTTCAGTGAACAGGTTAACTGGTGAGGCTGTAGCATGAGGCGCTCTGAGAAATGGAAGAGGAGAATGGTTCCTTGGTTTTTCTGTGAATGTGGGCTTTTCCTCAGTGTTTGCTGCTGAACTTTGGCGGGTGCGAGAGGTCCTGAGAATAGTTAGAAGGAGCAACTTGCATAATATTGAGTTGGAGGTGGATTCCTTGGCAGTGGTTCGAGTGCTGAAGAATGGGGTTCCTCAAGATCACCTTCTGAGCATGATGATTGGGGAATGCAAAAAACTTATTTAATAGGTCAATGTGGTTGCGGTGCCACATACCCTCAGGGAAGGGAATCGTTGTGTGGATCTCATGGCCATCTTAGGCCACTCTCACACTCAGAGAGTTAGCGAGCTCAGGCACCCCCCAGCAGCCTTGCTTCTCATTCTAAAGGGGGATGCGGAGGGTGGTAAGGTTCTAAGGTAGGGAAGACCTCCCCCTGTGTGTAGGCCCTCTGGAATGGGCTTCCTATGATAGTTGTGTTTGGTTTTGTGTTTGTCTTTTCCCTTTTTCACCAAAAAAAAAAAAAAAAGCCAAATGGGCCAACCCTTATTGTCGATTTGGCCCACGTTGGTGTGTCATTTTTCCCAAAAATGATATGAAAAATTAATTGAATAATATAAATTCAAATTAAAATTTAAAATTAAATTAATTTTAAATTATACAATACAAACATAACATTTAAGTAGTTAAAAATAAGTTTTAAATTAAAAATATTCCCAAATGGTCAAGAGTACTTGAACCTAAATTGATTTAACATAGAAAAAATGTCAAAATATCGTTTTATCACGATTACTTCCCACTATCTTAAAATTACAAATACCCACAAATAAGGACAACTAAGAAAAGGAAACCTACGAACCGATTACTGAGGACTCACTAAAATTTTGAGATTTGATCCGATGCCCAATCAAGATTTTAAGGTTTTTGAAACTTTTAGGAATCTCATTCGAAATTCCCCGAATTTGGAACGTGCAAAACGAAATTTACTCGTAAAATATGTTTATACGATATATTTCGCAAATTTTTGTGACATTTTTGAGGATTTTGCAATATTTCATAAAAAAATAATTTCATGGGAAAAGTTGGAACACATTTAGAATATTTGATCGTTATTTCGTTAAAAAATCCAAAATGAGTCAAGATACCAAGTGAGATAAAGTTTAATTCACTTCATTCCATTTTTTGAAGTGGTATTAAGTCTATCGATCATATTTCCAAGGGACACCCTAATGGTCAGAATCCCCTCTTATAATCCTGTGATTCGGGATTCAAATATCTATATAAAAAATAATAATAATTAAGATCTTTTAGGAGATTGTTTAGTGATCATAACTCTCTCTTCCAACTTATGATTCGAGATTCAAATCTTGTATAAAAAAAACAATTAAGTATACCGATCATTGGACTAATTGGACTCGACTTGTAATCCAATCCAACCCTAAAAATCATTGTGTAAACTGGACGGACCTTTTTCAGACTGGCCCGAGCAATTGGGTTGGGTTCAATGATGGCGTCCCAAAAACTGGTCCAGTCCATGTGTTGGGCTGGTCCAAGAGTCAGTGTCTGGCGATTCAAACATGAAACCTCACGCTTGCTTTCTTGCCTCGTTTTCTCTCCCAAAAAAAAAAAAAAAAAAAAAAATTTACTTTGTCGGTCTAAATTTCTGGATTCTTAATTTAAGGGGGAGAGAGAGTTGGATTCCTAATTCTTGCTTTTAACTTTACTTTGCTCCGGTAGAAGATGCAGGTTCAGAAGGTTGATATGATTTGAATGAAGATGGAGAAAATTCGAATGCTTTTGGTTGTTTCTTTGTTTCTGTCATTACTGGTCACTGATTCTTCTTGTTCTGATTCCTCCAAGGTAAGCCAAAAACACTTGAATATTTTGGCTATTTTCCTATTTTCTCTTTTGTTGATTGGATAGATTTTGACTATATGTAGGTTGAAGGAACAGAAACTACCCTCCATAGTTTAAATCCTAAGAAACCCTCAAAATTGGATGGAACTGATTCTTCCTCGGAAAAAATTGGTGGGTCTGATTCAAAATCAAACCCAGTTCAAGATTCTAAGAAAGTTAAAGAAAACGGCGATGTAAATGGGTCAAAGGATAGTCTTGGGAGTGATGTGGGGAAGAATAATTCACTCAAAGCAAATGGGGTTGAGAATAAGGAGAGTTCAAGTGAAGGGTCGGAGTCCAAGGAAGTGCCAAAAGAGAGGACTGATAAAGGGAACCCTCAAGGATGTGGATTGTCTAATATATGCACAGATGACAAGAATAATTTCACTGCTTGTTTGAGAGCTCAGGGTGATGGTATGTCTCCTAATTTTTTTTTTTTCCTTCTTTTTTACCTAGAACTAATGCAAAGCAATTGTTTCTGAATGTCATAATTTATAGTTACCAATCTTAGTCCAAAGAGTTTAGTTGTGACATAGCTTTTGTTGATATATAACTCTGACTGTTTTGAACTAACTAATTTTTCTTATCTGATTATGAATTTTAACTTGCTTCTGACAGTTTTTTCCTGCTTATATTGCACATGGTCCAGCTAGGGCCGAAGCCAAACATTTAAAACAGGAGTGAAATATAATATGTATTTAGGATTATAATTTCAGGGGTTGAGGGTTATAATTTTTAAGAAGCCAAAAACATATGAGCTTATAACTCTTTTTCCAGAAAATTTCAGGGGGCAGCCCCCCTTCCCTTGGCCTCTGAGTCAAAGTTATTGCTTTATGGTTTCTTGCTGTCCTTTAATCAGTGAACTGTTGAAGGAAAATGTGATGAAGGTCTCCATCAGAGGATTATGAGACATGATACAAGAATGTGCATGATGCACAATAGGAATGCATTGAGGTTTGAACAAATAGGTCTGAAAGGATGCCTTGAATGCATCATATGCATCTACATCAGTACCATCACAAAATATGTACAAGTCCTCCCTTTTGGAACTTTTATCTCAATTTTCAAGCGTCTTGTTTTGTATTTTCTGTTTTTGCACATACATTGTGTCGCTTTACACGCGCATCCCTTGTGCCTTTGCAGTTAGGTTACTCATAAGTAATGTGCAGGTGTCTGTGTTTGTCAGCTTAATCTATTTATTGACCTATCTCATATCTTACTTAACTAGGTTATTGTGTTTATTTTGTTTTTGATCGATCTCTCATTTCTGTAAGTTTCTTCCAATTCGCTGTAGAGTTTGTATAGAATCAAGGTTGCTAATTGTAGATTTAGATTTGGGTGAAATCATTTTAGATTTAAGGACCGAAAGAGGGGAAACTGAATCCTGTCCCAATCGAAAGTTAGGGGTTCAATTGTACTCTCCACGTAACCTATTAATGGAAAAATATTTCCTACTTGTTACAGATTTGGTTGGTTGTATTGTTGGTTGCAGTTGCCTTGAAACTACCTCAGCATGAAAGGGAAAAGAAAATCTCAACATGGATGTGTTACGAAATTCATTGTTGCTGGGGAGAAATGTAGACCTGAAGACCAAATCACTATGCTGGTTATTTAAAGGGCAAAATCTTTGTTGTCTTTGCTGAACTCCATTGAAGGCTAGCTTCATTTCCTATAGTTAAAATATGGGGCAAAGAAATTTATATTGGGGCGGAACTAATCATGCATTGGGGTTAAATTTCAGAGGTCAGGGTTATAATTTTTAGAGGGGCAAACAAATTTATGTAATAACTTTCAAAATTCTATATATAATATTTCTCTTCAAATTTTAAGGCTGGCAGCTGCCCCCATGCCCCAGGTTGAAATGTCCTGCATCTTCTCTGTGTTACTTCTTAACTTCATGTCTTCAAAGAACCATCAACGACCATGTTTTATTAGGTCTGCTAGCATAAGGTGCTCTGTTGTTAAGCAAAGCAAGCAATATATTTCTTGTGCTAGATGGAGATGAGGCCTCCATTTGATACATAAGATTCCTTAAATTGGAAGTGTACTCAGTGAGCTTTAAAAGTACAACTGAGTTTAGATTTTTTAGAAGTATTGAGTTGGTGCACTGGTAGTAGTAAATCTTATAGCCTGGTTGGGCTTTTAACAAGTATATTCATGCATTGACCAATGTCTAGGCTAGCGCATTTTTTTTTTTTTAAATTTTGGAAATTGGAATACGCGTTTACATGGGAAGCTTAGTAGGTTTATTCTCTTCTACATTTGGTTTTTATGAGACAATTGCATGATGCACAATGTCCCGGATTTGTAAATTTGCTAATTATGTATTTCTTGATGTTTCTAGAATCTCCAAATCTTTCACTGTTGATCCAGAACAGGGGGGAAGGTCCTCTCACTGTCAAGATTCACTCTAATGAATCTGTTCGGTTTGAGAAGACAAAGATTCTAGTCCAAGGGAAACACAATGAAGAGGTATCTGTGAAACACTTTATCTAGTGCACTTAGGTCATCATTAGCCACTAAGGTAATGATTCGCTTGTTTGGAGCATGAGGTTTTCATGCCAAATAATGTGCTATCTGATATATTGCACACTGCCATGAGCCTCGTGATGCAATAATGCAATTCGTCCTTGCTAGTTTCATGGGCCATGGATTTGCCAATCGACTCTGTGGATGTTGCATTCTTGGAAAAATCAATAATTTCGGTGATCCTACTTAGTGACACCTTTTATGGGTGCTTATTTAGTTCTTATGTGGTTTCCCTAGGGCCCACTCTCATTCTTGAAGAAGTTTGATCAATGGAGATAACTAAATCAATGGTATTCATGTATTTCTCTGGATTTATAGTGGAGATTAGGTTGAGAAAGGTGATGTAAGTTGCTGTGAACTGGGAGAAATGGCATGGAGAATTTCTGAACGCATGATCTGCTGAAGTGCCTAGCTTGCATAGATCATGATATTATGTTTAATTTTTATTGATATTATGGTATTCCCTTCCCCCAGAGCCCACAATGTGGGAGCATCGGCACTGGGTACGACATTCTTTTATTGATAACACCTTATAAAACAGATACTAACCCCAATGCAACTCAAACAGTAGCAACCAGCCATTTGCATTGTGCAGGTGCCAGTCCATATTGAAGATGCCAGGGCTGAGGACTCGATCACATTGACAGCAGGAGATGCCAATCATGATGGATGCAATCTTTATTTCAGGGATCTTGATCTGTTTAATTCTGGGCAGCAGGCTGATTCAACCCTCAACTCGACAAGATTCAGTTTCCTTAAATCATACCCTTTCACTGTGATCATCATTTTGGCCGTGCCTTTATCAATAGCATCGACTTGGGCATTTGTAATCAATCGATGTAGAAAAGTCCACGGCAGTGGCTCTAAATATCAAAAGCTGGACAATAGGCTTCCAATTACAGATGCAGCAAAGATCCCTTTGGAGTGTAATGATGGATGGAATAGTGGTTGGGACGACAACTGGGATGATGAAGAAGCACCAAAGACTCCTTCAAAGCCCGCCACTCCAAGCCTTTCTGCCAAAGGCCTTGCCTCGAGACGATTTAACAGGGAAGGTTGGAAAGAGTAGCTGCATTAGAGCATCATTTGACAAAACTATTATTCCACACCAAAGGGGAAGAGAGATGCTACAGATTTTTCTGTCCAATCTCTTCGACTTTTGACAGAATGCATATATCTTTTGCAGCCATTCTCCTTCATAAATGTAACAAGACTTCTGTACACAGCCTTGTTTTTACTAACATTACAGGTTGAAAGGCTTCCATTTTTGTATGCTACAGGTTTATATTGTATCTCGGAATGGTGTTGTAATGTTGCTCATCCTCTTGGGGTTTCAAGACCAAGTGCTATTTCATTATTGGACCCGACTGTTGAACAGAAGGGATGGTTTTGTGCCGGGTGCGTTCTGATTTGTTGAGCAGAATGCCAAATAGAGCAAATCAGTCAAAAATTAAATGTCCTGAATTTTTTCTCCCTGTCTATCTCCGCATGTTTTAATTTTTTTTTTCTTTTTCTTTTGCTTTATTTAACATATATTTTGGTGAATTCTAATTTATTCAACTTTGAAAGCTTCTAATGTTGATATGAATTTTGATCCATTTGATGTTTGAGTCAATTGCTCTATGTAGTAAAACCCATGATAAAATATTTAATAACAGCAAAAGTAATAATGATTTGATTTTAAATATATTTTTTTAATGTTATTTTATGTTTCTATACTTTTAATAATGAGTACCCTATAAGTACCTCATCTACGTAATAGTCTGGTTGAAACTAAAATATCTTATTTTAAGAATATTTTTGATTTTTTTTTAATGATGAGTTAATTAGAAATATTTTATCTATTGTAATGATTTAGTCCAAATAACAAATGGTTGGGGTTTTGTATTTAACATTGTTTTCATGCCAAGTGGTTTGGGCCGTGGATTTAATGAAAAAAATATTAAAATTTGTTTTGCGACTATTTAAACTAAATTAATCAAATTTTTAAATAATAATATTAAAATAAAAAATAAAAAAAAACCAAAGTGGTTTGGGTCGACCATTGTCAGCTTCACTATGGTATCTCTGGCCAATTGGACTTGGGAAACCAAGTTCACTTTTTCTTTTTTCTTTTTTTTTTTTTTTTTTTCAATTTGGTTACAAAACCAAGTTGAGGAATCTACACTTTGCTCGCATTCCGAGTATCTAATAATAAGATTAATCAAAATTAGGGTAAGACAAAATAGATCACCCGTTCATATTGACTTCCAGGCATCTCTTAACTCTCCCCTTCCATTCCTCTTCGTTGTCTTTCATGTAAGATTTCCTCGTAATACAGCCAATCGCCTCAGTGGTTAGAATCATGTGACCTCGTCTCCACATGCTGCCGGTGTCACACTATGATTTGTAAACCCCAACACAACACGTGCAATAATTTTTCTTTTTACTGTTTTTTTTTTTTTTTTGCCCCTTTTGCTTTCTTGGAGAGGAAGATATTAATGAAGCAAGTGTGTTATGTTTCTGTTTGTGGGATTAAAATTTATAATAGTAATTTTAATTATTAAAAATACAATTTAATCATATCTCACTGTCAAAGAAACCTCACCTAAACCTACTAAAATGTTAAACATCAATTTTAGAAAATTGAAAAGAGATTCAAACTCATAATTTTTTAAAAAAATATATATATATGAGTTTTATGTCTCACAGTCTCACTATAAATAAGTTCCAATGCAATTTGATTAATATTATATAAATTAAATGACATAAAAGTTAAATAAATTAAATTTTATATAGCAACGAACATTTTTTGAAATATTTTTAAAATTCAGTATAAGGTTTTAAAATATACAAAGATTGATCAAAATGTATTTACTCATTCGATTTCTTTATATTTTTATATAATTTTAAATAATACTGAAAATTAAATAAAATTAGTCTTTTTTTCTCAAATTTCAATAACTACAAATTATTGGAGGTGATCTTTGACTCCACAGATTCAACTCATCGTAACTCGATCGGATGCTCGGTGTAGAGGCTTGAGATTTGCAAAACACCGTGGAAAAATACTCTGACGGGGGAGATTCAGACGTTCACGTCAGAAATAACGATTTTCAAAATGAATGAAATCAGACTGATTGAGGAAAGGATGACAGATCTTCCTGTGATATGTGTGTCGAGTGTAAAGTTTTGAGAGCTTACCTGGTTGCGATGTATCGAAAGCTTTTATAGGAAGTGACGTTGGAGCCATGTGCATTTGAAAAGTTATAACCCTAGTTTTTTTACGAGAAGATCTAAAAATTTCAGAATTCAAATGTCAGAGATTCGAGATCGTTATCTTTTAGAAAGTTTGATCATACGGGACGATTCTTTCCATTATAGATTAGATGATTCTCAAGGGTTCCTTATCCAAGAGATGCGTTTTGTGCTTAGATAAGAAAACTGATCAAAATGAGATTCGGTTGAATATTACCACTCAAGGATCGAAGTGGTCAGTTCCTTAGGTGTTCGGTAGTCATCGGTCGAATAAAAGAGGAATACCGTTCGGTCTTACCGAATGTGCTTGCGGATCGATTGCATAGGCCCCGTCAGGAGTTAGCTGAACAGCGAATAGGACACTGCAAATGACAGATTTTCTTAATCGATCGAGGCAACATGGCCTAATCAGGGAGATAGATTTTATCGGTAGAGCGGAATGACATAGTCCCATTTGTATTTAAGCGTATTGAACCTTTCAAATCATATGCCTTATGTTGACTATCGGACGCCTTTTGTATTGAGCCTTTTGAACAGCGTTCCATCATTTGTCCCAAACTCGTGGTATCGTTTCATGAGGAATGCACCATGAGTAGTAGTCATTGGAAAATGGAGAGCCTTTTATAGCACGTGTCATTTTGCGTTTTGTGAACCGTCTCTAACGTCCCTTATAAGTTTTTTCTTGGGAGAGGATATGGTGTTTTCTCTTTCTCGCACTTATTTTTTCCTTCTTTTGACCTGTCTCTATACACAAGAGAAATGACATGAGACTCTGCTCTTCAAAGTATTAATAATATTAAGAGTGTTATGTTAATGACGGAACTCCAAGAAGTTCTGACCATCATGTTGGTGGACAATAATTACACTCTGGTATCAGCCACAGATGATAACAAAGCGAATAACGTGTCAGAAAGTTGTGTTCCGATGTATAGGCAAATTATGAAGTTCAGCTTGAGAGTACCATACATTGGCCCATTCACCGAGGTTTCCAGTGTTGAAATATATTTCTAACTTTATTGACCCTCGCGCTTGGCACCTTATTATTGCTATGATTTTCCTACTAGGGTTTTGTCGCCTTCGCTGTGATATCGATATCTTAGCAGCCATTTTTTCTCTGGTGAGGTGCATAAAGAAGGGCTCAGCCTGAGATTGGTATAAACTACAGACTCGTCCTGAATCTGATTGGGGGTTTTATTATAAAGAATCCACTAGTAATAACTAGATGCATAAATATTTCTTTATGGAATTCAAGGATAAGAATCTTTTGCTGGCGCTTACCAGTGCTGATGGGAGGCCTTTGCTCGGGTTGTAACTTTTAAACCCTTCATGTCATTTTCGTTTCATGCGTTCGGTTGGTAGTTACTGTAAGTTTACCGTAAGGACCGTTTTTATTGACTCTTTGACAGACGACTAAATGTTTCTCTAACGGGTCTGTTGATAGGGGAGAAAAGGAAAATCGACAAGCCCCTCTTGATCGATAGAAAAAAGATTGGATTGGTCAGCATTTTGAGCTTTATGGACGACGCCTTGCTAAAGCAGATTATCATTGACTAAGATTCATCCATAAAGGACCCTTTGGAGAAGACTGATGGGACATTTGAGGCCCAACCTCCGCTAGTGCTTCCTTCAGTAAAAAGGAGAAAAATGTACAGTTTGAGTCTCTAGCGAGAGGAGGGCATGAGAGGAGTGAGGAATCCAAGGGTTGTGTACCCTCGATTACGTTGAGATCGTCCAAGGTTGAGGCCAAAAAGCTTAATGAGGCTAGTCGTTCACCATCCACTAATGACCAAGGGGTTTCAGTATTGGGTGCACTCACTGTGGAGGGGCTCGAAAGGGCTCCATCATTTGCTGCAGAGGTGAGGGCATCAAGGAGGATAGGGACTCAAGTTTCATCGATTAAAAAACTGTCTGGTCTGTCATGTGTTGTCCCGCTGTGGCATTTTAGCAAGGAAAATACAAAGTGCCCGATGGAACTGTCATTCCCTCTTCTATTCATATTCAGTCCTTTCATGGTGACAAGGGATTGAATGAGAGAGAGACAGTAGTCATTAGCACAAGAGACAAACAGTACAGCTATGTGGATTTGGCCGAAACAGAAAGAATAGCCGATCGGCTCGATTTTCATCGTTGTGACTTGGAGTTACACAGGATGTCCATGGAACAAGCTGGCAGGGCCTTTAAATCCCTTGGCTTAATGGTATCATCTTTCGAATTCATCCCATTTGTTTTTTTTTTGTTTGTTTGTTTTTTTGTTTTTTTGTTTTTTTTTACACATCATGGATTGATCCACTTCCTCCCTTTTTACAGACAATGGCTCTGGCGGAGTTCCAGGAACGACTAAGGAAGCAAATGGTAGGACGTCTGGAGGAGTATGTTAACTAGCTAAACGTACAGGTCGCGGCATTGCAAGATGCTCCTGATAAGAGGAAGAAGAGTACGGGGGTAGAAGAGGCATTCATGGTCTCGCTAACTGAGAATAAGGAGGAAATGAAGAATTTGAAGGTTTATGTTAAAGTCATTGCGAGAAGCTGGGGACTGAGAAGAAAGTCCTTGAGGCGCGATTACAAACCGCTGAGGTGTTAACTCAGTTTCATGAGGAGTCTCTCCAGGTGGCGGAACAGAGAGCAGTTAAATTAGAAGAATCTTCGCTTAAAAGTATCGCTGTCTTTGGGGATTCCCAAAGCGAGTTGATAGAGAGACTAAAATGTACTAAAAAGATAATCTGTTGGTTTAGATTGGATGGAGTTTTACCTCCGATAAAAGGGACCACCAGTCAGGAAGCAATGGATCAAAGTATGATTCTATCTAGGTCGATTGGTATTTTAGCCAAACTAAGCGCAGTCATTACGAGAACTTCTTCTTAGGAGATCTTAACACTTCCTCTTGTTCCCCCAAAATCTGTGTAACTCTTGTGCCATTGTATCACAACAGTTCTTAATGAAGATTTCTTTCGTGTTTTTTTATTCAGTACGTGTTAATAACATGGGATATTGCTTTCGTCGTTTAGATAGTTCGAATAGGCTCATTGGTCAGTCTTAGTTGTTTTAGATTTTGTTGGAGGACGTCAGCCTATCCAGGGGCATTCCTTAGATGTGCATTTCAACAAATGCCTCTGATCTTCCGACAGGAAATGTTTATTGAGATCCATCCAAAAGAGAAGGATGAGGATGTCTTTCGGTTGGAGCGACACAGGTCTGTTCAGGGAGATAGATCCCTTTAGTAGGTCAGGGCAGCAGAGACCCATTCAGGGAGATAAATCCCTTCTGTAGGTCAGGGCAACAAAGACCTGTTCAGGAAAATAGATTCTTTCGGTAGGTTAGGACGACAAAGGTCTGTTCAAGAAGATAGATCCATTCAATAGAGACCCATTCAGAGAGATAGATCCCTTCGATAAGTCAGGGCGACAGAGGTTCGTTTGGGGAGATAGATCCCTTCGATAAGTCAGAACGACAGAAGCCCATTTGGCAAGATAGATCCCTTGCTGACAACATATTCCTATTCTATAAAGAGCAACTGATAGTAACAGTTCGATGCAAGCGATAAGGTAGTCACGTGTGTTCATTGCCGAATGGAATAATACTATTGAAATAACGTAAGATAATCAAAACGTACAGTGTGATTACTTCGAGGTGGGTATCGAAGGCTCTTGATCACAAGACAGTGTCCCAATCCCGACTGAAGTTTTGAATTTAATTTTCATGTGTTTCGTGTTAGGCAAGGCATCCAGGATGTTCAAGTCCGATCTTCCCAAGATAACATTATAGGGCGAAAGAAGGTTGACCACATTGAATATTGTTGTGGTTGTCACATGGTTTGGCAGCACATCAAGTGTGATCCCTTCAGGGTATATCTATTTATTGGAGAGTCCTTTGACTGGATCGATGTGGGGTTGGAGATGTGTAGGGTCAAAACTCATCCGTTTGAAAGTATCTCAATATAAGAGGTTACACCCCGCTCCTTGATCAACAAATACCCTTCGTATTTCGTACGGGCCGATTTTGGCAGTGATAATGAGAAGATCATGATGATTCGGTTCTACCCCGACTAAGTCTTCATCGGTAAAACCGATGATTGGTCGTTTGCCTTTAGGCTCTTTGCCGACGTTGGTCATTAGTACCTCTGGTGGATTGGGGAGAGGAATGTTAGGTGAGTAGAAGATTAGTGTGACCAGACATTCGGCCTCGCTTCCATGTAAACTGTTTAAAAGGTCTAAAACGTCCAGTGGGAGATGAGTCGTTCAAGAGGTTCGCTCCTTGTGGACTTGGAGGATCACCCCATCCTGATGGTTAGTTGGTGTTTGAGCGGTCGGTCAATCATTCGGTCCGTTCCATCGTGGTAGTGCCTGTCGGTCCGGATTCGGTATCTCTTCCCTCTTTACTGATGAACTTTTATAATCTCCCACTTCGGACTAAGATTTCTAGCTCATCTTTGAACTTTCTGTAGTCGTCAGTCGTGTGAGCATAATAGTTATGGAAGTGATAGTATTTGGTCCTATTCTTCTTGGGATCGTCCTCCGTGGGTTGGGGAGGCTATCAGACATAATGTTGGTTCCTGATCTGGAGTAGAACTTGACTAAGAGTCTCATGCAAAAAAGTGTAAGTATTAAACCTCTGAGGAGGTGGAGGGCCTGATTGATTTCTCTTTGGTGAGAGCCATTGAGGCAATCAACTACATTTCTCCTGGACGATTGGTTTTTCCTTCGGTCGAAGGCCTAAGCGTCTTCGGCTGTAATGTACTTCTCAGCACGAGAGTAAAACTCTTGGATAATGGAGGGATGATTCTTCGTGATTGAAGTTTTCATGCCTGAAGGGCGTAAACCAGTGAGTAGCGTGACCAACGTGATAGAATGGTCCAAGACTGAGACTTTCATCATCAGCCATGAGTTGCTCAACTTGTCTCCTTAGATTTTCGAGATCATGGCGGAAAGTCGCCAAGGGCTTGTAGCTGAGCGGTGGTATTTGCCGTCGAAAGCGTACATGCTCGGATCCTCCTGAAGAAGACTGACCCTCGGGCCTTACGACATGACTAAGACCTTCTAACTGCTTGCTGTTCTAGATCTTGGACTTTAGTCTGTTCATTTGAGGTTTATTAACTCGTTCTTGAGATATCGGCGCAGGAGGCACAACTGAACATTCCTAAGGCACATGTTGTGGGACTTGCTCCAAACGAGGAGGTTGAGCATGAACAGGAAGATTATCAGTAGAGCGAACGGGTGCCACAAGAAGGGCCGCGTCAGTAGGAGTAGCAGTATGGCCGTCCATGGCGGATACGGCATTTGAGGCAGTTTTAGTTCTTTTTTTTGGAGGTATATCGGTCTAGTGATTCAGAGAATTCAACGAAATTTTTCTAGTCTGATTTTCTACAGATGACACCAATCTGTTAGAGGTAGATTTTGACTCGACAGATTTGACTCCTTATGAATCGATCAGATACTCGGTGAAGAGGCTTGAGACCTGCAAAAGACTGCCGAAAGATACTCTAGGGGGGAGGCACTGTTGCTTAAATAAAAAAAAACGGTTTTCAAAAGAAATAAAATTAGACTTAGAGATGAATGAAGGACAGATCTCCCTGTGATATGTGTGTCGTGTGTAAAGTCCCGAAAGTTTACCTGACTGCAATGTATCGAAAACTTTTATAGGGAGTGATGTTGGAGCTGTGTACATTCGAGACGTTACAAGGCTAGTTTCCTTATGAAAATATCTGAAAATTTCAAAATTCAAATATCAGAGATTCGAGATCGTTATCTTTTAGAAAGTTTGATCATACGAGATGATTCTTTCCCTTATAAATTAAATTCTCAAGGGTTCCTTCCTTATCCAAGAAATACGTTTTATGCTGAGATAAGAATCTTGATCAATGTGAGATTCAGTTGAATATTACCACCTAGGGATTGAAGTAGTCGGTTCTTTAAGTGTTCGGTAGTCATCGGTTGAATAAAAGAGGATTATCGTTCAGTCTTATCGAATGCATTTGCGGATTGATTGCATAGGCCCTGTTGAGAGTTAGCCGAACAGCGAATAGGATATTACAAATGACAGATCTTCTTGATCGATCGGGGCGATATAATCCATTTAAAGAGATAAATCATATCGATAGAATGAGATGAGATAGATTTATTTGTATTTAAATGTATTAAACCCGCCTTATATTGACAAGGATGCTTTTCATATCGCGCCTTTTGAACATGGCTCCATCACAGATGATTAAATATGTTCCAAATTACATGTAAATTTAGTTTTGTCATTTTATGTCTAGATTTATTCTATAATTTTTGCAATTATTTATTCTCATTTTATAATATAATCGTGTGCGTCTGTTTCGCATGAGATGTTCACGTGGCGGGACCTAGGTAAGAAGATTGTCAGACCGCACGTGTTGTCACGTGAGGGTGATTAAATAGGCGATAAGTGGCCCAACGTTCCCGGGTTGGCCGGCCGCAAATCCACCGTTGAATGCGACGTGAGAGTGGAATTGGGACCCACCAAGAGCATTAATAGCGGAGTCATCGAACGGTCTAGATTTGCGTACCTTTTCCTCTGATGACATTCTTATCATATCATGTTCCTTTTCTCACCTTTGTCAAAAGATAAATTTGTCCGCCGACGGTGTACGACCAACGTTTGACTGCTTTGACACCCCGCACTCCGCAAAATGTTCAAAATCTTTCATTATTATTTTATATAAAAAATATTTTGAATAAAATCAATTAAAGAATGCCAATATTAAAAATATTACATGAATAAAAAATTAAATAGAGTAAATTTTAGGTAAAGCCTGTTTTAATATATTCTGAAATTCTTTTTTTTTAATATGAATTGTTTAAGTAAAATTTAGTATATTTCAATGTTGGCCAAATATTATATTACTCTTGTAATGTTCGGGTTTGACATAAAGGAGAGGCATTGTATATTTGTGCATTTATTAAGATGAAGTTCAAATGGAGGAAATATTTTCATATTTAAGTCAAATGTTGGTGTGCACTAGGCCAACAAAGACATTGAATTGAAGTACAACTCAAAATTTAAAATTTTTCAAATTAAAAATTATTTAGTTTTACATGAACCTTCTATATCCTTATATTTTATTTCATATCCATACTTATTTACATGACTTTTTTGGATAATTATCATAGATATCTAAAAATCTGACTAATCTAATTTAAATAATCATGGGACTCAATTAAAAAGTTATCTTTCTCAATTTTTTTTATTCTCAAAATTCAATCTCAAAATCTTAATTAAAAAAATTTAATATTATACCACTAGGTCTACATGTCATTAGTACAGTAGATTAATTTTATTATTATAAATTTTCATGAGCACTAATATTTAAGGAATTTATAATCATTAGATTAATTTTTCAGAAAATATATAGTAAAATGGTTTATAAAAGTTTAATGAAAATTTAATAACTCCAAATTCTAAGAGCATCAATACTTATAAAAATTGTAAAAATTTTCTAAATTTATATATCAAACTGTACTGTAGATTAAATTTTAATTTAACTAATGGCTAAAATTAAAAAAATAAATAAATAATTTTTTTGAATAGTATTAAAATTAAAGCTAAAGTCGTTTTGCCAGGTCAGTCGCAAGATATACTTAATCTCGCTAACTTCATTCTTGAAGGCGTCAGAGCGCAACAGATAATTTTGGAACCTCCACTTATGTAAATATAATACTATTTTGAAATACAAATAAAGTTAATTTAGGTTTTTGATTTAATTAGTATTTTTTTGACATTACTCATCCTCAAAACCAAAACCAAGTATGAATAAAAAAGTTGCAGGCGAGGAGATTCACACACACACTCTCTCTACGATTAAAATGCCGGAAAAAGTATCAAAGATCGAAGCAAATTAAGAGGGAGCATGGTGCTCATGGGACTTAACAGCTTCTTTTCATGTTTCTAATCCATTCCATTCCATGTCGACCGGTTGGAAAAGCGCCAAGCCAGAAACTGCACTGCGCTGCACCTAATACCCAATGCGCGGTCAATGAACAGCCTAATGGCTATGAATGTTATGTCTTTTTAATCAAACTGGAAAATGAAAAAAAAATTAGGTTGAAAAAGTTCTTCATAAATTGGATCCGATGATAGTCGAACAAGATAACTCAGACTATCATTCCGAATTCTTCTTGATTTACACCCAAAAAAATAATCCCAAACACCCAACAAGAAAAGAAAAATGCAGGCAACTAACAAATGAATAGATTGAGCCCCAGAAAACCATTACAGTTAATGGGGGACGTTAAAACCCCCAGATTCTGTCGTCTGCTCCCCACCCCCAACCCACCGATTCACTTTTACGAAAGCTGCATTAAAATATTTCACTTAAGACATTTAGTGAAAAGATGAACAATTTAATCTCAGAAAAAAAATTAAAATCTGATAAAAATTAAGTTAGCCGATACACATTTTTGTATTTGCTTTTGGGTATATTAAGGTAGAGGGTAAACATAAATTATATGTTTCAATTTGTATACTGAATTGGTTGATCTGAGAATTAATAAACTGGGATTCAGGTTCTTGAGTCGTTGATTCACAAAATACGACATTTAAAAGTTTATATACTATGGTTTTCATTTATATGTTATTTTAAAATTTGAATTCATGTTTTTTTGGTTTCCAACGACCGCACTTTAAATATCTGCATTATCAAAGAGTACAAACTACAATAAATACAAAGTGATTTTCGAATATCGTGCTTCTCGTGGGTGTGGGGCTCCATGCATGGATGGGTCTCTGCTGAATTAATATCTTCTCTTCTACCATCTGGAGTACCCCTTTCTCAACTCTATCGCAAGCATCCCTTCGCTCTCCATCTAAATAAAAAAATATTAATAATTAATGTACCTTTATTTAATCAGGTGTTATGATAATTAGAAAATCGTCCGTATTTGAATCCATTTGCTTTTGATCAACATTTACCGGATTTGACCTTCAATCTTGTTTGTTTTGTCTGGTTTGGTCAAATCTATATTTAAGATAAAAAGTATGAAATGAAGAGATATTTGTTTTGAATTATAAATAAATTAAATTAATTGAAATAAGTAAAAAGGTCGTGAGGTTTCTCTTATTTCTAATCGTATTGAAAACTCGATAGATTTTAGTTGAACTTAATTTTAAATTTTGAAACATGAACTACACAAAAATTTGAATGAAGTCTTGTTCTTCAAATTTTTGGATGTGCAATCAACTTGGTAAGATATTTTATGTTAAAGATAATGAAAACAAAAGACCACTTGGGAGGCTATTTGTCATCTATGCCTCCATAGATTCGCCTGGTTCCTTCTCCATGTCCTCTGCGTCTTCTTCCACTTACTATTTGACACACATAATGGAATATTTGTGTAAGAGTGTAATGTACTTATAGGTTGTTCCGTTGTGAGTTCAAGATTTTATGGAAAGATCCCCCATATATGGTGGGGTACCCCCCAAAATTTAATGCCTAATGTGATGATATACACATACACTAGTACTACAAGTTTTTATTTTTCGACACTTGGGCTTGGTCATTTTGAGCTTCACTGAAACATCAACATGAGTGTGGTGGGGTCAGGGATCTTTGATTGCACATGTGAGGTCCAGGGGGAAAAAACATCAAAGAAAACACAAACTCTTCTATTGTTGAGTTTTGTTTGAACTCTTAGAAGTGGAAAATCTTGAGAAGACCCCAGTTGTTTGGTCGAGTGAGGATTTTGGGCACTGTTAGTGATGTTGAGGAAATCATAATTCATTTGAATAAAGAGATTTTTAGAATCTACACAGTAGATTTAACAGTTTTGATGATGAGATCGGGTAGTATTATTTAATTTAGAATTGGTGTTATAGTGTACGCATTCTTGTAAGCATCATGAGTGATACCAAATTTTCATTTTTACAACATTGATTATGATATCCTGTTTTATTTACTTGAAATAACGTAGTTGAAAAATGGTATTTTTTAATTAAAATTTAAAATTTAAATCTTGTGAACGAAGAAAAACAGACTTTAAAAAAGTTTTATTTTTTAAAAATTTTGATTTGAATTGAATTTATTTATATTTAACGTAGTTATCAAAAATATAGATAATTTTTTAAAAAATAAGATCCCATTTAGACTGTGCATTCCAATTCCACAAGAACTTCGGATAAAAGCACGTCACCTTAAATTTTACAAAATTAAAAAAATTAATATGTATATTTTTAATTATATTTTAACAGATACTATTAAAAGTTTTAAAAATATCAAAAATTTTACTATTTTTTTTCTTAAATATTATAATATCTGTTCCTCCTTAATCTATCCGTTACAAATTATATTTTGTTCTCCTAATATAATTTTTTTTGTTTTACCCGATTAAGTATGCATCTTATAGGCATACAATTTTTAGTTTTTGGTGAGAGTTGTGCAGGGACTAGAGAAAAATTGAGAGTGATGTACCGAGAACAATGGATACCAAGCTGGCCCAGAATTTATATACAAAAAAGTGAAGTTAACACACATGTTGAAGGTTGAGAAAGCCAAAGATAAAATGGCATATAGCCCTTACCGATTAGGGCACCACTTTGTGCCGTGATTGGCTCGGGGGTCGTGGGGTCCTAAGCTAGTCCGCATCTACCTTGATTTGCGCCTAGATTGCTCAATAGGAAGTCCCATTTGACATGCCTATTTGGCGCTGGTCGCCCTTTATATACTTTTCACTTTAGTATCTTATCCACATTTCAAGCCTTTTTTTTCTCTACACCATTTCATTGGTCTCGTAAACTTTCTTTACCCTCTTTAATTAAAATGTATATTTTTTTTTCGTTACAAAATGATTTAAACTCTAAATCTCAAGATTGGGGAAAGATGATTGTGATTATTAGGTTATCCCCTTGAAAACAATTACAATGCATATTTCGATTTGCTATAAGAAGAATAAAGTTAGAAAGATCAAATGAGTCCAATACTCAATGAATGATTACTATGCTAGAGATCATCTATACATTTTCAAAATTTTTCTTTACCTGTTGGAAAGTATTTCTATTAATTCAAAATTTAATAACTTTAAAAATGTTAAAAAATTTCATCGGTATGCAGTTATACAGGATTGTATTGATTTATTGATTTAGCACTATTTTTATTAAAAATGTGATGATCAACATTTTTTTCATAGAAATTTGAAAATAACATTAAAAAATAAATGTATGTCCTACGATGGAATTGCACCCAAAAAACCAAGGGAGACGAAATTTTACCAATGACAAAAAGTGAAGAAAAGGAAAAGGCACAACACAACAATGAAAAAGGAAGTCCTAGTTTAATAAGATTTTGAAACATCAAATTAAGAAAGAAACTTATAATCACTAAACCATCAGGCGTCCTAGTTTAATAAGAATGGACTTGCTTTTTGGTGCATAAAGGATCAAGTCGTTCAGTGGGGAGTCCCTACTCCTAGGAACCTAAAATATCATAGGGGACAAAAATTCATTATCTAATATATATGGCGCCTCTGATTTTTTAGAGATAGGGGCCATGTGTGTCTCTCGCATGGGATGATTTGAATGTGTCATTGATTGGTCGGGGGGTCGGGGGGTCCAAATCCAATTAAAATTGTTCCAAATTAAATATGGGTGCCCTCTGGTGCACATGAAAAGTTTTAGGTTTCGTTTTTATTTGTTTATTGATCATTTTGAAGGACATAGTGTCCCTGCCCTGAATTCCTAAAAGTCACGGGGGGATAGTTAATATAATGTGGAAGGTATTAAATCTTTTAATTAATAATTTAGATTTAAAATTTAAAAATAAAAACAATTATATCATGAGAAAATCTCTCAAAAAAAGTTATATTAGATTAATCAGAAAATGATTCGCGATTGATTGATATGATTTAAAAAAAAAAAAAAAAGTGTTAGGCGGTTCAATTTTCTATTCCCATGCTAGGAGGGTTCGATTGTTCTGCTTGCTCACTGACCCCCTCCTTTTTCGTGACCAAGCAACCACAATTTTTTGGCACAAGAATAAAATCATCTTGTCGTGCTCTCTGTATTTTTGTTTCTCTTTCTCTCGAAGCCATGGATGATTTATCTAGAAGCCATGGATGATTTTGATTGGCAGAGATCACATGGGTATTGGCATTTTTAATATTTTAAACATTAACATAGAAAAACCAAAAATTGTCTAAAATTATTGGGAATAATTCTAGAAATTATCATTCGAAAGCATAATATTATAACAAAAAATCTAAAGTTATCACGTTAAAAACTCTTAACTTATCAGGAGATAACCAACAAAGACCTTGGGAGGCCTAAAGGTATCATCCGAAGGTATAACATTATGACA
Organism: Dillenia turbinata; assembly: GCA_037126225.1. Classification (NCBI taxonomy): domain Eukaryota; kingdom Viridiplantae; phylum Streptophyta; class Magnoliopsida; order Dilleniales; family Dilleniaceae; genus Dillenia; species Dillenia turbinata. The sequence goes on from JBAMMX010000001.1 coordinate 23,656,394, forward strand.
AGAATGCTAAAGTTATCACTTAAAACGTTACTATAAGTACCAATACTATAGGCAATATAGAATTTTGGTAGGTTAGGGTATTTTTATGGTCAATCACAAAATTAAATAGGTCAGATTTGGAAGAGGAGGTAATCTAAAAACAATTGATGTTTAAATTCTAATTGTTCATTTTTAATGATTTATTTGTTTGATGCTTAAAATTTAGTACCTAACCCATTTGACATTTAATGTTTCGAATCAATGACTTTGGAGGATTTTTTTTTTTGGGGGTCAAATTACAGGGATTTTCCTCCCCTTGTCTAGGTAAAGCTTGCATTCACACGACAATTTTGACCTCATGCTTCATCATTCAACAATTACAAAAGAAAGTAGGATTGCTAGCTTTTTTTTTTGGGGGGGGGGGGGGGGAATTGGACAGCAAAGTCAAAAATAGCGGAGGGCAGTGTCCTTTGATCCTTGACCATTCCTCAACCAAGCACCCTTTTTCATGCGAAGTGGGTTAAGTTCGATGCTTCTGAGAATATCCATCCACACACACACGCGCACCGACAGTCAACCGATCTGATAAAAAAAACTTTTAAAAGAAATTAGAGATTCGAATTTTTGTAATGAAAGAAATTATATTAAATCTCTTCTTTTTTTTAAAGAGTTTAATAGTAATTTAAATTAAATAAGTTAGGATATAATTTTAAATTTTGATTGGTTAAGAACAGTATATATATATATACATATATACATATGAAAAGAGTTCTTTTGCAAAGATCTTCTGGTTTTTAGCATAAATCCTCTGGCATGAAATGAATAAAAGAAATTTGGACTGTTTGTTTTGTACCCTTAAAAGGAGCCTTCGATACATTTTCGTTTCACCTTCACATGGCCTCTCATCTTGGAAAAGGGTCGGCCATAGAGATGTACAGGAATGAAAGAGACTATGGGCAATAGATTTGAAACATATTTATGTAACCTCACATGCTAGGTCACCTAATTTGCAAAATCTCCAAGCGTAGGCAAGCCTTAAAAAAATCTAGCTTGTGAGGGTATGTTGTTGACATTCTTTGTTCAGTCCATGGTGCTAAGAAACCGAACATAAGATTATATTTTACAATGTCATGCCATGCCAGCCACATTAGGCAGATTTCCCTTATTTAGTTTGGCATGGCTGGATTTTGGGGCTAACCCACTTTAACTCAACATACCAATTCGAATTGCCCAACAATGAAGTCTCCATGTCATGGTGCGGAATGATTTTGATTTTCTTAATTTGATATCTTATTTGTAATATTCTTAAGGCGAAAACACCCCCAAGCAACCAGAAAAGCACAATGAAAGAAAGGGGGAAGACTTTAGTGCCTCATTGGAAAAACCAGCTATAAAAATGGCGTTACGAAGCAAAAAATATTTGTACATTGTTTGCAATTCAACCAAGCCCAGTCTGGTTTGCTTAGACTGTGTGCAGTGTACGTAATTGGTTGCTTATCAAAGTTGGGGACAACTATAATTATAGTTGAGTTGCCCTACCACCAAGGCAATCTTTTTCACCACATAACTTTCAATGGTCCTATTTATGGGCACACCCCATTTGTCAATGTCATTGATATTTCGTGCTAGGGCATTATAACAAACAATAACCATGCCATGCTACAATTTCACAAGCATGTTACATATGTATATACACACACACACCACAAAATCAAGGAAACATAGATTACTTGTTCATCCTAATGCAATTAAGTGCATTTTGATGAACAACATCACATCCAAGTCGCTTTGGTAAAATCTCAACCATCTCTATTTTGTTTCATTTTTTTTGAGATCTTATTTAATTAAAATAAAAAATTATACAACAACAACAATCTGAGACTTAATCCTAACAATTAGAATCGATCGTTTAGAAGACAAATATGGAGAAGAAAAAAAATAAAAAAAATTAAATATAATTAAATTTCTCTTAAAAATTAAATTATTTCTCAAACATAACCTTTAATCAATTTCACCTTGTGTAACCAATTAAATAACTTAAACTCAAATATTCCACATATACGATTTTAGTTACAAGAATATTTACGAAAAAATTCTTATACTTTAATATTTGAATTTTTAAATTAAATTTTTTTTAAAAAAAATATCTGATTTTAATTATAACTATAATTTTTTAGTAGAATCATAACCAAATCTTGAGGAGGATTAAAAAGTTAAAGTTCATTCCATCCAAATGCTCTGGTTGGACACGCATTTACCACCATTTTCATTTTTATTTAATTAAAAAAATAATTGTGAAATTTAAGATTAATTTTTAAAATTAGAATTATTGCTATCATATTCGATGTGAATTGCACAATTTAGTCAGGTTGCCTTGGAAATTTCAGTGAAGTAAGGTTAGAGGGCAACTCCCGATGACCGTTGACGGCACCACAGAAAAAAATCCTTCGCCGTAAAAGTTACATAACCGGCGTCAGCCTCCCATTGCGGAACTTGCCTCTTTTGTTTTGACTCAATTGGCCTGTCAAGATCCACTATTTTCTCTTTCTGCCCTTCTTTTGTCCAATTCCTTTTCAGAGCAAAAGGGCACGAATGGGAATCGGAACAAGTTGGTGTCGTCCTGTTTAGCTTCAACACAATTTCAGTTTACAATTTTCACCCGTACTAATTTTGGTCAGGTTCATAAATTTTAATTTGTAATAAAATGTTTTTTATTGTTTCTAATATAATTCTAATATTATGAATGAGTTTAAATTCATTTGAGACATAAAATATTAATCGGTAGGATATAAAGATATTCAAAATTACACTAAAAACACATTTATCCTGAGAAATTTACTAATAAACCCATTTGGCAGTCGCAGTCACGCTCTCTCTTTATTAATAAAATTCAAAAGGTTCGTACGCAGACCCAAAAATAAAAATAAATATAAAAATATATATCTTTTTCGGCGATGACCGTTGATTGCGGTTAGGGAATAAAGCAAAAAGGTTGGGTCCATATTTTTGACCGTATCTCACTTTCCTGGCATTTTTTTTTTCCGACGAATTTTTAGCCTATCGTTTTCGCGAAAATTAACGTCCTCCCGTAAAATAAAAACAATTATATTTTTACGGACACTGTCGGTGGTCGTTGTTTATTAAAAAAAAAGAAAAAAAGAAAAAAATGACACTGTTGCCATGTTTTGTCGGGTTGTCGGATTATTGAATCATATAAACGTTTACCCACCTCCACAATCAAACCCCCACGTCCTCATTTCCTAAATTACATCCATGCCCTCCGATTCATTTTCAAAACTAGAAACTAGTGTTATGATTTTTTTTTAAAAAAAATAAAAATTATAATTTTTAAGAGTAAATGATATTTATGTTTATAATTTTTAATATTATATATAATATTTTTTTATAAGAAAATTAGAAGAACAACTACCTTCGGTTGGGGCATTTTTGCTTTTTGGCACGTTTTATTTTCTTTGGTCCATCCTAGTAATAATAAGCTAAGAGCAAGGACTGTTGCCTTTTTCTCACTGTTAAAAATATTATTTTTAATATCATTGTGAGCTTATAAATTTATAGATACTAAATAATTTTAGACCATTTGGATCATAGAAACTTTATGTAAATACAAAATAATTTTAAATAATTCTGACTATTAAACATAATTATTTTGGTTGAATTTTGCTTCAAAGTAAATATTATATCATATAATTGGATGAATTACTCCATGAAAGTGTATAATACAAATCGATTAGTCTTGAGACTTCAAATTCAAATCCTCAAGTAAAATCAAAATAATCATGAAATATCAAATATTTTAAATCATAAATTTTTGCTCACAAAAAATAATTTTTCTTTCGAAATAGTGAGGAATATTGTTAGCTCCAGAGCTTTAACGATTCTCTTTCTACACAATTGGTTGAGGGCATTTTTGTCAATGGAGCCACAAAGTTTCGATTCTAAGTAACAATTGAGAGAGGCGAGGACAGGGTAAGGGACAGCTGCCATAATCTTTTGAACAAAAGAATTATTACTTTTGTATGAGTTGATGATGAGAGGTGTCCCCCCTCACGACTCTCAGAGGTTAAAAAACCAAAAACGAGCACCACATGTTTTGAGTTGCAGAATGCAGGCCAGACCAAGGTCACCAATCTCATAATGTATAGCTTTCCCCTTTTCACTTCTTGCCCAATAAGACCCATAACCCACTCTTGAATGTTTTAACTGAAAAATGTATCATATGGTCCACCACCACAATAATTTTCAAAACTCAAATGGACCAGGTCACAATATACCTAATTTCTAGCTCGTCATAAAGGCTTTGGGGGCTAGTCTTGCACTAAATGAGAGAGAGAGAGAGAGAGAGAGAGAGAGAGGGAGGGAGAGGGAGAGACTATAGGAGGTAACTGTGCAGATTCCCTTATTAAGCTACTCGGTGTATTATAACCCTTCAACAAGAATGACAATTTAAAAAAAAAAAAAAAATTGATCATATGGGTAGGTATCACCTACTCCTATATTTTTATTGGACATTTTTATTTAATGAAATTTTCCGTCAATTTCTTAAAAAAAAAAAAGAAAAAAAAAAGTGAGAGGCCATAAGAGGTGACACAATAGTTGAAAAACTCCTCCCTTGCATTTGTTTGTACTCGTGGGGATTTTCAGTGCGGCCGTATGTTAATTGAAGATCCACCGTGCTGAATGAGAGCAACTAGGTTTCGATAAAATTTAAAATTTTAACCAAATTTTCCCTTATTTTGGTTAGCCAAAAAGGAAAATAGAGAACAATTACCGGTGAGAGGGCCACAAAGAAAACAACAACAATACTTGAGATGCTAAGCTAAGTTAGAGAAAAGCAAGTGGAGTTTCGCTTAATTGGGGAGAGGCTTGGATCCAAGAATAGAAGGGCACATGTGATGTGAAAAACAGGGGAGTCCCATCAAGACACCATATCATTGTTCCCCAATAATTAATTCCATCTTTTCCTAACACTGATTTTGTCCTCTTTATCCCTTTATTTGCTAATCAAAGCATATATTAGACTTTCTTTTGCCCTCAGCTGCTGGCATCTAACAAGGAGAAAAAAGGGTCAAAAGTAAAGCAAGAGATCCACCAAATCAAGACCCATATTGTATTGACTTTGTAAAAGCTTAAGGTTTGTCCCATTTTCTCCAAATTTTCAATTTTCATAATACAGTTATTCCAGAAATGGAATTCATTCATTGGATCTAGGAAATGCTCTTTAATCCTATAAGATTACAATCTTGAATTGAAACATACTCTTCCTTTTTATGGTATTAAAAGGAGCGGAAAACTCTATCAACTCTCGATATCAAAATTAATAATTCTAAAATAATAATTTATATTTACACTTTAAATTCAAAAGTGATGAGACATGGTCAAAAGATTCGATACAAAAAAATTTAGCTCTGTGAGACTCATGATCCAAAGAGATATGTCATGTCCAGACGTGTCAACAAATAGGGATAAATCTCCATGAAGGGTGGACACAACCCAACCCACTTGGTCTGACTCACCGAGTGATTGCTATCGACAATAAGTTAACCGGTCCGTGACCTCCAGAGATCTTCTATATGTCAAAAGATGACTCTGCTCTTGCCATGTTGGCAAGACGCCGATTGCAACTCCTATCCAAAGAGGTTGCACGCTCCTCGAGTAACAAGTCTCGTTAAAAAACCGATCGCTCTAATTGGTCAAAGGAAATATTCGACTAAGTCTTGTGCTAATCTCAGTTTTCTAAATCAATACAAAACACATACTCTAGATAAGGGAAGAAAACTTATGGATCTAATCAATAATGGAAGAAACTTCTTATATCGTCAAACTTCCTAAGTGATAAAAAATGTTAAATCTCTCGAGAATATTTAACTAGAAAAATCCCGAGATTTTCGGATCTCCTAGTAAAGAAACTAGGATTGTAACACTCCGAGTATACACGACTCTTACGACAACCAGGTATATAAATTTTCTACACACCGAATTCCAGGTACTCTCTCTAAAACCAAATACTTAACATACAAGTTACAGAGTTATCAGTTCTCGATTTTTCACTCTCAATCTATTTCATTTCTATCGAAAATCGTTTTTTCTGATTTGAGCGATGAAACCTCCCCTACCGGACCACCCTTTGACGATATTTTGTAGATTTTGAATCACCTCCTGGAGTAATTTTTCGAGTAAAAAAGAAGCCAAAATTTATAGAGCCAAAATCCACCTCTAATAGATTAGTACAGTCTGTGGGAACAGACTAGAGCAAGTTCAATAGACATTCCGAGTCACCGAACAATCATGCCTTCAAAGAGGAAAACCAGAATTGTTTCAAAGGCTACATTCGCCACGGATGGATATATTGCTACCCCGACTGATGCCGCTCTGCCAGTGGCGCCCACTCACCCTATCGATGATCGTGCTGTTCATTATCAACCCCCTCGTTCGGAACCGATTCTGCAGCCTGCGCTTTAAGGACATCCGGTTGTACTCCTTGCGCCAGTATCTGTAGAACAAGTTAATCTTCCTTAACCGGAAAAGTTAGAGTTTAAAATATAGAATATGAGCAAGCAACTAGAGGGATTCAACTATGCTATTAGATTAGAGGGACAATCCTCTTCAGGAGGATCTAAACAGGCACGCTCACAACGGTTTGCTCCTCAACTAAACCACAAGCCATCAGTGACCTCCCATCATAATCCTGATGACCTGAGAAGACAAGTCGAACAACTTGTCGTTGATAAATTCAAACAAGCCAATATCAGAAGGAATAATGCTCCCTTTTATACTTCCGGTGTGTCGCCTTTTGATCCAAAAGTCTTTTCAGAACCAGTGTCTCGTGATACACTTCTACACCTCATGAAGAGGTATAATGGTACGACTGATTCTCGTGACCACGCGGTCCACTTCGTAACGATAATAATCTCAAGAGATATAGCAAACGTCGTCCAAGCACTTTCCCACTACTCTCAGGACAATACATTAATATGGTTCAACTCTCTACCACCACTTAGTATCAATAGTTTCTCTCAACTTTGATAGTAGTTTGAGTCTAATTTTGTAATCAGCCGGGGGATCAAGAGAAAATTCACTTCTTTACTATTACTACGGCAAAAGGATGATAAACCTTTGAGAGACTTTTTTGATAAATTCAAAACTGAAATGATGAATGTCCCACCCCTAGACCACTTTATCGCGCTGGCTACGTTGCTTACTGGATTGCGACTTTCTAGCATGAAAATCTCAATCACTAAGAATCCCTTTTTACCATCTAGAAGTTTTACGCCCTGAAGACGCTGAAGTGTTCGATCGAAGAAAACTGATCGTCCCAAAGAGAACGCAGTCGATCACTTCGATAGCCTTCTCCGAAGATAAACCGACAAGAGCCCCAGCCACAGCGAAGGTTCAACACTTACACTCACTTGAATGAGACCCCCAATCAGATCTTATTCCAGATTAAAAACAAGCCATACATTAGGTGGCTTCCTCATTCGACGGAAGATGACTCCAAGAAAAAAAGGACTAAATACTGTCATTTCCATCAAGTCTACGGCTACATGACTAACAAGTGTCGAAAACTCAAAGACGAGTTAGAATTCTTGGTTCGAATTAGAAAGCTCTAAAGATTTATCAGTATGGAAGGGAGAAATATTCCCTCTCTTGATCGACATAATCCCCACAGGAGAATCAACCAAATGACCAACCCATAGTTCGACCACCGCACAATAGACTTGACGGAGTAATCCTCCAGATTCATGGTGATCAATCTCTGCATGAGCCTTATCCCAGAGCTTCCTGCGTTCCACTCTAAATAAGCTCTGAACTTTTCTTTTTTAGCGATCGTTTCCATGGTGTCTCATAGTGAACGGTTCTAAACATCTAATGTTTGCATTTAATCTACTTGTTATCGGCCTCCTTTCATGGCAACGCATTCTAATGAACTTATTATGCTAAATTAAATTATCAAATAAGATTTATTATTGGGATCTATCTCTCCGAACGGGTCTATATAGTCCTGATCTATTGTTGGGATTTATCTCCCTGAACAGACCTATGTCGCCCTGATCTATTGTTGGGATCTATTTCTCCGAATGGGTCTACGTCATCTTGATCTATCATTGGGATCTATCTCCCCAAACGGATCTATATTACTCTGACATATCGTTGGAATCTATCTCTTTGAACGGATTTATGTCGTCCTGAACTAGTTTATGTCGTTCTGAACTACTGTTGGGATTTATCTACCTGAACGGGCCTATGTCGTCTTAACTTATTGTTGGGATCTATCTCCTCGAATGAGTTTATGTCGCTCTGATTTATCATAGGAATCTATCACTCTGAACGAATCTATGTCACCCTGACCTATCATTAGGACCCATCTCACCGAATGGATCTCTATCGCTTTGACCTATCAATCTTACCAAACAGTCCAATAATGCGTTGATCAACCCGGCCTATTACCAAGGAGTGTTGTCTCTAATAGAAGCATCACTGACAAGATTTACAGGACACACACCCCCACGCTAGCAAACAATATCTGAGCTATTTGACACAGGGATTCATGGAGTAAAATTAATCGACGAATTGACCATGTAAGGGGGAAGAAATAACAATAGGGACTTAACTCTCAGGAGGATAACTACACCCTGCCTCATTGATTGTCTTTCTAACGAAAATGGTATACTTCAGGGTGAACGAATGTCTTTCCTTAAGCCAACCAATTTAGAAACTATAGCGAGCCCTACCGAAACCATACAGATGAAAGGGAAGCACTCCTCATAAAGCATACATGTGACACAACGATGTAAAAGATCCCTCGATCAGAAATTCCATAGTACAGAATTATACAGAGTCAGGGGAAACGGGAGGAAGTGCCAAAACCTCCCTAGATGAGGGCCTTACAACTATCAGAACCGTAGCTGATTCAATAAGGCCACCAATTGGATCAGTAGGGAACGAACCTTGGCCCAGTGTCTCTCGATTCACTGTCTCCTCAATAGGAGATAAAACTTTATATAGATTGACTTGGCGAGCTATCTCCTCGGCACACTTCAATCTTTCGAGTAACTTACGTTAGGAGCGCCTGACGACCGTAGCGTCCCTGGAGATGGATCTCTCAAGCTCGGCTATCTTCTGTTCTACTGCTCGGAGAGACCCTTCCCATAACCAAACTAACATTTCAGTAGTCATTAGACTTGCTTTGCAGAGCTGCGCCTCTACTTCTAGTTCTTTGCAGCGCTTTTGTAATAAGACTGATTCCCACTGCAAACACTCGAACTTCTCATCTTTCTCAGCGAGCAAAATGTTGGTGACTCTCTCTGCCTGGACATCCTTCTCTCTCTGCTCAAGTGCATCCCGCAGTACTAGAATTTGATTACCCAACTGATTGATGTGCTCCTCCGACTGGTTCCTCCATTGTCTCTAGAGTTTCATTAAGGCCACAGTCTACGAATGAGAAATTGTGTCAGTCAAAGTTAGATAAAAACAAGCAAAACGAGCTTGGGGTGAGAAATAGTACTATTATGGCAAGAGATTGGAGAGCTCTATCGATCTGCTCCTAAGACATTCTATTTAACTCTAGTTCAGAATGATGAAAATCAATCTGTTCGGCCAATTGAGACACCTCAACAGTATCAAAACAGTTCTACCGATGGCCCCTTACATGGATGGCGACTGACCCCTCCTCCTGTAAATCTTTTTGTCCATCAAACAATCTGATAGGAATAAGCAGAAGGACAGTAACCTTGTCTGCTCCCTCGCGTGAAGAGCATTGAGACTCCATGAGCGATTTCCCAGACATCTCGCCCATAGGGGCAATAGGAATATCCGACTCTTTTGGTGGCTCCTTTTACATCATTGGAGCTGAAACATTTGCCGGTCCTTCCATTTTGGGAACTTCCTTCATCGGGACCCCTTTGCTAGCATCTCTCGCCGATGAAGATGCGTCAAACGACAAACTATCGATCCCCTTTGATCTTGCCCTCGTCGGCTCAGAATGGTTCGATACCGTACGAGATGTACACTCCTTGACCTCTTCAGATCCCCCCTCCTCTACAGACGATTCGGGTGTTTAAACTTTCCACCTCTTCGACAAAAGGGAAGAGACCTTTGGTAGTCGAGCTCCAGGAGACTTATCGTCGACTTCTTTTAAAGGCCTTTTGGCGTTTGGCCTCACCTGCTTGGTGGTCGAAACTTCTTCTAAAACAGCATCCTCCACAGAGGTCAAAACGTCGACCAATTCTTTCTCCTTTCTTGCCAGCAGAATAGGCCTATCAATTTTTCTCCTTTCGTTGATCAATAGGCCTGCCAAAAGACATCATTTGATCCTCTATGAGAGAATCTACCCAAATGTTCTGTTGAGTAGACTCACAGTAGTAGCCAACAGATTGTAGAAAACGAGAATAACGAGAAGGGGTCAAAGGTTTTACCCTCAATAATGGCACCTGATCGACATTGGGTAACACTAGCATGGGATCCCTATTCAAAAACTTTATAAAGAAATAATTGTGCATCCAATACTTGTCCTTTGACTCGCTGTAATAAAACTTCTAGTTGGACTCGCGACGAGTTTGCAACTTGTACCAACCCTGGGTGGAACCCCTACTTCCACACCTCATCAACGAAAAAAGGACTGCAAGAATCTTAAATCAAAACGAATGCGACAAAAGCCCAATAAAGAAACCTTGGTGACCACCAAGCGCCAAGCACTCGGGAGGAGTAATGTAGGGTAAACATTCCAATAGTGTATCACTTCCTCAAACAGGCTCGTATACGGGATTTTCATACCATAATTTACAAATTGTTTATACTTCAGGACGCAACTCTCTGGCGCCCCACTTGCCCTGTCCTCCTCCGCGGCCGATACTAGTGCGAAATCGCTCTCCAGCGACATATCGACTTGAACTTCTCAAAGTTCTTCCTTAATCATTATACTTCCTATGTCCTTGATACTCAATGAGATGGAGAAAAAGACCTTTTCGGCATTTTCCCAAGGAAACTGTTATACGAAAAAGGGAGTAACCTACAAAAAAATAAAAAAGATATGGAAGTATCCTATACGCTCAAATGTCTGACCTTATAAGGCGCGCTAAATACGATTTGCGAGAACTAAAATGACATATACCGCACTAAAAGCTTTACACATTTTCAATAGTCATCATTCATTGTGCCTTTCTCATGAAATGACACCACGAGTCAAGGACAAATGATGAGACATAGTCAAAAGACCCAATGCAAAAAGGTGTTTAGGTCTGCGAGGCCCACGATCCAAAAAGGCATGTTATGCCCAAACTTGTCAACAAGCAAGGATTAATCTCCGCAAAAGATGAATATGGCCCGACCAACTTGGTTCGACTCACTGAGTGATTGCCATCAACCAAAAGTTAACTGGTCTGTGATCTCTAGAGATTTTCGGTATATCAAAATATGACTTTGCTCTTGCCACATTGGCAAGAGGCCGATCACAACTCCTATCCACAAGAGGTTGCACGCGTACTCCCTGAGTAACAAGCCTCGTTAAGAAATCGATCGCTCTCATCGGCCAAAGGAAATATTTGACTAAGTCTTGTGTTAGTCTTAGTTTCTTAAGTCAATACGAAGCGCATCCTCTAGATAAGGGAATAAATCTTAGGGATTTAATCGATAAGGGAATAAATCTTCCCATATTTTCAAATTTCTTAAGTGATAAAAATCTTAAATTTCTCAAGAATATTTGACTAGAATAATATCGAGATTTTCGAATCTGCTCATAAGAAAACTAAGGTTATAATACTCTGGATATACACAACTCTTACAACAACCAAGTATATAAGTATCGGGTATACCGAAAATCAAGTAGACTCTTTGAGATCAAATACTTAACACATAAGTCACAGCGCTATCGCTATCAGCTCTCGATTTCCCACTCTCAATTTGTTTCATTTCTATCAATAACCGCTCTTTTTGACTTGTATGTTGGATCTTTTCTCGTCGGACTGTTATTTTGAATCACCTCTTGAAATAATCGTTCGAATTAAAAGAAGTCAGAACGTGTGCAAACAAATAGCAATGGTTTTTTCTTGCAATTTGATCATTGCATGGTACATTTTGATTTTGACGATTGTTATTTTTACTGGGGTTAGCTTAGAAGTAACCTATTGAATGCAAGAAACTTCAAATTTCAGTCTCGTTCTCCGGTTTCCATTTGCTCCTAGGGCTATGTGGCTATTAAAATCAGGGGCCAGGACTACTGGACAGGTACAAAAGCTTTTACTCATTTTGTTTATTTTGCAAATGTACATCGTGAGAGACTTCAGGAAACAGCATTGCATCAGAATGGGCTGATTAAAAAAAAAAAAATAAAATAGGGGCAGTAAAGAGAATTCATAATGGGTACACAAAGAGACAGCTTTCTGCACTTTTTTGACCCTCCCACTGCAACCTAATTTGGTAAATCTCCATAATTATTTTTCACTTTCCTTGTTTAGGTACTAATCAACCACAATCTCCCCCCCCCCCCGGGCCCCCAAAACCCAAAAAAAAAAAAAACGAAAAAACGAAAGGCAATAAATAAATAAAATAAAATAAGCACTGCAATGGAAGCAGAGAGCTAAAATGAACAATATATATATGTGGATATAATAGCAATTATAACAATTTTTAATTTTTATTTATAAAATTTTATATTTTTTAGTAAATTTTTTATTTTAACGATAAAAATATTACTAATAAAATAAAGAAAACTTGAACCAGGTTAAACAAAGTTGGGATTTCTTAAACAGTGGTTAAATATAGATAGCTTGTTCCATGCTTAATTGCACAATCAAAAAATTAGAAAATAGGGATCTCATTGTGGTTTAAAAAGAATAAAATAATCATGAACATTAGGGTAGTACTTCGATTTCTACTTCGGATGATTAAACCTTTCTAGGGCAACTGTGATTATCCAGGGCAGACCAAATTCAAAACGGCACCGACTCTTCCAAAAAAGAGCAGGAACAGAGCACTCACATGACTCTGTTCTTTCTTCTCAACTTTTAAAAATAAAATAAAATAAAAAAGGAAATAGAATAAAATAAGGGAAATAAATTGTGAAATTCTTTTATTAACCCCAACTAAATTATGAGTACTAGGGACACCTTCCTTTCCTCCTCTCCATATATAGACGCTTGAGCTCCTTCTACTTCTCCCCAATTCCTATTCTCTCTGTTTTCCCATCTCACTCTCTGAGACTCTCCCTCTCCCTCTCCCTCTCCCTCTTCCTCCCCATTGAAATCAAATCACCAAACCAAACCAAGGGGTATTCAGAATGCTCTTTTGTGTTGTCGAGGATTTCTAACCCCATTTTCTGATATACAATCTCTGTTTCAGAACAGAGCAGATCTGTTTTTATTCTGTTTTTGTTAATTCCAAAAATCAGATCTTTTCTCTGAATACCCTTTGGTTTGGTGATTTGATTGCAATGGAGAAGGTTTTTAGACTCATTTCAGTGGCTACATTGTTTCTGTGTGTGTTGTCTCTAAGTTTTGCTATAGCATTTGGTGGACATGACTATGATCAGGCCCTGACTAAGAGCATTCTGTTCTATGAAGCTCAGAGATCCGGTTATCTTCCAAGTACTCAGAGAGTCAAATGGAGAGCCAATTCTGGTTTGAACGATGGAAAAGCTAGTGGGGTAATCTCCCTCTCTCTCCCTCTTACTTTCTTGTGTTAACTTTACTATTTCAGCATAATGTGGATCATTTAAAAAAAAACAAAAAAATTCTTTGCTCCTGGTCTGTAAAATTAAAAAAAAAAAAAAACCCTTACTAGAACCGTAAATTAAGAATTTCAAATCACTGAAATTCTAGCACACTAGTGCATTTTGGACTCATTTTATAATTCCAAGACTAGTGACCAAAAATTAAAAAAATAAAAAATAAAAAAGTGAAAGTACTCATGATTTCCTAGCACAGTAAAACCTTTTTAATTATGTAAATCCCAATGTTCAACAATTGTTGGGAATTTTCTAATTTTTTCTGAAATTTTTGTTGAAATTATCAGGTGGATTTGGTTGGAGGATACCATGATGCAGGAGACAATGTAAAATTTGGGCTACCAATGGCATTCACAGTAACGATGATGTCATGGAGTATTCTTGAATATGGGAAGCAAATGGCTGCGAGTGGAGAACTCAGTCACGCCATGGATGCTGTCAAGTGGGGCACTGACTATTTCATTAAAGCCCACCCGGAACCCTATGTCCTCTACGGCGAGGTATACCATTATTCTCTCTCTCTCTCTCTCTACCCACATTTTCGTGCCCCTTTCACAAGTCATCACAGTTAATAAATTAAAATTTTGAAAAAAAAAAAATCGAACATGATTCTTTACTTGATCTACAATTTCAACATCAACCCATATAAAGTGGTATCTTTATCTTTCTCTCTTATGGTCTAATGACCTTTAAATAATAAAAAAATAATAATTTAGTGGGGTTGATTCGCATTGTCATTTTCAATGTCCTAAGAATGTAAACCATCAGTTAAAGCAACAAAATTAATCTTCTTTTGCCGTAACTGTTAATGTTGCGAGTCTGATGTTGATGTTTTTCGTTTTGGTAAGGTGGGAGATGGTAACACAGATCATTACTGCTGGCAAAGACCAGAAGATATGACCACTGATCGTCACGCCTATAAGATTGACCCTAGCAATCCTGGATCTGACCTCGCCGGAGAAACCGCCGCGGCTATGGCCGCCGCCTCCATGGTCTTCCGCCACCACAACCCCGCTTATGCCTCTAAACTTCTCTCCCATGCTCAACAGGTTGTTTACTCTCTCTCCATCGCTCTCTCTCTCGTAGTAAACATTTACCAAATACCCATTCAGAGAAATTATTGGTTAGTCCATATTGCATTAGACTCCTCCCCTAATTTTTGGTTCAATCATAACATCGGGCACCGGCGCACTTAAGTAAAAGACAGTTGAATTGGCGTAAATTAGCAACAACCTATCAGTTGAGTTAATGTTCCTGTCGCGCGCTGAGCTTTCCCGTTTTTCTTTTTCTTTCTCAGACGGGTCGTTTCCCAAGCGCATGTTAGCATTTATTACCTCAAACTTCAGACGGTAGGGCTTTTATTTAATTAATAATTTGTGATTACCATAGACCGCGGCGCAATCTAGTAAACCATTGTTTGCTCGTACCCTCGAATTCCAACTCCATCTCAATGCAGCTTCAAAATTTGAAAATTAAATAAAAATGATGATTCTTCCTATATCTTGATAACCTCATACTTCTCACGACAAAAATATAAAATAATTAATATTTAATTGAAATAAGAAATAATAATAAAATGATAGGTCATTTTTTTTTTTTTTTTACATACAAGCATTTATATTACGAGAATACTAAAAAAAGAAAAATCTTTAAAATTAAACGTTTGTACGATGCCCTTTATCACGGGTAATTCAAGTTGTTGTGCGTGGGTAGATCGTACGGTTCTGCATGAATAAGATCTAAACCGTCAGTTCTTTTTCAGTCGATCCGTAATTAACGGTGACTTTTATCGTTAAGTCACGTGGGTCATACTGTCGGTGGCTTCCCTAGAGCCACACATTGTCGTATCCCAACAACTTCCTCCCCAACGACCACTTTTATCCTCTCTCTCTCTCTCTCTCTCTTCATTTACTTCCCATTTTGCTCCTCGTAAATTTGTTCATCTCATAATTTTTTGTTTTGAATTTCAGCTGTTTGAATTTGCGGATAAATACAGGGGCAAATATGACAGCAGCATTACCGTTGCTCAGAAATACTACCAATCCGTTAGTGGTTACGATGTAAGCAACTCTAACTGTATCAACTGCCACATTAACTGTCAATTTCTTTTTACAATCAACATTAGTACTCACCCAGATTTTTTTTTCTTGGTTGTTTTGAATTGAATTATTTAGGATGAATTGCTTTGGGCGGCCGCATGGTTGTATCAAGCAACAAACAACCAATATTACTTGAGTTACCTTGGAGCTAATGGAAATTCACTGGGAGGAACTGGATGGGCTATGACTGAGTTCAGTTGGGATGTCAAATATGCTGGTGTTCAAGTTCTTGTTTCCAAGGTATTTTTGAGTGCCCTTTGTCCAAATTCGATGATTTTGTCTAGTCCTAGGGAACGATTCATACTAAATTTGATGTTTTGTCCAATGTAGTTCCTAATGCAAGGAAAGGGTGGACGCTATGCATCAGTGTTTGAACAGTACAAGGAAAAAGCAGAGTTTTTCATTTGCTCATGCCTTGGAAAGGCCAGCAGGAATGTTCAGAGGACACCCGGAGGTCTTATGTTCCGACAGAGATGGAACAATATGCAGTTCGTCACGAGTGCCTCTTTCTTGCTCACTGTCTACTCCGATTATCTGTCTTCTGCTGCCAAGAACGTTCAGTGTTCTGCAGGACAAGCCTCGCCAAATGACCTTTTCTCCTTTGCTAAGTCCCAGGTTATATGCTTGGCTCAAAATTTACGCTTATCTCATTGGCTTTGCTTACTGGAAATACAAGTTAAAAATTCCATTCTCCAACTACCTGATGCAGGTCGATTATATTCTTGGAGACAACCCAAGAGCAACAAGTTACATGGTGGGGTATGGTAGCAACTACCCGCAACAAGTTCACCACCGTGCTTCATCAATTGTTTCCTACAAGGTTAATCCAACCTTTGTCAGCTGCCGTGGAGGCTATGCTACATGGTATAGCAGGAAGGCAAGCGATCCTAATCTCCTTGTTGGTGCTGTTGTTGGTGGCCCCGATGCCTATGACAACTTTGCTGATGAAAGGGACAACTTCGAGCAAACTGAGCCTGCAACGTACAACAATGCTCCTCTCATTGGCTTATTGGCTAGGCTAAATGGTGGTCATAGTGGCTATAATCAGCTCCTTCCAGGTATACAAGTCATTATCTGGTTCTTCACTCAGCTCCTTCTCATTTTTCCTTGCCCTGAAAATGATAGATGAATTTGTTCTGCAGTTGTCCTTCCTGCTCCTAAACAAGGAGTTACTCAGCCAAAGCCTACTCCACAAGGTAATTTATCCATTTTGTGATAAATTTTGGTTCTAGTTTGGTTGGTATATGATGGTTTGTCATTGCTGACATGAGTGACATGTTTTGCAGTTTCCACATCTGCTCCTTTTTCGATTGAGCAGAAGACAACTGCTTCATGGAATGCTAAGGGCAGGACTTACTACAGATACTCAACAATTGTCATTAACAAGTCCGCTAAGACTGTGAAGGATCTAAAGCTCTCCATTGCCAAGCTATATGGTCCCTTGTGGGGTCTCACAAAAACTGGCAGTTCATATGCATTCCCACAATGGCTGGACTCCTTACCTGCTGGAAAGAGCTTAGAATTCGTCTACATCCATGCTTCCTCTGCAGCCGATGTGTCAGTTTCAAGTTACACTTTGGCATAAGCACCAGAGATTCGATGAAATTGAAGAAAGAGGTCTGCTTGATCTTGTGGGGATTGTTAATGTAAGAATTGTGCAGCTATACAGAATGCAGTCCAGGAAAGGTCTTTGTTTTTAACTTTTTTTTGGAGGGTGATTTTTACTTGTTGATTTGTGATCTTCCTTGGGGGTACTAGACGAAGAGTTTATTTTGAATAAGTTTGAGGCTTGGAGGAAGAAAGGAGTGAAGAGACGATTAAAAATCAGGAGTGCTCATCCTCTTTTTCCTCCACTTCAGTAGTTCTATAGAAAGATTTGAGACAGAAATGTCATATTGACGGTTGGAAATTTGAGAGGCCAAGAAGATGGCTTTCTCAAATAGAATTCAAACAGGCAATTTACTTTCTTTGTATTTCCAAAACACCATTGGTTGTTTTTTTTCTCTTTTCCTTGTGTAGTAATGCTGTAACCTGTGCAGCAATATTTTGTATTTTCAGAATGAATATACTTTGCTCAATGACCTCGCGTATCCCTTCGGGTTTTCTGATTCTCTTTCCTACTTTCCTGTTGTTTTTTCCCTTTTTCCTTGTATAGTAATGCCGTAACATTTGCAGCAATATTTGGTATTTTCAGAATGAATATACCTTGTGCAATGACCTCGTGCATCCCTTCGGGTTTTCTGATTCTCTTTCCTACTTTCGTATCTCAAAGTCGTTCAATGGCAATTGCTATCATTCAATGGGAGCAATGTTTCAATATTCCAGTGTCAAAAATTTTCATCAGAGAGCTTCGTCTCCTTTTTGACATCGCCAATAGACAATTCATAAAATTAGCTTCTGCTATCCCAGCATATAGTTCATAACAAGGCAAGGCAACTTTTTTAGACCATTCACTTTAGAATGAAAAACTTATTGGCTATTCATTCATGCACATACCAAAGGTCTCAAAATTCTTTTTGCAGAAAGAAGAAACAAATAGTGCAAAGGATCAAGAGGCTTCTTTGCATGTAGGCCTGTTAAGCTCAACCACTACGATACTAATGTTGTCTGTGCTTCCCTTCGCCATGGCCAGCTCTGCCAACAATGCTGCTGCCTCTGCTGCATGATTTCCTTTCACTGCTTCTGAAGACTTCCTGAGTTGTCCGTCTAGACATCTTGAGACAACATCACAAGCAACTTCGTTTAAAATCACATCCCACAAACCATCACTCGCTATGATGAGAAAAGAGTCCAACTCGGTCCTCTTGCTCACTGTAACCTCTGGTTCAGAGCTCACATATGGTTTCAGATAGTAATCTCCTATACCAGGATAATAACATGAGAGAACAAGTAGAGAAACAGAGTCTGGACCACAACAATACCCATAAAAGTCATTTTCTCAGTACCTGTGATTCTGAATTAAGGAAAATGATATGTATAATTGCAAAGATGTTCTTTCTGGAATTAAAGTAAAATGTGATAAGACAGTGAACATAACACGATGTTTTAGAATGAAAGAAAACCAATTCAGGATTACTCATGTTGTTGAGGCCAAGGCATGTTATATGCACACACTACTAAAAACACGAATTTTGCGACAAATAAAAGTTTGTACAAATACTTCATTAAAAAAAAAAAAATGAGCAAGGATTTTCTCTCTTTTTTTCTTATCTTTTTTTCTTTATTTCTTTCTTTCTTCCTACCTTCCTTCCTTCCTTCCTTTTTTTTTTTTTTTTTTTTTTGCGCAATACAATGTAACAAAAGGGAATTCCTTACGTACTCCCCTAAGGTATCTAGCACGATTCCTTGATGTAAATGCTCATTCAAATACATGAAAAGTTGAAACAATTGTAACCAAGATATAGAGAAAAAAAAGATGGAAATCCTATATCTCAAAATTCATATCCAATGCAGTTACAATTGGACATTATTGATATCGAAAACCTAAAATACTTGACATGAGTAACAATAAAAGTAGAATAATGTCAGATACATCAAATGAACCAAAAATTAAATAGAACAAAAGTTTAAATGACAATACAACTCAATACTTCAATAAATTTTCAAATCTGTAACATTTTGATTTTTTTTTTAATCTTGTAAAATTTGGTATTTAGTTTTTGAATCATTTAATTTATGTAGCATTACTATATGCCACAATTTTTTCCATCACATGAATATTAAATTTTTGCCTCTTCGTGTGCAAAGGTATACTTAAACCAGAACATGATTTTCAGACCTTACGCAAACAAGATTGGGGAGGCAGCTTGTAACTTCTCTGCAAGGGCACTGCAACAATAGAGAGACCGTAAAAATCTTACATACCTATTGATCTTGATGTGGCAAGCACCCCTAGAACTCGAAAACCATTCCAGTTGATCACTCTCCCTCCAACGGCTTCCACCCTCTTCATCTCGTCAGGCCTGTCAGGCTGTTTAAGGAGTTTATCTTAAAGGACCGCAAGATGTTATAAAGTAAAAGATGTTGCCTTTATGCCATGAAGATATGGTCCATAGTTCATAGGAATATAAAGATTGTCATTACGCAATTTGGAGATAATGTCAAGGAAGAAATTACAAGAAGGCGTGTAATGAAAACCTCAATTGTGAAATGAACATTAAGGAGTAGGCATTGCTATCATAAGATTGTCTCCATATTTTTAACTTGTGTAATGTCAACCATATGATGGGAAATTCTAGCTGCATTAACCCAACTGGAGTATAATAATTTAAGAGTGATTGAGCAAGGTTTACATAATTTGCATTTAAGATGTAATAATCTCCAAGAAATAACCATTGTCACCACATTTGATTCAGCAACGGGGCAGACACCACTGGTGGTCTTCCCATCCCATGTCCTTTGTCATATGACTGAGTGGCAACAAGGGCCACATGAAAACTCTACTTTTTGACTGCCACTAAAAATGAAACAGAAACAGCGATGCCGTTTGTTTCTTTCTAAGTAATCATTATAAATCAAGTTGATCAAATTTTTTAAGTGTTTATATCAATATGTGTTGATTAGTGGTATGTTTGTGATCAAAACATAAAGAGATGAACTGTGTTAAATTTTGTCCACGCTTCATTGAATCATTCACACACCCACATAAACATCTACATATTATGTATGTGTGTCTAATATAAATATATTGTATAAACAATTTCTAGACGTCGTGTAATATAAAATTTTGTAACTTATAAATATACAAAAATTTCCTAAACTGTGGGTGTTATTGTGCTTATGGGATGTACCGTTGCGTGCATGTTCATAAATTTTATAGGTTTGATACCAGCAGCAGATGAAGGAGAGAGGGGGGTAGAGAGAGAGAGAGAGAGAGAGAGTGAGTGAGAGAAGAGGCAAGAAAACATCACCTTATGATCACTCGAGAGTGGTAAAGCGGCACCACCTCGGCACAAAACCACTCTTGAATCCCCGCAATTAGCCACTACCACCTCCTCCTTGGTCACCACAACCACCGCCGCGGTGGACCCAACCGTATTCACCCCCTCCATTTCCCCGTCCTCTCTTTCTCTATCTCCTTCATTTACTTCCTCGTCCATCTTCTTAAAACAACCCCTCATCACCTCTTCCCACTCCCACTTCTCTCTCTCTCCCCCCTCTAATTCTCTCGCCAACAACCTATGCATCCTATCTCTACACGCCTGCGCAACCTTAACTCCTCCGTGTCCATCGTACACCCCGAAAAAATCCCCGACCTCTCCGAGACCTCCCGGCAACACCGTCACGGCATCTTCCATCACTCTCCGCCGTCCGATCAACGATATTGATCCCTGCGATACAGACACCCAACGAAATTTTTCCTTCTTCTCCTCTTCTACTCCTGCCATCCTTGGCGGCGCTGTTACTGTCTCATTCTCCCTTAACGGTGGTTGACAAAATGAGAGTTCGGTTTCTGTCGGTTCGGTTGAACCAGAGGAGAAGTCTATTTCTGAACCGGTTTTTGTTTCGGTGTGCGAAGAGGTGGAGGAAGTTAATTCGGTTACTAACTTTCGTCTTCGCTTGTTTGTGCGTCTGTCGAATGAAGAAGATTCAAGTACCTGTTTATTCGGTTCTCGATCCTTCACTGCCGAAGATTTCATTTTCCAATTTTTCTCTCTCTTCTTCGATCGATTAGAAGCATCGGAATCTGACATCTCTCACCTTCATTTTTTATGATGCTAGCAAGAAAGAAGACGTCGGGGGAGCTGGGAAAGTTAATATAGGTGATGGAGTTGGAATCTGGACCGTAGGACGAGGATGAGAATGGATGATCACCATGAAGACTTTGGGTTTTGTCGGGGACAACGTGGCATCTGGGAGATTGGGTTTCGTACACGTGGCGTGTTGTTTTGAGATTTAAGAAGAGCTAAATTTCAATTCCTTTCAACCAAGCACGAAAATTAATTTCGGTCAACAATGATATACTTAACCATTGTATAGATACTCAAAGATTGTAGATGGCCAGGTGGTAAAGGGTTGTTGCTTAAATATATTTTTTAATATCAAAATTCGGTGTTTAAAACTTTATAAATATACATATTTTTATAATTTTGTGATTTTATATGACTCAAAAAACAAAAATTTTGATTTTCAATTTTTGATCCTTTGTTGTAGATTAACTCCATTTTTTTCTTCTTTTCCTTTGTTTCAATTTATTAAAAAATTAAATAATAAAACAACAAAAGGAAAAAATCAATTGAGAAAGAAAAATTACATTTCAGTGTAGAAAAAAATGTAAATATATAAATAGTAAAATGATAACCGATTATTTTTTAATAAAAAATTAAAATATGTAAAAGACTGGTAGGGATATTTTTGACAACTAAATATGTAAATAATTGCTTTTTAATATAAAAAATTACAAACCGAAATCACAATTATTTGGGCATCCGTAAGCGAAATTAATTTTCGAAGGTAAAGGTATTGTCGAAACGGTGATTACGTGTCATCGAAGTGACGGCGCCGGTCACTTTCTTGCTGGACATCTGCGGGACGCGAGTTTCCCCCATGTCATGTCGGGCTCTCCTTTCCATCATGAACAGCTCCGAAAGGGCAGCAGCAACCCCCCCCCCCCCATTTTCTTTTGCCAAGAAAAAAATTAGTTTACTTCTTTTTAAAATCAAAATGTTTAGTTAAAATTTCAAGGGAAAAATATGATAATAAAATTATGTAAAATGCAAAAACCCTTTATTCGTGTACTGTAGCGCATAGTAATGAAGTCATGTAATTCTCAATCTTCTCAAAATGCCCTTGGATATGGTTTGGAGGTAATTACACGTCCAAATTTCACAAATCTTTATACTTAAAAATATTACTTATAATATTTTAACTTACAAAATCATTATTTATTGATTTAAAATAATATTTTATAAAAACTATTATGTCATTTCACATTAATACTTAACGAATCAATAATCATAATTTTATAAATTTGAGAATTATAAAATAATATTTTAAACTATAATAATTAATTTATAAAATTTGAATAACATTCGGTGATGACTGAATATGTAATTATCTCATATGATTTCTCGTTTTTACCCGGTTCGGTTAAACCTGGGCTCGGGTAAAGTTCAGATCGGGAGACAACAGTGCAAGTGATAAGGATGGTCATAGAATAAGGTATGATTTGATTAGTAGTTGGCTGTTCTTTAGTTTCAAGAATGTTCCACGCATGATCAATACTATCCAGAAAAGACACACAAGATCATAGAATATGTGATTAAATGGCTAGCTTCCTAAAAGTTTCATTCATGAAAATAGAATTTCATTAAACTAAATCTAATTACCCTATTATTATTATTATTATACACTCTTTGAGTTCACTATTCACAAACACTGTTCATCAACGGTGAACCCATAATTTTTTTGGACCCACCCAAATTTTTTTTTCTTTCACTTGCATCCTTTTTTCCATCCAGTTTTTTTTCTTCTCTTCTTTCGTTACGGTCCTCTACTGATTATGAACAGTAACCTCATATTTTTTTGACCCGCTAGATTTTTTTTTTTCATTTAGATCCTTTGTTTTTTTAAAACCACACTTTATTTATTTATTTATTTCAGTTTTTCACCTTTTTTACCATTTTTTTCTTAGATTCTTCATCCTTTTGAACATAGGTTTTTTTCTTTTTGTTTTTTTACCACATAGATAGTTATCTCATTATCTTTAAATTATAGCTTTTTATTTTTTCATTTTGATCATTGCTCTCTTTTTGTTCAACTTGACTTTTTTTTTTTTCTCTTATATCTTTCATCTTTTTTAGATATAAGTTTTTCTCTTATCTTTTTTGCATCGGGAATGAATATCTCTTTATTTTTAAATCATAATTTTTTTCATTCAGATTCTTGCTCTTTTTATTTTTTTATCTAAATTTTTTTCTTAATTTATTTCTTTTTTTTAACAAAGATTTTTTCTCTTTTTTTTTTACCTATTCATGAACAGTATCCCCATTTTTTTTAATCCGCCCAATTTTATTTTTCTTTCGCTTGCATCCTTCTTTTTCAATCAGCTTTTTTTTTCTTTTCTTTTTTCACTACAATCCTCTACTGTTCATGAACAGTAAGCTCATATTTTTTGGACCCGCTAAACTTTTTTTTTTCATTTAGATTTTTTGTCTTTTTAAGACCACACTTTATTTATTTAATTTTTTTCAGCTTTTCATATTTTTTGCCCATTTTTTTCCTTGGGTCATTCATTCTTTTGAATATAGGTTTTTTTCCTTTAGTTTTTTTATCACATATATAGTTATCCCATTATCTTTAGATCATAGTTTTTTATTTTCTTCATTTTGATCATTGTTCTCTTTTTTTTCAACCTGGCTTTTTTTTCCTCTTAAATCCTTTATCTTTTTTAGATATAAGTTTTTCTTCTTTTATTTTTTTAGCTTCGCAAATGAACATCCATTTATTTTTAAATCATAATTTTTCTAATTCAAATCCTTGCTTTTTTTTTTTACCTAAATCTTTTCGTTAAGTTATTCATTTTTTTAAGCAAAGATTTTTCCTCTTTTTTGTTTCCCTACTTGTCCATTCAAATCTTTTTCTTTATCCAGTTTTTTTAAAAAAACTTTAGTTTTTCAACATTTTTTAATATAGATTTTTTTAAAAAAAATTTTTCACCTCATATATGGTCATCCTTTTTAACACATGTTTTTCTCATTTTTTTTCACCAATAGTTGTTCATTTATTTCTATTACCTTTTTACTCTACTTATTATCTATTTTTTATTTCATTCGTTAATGTTATTTAGAATTTCAGTTGTTAGATTCATTTTTTTTGTCATTAATATATATCATATTTTTTGTTGATTTGGATAATAATTTAGTTTAAATATTGAATTAATTATAAATTTAATAAATATTTATATGATAAAAAAATATAATTCATATTTTATGGCTATCTCGTGCATTAGCACGGATAGAAAAATTAGTACACTCTAAAGAGGGAGTTGAGTTCACTGTTCATGGACACTGTTCATGAACAATGAATCCATATTTTTTTGGATCCACCCAATTTTTTTTCTTTCACTTGCATCCTTTTTTTCCATCCAATTTTTTTTTCCTCTTTTTTCACTACGGTCCTCTACCATGAATAGTAACCTCATATTTTTTTGATTCGCCAAACTTTTTTTTTTCATTTAGGTTTTTTATTTTTTTTAAGACCACACTTTATTTATTTATTTTTTCAGTTTTTCACCTTTTTTTTCTTGGGTCCTTCATCCTTTTGAACATAAGTTTTTTTCCTTTTATTTTTTTACCACATAGATGGTTATCTCATTATCTTTAAATCATAGCTTTTTATTTTCTTCATTTTGATTCTTGCTCTCTTTTTATTCAACCTGACTTTTTTTCACTTATATCCTTCATCTTTTTTAGATATAAGTTTTTCTCTTATTTTTTTGCCTCGAGAATGAATATCTCTTTATTTTTAAATCATAATTTTTTCCATTCAGATCCTTGTTTTTTTAAATTTTTTACCTAAATTTTTTTCTTAATTTATACCTTTTTTTTAAACAAAGATTTTTCCTCATTTTTTTACACTATTCATGAACAGTAACCCCATTTTTTTTTACCCGCCCAATTTTTTTTTCTTTAACTTGCATCCTTTTTTTCCATCTAGCTTTTTTTTTTTCTTTTCTTTTT
Organism: Dillenia turbinata; assembly: GCA_037126225.1. Lineage (NCBI taxonomy): Eukaryota > Viridiplantae > Streptophyta > Magnoliopsida > Dilleniales > Dilleniaceae > Dillenia > Dillenia turbinata. The sequence continues at coordinate 23,681,890 of JBAMMX010000001.1, forward strand.
TCACTACGGTCCTCTACTGTTCATGAACAGTAACCTCATATTTTTTGGACCTGTCAAACCTTTTTTTTTCATTTAGGTCTTTTGTCTTTTTAAGATCACACTTTATTTATTTAATTTTTTTCAGTTTTTCATCTTTTTCGCCCCTTTTTTTTCCTTGGGTCCTTCATTCTTTTGAATATAGATTTTTTCCCTTTTGTTTTTTTGCCACATATATGGTTATCTCATTATCTTTAGATCATGGTTTTTTATTTTCTTCATTTTGATCCTTGTTTTTTTTTTCAACATGACTTTTTTTCCTATTAAATCCTTCATCTTTTTTAGATATAAGTTTTTCTTCTTTTATTTTTTTAGCCTTGCAAATGAACATCCCTTTATTTTTAAATCATAATTTTTCTCATTCAGATCCTTGCTTTTTTTTTTTTTACCTAAATTTTTTCATTAAGTTATTCCTTTTTTTAAACAAAGATTTTTCCTCTTTTTTTTCCCTACTTGTCCATTTAAATCATTTTCTTTGTCCAGTTTTTTTAAAAAAAAAAAATTAGTTTTTCAATATTTTTTAATATAGGTTTTTTTTTTCACCACATATATAGTCATCCATTTATTTTTAAATCACAGTTTTTTTCTATTTAGGTTCTTGCTCCTATTATTGTTTTACCCTTCTTTTCCTCTTTGGTCTTTCATTTTTTTAACACATGTTTTTTCATTTTTTTTCACCAATAGTTGTTCATTTATTTCTATTATTTTTTTTCTCTACTTATTATCTGTTTTTTATTTCATTCGTTAGTTTTTTTAGAATTTCAATTGTTAGATTCATTTTTTTGTCATTAATATATTTCATATTTTTCGTTAATTTGGATAATAATTTAGTTTAAATATTGAGTTAATTATAAATTTAATAAATATTTATATGATAAAAAAACATAATTCATATTTTATGGGCATCCTGTGCATTAGCACGGACAGAAAAACTAGTATTATATAAAGAGTGAGTTGGGATTACTGTTCATGAACAGTAACCCATATTTTTTGGACCGCCCATCTTTTTTTTCCTTTCATTTGCATCATTTTTTTTTTCTTTTTTCACTCCGGTCCTCTACTGTACATGAACAGTTACCCCATATTTTTTAGATCTGCCATCTTTTTTTTCTTTCATTTGTATCTTTTTTTTTTATTTTTTTCATCCAGCTTTGTTTTTTCTTTTTTCGTTCGAATCCTCTATTATTTATATGCTTTGCTTCAGAGCCCCTAAATGGTTCATTCATATTTTTGTCTAGTTTCTTTTTTTTTTTTCAATTCGTATCTTCTATTATTTATTTGATTATCCAATATTTTTTATACTCTATTATTTTTTTTTCATTTACGTCCTTTTTTTGGGTGTAACTTCTTTTTTTTTTTTGTTTGCTTCATCTTTTTTGGGAGATGTATTTATTTGGTCGTTTTATATTTTTGAAACCTCATTATTATTTTTTCTATTGAAGTTTATTGTACTTTTTTGCGAACCTTGTTATGTTCTTCTTTTTTTTTTTTTTCGTTTAGGTCTTTTGCATTTTTTATTTACCAGTGGGAGTCCGTTGTGTTTTTTTTTTCGTAAAAGTATTTTGCACTTTTTATAACCATTTTTTAGCTTAGATCTCTCATCTTTTGCGAACCATATTTTTTTTCCATTGAGATCCTTTCACTTTTTTTTTTTTACTCGTAACGACACGTTTAGTGTTTTTTTTTTTGTTCAACACCTTGCACTTTTATTGACATTTTTTTCCCGTTTAGATCATTTGCCTTTTTGAGACTATACTTTTTTTTTCATTTAGGTCCTTTATCTTTTTAAAACCACACTTTATTTATTTATTTTTCCTTTTGTTTTTTTTATCACATGGAGAGTTGTTCCATTATCTTTAGATCACAGCTTTTTATTTTTTTTTATTTGGATCCTTGCTCTTTTTTTTTTTAACCTGACTTTTTTTTCCTCTTAAATCCTTTATATTTTTTAGATATAAGTTTTTCACCTTTTGTTTTTTTAGCCTCACGAATGATCATCCCTTTTTGTAAATCATAATTTTTTTCTATTCAGATCCCTGCTCTTTTTATTTTTTTTACTTAAATTTTTTTCTTAAGTAATTTTTTTTTAGACAAAAATTTTTCATTTATTTTTTCCCTACTTGTCCATTCAAATCCCTTTCTTTATCCAATTTTATTTTAAAACTTTAGTTTTTCATCATTTTTTAATATAAGTTTTTCTTTTTTATTTTTTTTCACCCCACATATGATTGTCTCTTTATTTTTAAATCACAGTTTTTTTCTATTTAAATCCCTGCTCCTTTTATTTGTTTTACCATTTTTTTTCCTCTTTAGTCCTTTTTTTTTTACTCATGTTTTTTCACCTTTTTTTTTTTGCTCCACCAATAGTCGTTCCTTTATTTCTATTACCTTTTTACTCTACTTATTATCCATTTTTTACTTCATTCGTTGTTGTTTTTTTGAATTTCAGTGGTTAGACTCTTTTTTTTATGTCATTAATATACATCATATTTTTCGCTGGTTTGGATAATAATTTAGTTCAAATATTGAGTTAATTATAAATTTAATAAATATTTATATGATAAAAAAATATAATTCATATTTTATAGACATCCCGCACATTAGCAGGGGAAAAAAAACTAGTTACTACATAAAGCAAGAGTTGTACATGAGTTAAACCCTCAACTACTTAAATCTTTAGTATTACATAAATTTGAATGCATATAACCACTGTCAACTTATGGATCTAGTAATAAAATATTAATTTTTTTAATCAAAATTTCAAATTCGATTTTAAAAATATATATATTTTCACATATATTGGATCTAAAAAAGTTAATTTCTAAACTGGACCTCATAATATTTGAATCGGATTAATCAGATAACTCATATACTAATTGATTAATACAAAAAAAGAATATATATATATATATTTCACGTATATGTGTGTGTGTGTGTGTGTATTACACGAGTATACGTGAATGTATATGTAAAGAACAAGAGACTTGATTTATTAGCGTAGTTATCCTTACAATTTACTCCATTTTCACAGACTTTCTTCACAATTTTGCTCTCTCTCTCTCTCTCTCTCTCTCTCTCTCTCTCTCTCTCTCCATTGTCTCCCCGGGACATCCAATTAGCTCGGGTCACTTTTGAGGATGACAGGGCCTGACCTGTTAAGTATTTCTCCCGTGACAAATAGCATAGGCAATTCGGACCAGGTACGGTGTACATCAACATTCGTGTTTCCCGAATATGAAGAAACATATGGGAGTCATACATGAAGAATTAATGAATATTCATAGATGCCAGCTAATAACGACGTGCTGTGAACTATATAATAAGACATATATTTTTGGGCTTGCGCACAAAATATATGCCCACACAATGAATCCGTTAGGGTTACTACCAACAATGTCGTCAATCATCTGCTGAGTTCCATGATTTTAGGCACAAATTCACCCTTTTTGTGCATGCACTCTTCGTCTACAAGTGCTGGCCGGAGAGTCACCACAGTCTCAACCCAGTACGAAGAGTTACCAACTTCATTCATTCATTTATTTATTTTCAAGATTTTTTCTTTTTTTTTTTTGGGGGGGGGCATATGTAGCCAAAATCAGTTCAACAAATTCATGAACCTAGGTTTCCCATTTTCTGGGGTTGATTTCGTTGCACCCAAACTACGTACAAATTACAATGTCACACTGACTAAAATCAAAGTACTAAACAAATTCTAAAAAGGGTCGGTTTTGTTGCCTCATCATTCTAAAGATGTGCTATTCAATCCATCTCCCGTTCACAATGAAGGCGATTGAGACACCCTCTTGCTGCTTTGGGCTTTCTTGGCACATCTTATGGTGAGAATTTTTTGTTTCTTCTTCCTCTTCTTCTTCTTCTTATTATTATTATTACCCCCCATGCCCTCCTATAATGATTCCCCTCTGATAAAAGACTGAAAATCCTCATGTTACTGATTCAAATCTGGTTCTGACACATCATTAATTTATTTTATATCTTATTATTATTATTAGTATTTGACTAGAAACTCTGAATAATCAATTTACTGGTAGAGACTAGGGATGGGATCACGAAGGTTTATGACAAGTGGTGGTCGAAGCTCGTGCCATGCATGAAATACTAATGCTACACGAGTTCTTCTCTTGGACTCCACATTGGGTTGGCCCACCTGGGGGTTGGCCCACATTGAACCCACGTGTTAGCCGAAAGCGAGCCCTGTGCATGAAAAACACCAAAATTTTGTGCTGTCTTCTGTTGTATATTTATAATCCTGTTTATATTTATGTTATACATATAATTTCCTGATTAAATTTTGTTCAAATATTTATCAGGTTTAAAAAAATTCATTTGAACGCCACAAAACATATGATCTTTGGCAATACGGGGTAAAGGGCAATTGCTCCATCCTGAAAACAATTTTATTTAATTAAATAAGCAATATCTTTAATAGAATTTTTTAAATTTTAATAAGTTTAATGGTCTAGAAATAAAATGCCAAAAAATTGGGATTTTAGATATTTTGTTTTTAAAAAATATTTTAGATTTTTGACAGTTTTGACTTTTTTCCACTTAAGTTTTAAAGTTTTTAAATATTTTTTATTTTATTATTGTGTTTCTATGTATTTTTTTAGAAGGTTTAGAGATGGGATTAAAGAATGTAAATAGTGAATAATTTAATTAATAAATTTATTATTCAGTTAGTCAATTAATTGATTAATTAATATTTAATATAAGATGTAAGCAAAATCCAACAAGGTTGACTGAAACGGGATCAAAACCAAGTCGTGGAAAAGAAGAAACAGACAGCCATTCATCAAAACAAGCGATCGCTACCGCTGCCGTCGCCGTTTCCTCATCTGATGGTGATGGCGTCAGAAGAAACAGAGGGACTCGTTCGACTCTGCCTAGAAACCGCTGCCCAGAGCAGAGACTCCATCCAGAGATGGCGAAAGCAGAAACGTACCCTCGAATTGCTGCCCTCTCATCTCTCCGAAGCTCTTTTCCACCTTCTTCTCCGTCGCCGCCTCCTCTTCCCTTCCCTCCTCGAGTATTCTTAATCTCTCTCTCTCTCTATCCCTCTTTCTCTCTTTAAATTGATTGAACATGAATGCTATTTGCTCTATTTATGTGCAGGGTTTTTAGGCATAGCGTAGAAGAGATTGATCTGAGAGTTCAGAATTCAGTGGATGCGGAATGGATGGCATACTTAGGCGCTTTTGGGTGCTTGAGATCTTTAGTTCTTGCTGAGTGCTCCAAAATCAATAATGATGCCCTTTGGCCTCTCATTGGTACTCCTCTCTCTCTATCCCCCCCATCAAAAGCCCCTTTCCCCCCTCTCTCTTCCTCTCCCTGACGGTGTGGAGAATATTAGTCTCAAATCTTGATCGGTAGTTACCAGAATCCTCTTCTGTGTCTCAAATTTTAGATTCTTGGAGTCCTTTTTCTCCTTTTTTTTGGGGGTAATTGGGACATGAAGTAACAAATCAGCAACAGTTAATGAGTGTAGATCGTAAAGATTAAGGATGGTTAAGTTAATTACAATAGAATTATGTTATTCATGTTTTCAATTTGCAAAACTTGGTACTAAATTGTAGTATTAATATTTCCATCAGCAAGAAGAAATAATAATAATCTTAAAACAACAATTAACCTTAAAATGGGCCATTGAAAGGAGTTGAATTCTTGTTAGATTTATTCATTCAATTTCAGAAACTAGACTGAGTCATGATTATTTTATTGCTAGGAATGAGTACATTGAAGGAGTTGAATCTGTCTAGATGCTCAAAAATTAATGATGTGGGTGTTAAGTATCTTCTACAAATTCCTACTTTGGAAAAGTTGAGCATTTCAGAAACAAGTGTGACATCTGATGGAGTTAAACTTCTATCTTCGCTATCAAACTTGTCCTTATTGGACCTTGGAGGTCTACTTGTGACTGATGAAGCTTTAAGTTCTCTCCAGGTACTTGACTTCTTTCGTGCCCCCTTCAATGGTTTCTTAATTTGTAGTTCTATTGAATGTTGAGCAATGCTTCATGGACCCAAATGAATCAAATTTTATGTGACAGCCTATATGAGAAAAAATCAGAACTTTTCAAAATTGATTAATTTTGAATTTTTCAAAACACCTTTGAAATCAGGCCGAAAGATTTTGAAAACATGCTGAGTGCGATGTAGAATTCGGTGTATTCGGTTTTTGACTTATTTGGTCCCTCTGGTATTATTCTTGAATGTTTTTTGTGCTTAACTATGATGGTGTTCGTTGGTTCCACTGTGTGAATGTGTTTTTATGGGGCACGGTATTACTTTCTTTTCTCATACTTTTGTTTCTGTCTAGGATTATGAGTCTGCTCAACATGGTCATAACTCTTCATGCTCATTCCAAGTTCGAAGTATCATTTGTACAAATAAGAATCCCCTTCGTAACATGATTTCTTCTTCATATAGATAAAAACTCTTTTGACCCCTGAATTTGGGGTATCCTACTTTCACGAATTCACAGGGTTCAACAAAAGATCCCACACTTTAGATGGACTTGAAAAAAGAACTGGTGAAACTAAATGTTTGTGTTTCTATAAGCTTTTCCGTCTTCAATCATAACTTAAATAGATAAAAACTAAAACCTGCAACTTCGATACTGGTCACTTTTTTTTTTGGTTCCCCTCCAACTGCTTAAATTCAATCGCATTTGTTACTGGACATTCTCTCTGTACTCTGAATTGTCCTTTTATGCTAATTTTGCTTTAATTCTTTTTGAGTTAATCTTCTATAGTTCTCATAAATTTGTCTCATGAAATAATTATAATTGGTTCTGCTAGGTTCTACAAAAACTGCAACATCTGGACATTTGGGGAAGCAAAGTAACAAATGGGGGGGCCGCTGTTCTTAGAAAGTTCCCTAGGTTGAGTTTCTTGAACTTGGCATGGACCAATGTTACAAAGTTGCTGGATGTGCCATCTCTCGCTTGCTTAAATATGAGTAACTGTACCATTGATTCTCTACTTGCAACCAATGGTCCTAATAGAACTCCTCTAGATAAGCTTGTACTCTCCGGAGCTACATTACTTGTGTCTGAATCTGCTGCTTTTTTCTACATTTATACCAATGTTCTCTCTTTCTTGGACATATCTAACTCTAACATTCGAAGCTTCTGGTTTTTATCTTCTATGAAAGCATTGAAATATTTGGATCTCAGTGGTACTATGTTTGGAGATGATTCAGTTGAACAGATTGCTACTATAGGAGTAACATTGAAGAGTTTAAATCTCAGCAAAACAAGAATAAGCTCGGCTGGAATGGAAATCTTAGCTGGAAGAGTTCCTAATCTTGAAATGATATATTTGTCTGACACGCCAATTGATGATTCTGCTCTCTTTTATATCAGCACAATGCCTTCACTGAAGGATATCAACTTGAGCAACACTAAAGTCAAAGGTATGATTTCCTTAGCAGTTGTACACTAGTACAATTATCTTTTGAAAATTGTGCTGTTTTGGAAGTCAGTAATGTTACATGTCAAAATTTTGGTTAATTATAATTATATGCTATGCAGAGTGTTAGAATTTTGTGCAACCCAAATACATTAACATAGATAGAGGATTTTTGTGTAAAATAATTAATATGAAGTAAAAATGGAAGGTTGGGATTGTATGGAAACTAATGGCATGTGAATAGGTGGATTGAATGGCAGAATTGCATGAGGTCCTTCAGGAAGAAAAGTGAAAAATATAACAAGTGAAGAATCAGAAGGAATATTTTGCTGGTGGTGAAGTTGAACACTCTTAAAATATATGAGAATGTGTTAGGATTCAATTGTGTCTCATTGTAATTCACCAAGGAGAGGGACCTTGTAAGGGGCTTATGAAAAGGAGGACTTGTGGCCCGAGAAAGACTACCAAAAGGATGGGTACTCTAAAAGAGATTTTACATCATGTTTGAAGATGAGAGTCGACCATTGGTAACCACCACCTGTGGAGTTAGAGAGTGGGATGCTGTTTATATGGGTGGTTGTTTGTTGAGAAAATCGGGCATGTGACATACGCCCACCCTCCCCCTACCTCCGCACTAAATCGGAGAGCACTTTGTGCTCTGGGTGAGCTCTTTTGGCTTAGAATAGTTGAGAGAGAGAGTATAATTGGGTTGTGGTTATGGTTATGGTTATAGTGAGAGATTGTGAAGATGGCTGATTGATTGTAATGATTGAACGGTATGAAATGGTAATGATGGTGGTGGTGATCATGAATATAAAAATGTTGGCCAAACCCCATAAAATATCTGCTTCACGTGCATGTTATTTGTGATATGAGGTTAAGAGCAATTTTCCCTGACTTTGAAAATGCAAATTCTAGTTACATAAATGTCTTGTGCATCCTAATGTGCCTTACTCCTTTTCATTCTGGACCTTCAGGTGTCACTAGGCAGACGGATGATGAAAATGATTTTGCTTACTCTCTAGCAGCATTGCAAAGTCTAAGATGGTTAGAGAGGTTGGATTTGGATGGGAACCAAATCAGTGATTCAGCTTTATACCCAGTATCAGGATTACAGGAATTGAACTATTTATCTCTCAAAAGTGGTTCCCTTTCAGACGGTTGCTTGGAATACTTGTCATCTCCTCCAAAGTTAAAACATCTTTGTATTCGAGATGCTGTGTTGTCTAATGGTGGGATCCAATTCTTCAAACCACCAGCGATGCTAAAAATGCTAGATCTAATGGGTTGTTGGCTCTTGTCTGTGGATGCCATCTTGCTGTTTTCTGAGAATCACCCTCAGATAGAAGTGAAGCACGAACTATCTCCTTTGGTTTCAGAAAAACTCTCAGCAAAGCAAAGTACCTTGAACACTTCAACCATGAAGAATTCTCCATCAAAGCAAAAACAGAAGCAAAAGATGGAAAAAATGCCTATGCTGCCTAGCAGTTCCATGAAGAGCACATTTCTAGGTGGGTGTTTTCCTATGTTAGCTTTCTAATATTTGTTGTGCAGTGCTCTGTAACCTATATTAATCTTCTATTGATATCGTAATCAGATCAAAGGCTGAAGTATAACAGAGAGGAACTATTGGCTATGCAATATTCATCTTTATCTCTTGCTTCTCAAGGAGCATACTGCTTCGTGGATGAACTTGGATTAAAAACCAAAAGTTGGTCCCCCCTATACCCTAGTCGCCATAGCAGTACTTTCCTGCATTATTTCTATTTCATTGCCTTACATCACCTTTACTTTTTTATGATGATGGTTTTATCTTTTCATTGTTTTTCGACATAGGCAGTTCAAAATCTGAGAAGAAATCACAAAGATAGTCGGGCCCTAGTGCTTATAAATGATGTACCAAAAGCTGCTCATTTTTGTTTATCTAAGGAGCACAGAGCCTGATCGAGTTGCTAGGTTGCTTCCACGTGTTTCTTCAGTTGCAAGTTGGTGATAGAGATACTACTTTGTCTGCACTAACATGGGGCACAAGGCAAGCTCCTTGCGGAAGCCCCGCCCTGGCCATGTTGGGAACTTTTTATTTTGGATGGTGGTGGGGCAGTATAGTGGAAATATTGCTGCTGATTTATTATTATTTTCTTCAGTGATTATTATTTTCTTTCTCAGATCAGACGGTGGAAACGTTGGAACTGCTGCATATCTATAACTAACTGAGAAAGTTTTACATTTAAAAGTATTCAGCGGGGAATGAACTTCGTCTTTGTATCAAGGGCATTAGTCTCATCAAGCCCAATGATTTCAGAAGATTGAAGAGCTTTATGTGGTTTGAATATGTTTCTCTTCAAAACAACATTCAAGGAACGCAAACAGCCACAAGAATAGCATGGAATGGAAGCGCAACGGCAGAGCCATGGTCAGCACTTTCATGCTGTGAGCTTTGTTGCATTTCTTTACATCTCTTCAATAAGAGCCTGAAACACAAGACTGTTTTTGGCTAGTTAGCAGATAATCAAATTTGAGCATACCGTCCACAAAGGTATAGTAAGTATGAATTTCTGGGTCAGAAATTTATTTCAGGGAAAATAAAAAACAATATGCATGCTGGGTTATTATTTCATGGTAGGGTTTATAATTTTGAAATATTATATATTTATATATATATATATATATATATATATTGTCATGCCCCACCCTTTGCCCGTGTCTCCAGTTGAATGGGAAAAAAAATAAAAGAAGGAATTCATAGCGGTCCTGAACCGAGTTGGAAGTAAGGGTTGGTAACAAGTCTCGTAGAGATCAAAGAGGGGTATGCCTGGTAATGCCTGAATAATTGGGGCCTCTTCTTTTTATAGGTGGGAGTGAGGAGGTTACGGTCCATGTCAAATGGCATCGGATCAAGCTCAACAGCTTTTATAAACTCTAACCTTTTTTCTCTCTTTCTTGCAATTTTGTCAGCTCTCCTAGAATGTATGCTTTCACCTTAGGGTTTTCACACGGGGCTTCAAAGGTACCTGTAACTTGGTTCTCTTTGGCGGATCGTGTTTCATGTGACTTGAGCAGGATTTAAACCCTTTAAAAAAAAAAAAATTCAAACTAACACTCCAGGGATAAACATTCAAAAAATGATCCAGGTTGGTTGAGTTTTAAAAATTAAAACAACACTGTCAGGTTGGTCAAGTTTTCAACATTTGACTAATACTGTTCACGCACTGTTTATAGATTGGTGGAGTGTTTAACTCTCGATCAACTTTTATGTAAATAGTGTTGGTCGAGTTTTGAATAGTCTAACTAACATGTGAATGGTGCATGAATAATATTGGTTGAGTGTTGAAAACTCGATCAACCTATGAACAGTATTGGTCGAGTTTTCAAAAGTCGAGTTTTCAAAATTCGATCAATATAGGTTATTTCTCTAATTTCTTTCATGAGGAGATTGTTTTAATTTTTCTGTTCTCTTTGAGTCGATTCCGAACTTGACTCAAGGAGTATGATCAATGATAACAAGGGAATTAGGAGCAAAACATGTATCTCTGTGCTCATCATCCACACTGGGGAAATGGCTCGATCGATAGATGCAACATCTTCCACCCTTGAGACAAAAATTACAATGGGGAATTAAAAGGATCAATGTTAGAGCATGCCAACCAATTTTCTGACTACAAGAGGCAAGCAATCTAAGACCTGACATTCCCAATATAAGATCTTATTAAATGTCACTTACTCAATCTCACAAACTGCGGGTAGAATTCCCTACTTAAATAACCTTGTCATGCACCTTGTCGTCACTAAGCCAGGCATATTTATCAGGCTGCATAAAGATCAGCAATATCAGGGGGTTTAGTGAGACACCAGGCTCAATTATGAAAAATTCATGGCGATTGACCTTCCCAACTACCATGGTTCGGCGGCCAAGCATTCCATTTCCAGGATTCTTTTCTACTGACATACTGCGGTGGGAAACAAAAATGTTAGGCAGAGTTTATAACTTCAGGAACCAAGAAGAGAAGCACCAACAGAATCATTTTTTAAAAGATTAGAGAACAAATTATGAATATCCCATGTCGTTCTGGGGAAAAATGGAATATTTTTTAAAATAAAAATAATTTATTTATTTTGTGGAGAGAAAAAAAGGTGCTTAGTTCAATAATTTATTTATTAAGAACAAGATACTTCTCATTTTAAAGACAATAATAATTTTCTCTGATAGAAAACTGAGAAGCAAGGTACAAATCATGTTGGACAGAACCAGACATGCAGAACCTTCTGTCCTTTCAACCGATTCCCTTGTGTGCTAAATGCCTACAGGCTTCTATCCTAGTAGAGAGCACATATGGATTCAACAAGACTCAAAACAGAGGAAGAACTTCTCCAGTTTATCTAGAAAATAGATAAATATAAATAACTAATTCTATTTTTTTATTTTTATTTTTTTTGTATCATAACATGACAAAAACTTAGCAACTCCATCCTGCTGCTTGCTTACAAAAACATAACATTACAAAAATAACTCATTCTATATACATCTATCCCTCATTCTGAGTGCCTGATAATACAATGAGTCGATAATTCTTCAAAAATAATAGTACATTTATTTTAAAATGTAAAACCCGAGACCAAAAATACTAAACAAAATGTTTTCAATCCCACATTTTCCTGGACCAATTCATTTGTGCTTAAGAGTAAACAATGAGTTACTCAGCTTCTTTGCTTCTCTTGTTTCTCTTCCTTTGCTTGACTTGTTTCTCCAGAGTTTTGAGCCTCTGGCTGAGAACCGAGGATGAAGATATTCGTCTGTCAGCAACCTTTGATGACTCAGCAGGTAATGATGAAGGGGATTGTCTCCTTGCATACAACTCCTTGAGCATATCAGAAAAAGTCCTTGGAGGTTGAGATGAAGTTGAAGGAGGTGCAACTTTTATTATTGGAATATTGAAGTACTTCTTCACGGCAGGTTGTTTGATCGCTGATTTAGAAAAATTAAGATATCAGGAGAAGTTAATCAAAACTGATTCCAATTTGATGCTTACACTTTAATTTCCACGATTACATCAAACAAATGGCATGATGAGGGAATATTATTTGAGAATGAAATAAAAAAGGAACTCACCAAGTCCATAGCCAAGAGAATACAAGTTAGAAGTAATCCAATAACAAAATATAGCCTGCATAGAAAAGAGCCAGATAAAAAGAAGTCACAATCCAGCATCAACATCCAACAAAATTACAAGATTAAAGATCTCATAGGATTGACAAGAGCAATAAAAATTGCAGAAAACGGGCACACTTGATAACTTTATATTCTGCTCCATGAGTTCTTCACAATGGCCAGATGAATCTAGTCAATACAAGATAATAAGCCTAGCACCCGGAATCTACTCTAGACACCCAAAATCAAAGCAAGGTTGTGCATTAGAGTCTGAAATTTGGTGATGAATACTTTCAACAGAAAAAACAAGACATTTGGGATGACTTGATACCAACCACAGCTCCTGGCAATCTTGGATTTGGTTACAAAATGGATCATCATGTTGCAGATGAGATGGCTGAAGCCTTGAAGTGCTTAGCCTTGGGCTCGTTATTAGAAAGGGGGAAAAATGGAAGAAGAAGAAGACTTAGCATTACCAATCTCAACCTGTGTAGACAATCTTCCATCAACTACCATATAAAATTTTCCATGTTATTTCAAATAATCTAGTATCTGAATAGCACTTTCTCTCGATTTATAAATGTCTTCATTCATACAAGAGAATTGTTCACTCTTCAGCAATAACTACATCACCCAACAGAAGCTTGTTTCAAGCCTAGATGAGTTCTAAAAGAATCAGGAAATGGTTGTTAGCCAATTCATGTCAAGCCTGTACCCAGACCCATAAAAAACATCTTCCAAGCATAATATGGCGAAATTTTGAAGTATTAAGGTTGATGGCATTCATCAAGCTCCAATTTACAACTTAAACGCATTGAGTAAACAAACTTGAGCCAAACTTTTATAAGGCCAAGCAATTGGAAACCAGCTCTATTGCAGCCCCAAGAATTATTCAAGGTCTTTTTTGCCCCTGTCAGACTTATATAAGTTGGCCTTTCTCCTTCACCATCCAGTGAAAGAATGTACAAGCCGGTCATAAAGTTAGTGAAAACTACAAATTAAAACAACATTTTTTAGTCCACAAGAAAGAACAGTACAAAATCCCAACCAACACTCATGTGGTAATATCATAATGTATTCAGTTATATGCTATACGGTCAAAATAAGCAGCATGCAGAAATAAGGATTTCAGACCAGAAGTCGGTATTCAGCAACTAATATGGGAAAACTTTACCTTCGGAAAGCCCATCGTAAAAGGAACTGTTAGTAGAGCAAGTATCCTTGAAAATGTTTTCATATAACCAGCAACAGGGTTGCCTTCCATACCTTCTTGCATATTACACTGCATAAAGGTAGGAACCAATTGATTTAGGCATATAACAAAAAAATCAATTTTGAAAGAAGAAGAGCTGGATCACTTAAAAAGGAACTTCTGGAACATGCTAGAGGTGGGGAAAGGCATAATTCTGATTACAAACAGAGGAAAACTAAATTGAGATAGATAATCATAATATTCCTCCATCCAACTTTCTATTTATTGCACAAGACAAGCATTAAATATAACACTGCAACCTCCCGAAAACCTCCCAAGAATCAACACCCAATCAAGAGAAAAGGGAAAAACCACCATTTATTGGTAAATATGGCAAATATGCTGCCAAGACCATCAGAATTATGCTTCATCAACTTATGAATTTGCAGTTGACAAGCTGCCTCATCAGCATGGCAAAGCTGTTAAGGTTCTGCAATCAGAGAAACCATTATAAAATGGAATTTCTCTCAGATTAATCTCAGTGGTTTAGAACTTTCTAAAGCATTAGTATAAAGTATAGACTAACCTGATTCCATAAAGTATGACTTCTAACCTAAACAACTAGCTAACTCCCCCTCTCTCTCAAAACCAGTAATTTCTTTTTGTTGCCACACATTTACATCAGAACATAATGAAGTTTCTTCAAAAATCATGCCTAATGACCAAGAGGAAGATCAATATCAATCTAGACAACATTAAGCTAAAATGTGCAATAAAATCTCAAGGTCATGACAGCACAGTACTCTGCTTGTCAAGCCCTAAAAAAAAAAAAAAAAAAATTAAAAAGTTTATGTTTGGATATGTATCTAACTTCCACAGATGCCAAATAACATCATTCTAAGAAGATGCTACCAAATTTTCATTCACGTGTTAAGCCAGAACTCAAAGAAATAGTCTCTATGGGTCAATATGAACTTTAAATTTTTCTTCTTTTGCTCAGCTGGTCAAGATGAGATTCTATACAACCAAAGGGATGCCCACCTCCACCGTAATCAAGAAAGTCAATGCCGTCAAAACTGGAAACACATAAAGGCTGTCTGGAGTAGTGAGATCTGTGAACCAGTAAATTCCGCCATGTTGAAGAGATGGGACTTTTTCAACCATCTTTGAAATCTATAAGATAAGGAGTGAGAAATAGTTAAGCAACAAAATGCAAATTAAAATTAAATTAAAATATCAGTGAAGAGGGAAAGTCATCCTACTTACAGCCCAAAAGAAACTGACAAAAAGGGGACCTTGGATTAAGAGGCCCTTTAAGGGAGAAAGGGGAGATACACCATGTCTGTGGAGCCAGAAAAATATTAGCAAAATGAAGCATGGATAATATACAAGGAACCAAGAAGAATCAAAACATAAAGGATAGAAGAAACAAAATAGAGTTGATAATATGCTGGTGCTGCAGGAAATCGGGAACAAACTTGGAAGTTGCATTTTCTGTTATTCATCTAAACCAGTCACAGAAGCTAAAACGGGGAGATGTTGATTTAATCAATAGAAGTAGTATTCTTTTTGATCAGTAATAGAAGATAATTATAGAATTCATTCATGATGTCTATGTCATCATCATAAGAAGACACACTTATTGAAGAAGACAAAAAGATATTGCATTCAAGGGATCTTTCAATCAGGCAGTTGATGTTTACTCCTTATATAGTGCAGCTATTTCACTTTGAGCTTGATGCACCTCCTCAGGACCGCCCTAGAAAAGCAAGAACAATTAAGTAAACAAAAATGCACAGCATGATGACTTGGTGAAAATTGGGATCAGTTATGAGAAAGAGGTAAAAATCAAACCCAAATTGAGCTAACCACAGTAGAAGGAATTTTTGCACAAGAATGGTTATCAGATTTTTAACAGACCACATACATGTTTCTTGGGAAGATATAAAATGGATGACAATCATCACTGTCAGTATGTATGTTTTTGGCATCCAAACAGCTTGAAATGCCACTAAACATGCAGTGGCACTATTGAAAATCAAATTAAGGGGTCGATTTTGTTTCAGTTTTATCTTTTGGAAAAGTTTTTAATATCCATCACAGTATTGTTATGTTTTTAATCAAACTACAGAAAACTAATTTGCCCTCTCATGTCCTAAGGCCTTTTCAAAAAAGCACAAGTGGATCCAAACTATCCCTAAGAAACACAGTCTAGATAGCTTGCATCATCTGCATCCCCTGATACAAACAAATTGACACAAAAATGCAGGTAATCTAGCAACAAGCCATCCTAAGAAGTAAAACAAAAAGTCAACCTTAAAGCAACAGCAAGTTGGGATCAGTTATGAGAAAGAAGTAAAAATCAAACCCAAATTCAGCCTACCACAGTAGAAGGAATTTTTGCTTCAGAACGGTCATCAGATTTTTAACAGACCATGTATGTGTTTTTCTTGGGAAAATATAAAATGGATGACAATCATCACTGTTGGTATGTATGTTTTTGGTGTCCAAACAGCTAGAAATGCCACTAACCATGCAGTCTACTGAAAATCAATCTAAGGGTCGATTTTGTTTCAGTTTTATCTTTTGGAAAAGTTTTTAACATCCATCACGGTATAAATTGTTATTTTTTTAATTGAACTACAGAAACCTAATTTTTCCCTCTCACATCCGAAGGCCTTTTCAAAAAAGCACAAGTGGATTCAAACAATGCCTAAGAAATTCAGTCTAGATAGCTTGCATTATCTGCATCACCTGATACAAACAAATTGACAGAAAAAGCATCATATGAACTGCCTTAATCATGAAACAGGGATTCAACAAGGTCAAAGGAATCATGCAGGTATTCTAGAAGAAGTAAAATAAAAAGCCTTCATGTCCATACCGCATTTTTCATCTTCTGAGCTATCTCTTCCATACGAGGCCTGATTATCTGCATGGCATAAAAATATCATTAAAAAATAGGGGCAAGTGTCATACTATCAGAGAAACGGAGCATCTTCAGGACAAGAAGGGAACCATCGCCATCACAAATAAGGATCAAATACTTAATAAAGAGGAAAAACAAATCATGGCTGCAGGTGATTTGGTTGAGTAATGAAGTCAAAAGGTTGCAGAGCAAACATTAAAGAATAATATCTTTGTCTAAATATCTGGGGTATTTCAACATTCTAAACTAGTAGGGAATAAGTGCATGAATTCAAGGTTTTTCGACCCTTTCTCCATCAACCATATCCAAATCCAGACTCAAATTATCATCTCTATATGACTATAAAAAATATATCATCTGATGCCAAAATTTTCACACTACCTCATCTTTTTGCTACGTCTTTCCACCAAACTAAGTCGCCAATTTGTAACCATCAGTCCTCTTTACTGGTGCTGGTGCCATAAACAACTCATAAATCATCTAGTCCTCAATTGGTGCCACCACAACTCCGAAAATTTTTTTCTTATTAAACCACTCATCCATCTTAGCCCCCCTCATTAACACCAGTACTTATTTTTCAAGTATTTTATTTTAAAATTTCCCGACACTATGTGATGGAATATTATCAACATTGTTGCCTATCATTACAATTGATTCTTTATTTAATTATAATTTGACCATCATAAAATGCTAGAAGGCGAAAGACTAGGTACAGAGACAGATAAAGAGAAGAAAAGAAAATGACTACTGACAGATACAACAAAAAGAGACATAAAAGAATGAGTAGACAAGTAGAAACAAAAACAAGAAGTAGAAATAGAAGCATGAAAGAAGAAGTGAAGCAGAGTGGGAAAAAAAAGATACTTATCAGAAAAGGAAAAAGAAAAAGCAGAGGAAAAAAAAATAGAAGAAGAAACATCTGATCCAGAAACAGAAGAGAAAAAGACAGAGTAAAGACCAGACTTAGACAAAACAGGACCAGAACTTCACAGAAATCAATTGCAAAGATCAGGTCTTCTACACTTCTTTTTTGGTCACAACTTACATGTCATCACATCTCTGAACACCCATCGTATACATCATATTGTGCAATACTAATAAAGGACCAATGTGGCCCCCCTAATAAGCAGCATGTTTAGAAAATTTTAAGTAAGGTTCTTGCCTAGGCACCTAGGCAAGCACCTTACTAATGGCACCTCGCCAGAGACACTTCCAGGCTTTAAGGTAGTGGCTATCGGGCCACAAGGGCACCTTAGACAACACTGTTTCCCCCACCCAAATCACTTTTAACAAGTTGTGTAGACCATGCATTTTTTCATTGGCCCCAGCACCTCTTCATTTTCCATTTATACATTTTTTGTCCATTCAAGAAGCAACAAAAGTGGTTTTTTTTTTTTTTTTTTTGATAGCAAGAAGCAACAATTTTATAGCCTTGGACAAAAATGATATGCAAAGATATGAATACACTGGTGTAACCAGCAAACCATGCGTGAAGGAAGCATTCAGTTTTTTTTTTTTTTTTTGGGTACAAAAAGAAAGTATGGATAGATAAAAGATGCAATATTATGACTTGACTCAAACCCAGGGAACAAAGAATCAACCAATTAGCGTGCATAAAAAATAGACCCACAAACACAAGAATAGGAAAAAGAAGAGAAGCAACTCACAGTCATTTTTGAAGTAGCCCTTAGCGTGTCTATTAGAATTGGAATTGTTGCTGTTCGAATAATAACAGTTGTTAAAGCAATTGCCGCCCACCTAGGAAAATTAAAAGAAACTTTAATTTATAAGGATCCAAGTTGTAATCTTATGTGCAATTGATTTTAAACTTTTATTGGCTTCTGAAATGCAGTAGTTTAAACCAGACAGATAATTGATTTTATAATTAATTTTTCCGTTATAGACAAACAAATTCCAGGAATTTGCGTGAATATTCCATTGGAGTAGGCAAAACAATAATGGGTGTTGACGGAGGATCGATGGCTCACCAGTTCAATCCGAGATATACATGAACAGCATCAATAAAATACTGCAGCGCAGCTACAGGAAGCCATGAATCGGCTGCAGCAGCAGCAACTTCACTCACATTTGAGGCCTGAGAAGCTATTGCATCAGGAACAAGACCCTGAGAAACCACTGTGTCAACAGTTGTATCGCCAAGAACTTTAGCAAAATCACTTAATTGCTCAATTTTCTCCGATCCTTCTCCAATTGTACTCGACATATGCCTCACAAGATAAGATCCACTATTCCCCGGAAAGGAAAACAGTGAAGACCTAAACCCTAATGAACTGTTAATTGTACTACTCCCAAATGACCGTGATTGAAGAAGCATATCGATCGGCTTTTGTGATGGAATTTCACCACGTTTATCATCATTGCTGTTATGATTAACATAACTGACACAATGGTTGAATCGTCGAGCAAGAAGGCTTGCCCTAGTAGTAATGCTACGTCGGCAAGCCATTGTACCCTACAAAGCAAATAGAAACCAATCAAAAAACTATTCAGGTAGAGGCAATTACATAGGTATCTACAAGTTTTTAGGTTTATGGCTCTGGAAATATCAAAAATTCATAAAAACTGATGATCCCAACATCCAAATAGGCGTCTTTATGTATTTCCTCTGGATACAAGGAAGATGATTAGTTTTGTTTAGAATGAATCAAACCCCACAGAAACTAATCAAGAAACCATTTTACTCTACAAAGCAAAGCGAAACCAATCAAAAAACCATTCAGGCGGAGGCACTTACATAGCAATAGGTCTAGGGTTTAGAAAAAATCAAAAGTGATAGAAACTGATGACCCAATATTCAAATAAGCTATATATGCATTTGCTCCGGCATACAAAGAAAAATGATTAGGGTTTAGAATGATCAAAACCCCCAGAAACAGATCTCCAACATTCAAACACAGGCACACAGATTCACGATGTCGTACATACTGATTGGAGTTTACAAGGTAAGAAAATTACTTGCTAGAGAAATTGAGATTCAATAGATGCTGGGAATTATATTTAATGCCCTAACAGAGAGAGCGAGAGAGAGAGAGAGAGAGACTTTTCGAGAACGTCTGCGGAGGAAGACAGCGGCCCGTTAGAAGAGGGAAAAGGGTTTTAGTTTAGGACCTTTTCATGTTACAGCGCACCGCAGGCTACTGCCATCTAGGTCGTATTTCAGTTTTACCAAATTTAAGAATTTTTTAATTGCTGATGAAATCCTAGCCTTTGATTTTTCTCTCATTTTCGTATGTCTTTTTTTATTATTTTTTTATTTTGCCACGGTATATTTATTGTGATTAAACTAAAAATGAATAAACAATATATAATACAAAAATTAAATTCATTCATAGATAAGATTAAAGTTATTACAAACAATTTTTAAATTAAAAAATTATATCAAATTTCAAATTATATTGACAGTTAAAATTTTTTTAAACAAAGATTTTTTCAGTTTAATATTATTCTTAAAACTCTATCTGTTTAAAAATTATATCTAATTATATTTTTGAAAAATTTTGTGGAAAAAAAATGTAATGTGTTATTTTTTTCAAAAGAGAAGAGTTTGATTCTAATTTTAAATAACCGACAGAGAGAGGGAAAAAATTATAATTTTCCTTCCTTTTATATGAAATTTTTAGGAGTTTCATATAATTTGTACAACTTTTTTTAAAATGCTCTGAATTGCATACTTTATATTAAAAACAATACAAGAATCGGCTGATTTGTATTAGAAACAATATTTTAAGAAATTTTTAATGGTATATGATATGATTATATTTTGACACAGAAAGTTATGAATAAACTCAAAAGTTTATCTAGTTGCACCGTTAACTTTTAATTTTGACATATAGTTTTACATTTTTAAGTGAATTTAAAAATAAGCACAATAAGTGATTAGAAAAACTATAATAAAATTTATTTTTAATTACTTTTTTTTAGAAGTTAACGGTGAAAACTATAAACTGAAATTTGCAAAGTAGAAGATGAAATAACGGTGAAGTTAACAGCGATACTAAAATTGTTATTTGAGTCAACATCTAACATTTTAGTTTATTTTTAGATCCAAATTATATGTATTTTTGCCTAGCAAAGTGAAATAAGGGATGACACACAAAAATGTTACTTACTACTTAACACTAATATTTATGAAATCTGCTAATCTGCATGTACAAAAATTGTGATATTACAAGACAAGAAAATGGGAACGTCACTATAGTATGTGTTCAACGTAAAAATGAGTTCATGTCACATTTCTCACTCCAAACCGTATAATGCACGATGCCCTTTGTGCAGATGGTTTGTGGACAGAAGAGAGCTATGGTGGTGCTACCCGGGAAGGGGATGAAATAGCCGATGACGATCGAGACGAAGAAGACAACACGGATGGAGTCAAGGGAGACGATCCATCAGGCGTATTCCGGCACAAGGGGCACGTACCATTCGTCTTTAGCCATTCGTCTATGCAATTAGCATGGAAGTAGTGGTTGCATTCAGGTATGGTCCGCAGGGTCTCTTTAGGCAAGTAGTCGGACAAACATATAGAGCAAACCCCATCGTCATTGGGCTTGGGCAATCGTCTGCTCTCGCCCAGTATGATCTTTGGGTATGATTCGATGGTAGGCTGGTCGAGGCCCTTTTGGCAGCAATTGGGCCTGAGAGGGATTGAAGAAGAGAACTCATTGGTTGGTTGGGTTCGCTGGCCGCATGACCTGATCCAGCCACAGATGTAACATGCCAACCCAATGATGCACACGAGGGCTGGTATTCCGGCACCAATGATTAATCCATATTTTGCACTTCTGGGAAAGCCTGTAATTTGTCAAAACAATAAGAGAAGAGAACGCAGATGAACAATGCCAATCAAGGTCTTTGTCTTTGCAATATTGCAAGCTAATATGATAATAAAAGATAGTTTTCACGCAATGTAGACTTTGTTTTCTTTGTGCTGTGGCATTGACATCTAACAACAATTTGGACCACGACTATCAATTAACTATCAATCAATTGCAGAGCCAATGGTACACCCCAGTGGCAATAATTTCCTCTCTCGACCCCGTAATTCAGAATTCGATTCCTATTATAATAAAAAAAAAAAATCAACCACTTACGGCATGAGCAACATGATACACACACAAAGACACCAACATTCTCTCTATTTTTTTAATAATCAATCAGTTTCTAGAATCATATTTCTACTAATTTAGTTCGAATATAGTCGAGCCAAATTTAAGAAAATCTTTCTCAATATAATTTTTTCTATTCTCATATTTTAAATGTAAGACTTAATTAAGAGATCTAACATCTTTACTCACTACATTAACTTTTCATTAGTCCAACCTTCTCTCGGTAACTCAATTCAAACTTTTCTTACTTCATTGAAAGAGATTTTACCAGACGAGTAGCAAATATTATAATACAATATCTAGTTTAAGTGAGAATAAGAATAAAATTACGATCTCAAAGAAGTAATAATTAATTGCCAAGCGGATCAAAATTGCTAGTCAAAATTCTCCAAGCCATACCTGTCTATATATGAAAAATGATGTAAGAAAAACCCACATCTGATGTATGATTACCCAAAAATGTGAAGAAACATAAATATTGTTAGAATAGTTAGCTAGTGTTTCGTTAAAGTGAATGTAAATCAAAAATCAAAAATCAAATTCAAAATCATATGAATTGTTTAAATTAATAGAATGAAAATAGAGGCTTAAGAATGAAACCCTCAAATTTGTGAAATTCAAGAAAGAATATGGATTTTATGAATTCGGTGTTTGATTTTGATTTTGATTCCAGAATGTGAATTAAATGCCCATTGATCTATGTTTGACTTTCTTTCCACTGATATCTCCATGGTCGACGTGAAGTGAAGATGCAGACAGCACCCATGAAATTGTGGACTCTATTGCTGGACCTTCGGCTTCTAGGACCTCTGAGAAGTTGAGACCTCCCCCAAGTATGTGATCAACCAACAAAAAGTGGGTCCCAATACTTTTGAATTTGCAATTAAGACAATACCCATTTGCCAAATTTTCTTCCCAGGCTAACACCAGAGAGCATGTCATCTTCCAAGGGCCCAGGGATGGAGTGGACCATATTGTGGGGGTCATAGAGGTCCAAATTTGAATTCTCCATTCAATAAAGAATGGCCGACTCATGCAACTTCTCCTTTTTTTAATATTTAAGCAACATGGTATTTTTCTTAGTTTTCTTAAGCAGGAGTTGAATGTGATTTGCTACCTAGATGTAACATTATATGACCCATTCTTCTCCTTATTTTTTCTCTCTTTGTCTTTTCATTTTTGACTTAAGATGAAAGGCATGACCACATTTGCACTATTTTTTTATCTAAGTTTTGTACCTAATCAAGATTTTTATTCAAATATTGTATATTCACTTATTCTCAAAGGAAAAAAAATGTAATAATGCTTGCATTGCTCTATAAAAATTAAGTATGAAAAGGAGTCTACCTTTTATCCTAATTTAGTAGAAGAAAATTGAGATAATTTGTTTAACATTTTCTCTCGATCATAATCTCAATTCCTCTCTCTCTCTCTTGTTTCCCCTTCCCAATAGAATTTTTCTTTCTACACAAACGAAAAATTATCTCCACTCACTAAAGATGTGACTTGAGAAAATCAGATGGGGCATATTAGATTTTTTTTTTTTTTTTTTAGGTTCCTTCTATGCTTTTTCTTGTGCCAAAGGAAATGTGCATTATACCATGATAGTTGCATGAATAGGAGCTTTTCTAGAATTAGCATGTAAACACTTTATTCATTAAATGAAAATTTAATATCAACTTGATTAAAAAATTATTAGAAAATAAATTTGTTTTGTTATATTGTTAAATACCTTTGAAAAAGAAAATAGTTTGATTAATGCTATCAAAAGAAAAAAAGGACTAGCAAGAAGAAAGTGGGAGAGGAAAACAATGGGAACAAATATTTCAAAACTTTAACCTAATAACAAACATACCTTGTTGAGAATTTTTTGTGCATCCCACATCAAGACCCGAACTACTCTTCAGCCCGCACAACCCGCCCCGAGAATAACAAGCTTGGCAATCGGGTTCGGTCCAAGTAAACACAAGATCCTCATTCAGATCCGAGAATCCGCCCGAATATTCCTCCCTATCGATTGGAACCGAAAGCGTCATAGCCTGACAATCCCCATCCGCAAAAACTGTCACCCAGGCAGAATTCGTAGCAAAAACGCTGTAATTTTGATTACTGAGGCACTTAATGCGTTGGGTTGGCGGTGGAAATAACGTTGTGTTGGCCGTGCAGTTTATAAAAGTGAAGATAATACCATTTATACCCGTAAACGGAGAGCCCGTGAGATTGAGATTTAGGATCCGTTTGGGTAGACAGTGATCCGGATCGTTGACCCGAATTGTTTGTCCTTCGTAATCAATATCAACAACGGTGAAATCCAAGTCGTGGGGTGGTTTAAGAACCGTTTGGTTGACGCGGGTGCTGCAGCGAAGATCAAAGCCCGGGTACCCGCATAATCGCTTCGGGTTATCCTTCGCCTTAAAAGGGAATTTTATAGGGATATTTGAGAGATTGCCTGAACATGAACTAGTTGGGCAGGTTTCAAGACTAGCGACAAATTTCGAAGCAAAGAAGTAGCAGAAGAAGAAAGGGAGAAAGAGAGAGAGAAAGTGTGGTTTAAAGAGAGAGAGAGACATTGTTTTTTGAGCTTAGACAAGCGTGACAGAGTTTTTTTTATGGGTAGGTTTTCTTGTGTAGGAATGCAATAAAATAGTGGGTATATGACATGGAGACTCTCTCCGGTTCGGTTTTGTGAAGTTGAATGGAATGACTTGTCAATGACGGGAACTTGTGGAGGTGACACTTTTGGTGGGGCACAAAAATTTCATCGGACACCTCGGCTCTGGACTGCAGATTCCTTGTTTGAAGTCGATTATAAGTTAATAGTACAGAATTTTATTATCGTGTTATACAAATTTAGAATGGAAAAATGACCATTAGCCCGACCAAAGCTTTGACTGTGACCTACTATCATACATGAAAATCTCTCAAAACTATCCGTTTCCAAAGTATTTTTCATTTCTGAAATATTTTTAAAATATTTTAATATATTAAATTAATTCATATTTATATAAAAATTCTTATATTTTTTATAATTACATATTTTTTATATTTAATAAATTATTTATTTAATTATAATTTTTATTATTTATATTAATTATCTTATGATTGATAATTACATATTTCTTCATTTTAAATTTTTGTTATAAAATATAATTTTTTTATTATTTTTATAAAATAATTAAAATTTATATAAAAATCGTTATAATTTTAATATTTATATATTTGACTACGTTTCCGTTTTCTGTATATATTATTTTGTATTCATTTTTATTTTTCTGTTTCTGTTTTCTTGCGACATAGGACACCAACGAGTCATATTCCCTCAATTTTTTTTTTTCTTGTTACAAATTAATATGGTGCAAATATCATCCATTTGTCCTTCTAAATACTTCATTGTCAGCTAAATTACAATATATATATATTTTTTTAAAATTAGTATTTTTGAAGAGTTATTTTCTTTAAATGAAAACAAGAATTTTGCAACCATCTATGTATTAATTCAGTAATACAAGAAGGCCCATTCAAACCTCAACAACCCATTGTCCTCTGGATTAGAGTGAGAGAGAGAGTGAGTGTGTGTGTGTGTGTGTGTGTGTGTGTGTTGGATGTCAAAGTGAAAACGTGTTGACGCTGTGCACCCAACTTTTGTGATCCTCTAAAGAAGTTGCAGTTCCTGCATGAGCCAGCAGCATCCATGGGTGCAGAAATTCAAAACAAAAACTCAATTTGCATTTCACTGAAAGACCATTCTGTGACGACCATGCCAATTGTCAAGGCACGCTTAACGTATTCGTGAATTTATGTGATTTATATATTAATCTCTATTTTATCTTATTTTATTAATATCAACAAAAAACAAAAATAAAGAAAAGGGTGTAAATTTCCAAATCAAAAATAAAATTTTCTCTAGAAAAATGTTATGACTCAATTTTGTAGTAACCATTAGACAATTGGTTTTGTAGAAAGTACGTTAGATCTTTTAATTAAAATTTGAATTCAAATATTAAAAATGAAAAAAATTACATTGAGAGAGACTCTTTTCAAAGAGAGTTCAACAATAATTCAACTCAGAATAATCAGAATATGACTCTAAATACTGATCGATTAAAAGAAAAAAAAATCAATTTTGTAGTAAGTCAAAAACGCGAGAAAAATACAAGAGACTTTGCTCCTTTGGCATTCTATTCCAGGGAAGAATGGAATCATAAACATTTAGTATTTTAAAAGACGATATCTAGAGAAGTGATGGACTTTGACATCTGTGTGACTGGAAAATGAGGAAATTATAATTTTCTTCGTTCATCTGGATGGCGTAAAGAGTAGGGCTTCCCCCCCCCCCTTTTTTCTTCTTCTTCTTTATAATATAATTTTCTAGTGTGCAGTCTGAAAAAAGTTTGACTGCTTTAGACATGCATAATCACTATCTAGGAATTTAACTTGGAAACCTACCCCTAGAGATTTCAACTATTCTAGGAAAGAAGCTGCCGCGAAAGAAAATGTTAAAAGAAGGCAGAGCAAAGCCAAAAATTCCATTTTATGAGATAAAGTATAGCCAAGTTTATCTGTATATAGGATGACCATACCATGAAGCTAAATGGTCGGGATGGTTGGAAATTTTATCATTTTTTAGGTTCCTGGTTTGAAGGGGGTGTTGGTGACTCAGACCACAAAGCAATAACAAAGGTGGTAACCTAACTATACAGTATAAAATTAAAATTAAGTCAATAAATTATGATTCAATTGATATAATCTTTATTTTCTTTTATAATGATCTTAAATTTGAATATTAAAAATAATAAATTTTAATTAAAGTTAACTAATTTGCTAATTGATGGACTCCTTTTTATTTGGCATATACTCAATTTCGGTAGGATGATATTTATATTGGTGGACGGTGTTTTAATACAAGTCACTCGCTGGCCATGGCCAGAGAAACAGGGCATTGGCAAACACCTGCGTATGAACAAGAATGTGGAAAAATGGCAACAACGATGCTGTCTGCATTAAATGGGAGAGACATCAATCACACCCTAAATGTTCCCATTTAAAATCATCTCTATCCTTGTAAGAAAGCGATAAAGAGCTTTTATTCAAAATATTTTTTAAAATTTTCATATGTGTAATTTCATTTTGATTCGTACCACCAAAATTCTACAGAATTTAAGAATTTGAACACAAAATCCTGGGCCTCAAATTTCAAATCATCGATCGTTTTTTGGGCATTGACAGTGACCTGATGAACGGTGGTCGACTTCATAGAATTTTATTCTAGCTGGAGTCCAAACATGCCCTTACTGAGGTGTTTTGTTGGGTGATGTGACGTTTGCAGATTTTCTATGTTTCAAACAATTAGTCAAATTCGATATTGGAAGATAAATTAAACAAATGAAAAAGAGAGCCAAAACCCCATAATTTTTTCAAATTTACAAAAGTTAGTCCAAATATGCTCACCAATATTATTGTAACACGTGGATGGGACTAAATCAGACTGATCATTGTAGACCGACTTTATGGGGGCGGGTCTCTTTTCTATACCTACGCTGTGGGTCGAATCCTCACTTAATTAAGAGATGAAGATATCCTTATTTATCTACAGTACCATTTGTTGATCAAATAGGCATGTATATGAATTTGCTTCTCCATACATAGAAAATGATTAGGGTTTAGGATGAATCAAAACCCCCAAAAAGAGATCACCGACCTTCAAACATGGGCATTCAGAATCACCATGTCAAAAATGACTTGGGTTTCTGTTCTATCCTCTGTTTTACTTTAGATCGTTTAATATCTCAACATTTTTTGGTATTTGGTTAATAAAGAAATTTGATAATTTCTTGGGCAAGAGATATAATTTTATGTAATTTTTTTATTATAATTGAAAAATATTACAAAATTAAATGTAATAAATTATTATATTTATGGTGACAAAACTAGAGGAAAGCAAGTACGGGTCTGCTAGTTAGAACTCGCAAGAACAAACACAGAGGTAAGAGATCGTTTACTAACAGCACTTTTACATTCCCAAGATTTCTCTACATTGTTACACTCACCGATTCCCAATTGAAGACCTTGGCACATTTGTAATTCTTTATGATGCTCTCTGCTTATTCAACGCTGCTTTGCCTTCTTTTAATCTTCACCTTCAGGTCTCCTTTCTCTGTTCCTTCCTTGCCTAAAGACAATTTCATCATTTTTCGGGATACTTTTTACAGAAACAATGATATTAGTCTCATCCAAGAATTCAACGGTTTATCTTCTTTTTCAAATTTCTTCGCTTCCTTGAGGTTTGGGAGAGCATTATATGTTCACCCAAGAATTTATTTTCTTGATTTTTCTACGAATGCGATTGTTTCTTTTGCTTTTCGTTTCACGTTTTTCATTAAAACTTCACATTCTTGTTCTTTTGGAGACGACAATGTGTTCCTAATAACCTCCGATGTAGGTAAATTCAACATCTCTACGGGTCATATAGATATTCCTGAATTTGTTTCGAAAGCAGAAGGCTCAGTTGAATTCGCCACGAGTTTCAATCCATCTTTTGGAGACATCAAGGGAATTATGTTGGTGTTGATGTTTACAAAATCTTTTTTTGTTTAGTTGATGTTGTTGTTAGATATGATGTTTTTTTTTATAAATTTTGACGTAACGGTTGGAGGTCATGGGTTTAAGGTAATCTATTTGTAAAAAGATAAGGGAAAAAATGCGTACATATTTGTTTACTCTCAAAATCGATCCTAATTGTTAAAATTAAATCTCTGATTGATTGGTTTATAGAGAAAAAAATAGAAGTAAGGCAAACACAATGTCAACAACAATTAGCATCCTATAATATCACTGTTTAGTTACTTTAATGGTTACTCATCGATACTCCTTAAATAAGTCTGATTTCAAATTTAAATTTTATGTAGATGAAAAGCAAAGACATTATTTCTATAGTTTATTCAACTTCAATTCAACATCGACCACTTTGTAGGTGGCTTGGGTTTGCCATTGATGCTGTATTTGATATTGCGAGAAGGATGCACAAGCAAATGAGGCAAATGCTTTTTCATTGTTCTTTTCTAAATATTTGTCTCGATTTGAATTCTATTTAAGATTTAGACTTCCATTTTAAAATTTGACCGGATTTCAAAAATCAGTTAGAAAAGTTTAGGATAAAAATGTGAGGTTTATTCTTAAAAAATTATATATGAAAATTATTGTCATAATTAATTAAATATTGTTTTACACACGCATATATATAAAATATATTATATACTGATCGATTTAAACCGATAATAAGGGATCGAGATTTTACCATTACAACACAGTATTAATTGACCCATAATTATGAGCATGACATAATTTAACATTATATTTGTTTTTTTAAAAAAAAAAATTGGGAGGGCAAAGAACCCGAAAAAGAATACAGAAAATGGTAAGAAAGGGAACAAAACCCTACATTACACAATTCAAAAATGAAGCCATTCCCATCAAATCAATACTGATGAACCCTTGATAGAAAGGATGTTTATGAACATTTTTGTGAGGCATTAGGTTTTGTATAGATGTAATTTGCAATCCCAAACTAATTACAATTAGATTGTTGCAGCTGTTGAAAGGTTTGTGCTCGGTGGTGGAGCCGCCGGAGAGGAGGGTAGGCATCTACTATATTAAAATAATTTTATTAATTTTTATATATCAAATAAATATTATCTTTATTTAATTTAAGATATTATTTATATTAAAATCGTTAGTCGACCCATTAACATATTATCTCATTCTATGAAAATATTTTATTTCCACTATCTTTAAAACCTAAATCTATCGCCGTTTATACTTTAAAATAACGTAATTAATCCCCACAAAATAGCTTACATATTATAATATTTCACTCACAAAAATTAAATTCTGAAAAATAAAATAAAATAAACTCCACAAAACCCCTGCAATTCAAAAGCGAAAGATAACGGGGAAAATTTATTTGGACTTTCAATTCGCCGTTTAAATTAAAAAGAAGGAAGAAACAGATCATTTTTGGGCCTCCTGATGGCGGGAAAATATCCATCCATGCACAAAACAGCAAACTCCGTCTATAAAAACCCTAATTCCCGGTTCTCTTAGTCTTACCCTCAAAACTCTCTCTCTCTCTCTCTCTCTCTCATTCCGTGCCGTGCCATCAACAAGCGCAACAGGTCATTTCTTCTCTCAAGCACTCTTTCGGCGTTCATTAGGGAAAGTTAGGGTTTCGTAGTTCTAGGGTTTCACGTTTTGTATTTATTGGAGAATCTGGGGTTTCCCATTGGGAATTGATTTTGTTTGTTCGATCGAATCTCGACACCTCTTTCAGGCGAAAATGGCTGATGTATCTGAAGAGGAAGAAGCTGAGCAGACGATCTCGATCAATGAATATCTCAAGGAGGTTGAAGACCAGGAACTGGTAATTTTTTTTTTCCTTTTGGATTTACGAAATCTAGGGTTTTGCCTTGGTTGCTCGATTTTATCGAGTTTTTCTGCCAATCGAGTTGTTTGATCCATAAAATCGTGAAAACGAAGAGAATCAAAATGTAGGATCGCGGACATATTTTGTTTAGGGAGGTTGAGGATTAGGAACCGGAAATTTCATTTTGGGTTTATAAACTCTGTGGACCCGTCCAATTACAATATATCAAGTTGTTTGTTCTGGAAAATTGTGGAAAATGTAGGGTATTGGAATCTAGGAATCCCAATTTGTTATTGTTTAGGTTTCATAAAGTGAAGCGAATTGATTTGATCTAGGTGGATGTGATTTCTGGGTCATCTAATTTACAGATAGGAATTCACGAAAAGGGTTTCATCTCTTTCTCATTTTCATCGTTAGTTTTTATTTTCTTGGAAACCACACTGATTAATTTCCTCTGCTTTCCGTGTGTCTTTACTAGCTTGATCAGGTGGATATGATTTCTGGGTCCTCTAATATATCGATTACTGCTAAGTAGGTTAGCAAAGTAGACTTGGAATGTCTTTGCTAGCTTGATCAGTGACTCCATTAGATGTTGGGTTCGGTCAAGTGCCGCTCCTCCTGACTGGAATTTGGGTTGGTAAAAGAGGAGTGTAGTTTGTTAGGGAAATAGTTTAAGATTTTGATGATTAAACACGTTTTTTAGTAGTGATTGATATTAGATATTGATGTATTTGTGAATTCTGAAGAGAAAATCTCAAGGATAAAAAGGGGGTGATTTAGTGTGGGTCCATGAGTTTAAGTTTAAATGCTGTATTCTTTTCTATTGTTTAGTCTTGACCAAGTCATATGACAAATTTTGGAGTTAACCTTGATGGTAGGAGGAATCAAATGCTGAGGCTAGCGGAAAAATGAGAAGCCCATATGTCATATTCACATGGTACTGCCATATTCCAATTGAAACCAAAGTGGACCATCTCTATGATTTTCTTTTTATGATTGACCTAGGTATGTGTTGATTCTTGATTCAATACCGCTCATAACTGCTTATTTGTGCTTCAAACTGAATATGCATCTTCGCCAATGTTGGAGATATAAAGTTATAATGTTTGATCTTGTTAATTTAGCTGGCTTTGGCATCTGGTTCACCAAATAATATGACTGTGAAATGTTCTGTAACTAGCAAGTTATAAGCCATTTTTTGCTGCACACATGGGAATTACTATGCCTAGTATAGTGGGAAACTGAGGGGTGTTTGTTTTTCCCCATATTGGAAGGGATGTTGCATTTTTAGGTTGTTTGGCTCAGTGAGTTGTTTTTCATCTACATGAAGTCCATTGCCTGATTAATATAATATTCCGTTTAGACTCCTTGCATATTGTTTCACAGTGTGAGTTTTTTATCATCAAATCGCATTCATAATTCTTGCCGGTATTCTTTTCTCTGCCTTTCTTTGTTTTAGTACACTGGATATTGTTCCAAGTTCTCTGGTGAAGTTGGTGCATTTTTAGTCATGTTTTCATCATCATATTTTGGAAAGGGTATCGATTTATGTATACTACTTCCACCTGGAAAGGTTGAGAGTGTTAATTTCTTTCTTTAGCTGTGGGATCATGTATGCATGCGTCCTTTTTTTGTTGGGGGGATAGAAGACCATGAGTTGACATAACAGTTGAGCTGACCTTGATGTTTTTACCTGTTTAAGGAAGCAGATTTGGTTTTGGGTGGTGACGAGGGCAAGGAGTGTACCTACACCAATGGTTACATGAAGAGGCAAGCTATTTTCTCATGCTTGACATGCACTCCTGATGGTAATGCTGGGGTCTGCACAGCATGCAGCTTATCTTGCCATGATGGACATGAGGTTTGTTTTCAATTTTATTTTATTTTCTTTTATATATATATGCAACATAATGAGGAGACAATGCCGGGGTCTGCACAGCATGCAGCTTGCCTTGTCTACACCAATGGTTACACGAAGAAGCAAGCCATTTTCTTGTCTTATTGTTTTCTCATTTCATTGTGGGATCTTAATGAGCAACTCCTAGAGGCTCTCCTAAAGGCTATGTGTGTGTGAATCGCTTCTAATGCATTCACAAAGGTGATAATGGAGAGAGTTTGAGTTATGTACCATACACCTTAACTGCAATGTAGACTATTTTTTAGATACCAATGCCAAATAGAAATTTCATTTCTTATTAGGTGGTTTTATTGTTGCCAATTGCTTCTAAATATTTGCTTCTTTTTTTCCCCCCTTATCTTTGGGAAAAGATTGTGGAGCTGTGGACGAAGAGGAACTTCAGATGTGATTGTGGAAATTCCAAATTTGGGGAGTTCTTCTGCAAGCTATTCCCTGACAAGGAGGTTGAAAATGTGGGTAATTCATACAATCATAACTTCAAAGGTTCATATTGCACATGTGGGCGCCCCTATCCTGATCCAGATGTTGAAGAACAAGTAGAAATGATTCAGTGCTGTATTTGTGAGGACTGGTTCCATGAGGAGCATCTTGGTCTCGAATCTTTAGATGAGGTTAGAACTGAAATATTTCTCCCAAACTTGTCTGGACAGTCTGTCATTATATTATGGTTCTTTTTATAATGAAAGTTTTCATGCATCTGTCAAATGATTTGCTTGTTTCTGATATTATTTTTGAGAGATGTGCTGGCTGGATCAGATGGTCAGACTGCCGCCTTTCATGTAATTTTTTTTTTGGGGTGCCTGCTTGCTAATTTATTATTACTAGAAATGCATGTTTAGTTTTCTGCCATGTTTAAAATGTAGTAGTATGTTTATAGTTATTGTACACATGCAGGTGGAACAAATTTTTTTATGCTGTATCCAACATGGACGTGAACTCGTTTACTTTTGATCTTATGATCAAGTGGACTTGTTTTGGCAATATGTTTTCTGTCATCCACATGAATTTGCAAGTAACAACTAAATCTTGCAGCAAAGATAGGAACTGATATGATAAGAGGAGTGCTAATTCAATTATATGAACTAGTTCCTTGTAATGTGAGGCTTGCGTATGTTATATGAAAACTTTTAGGGCAACTTTTTTGATTTAATTCCCATGGCATCAGTTGCTGGGTAGCACTGTGATGTTATTACATCAAACTGCAATATAAACTTGAACACGGTTTCATAAGTGAGTTTTGTAATCTCCCTACATGAATTCCATTTGATGAGTAATTTATCTATATTTTCTATGAATGCCAGATCCTTTGGTGTTATTATTCTTTCATTTGGATTTGGCTCAAGAAATCCTGTTTTTCAAAGGATCATTTTGTGTGTGCTACAGATTCCTAGAGATGAGGAAGGAGATCCTCTATATGAGGATCTTATCTGCCAGATATGTGCAGTAGTTTGTTCTTTCTTGATCCTTTATCCTCCAACCATCTGGGCAGTGCGTAAGCAGCATGATGCTACTGCAGAAAGTGTCAAAGGAAAAGATTTGGTGAAGGATGTGCCTTCAGATTGTGGTTCCTCAGGAGTTCATGATGATGATGATAGTTCTTTTAAAGTTCCAACGGTTAATGTTGCCATTCCCGATGGTGTATCTGAATCTATGTCTGCTGGGGAGGGACTGTTGGCCGGAGAAAAACTGGAGCAAGTGAAGATTCCAAAAGGATGCTCTCAAGATGTCAAAATCAGCAACAATTGTGTTCTTCAAGTTAATCTACTGGTTGCTCCGCCTGTCACAGAGAGGAAAAAAGCAGTGTTTCTTACCAAAAACTGGAGAGAGATGCTCTGCAGATGTGAAAACTGCATTGATTTTTATGCACAAAAGGGAATTTCTTTTCTGCTTGACAAGGAGGATTCAATAGCTGAGTATGAGCAAATGGCAAAGCAAAAGAGGGAAGAAAAGTTGCAGCAAGAGCAGGGAATGGAGTTAAATTTTCTCAGTAAATTAGGTCATGTAGAGAAAATGGAATTTCTTAGTGGCATTGCGGATATGAAGAATGAAATTCGTTCTTTTCTGGTATGCCCTTGGATATAATATCCTTTCTCCTTGAATGATGCACGTGCTCTTTGAAGACTTACGTGATTTGTGTGCTTTCAATTTTATTTTTTTAAAACATTTTTTGGAGTACTAAGCTTTGTGCATTGACACTTTCCAGGAATCCTTTGACTCGTCGAAGCCAATAACATCAGCTGATATTCACCAGGTGTTTGATAATCTTGCTAAGAAGCGTAAACGTGTATAGTAAGTCACTCTGATCCTTGTTTCACTAGCAGTGCCTTTAACAGGCATCTATTTATAGAGACGTTTGGAGTAGATTACTGTTTCATGACATTTGAAGGCCTTGTAGGTTGACTGTTTTTAAGTGAGAATGCAAATTAACTCCAACCAAATCTCATTAGAGATCTGGAAATCTGTAATTATGTGTTACCTATGTTATGCGAATTCTAGGTCTCTTCTACTATGCTCTCCCCCTGTTTCATTTGAAGGCTGCTGGGATTTAAATCACTTGGATGGCTTTACTTTGCAATTTGTGGGTAATTTAAGCATTTTTTTCTCCTTTTTTGGCCCAAACATGAAGTTGCTCATCTCATTTGAAGACTGTAATATATCTTGAAGTTGATTGTGGTCTGTGATCACATGTCATTGATGATGGATGAACATCATTTAATGGCAATTGGGACACCGAAGGCTGTTCAAATTTCCGCCTCAGAATAAATGCCTGTCTGAAAATTTTTCTGTTCAAAAGTCAAACCTGGGTATGTACATGATGCCATATTGTGAAAGGCGTGGCATTTAACATTCAATGACATGCTATTAGTTGAAGGTGATGCTCCTCTTTTGTTAGTTGATCAAGAACGATGGCTGCTTATGCAAGTTGGGCGCGTGTTGTCCTGATGTCAACTTAATGCTTTGACTCATTTTCTCTGGTATGTTCTTATCGACTCTTAGTCGGGCTCCCGTGTATATTATAGTATTTGATTTAGTCTAAAGAGCTTAATTTCCTTCTTTAATGTGCGACTGTGAGACTGATTGAGATGTTCATTGAAAAATGTTACCAGTATTTGAGATGTTTCTCACAACCACGGGTCTTCTTCTATATATAATTATACTGATATATACTAATTCATACTGTACATAATTTTCTTATAATGAATTTGTTTGTGTTGTGTTGACTTGTTATCTGGGATCCTCTACTACACTCGTGGGTATTGATACTCGCAACCTTCGGTGGCTATTGAATGTTGATGGTCATTCAATGGCAA
Organism: Dillenia turbinata; assembly: GCA_037126225.1. Taxonomy (NCBI): domain Eukaryota; kingdom Viridiplantae; phylum Streptophyta; class Magnoliopsida; order Dilleniales; family Dilleniaceae; genus Dillenia; species Dillenia turbinata. Next base: position 23,717,393 of record JBAMMX010000001.1, read on the forward strand.
TCAAATAGGGAATGATGGTAATTGAATAGTCACTCTTAAGATCATTAATCCTAATGTGGGTAATATTCGAAAGACGCAAAGAAACTGGTAGTTCATTCTATTCAGCTCCCTACAAATCTAATCAAGTAACCAAGAAGATTGCATGACATTTGTTGGACTAGCAGATAATAAGAGTAAGTCGATTCGTTGTGCCCAAAGTCTTAACCTTCCATCTTGTGATCTTATTTTGGATTCTCTCAATCAAATATTGATAGTGTGATCGGCCAACCTTGCTATGGATGAGAGGGATCCCCAAGTAAAACCCCAAATCCTTTGAGTTAAAAGTAACACTGATCTACTAATCCCCGTTTCAAAGCTCAAGGGGCCTTTGGAGAGAAAGATCTTTGATTTTCTAGGGTTAACCTGTAAACCACTCTGGTCCGTAAAAACCCTAAGACACTCCAAGATCTCATCCAATGTTCTAAGATTAGCATCAGCAAATAATAAGAAATCATCTGCAAAAAAGAGATACGAGATAGCCGGCCCTGTCTAGAGATGCCTACCGGAGTCTAGGTATCTTGATCAACCCTATGTTGTATCATATATCAAAGCCTCTCCATGATCAAACTAAATAAATACGGCGAAAGATGATCACTTTGTCCTAATCCCTTCCCTAATCCAAAAACAGAAGAGCCGACTCTTTGTGCGGCAGTGTTTGGGAAAGCTCTTACTCTTACTCTTCTTCTCATCATTTCTTCTATTTCTTTTGCAGTATGTTTTGAATAGAACAAGATATTTTTATAGATGGGTTGTTTAGATAGTCTTGTGATTTTTCTATTAATGGGTATATAGCATAGATCGCAATCTTTTAAGAGGCCTTCTTTTTTGGTTTAATTTTAACACTGAAGAAGATTTAAACTCTTGCCAAAAATGAAAGTTGATCTTGACTTTTTGCACTGCTTACCGTTGTAAGTGTGATATTTGATGTTTCCCTATGTCGAATACCAAATGAATCATAGTCTTATTATTTGACTCGTGAAGTTGCTGAGGAAAATCATTAACCTTGTTGGCCTCAATGCACGAAGTGAAACGGAAAACAACATTAGGTCTTTCGATTCTTCCTTTAAACCTGGGCAGATTTTAAAAGTCTTGGAAAAATTTAGAAGGGTGGGGTCAACTCCCCTACCTAAATCCCGTGAGACTCGTGTATAAAAGTCCCTTCGGACACCTATTTTTGAAAGTGATGTCTTTGTTCTGGAACTGATTTTGGTATTTTTGTTCACATTGGGAACTTATCAGCTGAAAATAATTGTTGCTTTCTTGACCATATGACCATCTAATCAAATTTTTATTATAAGCCTCCCATTTGTCATCCATCGTCATTTACTCGTCACAATTCGCAATTGCTCTCTCTGATCAATTTAGGCACTAGGCCATAACTAAAGTGGGGTTTGCAGGAAACATAATATAGGGATTGCCAGCAATGAAGATGTTGAACATATTGAATGGTCTGAATCTAATGGATTGAAAAGTCTGCCAGGGGAGAGAGAGAGAGAGAGAGAGAGAGTCATAAGATCATAATTATGATTTTGTTTATGTATACGTGGGTGTTGGTGTTAAGGTGGTTGATCTATTATTTTCAAATTTTAAATTCAGTTTGAGCACGATTATTTGCAAGAGTACACTCAAATCATCTGAGTTATGGAAGACCAAAGGGGTTCTAGCATTTTAGTAAAATTTATAATGAGTTTATTTAAATAGTATTAGTTATGATTTAAATTGGATATTTTACAATAAATTAAATTTTTTTATGGTAACGTTTGAATAAAGAAATAGAAAATTGTTGCTAAGACACTGCATGGAGAATTTCTACGTTACACCTAGAAAGTTGATACCAAATTCTTAAATGTTGAATATGATTAGTACAAAGCATTCAAAATAAAGTCACGCGTCAAAAGTCTCAGAAAATGGGAGTTGGTAGACCTTCACACCCTTAAAATAATCCAATTGCAACAAAGAAAGATGCTGTTGTCTCAGCTTACTCTTACAGCTTTTCCTATTTTCTTTTCTTCTTTTCCTTGTCCCCTTTTCATGTCCTTGCGCCCGGGTCTTTTAAGTATGCCAATTAGGCACCCAATTTCCACCATTGGAGGGTGTCATTATCACCAACGATCAGCTGGTCCAAGCTTAAACATGTGCAGACAAGAACATAAACACCATTAAGGAGTGATTTACGGCCGGATTTGTCTCGTTAGTTAACCTGGAAAAGAAACACCATGACGATTATAATTTCACTCTTGGAGTTTGGGGTTTTGGGGCTCGAAGAAATCTAATAGTATTGATTTCGATAATGAATTAGCGGTTCATTTTATTATTTCCGTGAATAGTAATACTTATGAGAATGATGTTTGTCGTGATCATTATATTTGGTTGAATAATAGAAAATTCTTAAATCATAATGAGAAAAGTAATATGTGATGTTCCAATTCCTAATATAAATGTTCTACAAACCAATGCATTAATGTTTGGTTGGTGCAGTCCTGTAGGATGCCAAGGGACTACATGCTTCCCTACCCAACCAAATGTGCTCGTGACTCTTGTCTGGGAATCAATTTTTAGTTAAAAAAAAAAAGTTCTTTGGGTGGAGGCTTCTGGTTTGAGTATGAACATTATCGTTGCCCCTTCAAACACTCCAAATCCAAAGGGTATATTTTGGTAGGACAAAGAAGGACAAAAAAATAAAAAAAAAGTGCAAAATATATCTGGATGATTTGATCTTTTCATCCTTTCCCTTGAATCGATTGAAAGTGGAGTACATCTTCTGTTTAGCTTTAAAGCAATGTGAAACCCAAGATCCTAGTTTTAGTGCGCATAAATAAAATTATTGATCGGAAGTTTAAACTATCATAAAAACATAAAAATTGATATTGAGAGATCTCTTTTATAAAGGGCTTGACAATAGATTGATCAAGATTAGTTGAGTCGAAATCTCAGATACCGAGTGATGATCAAACCAGAAACAAAAAAAAATAAAAAAATAAAATAAAATTATTTGCTAGATTATCCTTTGTAATCTTTCGATTACAAAAGGTTTTTTGTTTTGTTTTCATTTTGTTTTTGTTTTTTAAGAATTGTAATTATAATTTTCACTCAATAAATTTCAAATTTCACTTCCATTAAAATTATTTAAGAATAATTAATTATAAATAAAACTGGGCAAAAACTTTTTAAATAATGCTTACATAGGATAATGAACCTTATTCCTATCTTTGTAGCCTTTTTGCTCAAAAGGGTGGTGTGAAAATAAGAGAATAATCTCATTTACAAAAAGATAAAAAAGTTTTATGTCCACACTACAACATCAAAATAATGAAAATCATGAATTTATTTACGTAAGAGACAGACATTAATCACAATAATTGTCTCACTCATTAACCTCATAAAAAAGGATACCCGCAACCCTCTGGCTTTGAATTCTCCACCATTCACTCCATTTTCAAGTCCAGATTTAAGATTAATTCAACAAATTTTATGTGGTCTTTGTAGTCTTACATGAAGAAAAGCCTAAACTAGACACCAAGGCTGTCGGGGTGACAAAAAAGTCAATAATCTTTAGTTAAATTACTCAAAAACTATAATATAAATGGACGTGCCAGACCACTTCACATGCACCTAGTTGAACCTACAACTACTACCACTACATTATTGAAGAGGTTTCTTTGTGTTTCTCTCTCTATCCTCTCGAGGGTGGGTTTCTGTTTTGGTGCTTGGAAGGGATTCATGGGGAATTGCATGGAAAGAAGTAGAGAGAATCAAGAACAGGCGGATGGAAAGCAACAAGAAAATGAAGAAGCAAAATTGGGAAGTGGGTATGGTAAAGGAAGCAAAGGGGTTATGAGGATAAAGGTGGTTCTGACAAAGGAGGAATTAGAGTGGATGATCGATCGATTGAAGAACAAAGAAGGCACAAGTTTGGAAGATGTATTGGAAGAGATGGACAGAAGGAGAAGAAAAGAGGTTGATGGGGGTTGGAAACCTTCTCTAGAAAGCATCATGGAGTGCCCTGAAATTGTTGAGATGGATAGATGAGTCTTGATGCCTAGTTTGTTTAGTGATTTTTCTCTCTCTTCTTGTGAGCTTGACTTGGGTTTTAATGGAAGATGCCCAACTTTGTAATCTACCTTTTTGCGTTTTAATGTAACATTAGGGATTTTTGCTCTTTCAAAGCTTAACCACAAGAATGTTGTAAACAACAAATATTGGGTTTTTGTTTTGTTTTCCTCTCTTTCCTTTTCTTTATCTTTTTTCCCCGAATTACGCTTCATCGGAATCTCGGAATGGCATGTCTATGAGATTTGTGACATTTTGGCACGTAATATATTTTTTAAAAATAAAATAATTTAAATTAAAGAATATTTATTTTCAAATGAAATATGAGCATAAATTTTAAAATCATTATTAATAGAGTAATATAAATAAATTTATTTTAATTTATTATTAAAAAAATTCTTTGGATAACTGGTATGAATTAAGTTAGGAAACAAGCTGTTATTGAATAATTTATATTTTATATAATATATGTCATGAAAGTTGTCGGATCTTTGAAAACCATCTAAAATCATAATTGTGATCTATATTTTGGAGAAAAATCATCCAAGGATGAAAAGGGCATTTTCTTTAAACAAATGACCTTCAGTAATATGTATTTTAATTGATTACAGTTTAAAAACCTAAGAAATCAATGTTTTCTTATCCACAGTAATACATTTTAAATAAAATATTAAATTTGAGTTTTGTATACTAAAAAAATAGGTATTGAGAGAGATTTATCCTTTAAAGGTCTAATTCAGTTCGAATCAAAATTAATCAGGAGTAAAATGATTATAAATGATATATATATATACACGAAAACCTCATTATAAACAAATGTGTATAAACAAATGTGGTCCTAGTCCAATGTGAGAATCTAATTAAAATGGGCCGTAATATGGCCCAATCAAAACCCATATTAGACTTGAGACCAGTCTTGACTGTGCTGTGGCCGCAATCAATCAATCATATACAATACTTCCCTAAGGATGCAGTGGCTTTTCACTTTTACCCTTCTTTTTCTGAATTCTGAATTGATTTTGTTTGATTCCATATACTTATACCAAAAAAAAAAAAAAAAAAAAAACCCAACCATATACGATACAACCACAAAGTGATGTGTAGGCATCACTCATGACTTGGTGGAAAAGTTACTATTGTTTGTGTTACTTTTAAAGGCCCACCAGGTTTTATGGATTCCACGGTAAAAATTATGCCCTTTTCAAGTTCTGATTACGGTCAAAATCAACTCGAATGGGATTTTATTGAATTTGAATTGATTATCATAGTTTTATATTAAAAAAAAAAAAAAAAAAAAAAAAACCTTGTTGAAAACAATGTGGATCTTAGTCCAATATGAGAATCTAGTTAAAATGGGCAAGAATACGGCCCAATGAAGCCATATTAGACTTAAGATGAGACTTGGGTGTGCTAAAGTCTTTATGGTCGCATTCAATCAATCACATACGATACGACCACAATGTGATGTGTGTAGGCATCACTCACGACTTGCGGAAAAAGTTACTGTAGTCTGTTTTACTTTTAAAGGCCCACCACCAGGTTTTATGGAATTTAACAGCAGAAGTTACGCCCTTTTTCAGGTTCTGATTAGTCTGTTGACTTGTTTTCTGTGCTCTACTGCCAATCAAGAAGGCTCGAGTGTTACATTACACAACATGAGTTCTGGTTCTGTAGAGTTTTTTCCGGGATTCAATCCTTATCAGTTTGGAGTTCTAGCCCCTTAAAATGTTAATATCTCAAGTCCCATATTTCTTTGGAAAATTTAAGCCAATCAATTCATTTCTTATTTTTAACTTTTAACCATCCAATCGTATTTTTGCAAATGTGTTATAATTCAACTAAAGGTCTCGATCAAGCTTTTATATATATATATATTAAAAAAAAAAATACTGTGGTATCTTTTGTAACAAAATTTCACCCCTAAAACATCACCCAAAGGTGGTCTGTCAAGTACAGAGAAGGGCATGGTGCAGCTAAAGAGCAACAACATTAATGCGATCAAATGGAATGAGACTGAGCTCTTGAGTGACATCCTTCAAATCGAGAACACCCCCTTCTTTGCTCTTCATTAGAAGTCTTTTTGCTTCCTCCTTTGTCATCTTCACTTGTATTCTCGTCACTCCTTTCCTAATACCTTCTTCGTTTTCATGGTTATGCCCCTTGATGATCTCCCTGGATGCCTTTGGATTTGCCGGGACAGAATCATGATCAGATACACAATCTTTTTCATGCTTGTCTAGTAATGGTTCTCTCTCATCCATCTTCCGAGATTCCACATGTTTGAAGTTTGGAAACTTGATTGCTTCAATTATGCCATCGTGGATGAGTCCACTGAGACAATCGGCCAAGAGATGAAACATCATTTTTAGAGAGAGAGAGAGAGAGCACTAGTGATCAATGCTAATAAAATGAGATGAGATGTTGTGGAGTTGGTTACCTGAAATGGGGATGCTATTTATAATAGAGGGGGGAGAGAGAGAGAGAGAAATATGGGGTAGAAAAATGCAACAAAGACTTATCACTTACGACGGTCATACACAGAAACACTACTGTAACCATCCAAATGAAGCTTCTAAGTTGTATGTTCAAGTGGACTAGGTCGTGCATTTTAAGGTGCGCCAATGAGGTTCACAGGTCAATGGACCTTGCAGATGATAATAATTTTGTGACTTTTGCGTCAACTGAATTTACATAATTAAACAATAACCTCACACCATTGTTTACCTTTAAATCTCAATTAACTTGCAAGAGATGCTCTCAAAGTTTGAAAAATTAGTATTCTGCTAATAGTAATGAAATGTTTTAAACCAATACACATGATTTGTAAATTATTATATTTATTTAATAAATTATTTATACGTACACAGAAATAATAGGAAGAAAAAAAAAATTGAAATTTTATATGGGTAAACAACTTATGGCTAAAAACTTAAATTTTGTGCTTCTTTCGTCCAAAACTTATTATTAAAAATAAAAAAAAGGGTATCACGATTTCTCTATATTTCCCTATTTCTTTCATATAACTTTTAATAATAAATAAATAAAATCAAATATATTGGTGTTGGTCAATGACTTGGTACAATTAGAATATATTTTGGTCTTTCTATCATACTATTAGGGTTAGAAAATTTCGATTAGACTTTGGAAAATGGAAAATGGACGATGGAAAATTCTTCTATGACCCATGGATACCTGTGCCTATAAAAACAAAGAATTAATTTAATAGACACATGCGTGACACACATTCAAATTTAATAGACAAAAGTACACATGTATTTTCATGTATTTTAATAGATGGATGCCTAGAAAATTAGAAAATATATGATAAAAATAAAGAGATATGTATTAAGTTATGAATAAATTTAATTATAGATAAAATATAAAAGTATCATTTGAGATGATTTAGATATATATAACGAAAACCTAAAAAAATATTAGTTATGAGAACCGAGAATTTAAGTATAAAAGATTTAGTGAAATGTAGGGATAGATCATTAAAAACTTGGACGCAATTTATCTATGCAGATATGATAATTATGGATTTAATTGAAAAGATGACTCTAAATAGAAATGAGTATTGTAGGAGAATTTGAACAAATTAAATCATCTCCCTTATCATTTTAAGTTTTTATAGATTTTTTTTAGTAACTATATATATTTTTATATTTATTTTATATTTGTCTTTTAAATGATCAACCTTAATTTAGGATTAAGATCCATATTGTCGTCATTGTTTTATTTGTATTTTCATGTGGTAATTTTGAATATACTTATTATAAATTTTATCAAAGGAGTCTGATATTAGATATTAGTCGGGTTCAAATCTCTTGGTTTAATACTATTTTATATTATAACATACTAATTTATTTTAAAATTATAAATTTGTAATAAGAGGTATTATTAATTTGGTCCAATAGATGTTATTGTTTGACTAATTATTAACTTTCACTACTTTCCCTTTGTGCCTTAAAAGATAATTCTCTTTTTGGGTGTAATCTTCTTGGATTAGTCAAAAGTAGAGAAGAGAATGCCACTGCCACCTTGTGGAACGACGACTGGTATAGTATCCTATCTCAACATAAGCTATTTACCCATAGAAACATATTTGATTTAAGATATGATTATTACCTGAGAGAAAATTTTATAACAATAACTTTGTTCTAAAATAAGATAGTCCCAAAAATTTTATTATTCAATTAAACTAAATTGCTAACAATTTTTAATTAATTTAATTCAAACTTAATATATATCACATCTATATGAAAATATCAAACACCTCACTCTAATAATTTATTAATTATTAGTGTTGCTTATATAACTCGTTTCACTCTTATTTGAATTGTGCTCGATTAATTCACGGTAAGTACTGTGTAAATATATTGTAGAATTTATATAAAAAACTAAAAAGAAAAAAACAAAATTCCTATTAAATAAAGTGTTAATATGATGTCTTATTCCAACTAATACCTAGCAAAATAATGATCGATGCACATATGGAGGTAACAAGTGCTCCTCGCGCCACACGAGATGCACTGCGAGGAAACTAATAATTTTTAATTAATTTTATTCAAACTTAATACCCTCTTAATTATAGAATATTTATCACATCTGTATGAAAATATAAAACGTGTCACTCTAATAATTTATCAAATACTTATAAGGTGTTAATATGATGTCTTACTCCAACTAATACCTAGCAAAATAATGACCGAGGCACAAATGGGTCAATGAGCAATAGTTCAATTGGCACCATCCTCCATCCCTTTTATTACCTTTTATAAAGCTTTTAATGTTAAAAACAAAAAAATGGAGGCACAAATGGAGCTAACACATGCTCTTCGTGCCACACGAGATGCAATGTGGGGAGCAAAGAGAGTGGTAGAAGAGAAAAGAGAAAAAGTGAGAAGTGCAAGTGGTAGAATAATGAGTAAGAGAAAAGATCAAAGTAACCCAATTCTTATACGTCGATTTGAATAATGTCCAAGAAGATTCAAATCTTGATGTGATCTCCCATTGGCAATTTTTGTCTCAATATGGTGGCATGGCCACTTGGTTTTGTTTATTACTCACTTTTTCCCCAATTAGGATGACCAAGACCAATTCAAATTCTTCCCCCACCCCCATCATCTTATTAATGATAGATGCAACAATACTTGTGTCCCCATCCTCCTTCCTTCCAAATTCTTCAATGGAGTTCACAAGCAATTCTCCGAAGTCATGCCCCAAGTCTCACGCACAACCTTGACTTGTTCCTAGTATCTCATGTTCGCCGTTACTTACCTCGAATTTTTTTTATTTAAGCTCAAACGTAAGGATGAAGACACCAATGACGATAAATGCTTCAAATTTAGATGAGTTCACAAATAAATTTAATGGTGATAGGTTTGCAATTGATCCAATCATTCAAGGATTGATTTAATAGTCGATGCAACTAGACTGGTGTTATATAATTTTTCGGAATGAAGATAGCATCATGTAAATATTGTCTTTTTTTCAATATGGCTATTTTAGAATAATTTTTTTGATGAATTCTTGCATATGATTTCGAGGATGATCCTGTTTTTATTTTAAAAAAAATAAAAAACAAAAAATATATATATTTTTCTTTTTGTACGTAGACTCGAATTTAATATCTCTAAATGAAAGAGAACGATGTTAGTTGATTGATATTTGCTTGTCTGAGAATAAATGAATTAATAAATGAAAGTTTGGTCTTCGGGCCACGGCCGATTTGGGCCGCGGTCAGGAAATTGGGCCTATGTCTCGGAGACTGTTGTAGGTTTGGATGATGGGCCTTTTGGACTGGATTGTAATTTCAAGAAGAGACAGAGTGCACTTCTTGCCTTCGGAAAAGTCTGGTTTCATTCTGCCATCTCCGCCGTGTCGTTTTCCCTGCATTCCAGAGAGAGAGAGAGAGAGATGGGAGCAGCGCAGGCGTTAAAGAGGATCCCGCGAATCAAGTTTCCACGGCGACATCCAAAAACCTCTGGTCTGTCATTTCATCTCCCCCCCTCTCTCTCTCTCTCTCTCTCTATCTTCATGCCGTATTTTTGTGTATATTTTGATTGATTGATTGATTTTGATAGAGAGAGAGAGAAGGAGTGGGAGGGATGCATCTTTGAGATTTCTTTTTCATATCGAATTGGTATACCGTTGATGCGCACAGCACGGGCGTTGAATAGTGCTTCATCATTTTTTCTACGAATATTATGACAATTGTAGCAGAAAAAGCCAGGATTATGTTGATTGATGTATGATTTGATATGACAGATCTTGCAATATATTGAGGGAGGGGGGAGAGAGAGAGAACCTAACCTAACCTAAATTGTTTGAAATATTATGTCAATTCTAACAGAATCAGGATAAGACCTCGGTTTGTGTTGATTGATGCAAGAGAGTTATGTACAAAATTAATCTATATTTAAAAAGAATAAGAAAAAAATAATTCTCCAAAAATAACTTTCCTTTATCGCATATTCTACGCACACGATATATTTTATCATATTTTAAATATATGACAAAATATATCTCATATGATCAATACGTAAGATATATTTAAAAAAGAAAAGAAAATAAAAAAAATATATTAAATTAAGTATATGTTACATATTGAATATGTAATATATACTTTATTGTATGTTTAAGATATGAAAAATCATGTTGTATGTTTAAGAATGACAAATAAAGATCATTTTATAAATTAATTTTTTCTTATATTTTAAATTTTTTTTTCGAAAAAAGGATCAATTCTCTTCGTAACTCTGATGTAAGATTTGATAGGATAGGTCTTCCAATATATTGGTTATAATTTGAGAAGCTGAACCTGCAAGCTAAGTGAGATTGATTGAAACTAGCGCAAAACAAGATCTTTATACCAATCAAGAGAAGCGAAACATAACATGTATTTGAGGTTATAATTTCGAAAAGATAATGGTTATAATTTTTTGTTGGGCAATCGATATTCAAAGTGCCTCTTGCCCACTCACCATGTCATGCCCATTTGTGGATTCTTGACACCCATATGGTAACGAGAATAGGACTAATGAGAAGTAAACTTTGTAGGCAACATTCACGCGGATATAATTTCATGTTGTTGAAGCTTCAATGTTGTTTCTAATTTTGTTGAAGTCTCTGTCCCAATAGTTTGACAAACGCTTTCATCTTCTACTTTAATTAGGTGTATGTCTTGTAAACTTACACAGAACGGTATTTTTAGGGTAATTGCATATGCAGGGAATACGAGAATGCTGTCATAATTGTGAAAGGGAGACAGTTGAAAACCGCACGAAGACATTGATGCTTATACAATGCTTACTGTCTTCTAAGATTTTGATCTTCATTGGAATGGCATGAGTAATAATAATGGTAAAAAGGGTGCGTCTCTATCTTTGTGAATCTAAGGAAAAAAACTTCATTTTCTAATGGGGTTGTAGATGAAATGAGTCAGTGATTGGTGGGTTAGAGTCAATGTGGATGAGCAAATGTATGGGATACAAGATCATAATTATTGTTTCTTATCTTTCTTTGCTGAAGGACTTCAGTTGGCAGTCATTTCATGTTATAATTATTAGTTGTGAGATTATTTATAACGACTTACTTAGCTTTCCTCCATACGGATATTCTGAGTTTTTAAGATTGCATCCTCTACTTATTTTTCATCCTTGGCCTAAGATTAATATGTCCGAGAGTGAACTCTAGCGCAAATGTTTAGCTAGACTCTGGATCACTTGGTTGGGATAAGTACTTGTGCGAAGTCTGAGTGGCCTATTTCCTATTTAAGAGTTCTCTTGGGAGGCAAGTGTTATGTCAAGAGATCGAATGACTGAATTTAAAGAAATTAGTTCAATCCTATGAATGTCGATTTTTGGGGGACCCTCTACTGAATAGAATCTGTGGATGGGTGGAAGGGAGCTGTTTTTACGTTAGGATGGCGCATCACTTTTTACAGTTGATTGTTTGTCTACTATTCCTCTGTAATTTCTCTTCTCTTTTAGAATTTCGATTGGGGTAGCAGATAAGCCTGGGAAGTTAATGAGAGATTTCTCTCGTTTGGGAGTGGGTTAGACAAGAGAGATCATTTAATTAGTTGGGATCAGGTATCTAAATCTAAGGTTGAGGGTGGGTTAGGTCTCGATATTTTGATATCCAAAAACATCTTTTTGGCAAGCAAATGACTTTAAAGATTCCTCTGAACCCAATTCTATTTGGTATAGGGTTATAAAGAGCAAGTATAGACTTCGCCAAAATGAATAGGATGACATTGATGGATTGAGAGTCTTGTTGCAGTCCTTGGAAATTTATTTCTTACTTATGCAACATTTTCCTTCCCTTGTTGTCCCTTAAGATAGGGGATGATTCTCGTCTGCTATTTTAGGAAGATTGGTTGTTTGGGGATACTCCATTATCCACTTCCTTCCTAGCCTTATATTATCCACTCTTCAGTCAGCTCCCATCAAAGGCTTCTATAATTGGTAGGGAAATTCATTCCTTTGGGATTTTCATTTTGTAGGGATCTTAATGATAGAGAAGCTATTGAAGTTTCTTTTTTGATTTCTCTCCTTTGGGGAGATGGGCTTTCTCCTCAAGTTAGTGTCATTATGGTTTGGAGTGTTGATTCTTCAAGAGTTTTTACATGGAAATCTCCTTTTCATCATCACATTAGTTTTCCTCAAATTGCTCAGTTTCATTTAGAAGGCAGAGATTCCTAACAAGGTTAATGCTTTTACTTGGTCCATGGTATTTAATAAGATTATTACCTACGATCTTTTACAAAAGAAGGGACCTCATAAAGCTATCTCACCATAAATGTGTGTTATATGTCACACCAACACTGAAACTAGGGGTCATTTGTTTTTGCATTGCTCTGTTGTGAGGGACATGTGGAATTGCCTTTTGCCGTCTGCGATAATGCTTAGGTTTACCCAACGAGACTCCCTGATTTTCTTATCTCAAAATTTAGAAGTTCTAGATGGAAGAAAAATGCTTGATTTTGTAAAAATGTGCGCATTTGATCATCCATGGTGCCTTTGGAGTGAACGGAATGCCAGAATCTTCCATAATCATCTCATTAAAACTTTGTTTGTGTGGACAACGCTTCAGGGATTTATAAAGATTGTAGCTTAGAAGATTTGAAGAGAGATTTAAGAGCAATTGTATATTAATCTTCTTGTATTGACTTGCTTTGTTCTTAATTGCTTCTAAGATCCTTCACCTTTAGGAGTTTTGAACATTTTTGTTATATATTTAATATATTCCTATTCTTCTAAAAAAAAAAATCATCCTGAACCATGTTCTTATCCTCTCTAATCTGTGGATGCCTATAATTGGTTTAAACACATCTCTCTCTCTCTCTCTCTCAAGCGGTTGAACAAATGATTTCAATTGTTGCTATTATAACTCTCTTTCGCATTTGGTTGGTGTTGTTACAATAGTGCACCTCTCATAAATATGAAAGTCCTATATTGTAATCCTTTTTTCTTCACAATCTTAGTAGTAATTTTGTGGACTCTGTTTTTGGTGATGATACTGCAGGTTCAGCTGAAGCTGGGGTAACTGGAAATGCTACTCAGCAGTTTTCAAGATCAGAAGTTCAAATTGCCGCAACCCAAATGGCTCCAGGAGGGAAGGCATCTCTTCAGCCTAAGCGAACTCCTATGTCCAATGAGGAGATTGAGGCTATACTGGTATGTTAAGGTTCAATTGCTTGGCATCATGCAAGTCTGAAAATTTGTTGGTGGACCTGTCATAGCATTTGTTCCCATTGCATCTGCTAATCTTGTGTTACCTAAATTACCCATGTGATATACTTGCATATCAGTTGCAGAAGATGACATCTACAGATGAAAGGCAAATATTAATCCACAGTTCTAGCATGCCACAAATGGCATGTGATTGTCTTTTCCCGGCTACAATTCGCTTCTTTTGCAGTTTGATTTCATACTATGTGAAGTTCACCTTGTTACATTGTTAATATGGTCATCTTTCCAATGGTTTTTTTTTTTTGGGGGGGGGGAGCCATCTTTCAGTATTATCTTGCACTGCATAGGTTTCCTTCTGTTGAGCTTCAGAGAAATGCTTATTTTTCTTTAGATTTTTGTTGATCTTTTGTCCCTTTTGATTGATTTTTGATTAAGATCATTCTTTTCTAGCAGATGGGTGGTTGTATCTAATTTTGCAAGGGAGCATAGAGATGAGATGATGTCTGAACAGACCTTCCCGTTTCTGTTTACCTGTTATTTCGGAGATATTGACATTATGCTGTGAAGGAATTATCATACATTGATCAATTTCTTTTAGTGAAACAATAGGCTATTTAAAAAACAGAAAAAACTTCATTCGAGATTAACTACCTTGTCAGTGTTTCAATTATCTTTGTTGAACTTGACATTGAAAGATGCTGAAAATTGGTAATAAAGGTTTCTTTACCACGCTCTACTAACTTTAGCGGAGTTTTACTCTGTTTTTCCTATCATAGTCCCTAGTTCTTCAGAGATTGCTTGTTATCTGTCGGCTTAGTCCGACAATTATATTCAACGGTTTCAAGCAACCATAGGCATGTACCTAACCTTCAGAGGTGGTGTTTCTGTGAAGATCAGGGATGCTGGTTTTGTGATGAGTAAAATTCTGTTACCTGAATAATTGGATATTAAAATAACGATGGAACATTTCGATCCCTGGCTGACTAATTTCTTGGTAGAACCATCAGGTGTAGGTGACATGGGACATGTTTCTCCATACGTTTGAATGGCTTATTAACTTTGTTGCCTGTTGATTTTAATGAACAGTGAAGCGTTTATTATTTGTTCAGAAATAAGTGCAGTGATACCAGGTGGAGCTCATAAATGTTAGGGCAGATTGAAAGAGACAGACCAGGTTGAATTACAGCTTGTGCAGGGCAGGTGTCTAGAAATTTTTACTTTTTATTTTTGGGTTCGATGGCTTTGAGTTAGAAGAAATTGTGCTCAATGTTGGAATTAATGGAAACTCAGACAATGCTGGAGTATTATCGTACAGATAATTTACATGGAAATTCATGATTCCTTTTCAAGCATAGCTTCAAGAACAACAGACCTGGGATTCACCATAGGAGGACCCTTCTCACGACGTTCAAGCTCATCAAGCTGGAAAGTAATCAACCGGTCCCAATTCCCTCCTTCGAAGAGAACGCCAGCCTTACCATCTGTAATTCTTTGAACGATGCCACAATACATGTAGTATGGATTATTAGGGTTCTTCACTATAGCTATCATACCAGGCAGCAAAACTGGCAATTCAGGAGGTTTGGCCTTCGTCTTCAGGCTCGAAAAATCTAGTTCAGTCTCTCCTTTTGCCTCCGGTGACTTTGCCGGAGGAGGGTTCTCTGCAATGAACTTTTGGAGGCCCTTCTCACCTCCTGGAAATCCCCCTGTCAAACCTAGCAACTCCTTTTCAAAAGCATCTTCTTCAACAGCAGGTGATGTGTTCACCTCTTCCTTTACTTCAACCTTAGGTTGCTGAGTCTTTTTTGGCACATCTCTCTTGAGCTCTTGTTGCAGGCCCTCTTCTCCATTGCACAGGCCTCGGCCACCCAACAACTCGGATAGGTTAAATTTGGCATGAGTTTTAAATTGAAATGTTGAGAAGGCTTGAGGAAACTTGGGAGATGGTTTCTGAGGGAAAAATCTGTGGGGTTGGCCTAGAAATTGTGATTTTTGTGTGATAGATGGTTGAAGGGTTGGGAGAGTCAATGAAGAAGCCATGAAGTTCGCATCATGGAAGCTCAGAGAGAGAGAGAGAGAGAACCTCAAATGAGTGGGCTGCTATAAATCCTGGCCACTGAGCAGAGTTTTTTTTGGATAGACTTATCTGTCCATCTTCCAACAAGTTACTTTCCTTGCTTTCCCTTCTTGACGGGGTAACATTCTTAATGATGAGTGGTGAATGACACCCACCCCTTTTGTCTATACTCGCAAGGTTTTTATTTTTATTTTTTATTTTTTATTTATTTATTTTTTTTTTAGGTAGAGTTATAAATTTATACGAGAAAAAAAGTATAAAATATGTTTAAAGTTATAATATTAAAAAATTAAAATTTTAATTTTAAATAAGGATAACATTTAAAATTTTAATTTATTTTAAAATATATATATCGTTTTGTTTCATGGACAAAACATTTTATTTCAATTAATTTTAAAATGACAAGCACCCCTTTTAAAGTTTTGAATTTATTTTGAGATTTTACATTTTATTTCAAGTAATTTTGAAATTAATTTGGCTTCAAAATTTTCGTTTCTTGATCCTCTAAACCCTTGAGTTATTTTAAAATTAAAAGTGTAATTTGTAGGAATTTATTTCTCAAAACATTCATCGGTTCAATTTTAGAACAATAAAAATACCTTTTTTTTTAATTTCAAAAATAATATTTACATCTATAAAATGCACTGAATTAACTATCAATTTTAGAGAATTATTAAAATATATGGAATAGTATTTGAAAATTTTTATAATTAAATTCAATTTCTTTTTTCTATTCATCTTTTTACATATATCTCTTGTCCGTCATGAGATTCATAATTTGCATACTAATATGAATAATGAAAAGCTGATACCATACAAGACGATCTTATTCAAAATTTTCAAAAATTCTATATATTATTTAAAAAAAAAATCTTTGTCCAATCAAATGTAAAATATAATAAAACTTTTATTTCCCTATGATAGGATTGGACCCAAAACCGTATCAGAAGAGGTCTATATGTGTGTGTGTAATGACCCGTTTTGTAAACATTGTATAAAAGTTTTTCCTTTTTTAGATCAAAGAGTTATCTTTTTCTATGTTGTTTAACATTTAGTAATACAAAGTGGTAAAATAGGGCTCACAAATTGGTCGTCATGCAATCAAAATATTTTTAGTCTATTCCTTATAAAATTGAAAGACTAATCATAAATAATATAATTCTATTGAAGTGATAACAAAATTAAAGACTTGTTTTACAAATTGTTCCGTACCCTTGAACTCGAGGTGGTTTTGGCTTCAGTTCCTCTCATCTCACCTCCCCCAGATAGGGTTGTGTCCGGGTCGGGTATCCGAACATGAATACCCTATTTTGACCCGACTCGAGATGTTCAAGTTATATATTTTTGAACCCGAACTTGAAATCGAGCATATTTCTTAAATATTAAAATAATATCAAAATATTATTTTTTTTTAGTGAATATGATAGGGAGATTTTTTTTTGCTATATTATAACATAATTACAAATATATTTTGGTTGATTTGGATGGGTCGAGTTAATTCAAGTTTTTAAATTACTGACCCGAACCTGACTCGGTATAAACAAAAATCCAAATTAATCCGACCTAAACACTTCGGATTCGGACAAGTCACAGGGTTTATTCGGATCGAACCCACCCCTACCTCCAGGTTTACCTAAGAGAGAGAGATTATATATATATATATATATAGTATTTTATAATCATTTTGATTTTGATTAAATATAATTTCAGATAGGTTAATTTGTTAAAAGATAAAATTTTATTAAAATTTATTTTTTTATATATAAAATTTAAATTTAATATCTTATACTAGACTTTAATGCATCAATTCAAAAATGAAATCTCTCATTTTGTTTTTTATAAATGAAGTATATATATATGGATGGCATAAGAAACAACTTCGTGTCTTTCACGTTGATGCTACTTTTGGTCAACGAGAGAAATGCATTTTTTTTTTTTTTTTTTTAAGGTTTTTGGGAGATTCTACCCCTGCAGGAATATACCACCCGTGATACCTAAGAAATGTACAGCACGTGATCTTTTAATTCAGTAAACATAAATCTATGGGTATTCGAAAATGATTTTTCTTTTATTTTTGGTGGAATTAGATAATGATTAGGTGTTAAGGTTTTCTTTGGCTCCTTGAAACCTCAACGATCTCCCAACTCAACCTTACTTCCCTAGGCGCGCTCTCAATCACTCTCTCTCTCTCTCTCCCCCCTTCCAAATTTATTATATTCAAACTTTAAATGCTATCACTCTAAAAAATACATATATATATATATATATATCACATTTTTCTATATCCACAAAATTTTTTATTTTGTCATTTTTACCCAAAAAAAAAACTCATTACATGTATAATAAAATATAATATATTCTTATTACAGAACAATTTAATTTAACACGTATTGAAAGTTTATGGTTAAAGATTCATATCTCGTGTCATATTTTTCTATACTTATGAATTTTATTATACTTGTTAGCTTTTTTTTTTTTCTAAAGATTCTTCTATTTATATAACTAAATATGATACCGTTTAATTATTGGATAATTCAATTAGAGATATAAAAGGAGTTAATTGACATGGATTCAAGTCCGATAGCAAAGCATAACATAATAAAATTTTTAATTATTCTACTAATATATATTTTATAAAAATATTTTCTCAAATCATTTTTATGTAAAAATAAAGAAAAATATGTGTAATGTTATAAAGATATTATTTATTTCGAATAATACTACTTATAATGATATAACTTACAAAATTTTTTATCTTTTCAGGTAAACTTTAAATAGTATGTAGCTAATCTTGTGATTATGGCAAACCTTGGTTTCTCAAACCAAACTGTTATTACTTTTTCCCAATTCCTACCTTTGACTTATTATTTTACTCGCTCTTTAAGGAAAAAAATAAAGAAAAATAAAAGTTACAGAGAGAGAGGTCAAATAAAAGGGAAAAAAAAAATTAAGGTTCCCCGTGTCAAACCGACAAAACCAAGCCGAGTGGCTTCACAGTACTAAGCCGGAACTTAGAAATTCAAGGACATTTTCGTCATCTCGCAAGATTTTATCTGCGACAGCTCATTACGAATCACATCTGTTTGGTTTTTATTTTTATTTTTAGTTTTTTTCCTCTCTCTGTCACATTCGCAAAAACACCAAACCAACGCCTCCGATTCCCCCCCCTCTCTCTCCACACAAACATCGCCACTCTCCGAATATATATATATATATCTCTCTCTCTAAACTTCGCCGTCGCCGCCGTTCGATCCCGATCTCTCTCCGGTGATCCGATCCGTTTTTCTCTCTCGATCCAAAGCAGGCCCTCTCGTTCGTTGCTCTGATAATCGGAATCGGATTTCCAGCGAGTACTGGGTCGGGCCGGAAGGGAATCCGCCATTATAGGGTTTCTTGATAGCCTGCAGTTTGATTTGGAGATATTTTTGAAAAACTAGGTTTTCGATTTTGTTTTCGAGAAATTTTGAATTTTTGGTTATTTTACGATGCCGAGAAGTTCGCGACACAAATCCCACAAGCAGAGCAAGCATAGCTCGAGAGATGCTAGAGACTATTCAGATTCGGAAGAAGATTCGAAGTTGGTGAAAGAGAAGAACACCAAGGAAGAGAGAGAGAGTTCTTCCGCTAGGGTTTCTTCGATGTCTGGTGATAAGCGGAAACTCTCTTCGCAGTTACGCGATGCCGCCAAAGATCCGTCTAGTCACGGAAATGGTGAGGCAATTGAAGGATATGTTTCGTCCAAGCGGCGAAGAGAGAGAGAGAATGATAGTTCTGTGACTGATAGATGGAATGGTGGTGGTGACGAGGATGTGAAGGGCGAAAATTTGAAGAGTAAGAGTAGTAGCAGGAGGCATGAAGATAGGAAGCACGAGGAGAAGGAGGAGAGTGGTGTGACTCTGGTGGGAGAGAAAGAGGAGAGTAGGAGAGACAGTAAAGGGGATTCAAAGCGTAGTAGTAGTAGGTCGGAGAAGGATTTAAGTAGGAAAGAGAAAGAGGAGTATAAGGAGATGAAGGACAAGGATAAGGAACGCGGGTGGGATAAGGATAGGAAAGGGCAAGAGAGTAAGAGAGATAGGTCTGTCGATGTGAATGTGGAATCGCGGAATGCTGACAGTGAAGAGAGAAGAAAGCAAGTGATGGAGAGCAACGAAGACCTGAAAGTCAAGCTGGGTAAAGATATTAGGGGTAAGGTTAACTGCATTTCGATTTTCTGATATTGGTTTTGTTTTATATATGAATATGCAATTGCTCTAGGTGTTCTGTTTATTGCTATTGTGGCTTTTGAATGATGAATGCTTCTATCATTTGTAGATATTAGTGCAGGATATATAATGCGGTGCCTCTGGAATGAACGTTGATGAAGTAACTGACAACTTATAGTTATAGCTAGTTAGGTAGCACATTGATGTTTAGCAGTCAATTTGATAATTCAGGCTGGGTATTTGTTTTACATTCTCAATTTTAGGTGCTTATTAATGTGTTCAAATGGATATTAGTTGGAGTTTGTGGGGTTTATGTAATATTGGACATGCAACTGTAATTTTCTTCTTTTGTTCTTAATTTTGCTAAACTCACC
This sequence comes from Dillenia turbinata, assembly GCA_037126225.1. Lineage (NCBI taxonomy): Eukaryota > Viridiplantae > Streptophyta > Magnoliopsida > Dilleniales > Dilleniaceae > Dillenia > Dillenia turbinata. The sequence continues at coordinate 23,737,833 of JBAMMX010000001.1, forward strand.
CAGTCTAAACTTCTTATTGTCATATTCGAGTATCTTAGTGATTCAAGTAGGAGAGAAATGTAGATCCTTGAACTCCTGTCATGACTTGTATTGCACATTTTTTTATTGGCTTGATACGTGATAGAAATGGTAAACTACATCGTTGTGAGGATTCAGCAGGAGGGGATCTGGAGGAGCTAGCTTTCATTGAAGTAGGAGCACAAGGGAATGATTATGAGACAGAATGAGACAAAGACCATAAATACATGGGCAACATTAACACATTTTCAGCCTGGTTGACATTGGATTTGATGCATAAAAATTGTTTTCTTTTCAAAGGACAGGGAAAGAAGGTTGACCTTTGTCCCAACTTTGGAGAGATTTGGATGAAGAGGATGATGACACTGATTACTTATTGACTTATTACCATTGCCTATTAACCTATTTGTAAGATCTACGACATGGGATGTTCAGTTTACTTAGTTATGCCTGTGTCAACTAGACATGACATGGGTAGGAGGGTAGGTGCTGGACACTACATTTTACTTTTTTTTTTTTTAATAAATGTGAGTGAGTACCCCAGTTCGCCCCATATCTGCAGACCAGTACCTGAACTCATGTAACATAGCATGTAAGATCTAACTTGATATTTCTTATATAAAACATTCAAAGATATTCCTTGCTGAGATATTTGCTAGTCACTCCCACCTTCCTGTATTGAGGAAGTGGTTATGTAAATAAATATATTTGAGTGTGAAGAGTAATGTGAACAAAGTTATCCTCATTAAAGGGCTCACCCAGTGCACAAGGTGTTCCCCGGCTTAGTGCGGGGGTAGGGGGAGGGTGGGCGTATATGTACGCAGCCTTTCTCTTGTATTTTGTAAAAAGACTATTTTCACGTCTAGAACCCATGATCTCGAGGTCACCAAGGGAGCAACTCCACCGTTGCATCAAGACTCACCCTCTACAAAGTTATCCTCATTATTATTGAGAAATTTTGGAGCCCAAAGCTTCATGCTTTCACCAACTCTGAAGTCTTTGTTGAAAAATAATTGATATCAAGGTTAGCATTGTCTTCTGTTTTCTAAGTCTTGACAATTCCTAATCAAGTGACTTGTTAATTTAGTGTAGTTATGAGTTTGTTATGACTTTGATCAACATGGAACTGTTTTTGGTGTATGTGCACTTGACAGCTGCTTCTTTCCCCTTTGAGCTTGTATTTAATTATTTCACTTAAATTCATGGTGCCCTAAAGTTATCTTTAGCCATATGGAGATAGCCAGGTTCTTATCTCTAGAATCCTGATGCATGATAAGTGGTCTGAATAGTGAGCAATCAATGTAGGGAATACCATATATCAGTTATTTTTGCTATGTAGGATTTGGTAGATATAAAATGGAGATGAAGATGACCCGAAACAATAAACTTATGCCGGCTATTTTATTTATTTTTAATCAGTAGGATTGTAGTGGAATACCAAGCAAAGAAGTGGCGTTTTGTACATTTTACAAGCTGTTGCAATACTTTCAAATGCTGAGCTGGTTATCATTATTTTAATTTTTAATGGTAGGATTAATGCAATATACTAGGAAAAGGAGTGCTTTCATGGTGTTGCTTGGAAAAAGGTGCTGTAAATTGGAAATTATGTTGCAATATATCGGAATGTTAATAATAAGTTTGAGAAGAGTTGGTTTAACGATTAGGAGGATTTAGAGCATGTGGGTTTGGAAACTTAAAGGCAAATGTGATTGAGGATATACTGAATTTTTATAGAGCAACTTGACATGCTTTGACAAATGAGGAATTGTTAGAATTTTTTTAAGTGAATGATTTAACATAAATAATATGAAGAGTTGAAGACTTTTTAAGAACATTGACTTTAGGTGAGCTGAATAGAGGGTACGGAATTCATAGCTAATTTCTGATTAGTTGGATGTAGAATTTCATCGAGTCTAGTGCTGTTCCATGTCCTTAAAACATATAGATTATTGAATCATAGCACTATTTGGAGTATGATTTCCCATTAAATTAGTTGGAAACTTGATAAAAATTTGAAGTAAAGATGCATCATTTTTTTAACAGAAAATAAAGAAAAGCATTGTGATGTAGAATTTTGGTGAGTTGATCTTCTTTTGTTTGGTGGTCTGCTTGTCATGAAGCTGCTATTTTATATCTTGATCAGCTTATGTCTCAATGGAAATCAGCTTTATTTGCTTATGCTGATCATGGTTTAGACATCAAATGTGAACATCATCTCAGCTTTTTCTTTGTCTCAGATAATGGTTAGCTTGGTATTTCCATTCATATAACAGAATAAAAATATGAGTTTGCTTATTGAGTATTTAAGTGTGGTCCTTGCTGTTTATAGAACTTTGAATTAAAATATAACTTTATTCTCTGGTTATTTTTTTTTATAATACTTATTGGGATTCTGAATCTGTAGCTTCATTCTCTATAAATTATTTTAATAATTTTTCTTCTAAAATTATCATCAATTTGTTTCATGATGATTCTATAGAGTGGACTTCACAAGATGAATTGCAAAATCCTGAGTTGGAGAAAGAGCTTGAAAAGAGGACTAGGAAGAGGAGAGATGACTCAAATGAAAAGGATAAGGGTCATGATGATGTGAGAGACAATGATGATAGACGTTTATCTTCTAGAGGTGACCATGAAAAGGATGAAAGATACAAGGATGAGACGCAAAAGGATCGGAATTACAGAGATAAGTACAGAGAAGATGTTGATAGGGATGCTAAACATAAGAATGGCAAGCAGAGGGAAGATTCTGATAGAGAGAAAAGAATACGTGATGACAAATATAGAGATGAACACAGTTTGAGAGATTATGCTAGCAATAAGGGTGATGCTAGGCATTTGAGGGATGAAACTAATGATTCAGATATTCGTTCCAAGAGATCAAGAACTGAGAACAGTAAGCGTGATGCCAGTCCATCTTATGAGGAACGGAGTACCAGATATAAAGACGACAAAGGTAAAAGACGATCAGATGATCAAGAGGATCATCATGACCTAGTATCCCGAAGGAAGGAACAACATTATGAAACGGAGAAGAAATATGCAAGCTCTGGTAAAGTAGATTCAGTTACTGATGGAGGGAGGTCTCATTCTCGCCATGCAGATCTGGATTTGGCATCAGGTGACAGGAGACGAAGAAGTTCTCCTATCTCCGGTTCTCATGCTGCAAAAGATCAATACAGGTATTCTTATGTTTAATCATCTCTCACATTTTTCAATAACGTGAAGACCGTCCATTACTTCCACAGACCCGCCCTATTTGTGGGATTCTGCCGTTTTCTTGACCTAGGATCCATTTGTTGAATGTGAATTATAGTCTTTTAAAACCCATTTTTCCTTTTTGGAAACCATCTTTATACTGCAGTTATTTTAGTCTAATTATGCTGACTTTTATACATGTTACAATACTGGCTGTAATTGTTTTCGCATATGAGCAACATTATGGTGTAGCTACTTGTTTGCAATTGAGAAATGCTAGGCAAGCATATTGTGTAATACAGATATTATTATCAGACTATGCTGGATGCAAAGAGTGTGTAACGATATTGCTATAATATTTCAGTAAAGATTTACATGATACGGATATTGAGATCCAGTTTTCCTGTAGTTTGGGCATTTTCTTTCTTTTTGATGATTTGAGAAGTATCTGCTAGGATTTCATCAGGCTGGAGAAAGGCATGCCAGTAAAGATGCTTTGGCAGTTCGTTATGGAGTAACTACACTTCATTGATTTATGCCATGAACTGTACTCTTGTTTATATGCATGACTTCTTCAAGAAGTCCAACTAAAATGTTGCGAATTCTGTTCTTTTTGATTTGCTAAAATTCACGACACTTTTCTTGTTTGGATCATGATTCTAATTAATTTTCTTATGGTTATGCCGATGAGGTAGTGAATCTGTATACCTGCTGGCAAAGTCGGAGTACTTGCATTCCTTTTGGATTACTTTTGTTAATACTTTCCTTCTTCCACTTTTAAGTGTTCACTTTGAGATCAATATGTTTGTCCTGTTCCAGACATTTGAAGCAAGCGGAGTCAAAATATAGGGATTCACTGCCTGAAGAAAGGGCTCGGCATAGCGTGAGCTCCGGTAGAGAGAGTTCCAGTGTTTCTGATAGGGTTCCTTTACCCAGATCTTTGGAGAAACCTGTTCAGAAGGATGGTGGTCGAGTGCACGAGTTATCTGCTAAAAGGTTCCCCAATCCAGATTCTCGCTCTTCACCAATGCGGCAAGTGGAGAAATCTCCATCCTCATCTAGTCTTGACCGCAGACATTACAACAAACCTAGCAATAGGCGGAGCCTTGATCTTGAAGAGGCAGGACCTAGGACCACGGGTTCCAGGGATGGAAAGGATTATTATGGTAAAGAAACCAAGGGAAGTCGGGACTTGCCATATGAAACAAATCCAGGAGATGAGCTTTCTCAAGCGGATGGTGACAATTTTTCTGTTTCTTCTCCATTTTATAAGACTGGTAACTTTCCTAACAATTCCAAGTCTCTTCTTCCTCCACCACCTCCTTTCAGATCTGGGGGTGACAGCCCTTCGGGTTTTGGCTCCGAAGAAGATAAACACAAGTCAAATAACCGATACAAGAGGGTTGGTGAATCCCACCTTGGAAGGATGCAAAGTCCTTGGAAGGGCGTTCCAAACTGGCCCACCACTTTACCTAATGGCTTTCTTCCATTCCAACATGGCCCTCCTCCTGTTGGTTTTCACCAAGTGATGCCCCAATTTCCTGCTCCCCCAATGTTTGGTGTCAGACCTTCCATCGAATTGAATCATGCTGGGGTACCTTATCATATCCAGGATGCTGAAAGGTTTTCAAGCCATGCACGCCCCTTTGGGTGGCGAAATCCTGTGGATGACTCCTGTCCTCCCCCATTACATGGGTGGGATGCAAATAACGGTGCCTTTGGAGATGAGTCTCATATCTATGGTAGGCTAGATTGGGACCATAATAGATCGATGATGAGTGGTCGAGGGTGGGAGACTGGTCTGGACATGTGGAAGGGGCAGAATGGTAGCATGAACATTGAATCACCATCTGCTTCCAAGAAGGGAGATAATTCAGTTTGTCCACCGGTGGATGAAGTTTTGGCTGGTCAGCTAAATCTGCAACTCCCAAATATACAAAACGCACCCATTCCAGAGGTGGAGAATTTGGTGGATAATCTGGTGGATAATCAGTCCAATGATGTTTCTGCAAAGGACGCCTCTGATGTCCCTGAAGTTATTTCTCAAAAAACGCATGATGTCTCTAAGCCATCAAGGGATAGTTTTGGACATGTCTATCTTGCTAAACTTGATATATCTGCAGACCTTACTGATCCAGAGTTGTATAACCAGTGCACAAGTGCGGTAGATGTTGAAAAAAATAGTCCTAAAGATTCTCCTAAGCCATTATATGATGAGGCAAGTGCTGATTTAGGATATATTTTGTTTTGACTAGTTCATCATTTTCACTCAAGGCAAAATTTTGTACTAAATTGTTGTCTAATTTGGTATTGCAGGAGGTTTTTGTAGCTAAAGTGAAGATTTCTAATAGCAATACAAATGCCTCACCTTTTGCTTTCATAAGTGATTCTATTTATCAGGTAACCATTTATCAAGACATTCTAAACTCATGCTGATATTTGTTGCTAAGTTTACAGTGTAAGGGACAAAGAAAAGACTGCTTTGCCTTGACATTTGGAGTTAAAACTTTGTATATACTTGTAATTTCTGCAGCTGATATCAAGCATTGCTTATGTTCTGGGCTTTCTTGGTTGTTTATCTGCAGAGAGCCATTGCCCTTTACAAGAAGCAGAGGGAGGAGATGAGATCAATTTTTCTTCCATCACCTCCAGTTGAGGAGAAAGTAGCAGAGCCTGATATGGAAGATGAGGAGGCTGTTCCAGTTTCCAATCAGGAGGAAGCTGCTATGCCAGAGACCGCCTTGAATCAGGAGAAGCAAGAGGAGGAGCCAATTCCCGCTTGTGGAGGAGAGAAGATGGAATCTGATGTCCCAACTTCTGATCCTGAAAAGCCCGAGTTGCTGATTCCAGTTGAGACAATTAAACCAGAAATGCCTGACGAACCAATTGTGGGGAGCAGCTTGGCAAAATGGGAGGAGTCTCATCAAGCTATCAGGGTCAAGATGGAGGTGGATCAGGAACCTGGGAAGGATCTTGAGGTCAAACTCTCCTCTCTCTTGAAAGAAGAACTTGCCACCGAGTCACCTAACAAAGCTCAAGATGTCTGCGGGGTTGGTGATTCTGGTGCCAATGGTGCTGCTGCTAATGATGCAGAGGAGCAGAAGAGTAATATAGAAAATTGTCAGGGTGCCTTGCTTTTAACTGATGTTACTTCCTCAGAGGCATGTGAGTCGGTTAAGCCGGAGTTAATTGAGTCGGGGTCAGTAAATTTAAGTCGGATACATCATTCTCCTGAAAGTACACATTGAGACATTCTCTGTTTTTTCTTTTTTCAATTTTCATTTAGTTCTAATTCCCGTTATCAAATTTTTTTTTCTTATTCTATGTTTGCCCATCTTATAGTCTAGTAGTTTTATTTTAAAAAAAAAGCTTTTTCCTTGTGAAAAATGTGGTCCTTTGGGGTCTCTGTTACGGGGGATCTTTTAGGCCACATTTTCTTAAGTTGGGGATTCACCCTAATTAATAAAACATCTTTAGGTAGTTAAATGCTTCTGCCATTCTCGGTTTGGCTCTCTCTTTCTCTCTCTACATAATTGTTATGAATGTTAAGACTAACTCGGCTTATAAGGAGCTGTTTTCAGTTGTTCTCCAGCAGAGTGAAGATTTCAGACCGATGGACAGATGGTTTTGGAAACAGCCTTATGACCTCTTGCTTCTGGTGAGACCCTCTGTGATGGCTTAAATTTCTACGCGTATTAGCTCTAGTGTTCACCCACGCACAAAAAAAAAAGGGAAAGAACTGGTATAAGTTGGCATCTCGGCATTTCTGTATGTTGAAGAAACCCTTATCTTGGTTTCAGAGGTTCCTTAATTGAATAATAGGTGATTTTATTTATGGGTTTTTCTCGGGCACGTCTGGGAATAATTTTACTCTTAATTAAATTAATCCTATTTTCCATTTGTTTTTTGCATCTCTCCTTTTACTTGCTTTTCTGGTTTGTCGGGGGGCATTGCTTTTGGATCCAAGAAGCAGCGGAGAAACCAAATGAACATTTTTTGGAATTTCCTTATAGAAGACGGTGGGTTTATCTTTCAAAGATTTCCTTTCCTTAACCCCCAAGCATAGGAGGAATTTAATCCTCTCTCTTTTCTTTGCTGGCTGCAATTTCTTTTGGGAAGAGTCAACGGACACCATGATGGTACGAAATTTCCAACTCATGTTTCTTTGTTTATGCAGCCTCCCTGGACATAAAAAGGGACCAACTTGAAATGTGTTGAGAAGTTTCCTGCGTTTTAATACGGCCCTTTGGCACTGCAATTGCATGCTTCCCACTCTCCTTTCTCCATCACTTTGGTTGCCGTATGTAAACATAAGCATGATAAAATTAGAAATTTATGTAAGATATCAATAATAACAGGTATTTAAAATTATAATTTTAAGAATTTTTGTTTTTTAAAAAATTTTGGATGAACAGCTTTGCTCCCAAAAAAGAGGGGATGGACCCCAATTTTAACGAACATGGAAAGGAAACGAAAGGCTTTCCTAGTCACAAATGAAGCTGCTTCTTCTTCTTCTTCGTTATTATTATTATTATTATTTATAAGGAGATTAATCAAATAAAATCAAATCGAGAAAGATAAAATTAAAGTGGACAAATTTTACCGTTTGAACTGTCTCTTAAGCTTCCTTATTTGATCTAATCATTGGACTTAGATTTCAATTTCCATGGTTTTTCTTTTTTTTTTTTGGGTTTTATTTGTTTTAAAAGCTACTAGAACTTGATACGATACAAATTGATTAGGTGGTGATCTCTCTTTCTTTACCAAGATAATTATAAAGTGAATTTAATAAAATATATATACTTTTTTAAATTTTAAAATTTAATTGAGAAGTTATTTATCGAAATTATGTAATTCTTAGAGAGAGAGAGCATAAAAATACTGATCATCTCTTTCTCCTTTTTTAATTGAGAAAATATATTTTTAAGAGTAAATTAAAGACTGCTTAACTAATTAATAATAAACCGAGAGATTAAAAAATTAAAAAAAAATGAAACCAAGAACGAGGAATATGATTTGTCACTTTGCGTATAACGAGGATTTGAACTAAAGTGACTGTACACGAATTAAATTAATCCCTTTTCTAATCTTCTACAAAAAAAAAAAAATAATTATTATTTTGTTAAATTAATCAAAATTGTATTCGTATTTTTCCCTTAAAAGATGAAAATTATGTAAATACCACTTAGGAAACGCCGACATAAATCATTTTGGTTTTGCCTTACGTGTGATGCTCGGTGGGGCAAAAGTGAGCTGTGGCTTGGACCTAGTTGTCATCCTAGAAAACAGGAGGGGTAAAAGTGTCATTTGAGATTAACCACTTGGAAAATAATAATTATGAAACTATGCTGCCCAACTACCCTATCATGCTTATTCTTATGATTTTTTCTGGGCACACAAGGAACCACTCACCATAGCTCCTCTCTCTCCAACTCCAAATCAAGGTATACAATCTTTGTTTCTTGTTGCTCATGCTTTTTTTTTTTTAACGTTGTTGATGTGGTTTATAGTTATATGGTTGTGTTTTAATTTGGGATATGCGAGTTTACTTGTAATTAAGTGTTTTAAGCTATTAAGGAACTGTTGGTGGTATTGAATTTTACTTGGGTTTGTTTTTCTCTCTCTCTTCTTGGGATTATGATTTATGTGTCGTTTAGTTTGGATAACTTGTTGATGTTTTTAGCTATTAAGGAACTGTTGATGGTTGAATTTTCCTTGGATGTTTTTTTTTTTTGGGAATTATGATTTATGTGTAGTTTAGTTTGGATAAGTAGCTGATATTTGGAATGTATTATGAAAATATTAGTTGATCTAGTTCTAAGTTCTTAGGATCTCTCCCTCTTTGACATTCCAATTTGATTCTTAATTTTTGAGGCTCACAAGGTTTCTTGATTTGGGTTCTTATTTTCTTTGCTTTTCTGCATCTGGGTTTTGCGGTTTTGTTTCAAAACTTGTGCTGTTTTTCTTTCTTCGTGGGTAGAGAAGAAGTGATTGAGGTTGTTTTGTGGTAGGATATGCCTATTTGATTGGGTCTTCGATGGTTACTTTACCCTTTTAGAAACGCGTTATCCAGTTCCTTCTTTTTTTTAGAGCTTTGAAATCTCTAATTTAGGAAGACTTAGGACAAGAAATACTAGTTCCTTGAGGCAAATAAGGAAGATATTGATATTACTTTCCTATGATACGGGCTTTCAGATTTTGTGTTTTAATTCTTGACTTTAAAGCTTAAGCAGCCTGTTGCAACAGACCATGGAGTTCTAAAGATAGAAACATTCTGCTTTTTTGTAGATAAATGTCAAAGGTATTTATTGACCAAATGGTGTTTAGGCCCACCAACCTCCCAATCGAACTTGTATTACAATAGATGTCTATTAGGTTTTTTTATTTGATATGTGCACGAGAGCAGAAACAGCAATTTTGAGGTTCCGTAATTTTCTTTGTTCTTACTTTCACTCTGGTTGAACTTTGTAGATGAATTGAATCTTAGACTTGAAAGCGGTGAAACCTTTATCTCTTCGATCTGGTTTTCGTAAAATTAAGTCTCATCAGTTTTTGCTTACATTAATATTCTCTGTTTGCAATATGATTATGTGCTCCAATAATTTAGGTCTGGTGCCTCCCGTGTTTCGTTCTTCCTTTTGCTTGGGCTCTCGACCTGTGCGTTCGTGTTGGTGACAAATCATATCATTAGAAGATCACCTGTGCATTTATTTTACCCTATAGAAGTTTTGAGTTCCAAATTACTGTCTTACGGAAACTCCTTGAGATAAGGTGATACCTGATTCATTTGAAGGCAGACACTGTAAAATTATGTATAATTTAAATGTAACGTGGTATGCAGATTGATTTGTATGCTGAATCTAGTTTTTGTGATGTTCAAGGTAAAAACATAACTGTGGGTTAACATTAACCTATAGTTAATTCATTTTACGCTTGCTTCATGGATGATGGTCTTGGGAAGATTAAGGTGATACCTGATTATTTTGAAGTTTCAACTCCTACTGGGGGCTCTGTCCAGAAGAAAGTTTCTAACTCTCACCCCAAAAGTGACAAGTCTTTAAGGTAATTTTTCTTAAGCCAAATTGAGAAGAAAGAAGGTGCTCGAAGTTAGAAATGAATTGATCTTCTGTTTGTCTGCTGTAGAATAGATCCCAAAAGCAGGGGTACCATGTTGAACTTGTTTAAAGTACCGGGCCTTCCTTGGGGATCTAGTGACAAGGTTACTAAAGAAGCTTGATTGATATAGAACTGGAAAGAGAAAAGTTCTCATTTTCCTTGACTACTTTAACGGTTTTGACTTGCAGGCTGAGTTAAATGCTGCTCAAGTGGAATCTCTTCGATCAGAACTTGCTCTTCTAGAAGAGAGAGAAGCTCATCTGAAAGCACAGTAAGGATCTAATACTTCTTTGAAGTTATTACATGTCTCCTTCTTATAATTAGCATTTCCAATGATTATCTTTTTGGGTGTAATTGGTTATCTTATTGTTACATGTTACCACTGTTCTTCAACATTTTTGAGATATGAGAAATAGGGCTTTGACTTTTGGCCTGTCTCTGTTTTTTATTTGAAGTAGCCTAATTGGTATCATAAATATGGGGGATTAATCTATTTTGAAATCCTTCCGGTGACTGCTTCTTCCCCTGCTCCCTCTTCGTTATAGTGCTTGATGATTGAGGAGGTATGACAGGAATCTCTAGTTTATTGCTCTCTCATCTGGCATAACATCTTTTGCAATTTTACCATTGATATAGAGCAAGAGACTTGCATCTTTTGAAAAGGATATTATCTTTTTGGAAATTGTACCTGACTTTTTCAAAAGATTTTAGTTTATTGTCATCTCTTGAGGGAAAAATTATTTTATAAAGTATCTTAATCCATCTCCTACTATCTTTTTTTAAATCATTTTGTGTATGTTGTTTGAGAAGTGGGAGTATTATGTCTATTAAAGCACTCTGTGTGAACCTCGGACTTTCTGAATAAAGAACTTCAGAAGTCTTCCTTTTTCTCGTTGTAATTATTTAGGCTTTTAAATCTGGGCTCACTTGGGCCTTTAAAATAATTCTTTGCATAAAAAGGTTTAATTTGCATCTTGTCAATGTGGTCTTCTCCGTTGTCAGGTTGGAAAATATTGATGAAATCTTGCGGTCGGCGTGTCTCTGCAGCTATTTGTACATTCGAACTGTAGTGAACTTTCTCCAACTCTTTTGCTTTGTATTTTTGTTCTTGAAGTGTACTCCCATGACCAGCCTTTCTATGGCTTTTTTTATCCCTGTTAATAGAGATGGATCGCATTACCAGGAGAACCTCCTCCACTTGATGATACTGATGTTGATGACTGGCTTCCACGCTTTGTTGTCCTTCAGGGAGATTGTATCTTCTTCTATTTATTGTCAACAGGTAAATAATGTCTTGCTACTTGCATATATCTGACAGTCTGAATTGTTTCCATTTTTTCTTCATCTTTTTCACTAGAGTACATACATTGGTGATTTTTGTGCTCAGCAGCATTGCTGAATTATGATGCATCTGTTGTCTTTTGGTTGATGTTATTGTCATACAATTATTTTCAAGTTATATTTTGATGACTTCTATATTGGACTAGTTGATGCAAAGTGTTGGACTAGTTCATGGCATTTATAAATTAAATTTCGAAGTTTTGTAAAATTAGGACAGCGAAGAAGTACGATTGTCTTACAATGAAATGTAACTCAATAATATAGTCATGTCATAATAATTCCTGGGGAGGGTGCTTCGGCTCTCTTGGCCCTTTCATTATTACACTTCCAAATAATTCCACTTACGAGGAACTCTCTTATGAATTTTACTACTTTGAAGTGCCACTCATGGGGAACATGTACAAGTCTTGTTTACATCTTTTATCCTGCCCCCATGTGGTCGCATTGAATGGCCCATAAAAATCTTATTTTGATTGGTTTATCATAGCCTTGATTTATTTTTTTTCATTTCAATATTTACAAGGCAGAGGCTTGCTGCATTTCAGGGAAAAACGAAAAAACATTAATATCTGATGTAGTACCAAAACTTGGTTATTTTAGAGTGTTTCCCTTACTCTTGGGTTGAATGTCTGCTTATAGATAAGCCACTTATATGGAGATTGACTGGTTGCATGAATGTTGATCTTGGCATTTGGAAGCTTCACAGTGTCTATGGTCTGGGTTAATCTGTCTCATCTGTCCACTCATATTACTTTAAAACTTTCAGTTACTCAAGTTGTATATTAACATCTTTCTTTACTGAAAGGACATGTTTTTGACCGAATGTTTATGTCATGATATCACTTGTTGATGAATTAAGGGTTCCTTTTTTGCAGATTTGAGCCCACAGGATTCCACTCTGCTATCTGATATTGTTGAAGTAGGTCCTTTGCCGAGCTTTACACGGGAAGATGAGCAGACGCATTATGCCTTCTATATATTAACTTGCCATGGGCTGCGGTATGAGTGCTCAAATACTTCTAGAATACAGGTAAATCTCATAACAGACATCACTTCATTACAAATACTGTTTCAGAGGCCTGGCATATGTACAGTTTGATTTTTTACAAGGTTTTATAAAGCAGATTTTACTTTCTGAAGAAATGTTAAAACTAGTACCTTATAAAGTTACATTTGAGTTAGAAGAAGATGAAAGAAAAACTTTGCAGGATGCAGGAGCAGATATATTATATTTACCATATAACAGAGCTTCTGAGATTAACCTTAGATCTAACTCGAATAGAAAAACCAAAATGGTCTCAACTAGTTTTGGATTAAGGCCTATTTGAGGTAGCTTTGGTGGTGTTGTGCATATTACTAAGGATGGTTGGGTGGAGAATGAGCAATGATAACATAATTTGAATAACATTATACATTTTCTGCGCATTCTTTTTCAAGAATGGACCAGTTTATGACGGAATATAATCCAATTATATTTGTTACCTTCCCTGATCGAGATATTTCTAGTTCTCCTCTAGTAGGGTCAAATCCAGTTTGGAAGAGAGAGGTTAAGTTCTAGCTTATGCACAAGGTCTGGTCGAAATGCTCAAACTCCAAAGGAGTTAGAAGTCGATCGTTGTGCTTAGGTCTCGTATATGACAGCTTAACATTTTTCGATGGATCCCCTCATCACGCGATACTCTTAACATGTCTTTATCCTTATCCCCTAATAGTAGATCCCATATTTTGAAGCCTTTTTCCTTGCCTGTCATCATCTTCGTTTTGCCTGCATTTACATGCAATCTTTGCCTTGGTTCCTTAGGTTGACTCGTGGTTGGTGACGTTACAAAGCGACTGCAGCAAATCAGGAGATGAGGCAAAATCTGTCAGCGATTCAAGTACTAAGCAGAACAAAGTCTGCTGATCTACGACTCTTTCAAGTTGTACATATTAGTTCAGATCAGATTACAAAGATTCATTCTTTTTTCTTCTACAGAACGTGCCATGAAATTCTGTACCATGCTAATGAGGTAGGAGGATCAAAATCAGTAACAGAATTTGACTAACCATTTTACTCTCTTTCAATCTTAATATTTGATAATTTCATTCTGGTACTTTTCTTGGAATAAACATTCTGTACATTGCCTTTGTGCGCCTTAGGAGAGTTGGCATGCGTCAAGAAAAGACATGTATCTCCATGGACAAGTATATGTCCAAGCTCAAGATAAACCACTGGATACAAGTAAAGGTGCTTTGGCAATATATGTGAGGGAAGTGAATGAATGCTTCCTGTCTGTTTGTCTAGATCACTTACTAGCACCTCAAGCTTATTCTTCACTCGCTCCTTTTTGATGATGCTGTTACATAAAATGGATTTACCCTAATCTTGACCCACCATAGATCCTTTTTTTTCTTTTTGGGGGGGGGGGGGGTTGTAATTGCTTATCTCTGGGGATAACTAGTCCAAGGGGCCTATCTCTGTTTTTTTTTTTTAATTATTATTATTAATATCTGATAATCATACCGATTAAATTTAATTTAAATTGAATCAAAAATAAATAAATTATTTTTGATATTAACTTTTATTATATACAGTTGATGATGAAATTTTATTTAAATAATATCAATGTTTAATTATTAAATCATATAAATATAGATATTTTCTTCCTCTTCTCTTGTACAAGGTGTTCCCTTCAATCATAAGAAACAAAAATTAACAACTAAAATGATAATTTCATATGATTTGTGAGATTAAATTAGAATTTTTGTTTAGGTTTAGATAATAAAAGAAATTAAATAAAATTACAAATTTCAATCCGCGGGCAACTGATTGATTGGGACAGGACGGAGCTCATGTTTCACGAGCTCATGATTAAATATTTTTTAAAAATAAATAAATATTTTTCCTTTGGAAGCATAAAAATGGAGGCTTCACAGATCAAAACCCTACCCGAATCGTGAGCCCAAATTACGATCTCATCCCTCCAATCAAAACCCCAACCCAGCAACATCTCTCTCTCTCTCTCATCAACCACACTGTTTCACTCTATCTATCTCTAATTTTGGACAATGAACTCTCAGATTTTTAGATCTGCTTCCAGAGCTGCAAGGTCTCTTCTCTCTGCTTCTACTTCAAAGTCCGCCCCTCTTTTCGCTGGTAAAATTTCCCATTTTCCCTGATCGTCCACCTGTAATCCCCAAATTCTTATTTTAATTTGTGATTTACAAGGAGACAAATCTCGCTTTTCCGTACTACTTTAATAATTTTGTCGGTCGTTGGTCAGTCAGATCTCGGGTATTATTGGCGGCTTGTTATTTTGGATTTCGCTTTTTTTTTTTTTTTGAACTTTTTTTTTAATTATGTAGAATTTGACATGATGATGATGTTGTGGTGGTCCTCAATGGGTATATTTTTCTTTTGCCCTAATCAGTGATGATGATGATGATGATGACGATGATCATGAACTCATCCTTAATTATATGAACTTTACGATTTTGTTTTATTTTATATTTTTTTTTAATTTTCATGTCTTATGAGTTGGTGATTTCTTCCATAATCGTATCAGAGAAGATGGTGAAGAGTCAAAATCCCTAAATGGTAGTGCTATAAATACGCAAAAAAGTGATTTGTGGGATGCTTTTCGCATTTCGCTTTCATGAACTATTTTCCATGAGGGTTTCCTTAGAATAGAACAGCTTATTTGGAGAAACCTCAAACTTCAGCTGCCCCACTGGAAATTTTAAGAAAAAAGATTATATATAAGTTTAAAATTACAACCCTAACTATTCTATCCCCCAGGAAAAATTATAGCTCCCGTTCCCTGAAATTATAATCTCGAAGAGATGTTGTATTCCCCTCCCCCTCAATGAACTTTTGGCTTTGCTCCTAGTTTCATCATTGTTGGATATTGTTAATGAAAATCTATAGGCTAAGGGTCAGTGGCGGAGCCGCATATAAAGCAGGGTGGACAATTGCCCCCATTGAAATAAAATAATTTTATTAATTTTTATATATCAAATAAATAATGTCCCTATTCAACCCAAAATATTGTCTAAATTCAACTCAAGATATATGTCATTCTGTTCTATAAAAATATTTTGTCCCCACTGCCCTTAGGTCCTGGATCTGCCACTGCTGAGGGTGACTTCTAACGTAAAGGGGTGCTGCATACTGTGTTAATTTATGGAGTCGTTAATGTTACTTGTAGTGAAATAGACCCAGAAAGAGAACATCTGTAGTCTTATTTTGATACATTGGGTGTCATTGTTGTTACATACACATATTAGAAGTTTCTATATGGGTTAGTGAGAGAACTGCAAAATTTCCGTGTACTTCCTAACAGCCTTTTGCATGTAGTTGGATGATAATTTTTCCCCATTCTTAATTTTGTAGAGGGACGGGCTGCAGTGGCAGCAGTTGCTTTCAGGGAGAAGGTTCCGGCCTTGACTTCATTCTTTGGGAGAGCTGGTTCAAGCAATGCATCTAGTGGATGGATTGCAGGACTCCTTGCAATTCCGGCAGCAGGTCTGTTTGGATGAAAAGTCCCCTTTGTTTTTTCTTTGAACCTTGCTTTTCGAGGAGTGAAAATTTAAGTAAATCTTCTCTAGCTCACCACTCTTGTCTAACCCTGGAGAAAAGAGAGCACGTGTACCATTTTTATTCTTATTGTTACCTTTTTTCCCCCAAGAATATGGATGTTTTCTTATCCTCAAGATCTATTTTCTGCTTTTAATCCACAAATTTAGAGGACAGGTTTAAAAGATCAGCCCATAACAGCCATTTTGTTAGGGGCTGTAAGTCAGTCTAGGGCTTTCATCCATGATGGGCCTCTCCTGCCTCACAAAGGACAGTACGAGGCTTTCCACTCCATTTAGAAACCCCATGTGATTGGATAAAAATACTCAACACGTGAGAGGGAGTATTAAGATACAAAAGAATTAGTAACACTTCCCTCCACTAGCTTAAACTTTTGGAAAAGATATTAATTATACAAAATATGAGTTAATCCTTGTTCATAGTGGCTTTCAGTTTGAACTTGGGAAACATGCAATCTTAAAGTAGTAGAAGATGGCAGAGGAGCCTTGGCCCTTGTTCGAGTCTAAGCATTGTGGCATCCGTAACCTCTTCTATAACAAGCGATGCAGATGGGATGAATTAATTGTTCAAGGGTGTCTTCTGGACTTGAATTCTACCCCCATATTTCTCCCTACATTATGCGGAACACTAGCTACCGATACTATCCTGATGCATGAGATCTATGATATGATCCTGCCCATCTTAGATCCTTTTTTATTTTTATTTTTTGTCCCTCTTGATATTGACACAATCAAGAGGGGCAGTGGATTGGAGTTGTGGGTGCTTCCCCCAAATACTTTTCCCGTCCTTCAAATATGTATAAATACATTCTCATATACCACTAGTTCTTTATCATTTGAAGCTTGTGTGAGTTGTTTGGGGGATGGTTTTCATGTTGTAGACACTTTTTAGTGCATCGTGCTGCCTGATGTAGCCCATTGTGTTCCCCCCTCCCCTTCGATGACTAATTCATAAATTATTAGTCCTCAGATCATTGACCTTAGAAAGATGTATTTATTTGTTGAATACAGTTAGCAACTCTGCATAGTTCTATTTTTCTTCTGGAAGTGGAACAAAGGCTTTTTAATTTTTGAATCCTGGTTTGTCTGACATTTTTTGTTTTTCATACGTGTAGTTTGCATGCTGCGGCAACAGGAGGTTCATGCTGCAGAGGTTTATCTGTTGCCATTTGTCATCTTTTAATAATTATTCTTTGCTTTTATGTCAGAGTTGACCTATGAGTTCCTTGACCCTGCTTATAGTGACTTATTCATTATATTTATTTACTAATTCAGATGGAGCGCACCTTTATTGCTATCAAGCCTGATGGAGTGCAGAGGGGACTGGTAAGATAATCACCAAAATTGTAACTTACAAAGTTTGGGGTTAATCACTCCAAGTATATTACAACAGCATCTTGTTGTAGCATGTTTACAAGCAAACAACTTATAAACTCTTTCTTCAGTTTGTTATTATTTATTTTTTTTTTCAAAAGTTGATGTTCAAGATGATTAATTGATTCAGTTCTGTGTTTCTTAGTTCCTACTCAAAATGTTTTCACTTAAACAAGCGAAGTTATTCAAAATTGAGTAGCCATTGTTACAAATCCAAGACCACTAATTTGTCTTGCAGGGCTTTACTGTTCCTGCAAAGCCCCTCAATGTTTATGCCTGTGTGGATGTGAATTCACTTGAAATCCTTTTTCATCTTTTTGTTTCTTTTGCCAGATTGCTGAAATCATATCTCGCTTTGAGCGAAAAGGATTTAAGCTTGTTGCAATTAAATTAGTTAAGCCTTCCAAGGAATTTGCCCAGAAGCATTACCATGATCTTAAAGAGAGACCTTTCTTCAGTGGTCTGTGCGACTTCCTCAGCTCTGGACCAGTCCTTGCAATGGTTAGAAAAAGTGAACTCTAAATTTCTTGCGATGCAACTAGTAGTGGGCTGTTTTTTAATTAATATCTTGATTCTCTAGGTTTGGGAAGGAGAGGGAGTGGTGAAATATGGCAGGAAACTTATTGGAGCCACTGACCCACAAAAATCAGAACCTGGAACCATCAGAGGTGACCTTGCTGTTGTTGTTGGAAGGTATTTTTTTTCTCCCTGAAAACAGATCTCTATTTGGTTTGATGCAGCTTTTCACTAATTGACACTTCTGTTCTCCTTTTTTCTGGGTTTGCTGCATCCAAGGGTGAAGACAAGGGGTTGCAGGGGGCAACCTCCCCCCCCCCCCCCCAAAAAAAAAACACCTGGAAAATTTTAGGGAAAATATGCAATATTGTATATTTATCAGTGGCATCTTGGCAAATGTGGCCAAAAGTCTAAAAAATGCATCGAAAAGTCATTGAAATGCTGTTAAAAAGTCTTTAGAATGCTATTTGTTCTCTAAAGATTAGGACCTTTACTGCCCTTTGCCCTAAAATAAGTTGTTAGCCCCGACTGTGCTGCATATGCTATATAGTGGCTTATTATGAGCTTGTACAGAGCACTCATTGAATTTACCACACTTCGGGTCCTTTGTGATGCTGCATATTGGACTTATCTATGTATTCTGATGGTTTTATGCTTTGCTTTGTAGAAATATTATCCATGGAAGTGATGGCCCAGAGACAGCTAAGGATGAAATCAACTTGTGGTTCAAGCCAGAGGAGCTGGTGAGCTACACAAGCAATGCAGAGAAGTGGGTTTATGGAGTCAACTAAGACAAGGTTTTTTGTGTTTCAATCCACCGGCAGTTTAGGTCCCACAGTGAAGAGTTGGGAATAGATTAGATTTATTTAGATAACATAAAAATTATGTTGAGGTGAGTGACTCAACAACATTGCTTTGCTGCAAGCAACTGGCAAATTTGATTTTCTTTTTGCAATAATTTATTTTACCTTTGCTATGTTAGCTTATGTTGTCATGGATACTCTCTCTCTCTCTCTCTCTCACATTACTAGAAAAAAAAAAGGCACACAAAAGGAAAATGGAAATCTATCATCGCCGGCGAATAGGGCTCTCATCTGTTACTTATTATTAGAAAGAGAGAGAACTCAGAATTTGAACCCCAACCACTTTTTTAAGACAGACAAAATTATCTTTTTATTTTATTTTTATTTAAAAAATAAATTATGCATATAAATTTAATATAATTTTTTTATTTTTTTTTTTTTTAATATAAAATTTTTAATTAATTTTTTTTTTTTTTTAAAAAAAAAAAAAAAAATTTTTTAAATTTAAAATAAAAAAAAAAAAAAAAAAAAAAAAAAATGTTAATGATAATTACACATATTTACTTGGTCACCAATTAAACGCTGAGCATTGGGTCGGCAGAAAATTTGAAGTTAGCAAGACGCCCCCAAATACGCAACGACGAGGCACTGCACTCCTCACGCCATCCTTATTTCATATTTCTTTTTTAATTTCGTCTCCTCCCAGAGAAACGAAAAGAAAAAAAATTCAAAAACGACACAACCCTAATTCTCTCTCCCCCTTTTCCCGATCTGTTTATCTTGGCTTCGTCGTCTCGATTTTGATTTGTACGATCGTACACGAATCAGTAAGTTCTTTCTCTCTCTTTCTAGTTTTGGTTTCTTGATGTTTTGTTGGATGTCGATTTCTTGATTTGGTTTGAATCTTGAACTTCTTGATGGATGTGCGATCTGTGATTCTGAAAACCCTTTGTTGTCCTCGCGACTCTCATTGACTAGCGCGTTTTTTGGGAATGGATCGGTCCTGATTTTTTTTAACAAGTAAAAAGAAATAGGAATAACAAACGAGCATGTTAGGTTAATGATACGGTCCCTTGTAATGGATCTTGATATGGGTCTCTAATTGGACGCTTTTAGGGTTATCCGGGGAATCTATAGCGTAGGTTAAACGATTGTTCTTCTTTCTACCTACGGGTTGTTTAACCTTTGGGCTCGTTAGAGGGAACCTGGAAAACTTTGGAGTTTAGAGTACTCGAAGACTTAAGAAAATTTCATATCTCCCTTGTTATTCATGAACAACGAAGAAATAGTTTTAGGAAACATAAAACAAACATGGCCACTACCTCCGCCTACGACTTGAAACACCCACCCCACAAGACAATAAGATAACCGTCGACCAAGGATTCGCCCCTTTCAAAGAAAATGGGTTAAATTTACGATTTGCCTTATTGAAAGACTAAATTATGTATGGTGGTAGCAATTAAACCTTGGATTCACCTCATTGAAAGAAAATAGATTAAGATGGTTTGGGTATGCTCAAAGAAAGCAGCCCAGTGCTCCTCTTAGAAGAAGTGATTTTATAGAAGTTGAAGGTGCTCCAAGAACAAGAGGACCTAAGAAGACTTTAGGAGAGATGATAAAATATGATGTAGTAATTGCAAACTTAACCGGGGAGATGGCTTTTGATAAAGCTGAATGGAAAAGATGGATTCAATTAGCTTACCTCAACTAAGTTGGGATAAAAGATTAGTTGCATTCAATATGTTTTCCCTCTGATTATTTCTTGTGCATTCAGATTGGTGATGTATTTTGTGCTGTCCTGTGTAGAGTTTGTGTGTGATTTTGTGAACTAGGGTCTGGTGATTTGTTGAAGTTGATGTTGGTCAATCTGGAATTGTCACATATAGTTGTTTTTAAATCTGTGAAGCCCTAATTGAAGCATCCACCACACAAGACAATAAGATAACTGCCAACCTGGATCTGCCCTGTTGAAAGAAAGTGGATTAAACTTAGGATCTTCCTATTGAAAAACTAAGTTATATGTGCTGGTAGCCATTAAACCTAGGATTTGCCCCATTGAAAGAAAATAGATTAAGATCGTATAGAAGTTGAAGGTACACCAAGAGCAAAAGGAAGCCCTAAGAAATTTCTAGGTGAGATGATAAAATATGATGAGGGTAATTGTGGACTTAACTTTGTATATGGCTTTTGATAGAGCTGATTGGAAAAGGGATTCATATGGCAAACCCAAACTAAGTTGGGGTAAAAGATCAGTTGGGTCGAATATGTTTTTTCTTTGATATTTGCTTGTTCCACTGAGATTGATGATGTATTTCATGCTGTCACATATAGAATTTGTTTGTGGATTTTTGAATTAGGATCTGGTGGTTTGTTGGTGAAGTTGATGTTGGTCAATGTGGAATTGTTACATACAGTTGTTTTTAAATCTGTGAAACCCTTGTAGAAGGGCAGATCCCATGTTCTGAGGGTAAACCCTTATTCCAACTGGTGATGTCTTGCATTATGCCCTATGGCATGGTTTCTTTGGCAGATTTTCATGATATTTGAGGTTTAGCTTCTCAATCACTAACCCTTGATTTCTGTGTTTCTTCTGAAAGAACTTCATAAACATTTTTGTTACCTTCAAAGTATTGGCCTTGAGTATAGGAAACTTTCGTGTAGATTTTGTCATTAGGGTTTTCATCAATGCTCAGGGTAAAAGAATGATTGGAATGGCCCTTTTCTGGTGTTTTGGGGGGGGTGATTTTCATGTTCTTTTGGGTTTTATAACTTGAGTGGTTGCTCCATCTCCGATCTTAGATTTTTTCTGAGTATCAAATGAAACTCCTTCGAACCATCTTCACAGACTGCTAGAAAATTGGTGTCTGTAAGTGTGAAAG
The DNA here is from genome assembly GCA_037126225.1 of Dillenia turbinata. Taxonomy (NCBI): domain Eukaryota; kingdom Viridiplantae; phylum Streptophyta; class Magnoliopsida; order Dilleniales; family Dilleniaceae; genus Dillenia; species Dillenia turbinata. The sequence continues at coordinate 23,759,653 of JBAMMX010000001.1, forward strand.
CTTCAATTTTGAATTTTTGTTGGTATTTTTGTCACCTATTGGAATGCTGATTCTTTTTTGATTGATGATCTCTTAATGCTTTCTTTCTGTGTGCTTTTGGTGCCTAGTTAATGCAACATCTATTGTGCATTTCTTTTGCTATGATACTGTCTGATCTAATTAATGTTGTCATTATTTAATACCTCTGTTGTTTCTTGTTCAGATGGCTGCTAAACCACTCACAAGTGAAGCAATTGCCCTTACTGAAAAGAAAATGGACATGACTTTAGGTGTGTGTGCACAAATCACTCAGCAGCATTTCCGGTTATATTGTATTATATAGTGGTTGATTTAATACCGATTTGGTTACAATCTTGTTTGGCAGATGATATCATTAAAATGTCAAAAAACACTGGAACCAATACTAAGGCTAAGAAATCAAGGGTTCCAGTAAGAATCCTTTTCTATTATTTATTTATTTATTTTTGATAATTCTGAGTTAATTTGAATAATATGTCATACTGTCTTGATGTTTTCATTGATTTTTTATAGAACAAAAATCAGAAGTTTCCAAACAATACAGCACAAGAAAAGTCTGCAAAGATGCGCCGATTTATGGACTCACAATCCACTGTAAGACAGGTATGCTGTAGAATACTCGATTCTTAAACTTCACAATTTGCTGTATATTTTTTCAATTATTATTGTCCTCTTGTTTTGCTGTATGTATTTTTAATCCACTCATTATGCAGGGGTTTCTCGCTCAGAGAAGGTCAAATTTCAGGGCTAATCAATTCCCTTTGGCAACTGAAGCTGCTCGAAAGGCTGCAGCTGCTCCTATTCACAATATGTCTTTTAATCAGAGAATGGTCAATTGGAATAAACCAAGGTCTGTACGTTTGTCATTCTTTTTCCACTAATTAACTCTCTAATGTCTGTAGCATGGACTGTAGTATCTTGTTGATGAAAGATTTCAATTCATGGACATTGTATGGGGTCTTCTTGCAGGTAAAATGTGGTCCTTCTGTATTTTGGTGACATACCTTCTATATGCATCCAGTTTTCATTTGTTAAACCGCATGTTGAACATCTCCAGCTTCCATTGAGCGGATCATAGCCAGTAGAGGAGTTTATGTTTCTATTGATTGTTCCTATTGATCCCAATCCAAATAGAATACACAGATCTGCAAAATGTGCCTACTGGTTTCAAGATGCTTGTTACGATTTTATCCTCCAATATTTTGAACCTTGCAACGTTGGGGTTTGGAAGTTGGTTATTAGGTTGAGTTGGGAGTTGAACCATTTAGGGGGCTTTCCTACTATGGTGCGATGGTGGTCTCAATTTGGCTTTGATCCATGTGAAAACAAACTTAAGATGATGATGCATGAGGACCCTAAATAAGGCGTTGCTTGACTGGAATATTATTTGTCACAGGAGCACTCTGGTCTTATTAACATTACTAATATTTAGTGGATGAAGGCTGCAACTGCACGTGATAAAGTTCTTCTTGCTGTTTTTTGTTGTGGGTAGTGGTTCTCTGAATGGGATTGTAGTTGGCAATCTCCACTGTTGTCATCAGCTGCTCAATTTTTTATTCTCCTTTTAAAATCTGTGTTTTCTTCGAATAGTTGTAGTGGTGTTGTCAACCTTGTTTGCTGTTCATAAAGCTAAGTCTTACTGAGTTGTTAGAGCCATTCATTGCTGATGTCTGGCAAGTTTGTTTGACCATTTGGCATCCCTCTTTCATTTTATGACCTCAAACAGCCATTGTTGCTTTCCTTGGTTCTGATCTCCTAGTCAAAGTTGGAAGCTATTACTGCATCGTATTCTCTGGTCTGCAAATGATTGTACCCGTAATCAAGGAAGAAATTGTTTATTTAGGAACTAATCCAATCCACCTTTTCAAGTCTGCTGATCGTTGCCTACATTCCTATGTGGTCATTACTCTTATAAAAATCTCTTTTTCGTCTTGGTGGAATGGGTTTTAATTCGCTTCAGAGGCAAAACCATCTTGTAGTAACTGAAGGAGATTTAAGCACAGCTTTTTTAGGCATCCTGTGTGAGCACAGGTTGGTATGCACTATTGGTAATGATCAAATGTGAAGTATGGGATGCCTTTTGTAGTTTTATAGTCATTTAATCATGGAGTTATTTACTCATCAGAAGTCCGAAGTGGCATAGGAATTGTTGCTTTGGTGTGACCGTCGTTTTTCAAGTTAAGCATTGGAGTTTATCATGCTCAATTCTCCTGTCAGAGCTTTTTGGTTTCTGCAGGCAACGCCAGACTTTCCGTTTTAAGGTTGGTCCTGACTTTGTCAGGAGAGAAGGATCTGTTTCATTGGTTCCTCTGAGTTTGTGGTCATGTTGTTACGTCTCAGTTTGCAGCTGTTTGAGTACTTATGGTTTTTCATACGAGTGATATCTTTCCCCATGAAATTTAACCTTCAGAACTGCTTGGGATTTGGCAGATGGAGGAAATCCTGCTGCATAGAGCTGAACTTCTGTTTTCATGGTTTGTTGTATCTTTCTTTTTGGAATTAGATAGAAGATATGTTGGTAAGCTTCTTATCTTGAATTGATTGGGGCTGTATCCATGAGATGCTTGTGGAACAACTAAAGAATGGTAACTTGGTAGAGGTCACACTTCAGATGGTTCCGGTGTCATAAAAATCACCTTTTCAGATTTTATTTTATTTTTTTAATCCTCCTATTTTGATGCAGAATTGCAGCTTCAGCAAGGGGTATCAATGGAGGTGTTGCTAGAAAGGTACTCTAGTTTGTTTTTTGTATGTTTGTGTGCTATACAAAGTCTGATCAGCCTTTTCTCTTATACCAGATGGCATGGGTTGAGGTAAATTAAATTTATATGTTATGATCATTCTTTCTTGAACATTTCCTTTTTACACTAGCTGTTGGGCTCTAAATGAGACTTTGGCATACGGAAAAGGAGGGCTTCACTCTGAACCACTATAAATCCATTTTCATTGTTACCGAATGAGACTCCTAAGTAAACAGAGGGAGGGTATGCATTTCTGTTCTAGGTCCATTTGGGGGACCTTGTTTTAACAAGATCTCAGTTAGCTGCTATTATCGAAGCTTCTTTTCCAAGGGTTTTTTGATAGTAGGATTTTGTGTCAAGTTGTGTCCTACTACAGTACTTTTCCAAAACCATATTCATATATTGGTAAAATAAATGAGTATTCCACTGTGATGCAGCCACAACAGAAGCAGCAAGTGTTGACATTCTCTAAGCAAAGGCCAAAGACTCTGGACTCGCTATTTGCAAATATGAAAGAGCAGAGAATGAGGGGTCTCTCACAACCGAACAATGCCGGTGGACATAATCGAGTTCAGCGTAGGCCACCATGGGCGAGAAATTGATTTTGAAACTAGCAGTTAAGGGGGAGCATGTTCATCCTTTTAGTTGGCCTGTTCGAATCGAAAAATTGAAGTCCATCATCAGTTCTGAATATTGCCGGAGAACAAATGCGATTTATGGTTTTCCCTCAACTCTGGGATTACAATTTTCTTACGTAGTTGAACTCTCCAATGTTCTGATAGGTTCATATGACGATTATGTAGATCTTTGTTACTCGTATTGAAGTTGTTGCTTTCATTCTAATTCTTGTGGTTTAGTTTCTGATTAACAATGTGTTGTCTATGAAGAGCTTTTAATATGTTTATCAGAATGCTTAAGGTTGGGGCTAGAAGCGTTTTGATTTTTGGTAAATTTCTTGAATGGACAATGTGACTACTGTGTATCTTCTACCTCTCCCTCCCTCCCTCCCTCTCTCTCTCTCTCTCTCTCTCTCTAGGAAAAAGGCCATTGAACCGAATTATCTCTCATAGGACAGTCACACGGTTTCTAACAAAATTAGTTAGCAAATTCATGTTATTAAAAATACACTATAAATTCTAATATTTAAAAATCAATATAATACATTATGATAATTATTTACTAGGTTTTATTTACAGGAGCTCATTCTAACCCTGAAAATAGAATCTTGAAGGTGCAGACATTATATGATGAAATATGCCATTCAATGACCTTGATTTGCCTTGGATCCTTATGCAGTGACACATGATTTGCTCATAGCATGATGAAAAGATTCAACCATTTAGAGATAACCACATGGACAGTCCTTATACTTCGTGTCTCTGGCTATGATTGCACCTATAGGAAGGAGTAGGGATGTTGTGACACGAGTTGAGTGGGGGTGGTGTCAATACTCGATCTGTTTGGTGAATTCGAACTCGTGAAATTTATATTTTTTGAGCTCTAAGTTTGGCTCGAAGTGTCATTAAATAACTCGAATTTGAGTGTTATTAGAGTTAAAATAATATTTTTGACATTTGATTTTTAAAACTTAAGAATTATTATTTATAATATGTTTAAAATAATATATCTATAAATATAATTATATATATAAATTATTTAACAAATAATTATATAATTATATCGGGATACAATATGGACTTGAACTCGAGTTTGAGTGTGAACTCGAAGTCAAACCAGTGAAAATGGAGCTTGACTCGAGCTCAATCTGATCGGGTGATGTTACGGGTCTGTAACAGTACCGAGTCTTGTAACATCCCCTAGGAACAAGTAAACTCCATCCATTCTCTCTACCAATTATTTTGAAGTACAACTATTGTGACACTACTCCATCAAAATTCAAACCAGAGTTTGGTTAAATCGAGTTCGAGCTCGAGTCGGGCTCAGGTATTTTGGGCTCGAGCCCAACTGGGTCGAACTCACAAACTCGACGAACCCAGTATTTATGTTACTAAAAATATTTTTTATTTTTAAAAATAATTTTTAAAATAAGTAATGATACTATCCGATAATATTTTCAAATCTAAATTTTAGCTCATCTAAAGAAAACTTAAACCAAACTCGAACATCATTATATCCATACTCAACCCAAATGTCATAATACCTGTATCCAACACAATCCTCCCGCTCTCATTTTGCTTAGGATCTTGAGAATACGCATCTCGAACGAACCACATTAGACAAATATTATATTTCACAATTTTATATAATAAATAAGTTAACCGACAATGATTACAATTTGAACAGGTTATTCTTATTTTCACAATTATCATTTTAGTCGAAACAAGTGACCAAGGGGGGTGTAGCTCATATGGTAGAGCGCTCGCTTCGCATGCGAGAGGCACGGGGTTCGATTCCCCGCACCTCCAAATTTGTCCGTCCATTTTTCTTCTTTTTCGCACTCGCGCGTCGCTCCTAATCGTTTTCACCCGCACTCTGAGAGACGGAGATGGCAGTCAGCGTTTTCAATGGGTGTCAAGAACCTTCAAAATTTCAGTGAGCAGAGAGAGAAAATAGAGAGAGATGACAATAACACACAGCTTGTTATTCTACTTTCATTTTCTCTCTCATCCCCCAAAACTCTCTGCATTGCACACTGGTTGTCCTCACAGTCACAACGGCAAAACCCTTCTTTTAGTCTTCTACAAAGCGTACTTCACTTCAATTTCCTCTTCTTTACGGGTCAACAACTTCACCACTATAGCTTCGTTGAGCGAGAAGAGCGAGGACGAAGTCGCGGAGAAGTTGTTGGACGACGATTTGATCCATCGTGTTGTTTCGAGCGCCAAGGATGCGAACGAATCCCTTGATGTGATTGCTGAGATGTCTAAGAGAAGCAGTGGTGCTGTTTGCGTTTCTGATTGTTGTAAGACTATTAACCTCTGCGCTTGATCGCAAAAATGCCGATTTGGCTCTCTCTGTCTTCTCTGCCATGCGATCTAGCTTCGACCTAGGTACTGCTTTATCACTTCACTTTGCTTGTTCTTTACACACAGACGCGCGCGCGCGCGCACACACACACACAGAGCGAAGAGAGAGTGATGACACTTAAAAACAGCTCTCATCTCTCCTTAAGTTTGAATTTTGTTGATGAGAGAAATATTAATTTCCTTGGTCAATTTTTAATTTTTTGGGATGTCTTTTGGATTTTGAGACTGTTGGTAGAGATGAATGAATGATTATGTGTTGTTGGTGTGTAGGTTTTGATGAAGATAGGACTAGCGTGGAAAGATGGAGGTGGTCTAGTTCTGATGTAAGTGTGTACACGTTATTAGTTAGAGGTCTGGCTGCATCTTTGAAGGTTTCGGATGCTATTCGAGTAATTGCTGCCGTTCGTCGAGTTGGAGTGTCGCCTAGTGGGGAGGTACTCTTTCTCTGATGTCGAGTAATGTTCGGTGGCATCCTTATTGAGAATTGACATATTCATCACAACTGCAATCAATGCTCGTACTCTGCAATAAGGCTTGCCTATGATTGCACGATAGGAGTTTTGCCCAGTAGAAGTTGGATCCTTTAGAATTTTGACTACTGTGAGTTATGAACTGAAAGTTATGGCCTGTAGACATTATCATGAACTGCAAAGTTGTTGTACTATACTTTCTAATGTCAGATTGTGAAAAAAGAACTTAATGTTTCATGGTAATCATCTCTAGACTTGGTGAAGCCCTCAACCAATTCTGTTAGAAATGTCATAAATTTCTAAGACATCTCATCAAATTTGAGGTCCATTTTTCACCAATCACAGAAGTGCTGTCTGCAGTCATTTCAGGAAAATTCGAGAAAAGCTTTTTTTAGCATTCTTCTTCTTTTCTGGTACTTTTTTAACATTAATTTTTTGATTTGGTAGTGCCCGCAGGTTCCTTTTGGTAAGGTTGTGAGGTGTCCGAGCTGTTTAGTAGCCATTGCTGTTGCACAACCTCAGCACGGTATCCAGGTCTGCTTACTCCTTTTACCCTTGTGAGTGTGGGACAATGCCCAAAGTTGGTGCTAGAGTTGTGTAGTTCCACGGATTTTAAATTTCAGCCCGGGGTCAGCAGTTTGTTAAGCTGTCATGCATGCATTTTCATGACTCATTCTGACAAGGTATAGATAATACTGCTGCAGATAGTGTCTTGTTCTGAGTGCTGCTACCAGTATGAGCTTGCCTCTGGTGACATAGTTAGTATCGACTCTGATGAAATCAGGTTGGTTTGTTTTTCCTTCTGTTTTTTCAGCAAGTGATTATCTGTTGTTTTCTAATGGAAGTGCTGTGCTCGACGGGGACAGTTTCCATCATTAAAATTGTATAACCGTTATATTACAAAGATAGCGCCTGCTTTTCTTGGCCAATAACAATTTCATTATCTATATATGTCATTCTTTATACCTTCTTATTTGACATTTCCTTGCATATAGGCTGGTTGTTTTTGTCTTTTTCCTATGCCAATTGCATGTATTCCAGTTCCTTGCCCTAACTTGGCATTGTGTTTACTTCATTAAAAATAATAAAGCAAAAGAGTAAATCTCCCATTCTACTTCATTGTTGATAAAAAAATACGGCTGATGTTGATGTGGGGATATTTACTTTCTCTAAGGATCTCCTCCTGCCAAACGCAGCATGGACAAGGGCTAAAATTTTTTCAAATTATGAAGCAGAGCATTCGTGCAACTGTTCATTCTGTTGTGGTATAATTGTTTACTTGCATTTATTCACAATATGTTTCCTGCATACATAAAAGTTACTTCATGTTAACAAGCCAACTAAATACAGATAGACGTGTCAAATTATTTGGGTAAGTGTTTTGGTCTCCCTAATCATCTTATTAAGAGCTAATATTGAATGGTGCCTTTTCTAATAATGTAAGAAAAGGAAGGGGGGGGGGAACCTGTACTTCAGGAATCCTGGTTCTCCATTTCCACTTATACGTCACATCTTTGATTTTCCATCAACATATCATCTGGTCAAATTGCCACTGGTTGATCACATGGTCTATGTGACCTAATGCTAGAAGATACTAATTATTTTCTCACTATAATTGATCTAGTCTTGCTCTGTCTTCCATCTATTCTGATAGATGATAGAATAGGCTCCAACTTAGATTTTCTCATTGCTTTTTTTTTTTTTTTTTTTTTTTTTTGGGGTTAAAGTTACTCTTTGAATTTCCATTTATCAGGTCCAGACCCCTTCTGGGACCGCTTGAACGCACCGATTTGCTACTGATACAATTGATCTTCCTGCACAAGAAGGGGAAAGAGTGACAATCGCTGTAGCAGCTCCTGAAAATGTTTACAGGGAAGTGGGCCCATTCAAAATTAGTCCAAAATCCCCTAATTTCTACCCTGGCGAGCCTATGTGCATGACAAACCATAAAGATGGACGGGAATCACAATTACTAAGAGCACCTAGAGTGAATGAAAGTTTATCCTTGCTTAACCCATCCATCCTCTTTCCAACATTACCTGTGCTTGCTACTAGAGATGCTGCCTCTGGACTCATTGATCCTAGCTTGCCTCAGTTTATTTCACTTGCAGCTGTTGGATCTGTTGCCTTTGGAGCCACTTTAAACACAATTGTTTTCCCACAACTGAATAAGGTCGGTTTATTACCTACACCGTTGACCATAGATGATCATTATAAGTTTCTTTCCCATTTGTTCTTTGCTATACGATACAAGAGTTGAATCTTGAATGCCTATTTGTTAACAATGTGAATTTTGTATGTATTTCTGCAATTGGATGGGAGTCATTTGTCACTTGTAAACTGTCTGCTGCAACTTTTGCTGTTAAAATTTCGCAGTACAGATCTGCAACTTCTGATAACAAGAGAATGTCTGCCCCAAATATTATTTTGGATGCATGCTCTTTTTGATTCACACTGCCTGAAACTTTAAACATTGATATGGTAATGATATCATGCAAACACCCCTATATCTCATTATTCAGGTATTTTATTCAGTTGGGATGCATCTACCAGGAAAGGGATATAAAAAGGAAAACCCAAGTCATAGTATTGGGAGGTTTAGCTTAAGAACCAACAAGTGAGTGGTGAAGCGTCCTTCTAATATTATTGTTTCAGCTTCCTCAAATATCAGTGGATGCAATTGCTATCAAGCAGCAACACTTGTCTCAGTATGATGCAATTCAGTCTTGGATAAAGGGTTTAAAAGAAGCTGCTGAGAAAGAGGTATGCTCCAACAGAATTTTGGAATTGGTATCAGCAAGCAATTTCAGTTTTAATTTAGAATTTACCTACTTGTTTAGGTGAACTCTGCCTAAATCCTTATGCAAAGTTATTGAGAACATGTTTTCAACAGAATATTCTAGTATCTAGGTAATTGCATTCGCAAAAATCAGGCATGCTTTCCCAATTGATTTTGGCTGAAGCATCTTCTTGGTTCACAATGATTGCCTTATGATATGTTTCACCCAAGTTAGAAACTGCCGGCAAAGTGATTAGTAGTGACACTGTTAGAGTTCAGCGTTTCAGACTGCAAAATTACTCCTTTATGGTTTTGGATCAAGTAGCCAATAGGATTGCAGAGTAAACAAAAACAAGTGGGTCACCGGTTTGGTGTAATCAGAGAATTTTATATAGCCCCTTAGCCAAATGTGAATATTTTTTTCTTGAAGGTATGCCTTCTGCACCTAAAAAAGAAAAGTTACAAAAAAAAAAAATAATAATAAGGAAATGACTGATAAGTCTGTCCTCGGCTCAGAATTCCTTGGATTCTGCTTGAGCTGGACTGGCACTAGGTAATGACATTTTACTTTGTAGGAGAGATTATGACGATCATTATTTGATGGTTTAAATCATTGTGAAACTTTGTGGTTGCATATCTATCAGTACAGGGTAATTTATAACATCCATGCATAAGATTTTGCATATGATATTGTAAATGTCTTTATCTATTATAAGTATCCTATGTCTTCTTTTATAGGTTTGGATGTTGGCAAGGATGTCTGTTGGAGAACAAAATTTTTGCTGTAGGGGATTCTTCTTACAGGTGGAAGTCCTCAAAATCAAAATATTCATAATTTGCAATTGATCACATGATCAATAAATGAGTTGTTGCTCAAACCCCCTCCTTAGAGTATTACTTATGTGCGTTTAGATCTCGAAGAACTAAAGTGAAACGGGTGCGAGAAGGCTTGTAAAACTCCATCATGGCATGGATAGAACTGATCGAGACTTATGCCCTCCATATCTGAGAAAATTTAGAAGGTGATAAACTCTCAAACTCGATGGACCTTTACCTTATGCAAATGTATGATGAGTTGGTCATGTCTTCATGCTAGATCTCTTCGATGATTGAAATTGAGGTGGAACTGGATTCAGATGTCCTTGCTGCTGAAGCTGCAAGCAATGCGGTGATCAATTGATTCTCTAACCTCCCTTATCTTGTTTCTGACATCTAGTTCAAATTAACAAAAAATAATGAAAAAAAAAAAATCAAATTTTGGCATAACTAAATCAAGCCTGGATACTTTTTGTACAGGAAAATATTTTTGATAAGATACAAGTCATGGAACTAGAAAAACTTGAAGAGGTATGTCTTGTTAGCAGAATTTATTGGTGTAAGAATCATCGGTCTCCTGGAACTTTATTTTCTGTGGATCTTTATTCACCTGATTTGTTGACTTAGTCATGTGTTGTCACTTTGCAAATATCAGTTATGAGGCTAAATTGCAAACTATACTGTTGGGCACTAAGCACTCACTCGTAAATGCAGAGATGGGGAATAAAGTCCGAGGCAAATGATGCGGTGGAAAGGTTACTCAGCACCGAACCAATATCCTCAGACCTGATTTGGACAAGCGAGGTAAGCTAATCAATCCACGGATCGCTCTTTAGTCACAATTATTTGTGTAATCATGTTATGGCCCCATGTTATCCTAGGTTGGATCATTCCAAAGAGGAGGCCAGATGCTGCACCTTATTGGATCATCCATCCTGAAAGATAATGTGGTTGCCAATGGGCCGTATTACTGAGAATATTTCATTCTATTTCAGTGTCAGTCTCACAATGATGGTTCTCAGAGACAGCACAATATACCGGATGAATCACAAGCATCTTCGAAGAAAAATCTTAAATCTGCATTCTTGGGTACCAAATCTTTCAAAGGAAAAAGATGCAAATGCTTCATTTCTAATTTGTAATTACGCTGGACAAAACATGTTTTATGGTCGATTCAGGCTATAAAGTGTGTAGTTTTAGCAAGGTTATGGTTACGCAGGTGGGCGGGTCTCTCAATTTTCCTACTAGATGAAATGTCTCATCGGGTGTAGCCTTTGGTCCCCTTGATTATGGCGTCTTACCAGATTAAAGTTGGTGCCAAGTGCCATTGCAAGTAAACGATTGTCTCAAGGCTTTCAGCATACGCACGCAACATAAAATGGGATCTCGAAAGCTAAGGCGATGCCTCTGGCGCGTATCCTACATTTTGAATTATAATTTTAAAATTTTATTAAATGAATATTTAAAATTATTATAATTTTTAAAATAATATAACTTGATAGAGGAGGAAAGTTGGGTCTCTGCTTTCGTCCTAAGCCAAGTCCTCTTTTAGTTAATATTAAAAATAAAAGGAAAAAAAAAAACAATGTTGTTCAGTTTTTCGTCAGCAGATTAAACAATAAATAATTAAACTATACAAGATTCAAAAGAGAATTTTAATTGAAATAATTATTTGAGAATTATTTAGAAATTTTTATTTATTTTGAAAAGTTCTAAAATTTCATCTTATACTTTTAGTATTAAAATAAAATAAAAAAGGCTTAGAAGAAAAAAATTAAAAGAAAAAAAAAGAAACCTATGACGAAAACAAGTGCCTAAGATGTTTGTCACTCACAAGCCTCATAACATTCATTTTACCTTTCTAGTTAGCATGGGGAATTAGGAATAACCAAAACCCACGAGCAATCATGTAGAATATTCAATATACTATGCTTTTGGACATCACATTATTATTACTTTGAATCTTTTAGGAACTCAAATTCGAAATGGGAAAATGTTACAAAAAGGAACACGAAGCAGCCATGAGTTAGCCCTTTCTGTTTCTGGGTCATGATGAACGAGAATATGCTACAATATGCCACATCATTCATATCAAAATAATTCAAAGGATCTCATCATCATCATTTTGAACTTATCTCCTACCAATTTCTCATACTTTTCATTAAAAATTATGACTCGTTTCAGATGTAGGGCCACCCACTTAATCAAAACTCGAAAAGAAAAAGGATACATCATAATTGGTATTGTAATATAAAAAGTTTTGAATATATATATATATATATATATATATATATAATTGATCGTCCGTATTTAACTTATAAATTATAAAAAAAATAAATTTGTTATTTAAATTATAATTAATCGATATTTAAATTTCGACACCCATGAATCTAAAACTTATATTATTACCCAGTTTGGATATAGCTTTTACAGATCTTTTGATAAATTATAATTCAAATTCAACATCTAACATTAATGCCTATGTCCTTTCTATCCTCCAAGGGGGAAAGGAAGAAACAAAAGGAGGAGGGGGAGGGGGAATAAGAGTGATGTGCATATGGTGTCAGGACAACAGACTCGTGATAAGAAGTTGGTGGTCTATGACCTTAGTTTTGGAGCATCTGAACTCTTTACTGCACAAATGATTTCCCATAATTTTTTTTTTCACCAAAGCCACAGCTACAAAGATCCATCCAAGTCACAACCAGACATAATTCCGACTGCACATGATGTTTTTGTTCATTTGTTGAGCCCTGACATGACAACTTTATATTATAAATATAAAAATCTACTTCCTTAGTCCTTTTAATGTGGTGTGGGTATGTTTGTATGGCGAAGGAAGTGCTCATATGTTGCATATAAGTAGAGATGATGTAAACTATTATTTAATCTTTCATTCCTTTCTGTAAAAGCAGCCAACAGTTCCGGACAATATGCATGCACGTGCCAGCATTGTGCGATGTGGAGGTCTCGTTTGCAAGACATGAGACTCACAAGTTACAACCTTTTTTAAAACTTATTTTTTATTTTTTTTTTTTAGTACAAATGGATACTTGTAAACTGATTAATCTAATCAAATATTATGAGACTTATTAATGAATTGATTTTTCTAATACTTTTCTTTTCATTACCAAGAATCAAATTCAAAATCTTAATCAAAAAAATTTAATGCCCGACCGTTATACACACACGTCGTTGATACAAACTTTTAAAACTTTTATAATACTCAAGTAATATTACGTTAATTTAAATATAAAGTATGTATACTGATTAAACATATTGAGAAAATTAAATATAGATATTTATTAGTATCATTATTATATCCAATTAAAATTTAATCTTTTAATATTTCATAATATTAATTAAAACAAGATGTTAATGCAACTTGAATCATTTTAAACATAATTATCATAATTAGTAACAATTAAAGGCATTTTCGATCTTTAAAAAAAGAAAATAAAGAAAAATAAACATTTTTAATTTAGTAATAGAATCATATAGAGTTTTCTTATTTTAGGAGTGGTTTATTTATTTATTTTTTGGACACCAGGTAAGCAATAGTGAGAATGTCTACCATCATGTTGGGGGCCACACAAATCAAAATTTAAGTAAACCACTAATTATTTTAACTAAAAATAAATAAACCAAAAAATATAAATTATTTTATTACCACAAAACACATTCTTGATGTTCCCACTAAACTTTTGGGGATGAAATTGAAAGTTATTAATTACCAAAAATATCACTTTAACAACTTCAATAAAATAGTAATCTCTCAAAATTTTTATCTTTTCGATCTCTTAATTCTTCTTCAATCGTTTAGACAAAAATGTTTTATCACTTTTATTCGATGAAAATTACATCTAAATTGGGAAAAAAATAGAAATTTTTAGAAAATAAAAATTAAAAATTATGTAGAAAAATGGAATTGAAAAGAAAGAGTATTCTTTATTACAAAAACCCTTTTCCATCCTATCTGTGTTTTTTTAAGTAATAACTTTCTCTTTCTTTGGGAAACATATATAAAAATTATTATAAAGAATTTATCAAAGCAAGAAGCATGAAGAGATCCAATAAGTCAAAATGTTTGAGACCGACCATTACCCAATTAATAATAAAAAAATGGAAAAAGGGTAGGCAGTCATCACATCAACCGACCCTTTCATTCCAACATTAATTAAATTTAATGAATATAAATAAGAATTTATATTTTTGGGTAAAAAGTGGTATGATGGGTTGGGAGTTTAGCTAAGGAAGGCTAGAAATTTCGCTAAATGACCAAATTGTCCACATCCATTTCCACGTCATGATATTCGTAGCGTTCAAAAATACAAAGGAAGGCGAAAAAGCATAAAAAGATTGGAATCGACGGTATCACGTGGTCTGATCCGGTGCCCTCTCTCTCTCTCTCTCTCTCTCTAACTTTTATTTCACTTTTCGTTTTTGTCTTTTTTCCCTTATTCTCATCCGTCCGATTTCATTCCATAATTATTATTCTTTTTTTTTTTTCTCTCTCTCTCTCTCTCTAAATCTATTTTTCATCATCTTTGGGTTTAAGGCTAACAACAGCTTTACTAAATTTGCATTTCAAAACTTCTATATAAGCACGACTCTCCCTCGAACCCTCTCTCTCTTTCCCTGTACATTTCTCTTCCGATTACAACCGGGTTCTCTCTCTCTCTCTCTCAGCGTATTTCGGATCTCAAACAACTTTACTTTAATGGCGGATAAGAACATTCTTGTCACCGGAGGTGCCGGTTACATTGGAAGCCACACGGTGCTGCAGCTTTTAGAAAACGATTTCAAGGTGGTGGTCGTCGATAATCTCGATAACTCCTCCGCCGTCGCCATCTCCAGAGTCACCAACCTTGCGGGTGATAAGGGTGCCAACCTAACCTTTCACCAGGTCTCTTTCTCTCTCCCTCTTTCCCTCTCTATGTTTTTCTTCTTTTCTTTTTTGAAATTAGGTTTTGTGACTCTGTTTTTGCTTTATTGACCTGATTCTGAATTCTGACATATTTGTTTTTGCATTTTTTGCTCGTTAATCTCATTTAATTTTATGTTAATTATGTGTTTAATTCGTAATTTTGGAAATGATTAACCACGAAAATTAAGGCAAATTAGGTTTTTTGGATTGTGTTCAGCTTTTATAATTTTTGTCCGGTATTTCGGTTATTCATTTTAATTATTAATTT
The DNA here is from genome assembly GCA_037126225.1 of Dillenia turbinata. Classification (NCBI taxonomy): domain Eukaryota; kingdom Viridiplantae; phylum Streptophyta; class Magnoliopsida; order Dilleniales; family Dilleniaceae; genus Dillenia; species Dillenia turbinata. Next base: position 23,774,659 of record JBAMMX010000001.1, read on the forward strand.
TGGAAAGGATTAAAGAGAAAATTAAGACAAATTTGGTTAATTCCTAATTTAAGCGCGATTAAGAGAAAATTGAACCAATTTCTAAATATTTAAACATGAATTAGGAATTATTTGTTGCTTAGATATATATATTTTAAAAAATATATTTATGAAATAAAATTCTTGTCGATATATTTAATGTTGTTTATTATGGCTGAATGATGGTTCCAATTTCTGAAATTTCTGCCTTTAATTTGCAGTTGGATCTCAGGGACAAACCAGCTCTAGAAAATGTTTTCGCTTCAACACGGTGAGACCCTACTGCAATTCCCCAATTCTTAATTGTCACTTTTGAATTCGAGGAATCATTTTTCTCTTTCTTTGAACAGTTCAGCCAAAAATATTTAACTTGTGCTTGTTTTGTTATGGCCCCACCTTGAAAACTTTAAGGGAAAAAATTTTATGATTATAATTTCAAAAAAATCATATCCTCAAATTCTGTTTGCCCACTAGAATTTATAGCCCTCCCCCCGCAGAATTATAATTCAAATTGCATGTTGTACTTCATCCCAACATAAATTTCTGGCTTGGGCTATGCTTATATTGAAATACAATTTTGTTTTGGTGGCATTGGTTAGAAAATATCAAACTAGTCTCCTCTTACCAGTTCAAATCAAAATCTTTGAGTGCATGCAAGGTATTTTGCAGTTTTCTCGCTATTGGAATAATTAATAGAATATGAATGTGTAAATGGTAGTCTAATAAAATGTTTCTATCAGTTTAACCATGAATAGCAGATTGCACGGCACCTAATATTATACTTGTTAATTTGTAGGTAAAATTATTTTCTTTGGGATATGAAAAGAGGAGGAAATTATTTATTTGTTTTGTAAAATTTCCCCTTTTTTATTTGATTTGGTTGCAGATTTGATGCTGTTATTCATTTCGCCGGATTGAAAGCAGTTGGTGAAAGTGTACAGAAACCCCTTCTGTACTATGATAATAACCTTATTGGTACGATAACTCTTTTCGAAGTCATGGCTGCACATGGCTGCAAAAAGGTACCCTCTGTTTTACTTCTTCCATGAGGTTAATAACATCATGTCACCTTTATTTGATCTCTTGTATATTAATTGGGGAGGAAGAGTCTTCTGAAGGAGATGGCAGTGGCATAAATGTGTCTTTCTTTTGATATAGCTCCTTTGCAAAATAGAGTTAAAAAGTTCTCGGGTACACGATTAAAGAGTATTAATAACACGCTTACAGCATGCAGCTCTGAAACTTGCCCTTTTCAGTCATTTAGTTTTGTTTCCCTGATAATTACTTTTACATTAAGTTGTTCATAGGGAAAGCAGATCTTCATTCTCTAAAGGCATTCAACGTGATTTGACCCAACCCTTTTCTTGAGGCTACTAAAAAGACATGCTTATAGGTGGTGCTTATTCTTGTGAAAATCCACGTATCTTTTATTAACCGATAGGGCTCGAGTTTGTCACAGTTTTATGTCTCTAGTCTTGGTCTTCAATTTATGGTTTTGGCCTATTTTATTAACTCTGCCGATTTTATTAACTCTAGCCTTTGAGACCTGAAAATATTTATTTGACATTTTGTCATTTTTGAGATCATTTCAGCTTGTCTTTTCATCATCAGCTACAGTTTATGGTTGGCCAAAGGAAGTTCCTTGTACTGAGGAGTTCCCTCTATCTGCTACAAATCCATATGGGCGAACCAAGGTACAGCATGTCAAAACTTAGTTCATGCTTATTGACACCAAGAAATGCAAAGAATTTGAAATTAAATTGTGATAAATAGCAGTTCTGGTATCTTTAGATACGAAGGGATGCTTAGATAGCATATATTGTTGCCAGGAAAAAAAAAAAAAAATCATGTTTGATTCATTTGTCGTGTTCTTCCTTTTCAGCTTTTCATTGAAGAGATATGCCGCGATGTCTGCTGCTCAGACAATGAGTGGGAAATTGTACTATTGAGATACTTCAACCCGGTTGGTGCACATCCTAGTGGTGATATCGGTGAAGACCCTCGTGGCATTCCCAACAACTTAATGCCTTTTATACAGCAAGTTGCTGTTGGTAGGCGGCCTGCGTTGACAGTTTTTGGAACTGACTACTCAACAAAAGATGGTACTGGGGTAAGTTTTTTGCTTTTGTGCAAAATCATTTTCAAACCTGAACAGAACAGTGAATGTTTAAGTCTAATGTGATGTTATCAATGTAATTTCTCATGATCCCACACTAATAAGAAATCCACTCATGGCAATTCCCTTTCTACAGGTACGTGATTACATACATGTGGTTGACTTAGCAGATGGGCATCTAGCTGCTTTGCGCAAGCTATTTGAATCAAAGATTGGTCTGTATCTACAAACTATAAGTACATTTTGCTTTTTTCTTTTTGGGGATAATCAGGTACGGGGACCCCATCTTGTGGTAGTCTATGGCCTTCTGCTTTTTAAATTAGCATGATCTCATTCCCATGCCATTCTTGTATTTTTCATGTTTTATAGGATTGTTTATGACGATCACTTGTTTCCATTACCTGGTACCTTGTTGGTCTTGATCTTAACAACGTAATCCTGCCAACTAAGTTTAAGCTGGAGTCAAGTGCATGCCTTTTGCTAGCATTAGTCGTTGAGAAGCCCATTTCTATCGTTAATATAACAGCTGCATTAAAGCGTTTGTCTTATCACAAGCCCTCACTGGTTAAGTTTGAGTCACACTGACTTTGATGAAATGTATGTCTGCAGGATGTGAAGTCTATAACTTGGGAACAGGAAAAGGCAGGTCAGTTTTGGAGATGGTCCAGGCTTTTGAAAAGGCATCTGGAAAGGTATTAACTGCACCCTTTAGAACTGGTGGCTATTAACCTCCCTCATGCCTTATGAGGGTTGAGCACTGTAATAGCATATGAGGTTTGCCTAGCAGATGCAGTGCCTGTGGGTGCTTTTTCTGGGGCAATTTTAGATTTCTGTCGAGTCTCCTTTGTAGGACCTGTGCCTGGCTAATCTGTGGTCTTGCTTTATCTGTCAAAGATCCTAAGTTTTGAGTCTGCTCTTCATAGTTCATCACACATTCCATCTGCATCATCAGAAAGACTGAGCATTGACAGAACCTGCCTTTTGTCTGTTTTTGCATTTCTTCTGATGTCTTCTAACATTCTTGCTTTAGAAAATTCCTTTGGTTATGGCTGGTCGGCGACCTGGCGATGCTGAGATTGTTTATGCAGCAACCGATAAGGCTGAGCATGAGTTGAAGTGGAGGTAACTTCTGGTCTATGATGGGATTTTATTTAGGCATTCTTATAGGGTAGTCATCAATACAAAATCCGTTTTCTTTGCTGGACCTCGTGGCATTGACCAATTCAAAATGCCCTGTATTAATGCACTTTATTTGATTTTAAATTCGAATTATTTTAGAAGTTTTTCGTTGAAATCTTAATGACAAGTTTTTTGGTCTTTTGCTTGCATTCATTTTTGTTCATGCGCTCCTTTTACAAAGTCGTGACAAGGGCCCTTTTTTTTCCAGAGCGAAATATGATTTGGATGAAATGTGCAGAGATCAGTGGAACTGGGCAAGCAAGAACCCCTACGGTTATGAAGCTTCGGAGTCTACTCACTGACTTATAGCTGAAATATTGCTATCTAATTCTAACCATTCTCTGTAATTCTTGCACAAAACAACTGCAGTCTTCTGCTTCTTAGGAGCACTGTGTTACCTACCTGTTGTGCAATGAAATAAATGGTTTTTGATGTGGAAATTCATACTAGGAGACCAAGATCTGCCTTGTGCAATGTGCATGTGTGAATGTGCCTGTGATATGTCCGTACAACCTTAGTCATTGGGAGAAACTGAAAGTGGAACAAAATGGCATCACATTCGAACCGATGCGTAGCACAACTCTTTAATGCCCTAACCCCACGATTTAAATTTTCAGATGTTCACTTTCAAGCATAATGGTTATCATCGGATGGGTTGTGTTGAATCGTGTTCCAGTTCTATCGTTCGCAGAACTTTGTCTTTCCTCTTAAAGGTGTTTTCAGGACGATCAAGTCCTTCCATAAAATGGAAATCAGGGGAATGGCCTACTACTATAATCGCCTTCAACCTCAAAAGAGGGGTGTTGGATTTATGTTTGCTAGGCCCTACTTTAATGACTTTCTTACGATTCTTGTTCCCTGTAGAGCATTCTAGACCACTCTTCTCCTTGGGCTCTCCGTCTCAAGTTCCTCCTCCTAGAGGGTTGCAAGTTTATTTATTTTTCTTTTTTAGTTCAAAGTTTATTTATCCCTTTTAGTTGGTTTTTTTTTTTTTTGGGACAATAAAGATGGGGTTGATCATTGTTGCTAACTTTTCTAGGCATGACTATAAAAGCCTTTTTTTTTACTGTGAAATGTTTGTATGTAATGAGCATTATATTGGACTATTATCATTGGACAAATAATTGTAAATAATGAGGAGCGCAACGCAAATGGAATTAGTGGGAGAGATAGGGGTCAGGGTCAAGCTTTGCAAACCACGCTGACAAATGGAAATTTTTCGTTCAAAACAAAAGCTAAACACCAAACCCATAGGGTGGTTTTTTTTTTTTTTTGGGGGGGGGGAGGGGATTTTTAAGACTGGGAAAGAAAATAATTGGGAAGCTTTATAGAAAATTACGTACCCGAACCTTGTATCGTTGGTAATGACTGATGTAGATTTGAAGCGGCCCCTTGTGCCGTGCCGTGCCGTGCCGTCCAATATAGCGCCACATTTCAGTTTTCTGCGTCCCATATATACAGGACATGACTCAAAACGCTCTTCACTCTTTCCCTCTTCCACTGCTAGGTAAGGAAAAAAGAATGGAGAATTTAATATCATTGGTGAACAAAATACAGAGAGCATGTACTATATTAGGAGATCATGGTGAACAGAATGCTTTACCCACTCTCTGGGACTCCTTGCCTGCCATTGCTGTTGTTGGAGGTCAGGTGAGTTAGCTTCTCTCTCTCTCTCTCTCTCTCTCTCTCTCTCTCTCGCCGCGCCTGAAATGAAATGAATATATGAGTTGCTGTAGAGCTCGGGAAAGTCTTCAGTGTTGGAAAGCATTGTTGGGAAAGACTTCTTGCCTCGTGGCTCTGGTATGATTTCAGTGTCCCTAACTTTAACATCTCTAACATTGGAAGTGGAACTATTTTAGATTAAGAATAAATTGCCTTTTTATTCAGGAATTGTTACTAGGAGACCTCTTGTTTTACAGCTCCAAAAAATCAATGAAGGCCAAGAGTACGCTGAATTCCTTCACCTCCCAAAGCACAAGTACACAGATTTTGGTGGGGTTTCTTGGTTTATGTTTATTATCATGTTTGCTTTTCTTTTCTAGTCTTCCATTTTCACGAAGTTAATGGGATATTTGTCATATGTGTAGCTGCGGTCAAGAAGGAGATTTCTGATGAGACTGACCGCGAGACAGGCCGTGCTAAACTAATTTCAAGTGTTCCAATACATCTAAGTATATATTCTCCTAACGGTATGCCTCGTTTTTATACTACGATCTGAACTGTGTCATGAACATGTTAGTTATCTTTCTCTGACTCTTTGAAATCTTGGCAGTTGTGAATTTGACGCTCATTGATCTGCCTGGGCTTACAAAAGTTGCTGTTGGTACGTCTTCAATATTTCTCTCCTTTTATTGGGGCAGGGGGGGGGGGAGATGGGAAGAACTTAAATTAACTAGAGATCCTAATGGGTCTGTGTTACAGAGGGGCAACCTGACAGCATTGTACAAGACATTGAGAACATGGTCCGCTCCTACATTGAAAAGGTAGATCTCATATTGGGAAAAAAGCGTACTTTCTCTTTCCTAATGTCAATCAAACTATATTGAATCCTTAATCTTTCATCATGCAGCCCAACTGTATTATTCTTGCAATCTCACCAGCCAACCAAGATCTTGCAACATCTGATGCCATAAAAATTTCTCGAGAAGTAGACCCCAAAGGTAAACTTCACGAAACTGGTCCCTTAAGAAGTATCAAAAACTTCTGTGTAAATTCTGATGGAATTTGATTGCAGATACATGTGATGGTTATTTACTTCACTCAAAATTGGTTTGTGAACATTTCAGGAGAGAGGACGCTTGGAGTGTTGACAAAGATCGATCTGATGGATAAGGGAACTGATGCAGTGGATGTGAGTTTCATTTTCTTGCTTCAAACTTCATATTAATGCTCAATTCTTATCAGTATTCTTGTGCTTCCTAGATCTTGGAAGGAAGATCATATCGGCTGCAATTTCCTTGGATTGGTGTTGTCAGTCGCTCCCAGGCTGACATTAACAAGAGCATTGACATGATTGCTGCTCGGAGGAGAGAACGTGAGTTCTTTGCTAATAGTCCAGAGTACAAGCACCTAGCCAATCGAATGGGCTCTGAGCATTTAGGAAAGGTGCTTTCAAAGGTAACGCAACTGGACGAGCTTATATTAGCAATTTCAAAGGTATGGTACTGATGATTACTTTTTACAGCATTTGCAAACTGTAATCAAGTCGAAGATTCCTGGCATTCAGTCCCTTATTAGCAAACCTATGGCAGAACTTGAAGCTGAACTGAGTCACCTTGGGAAGCCTATTGCTGTTGATGCTGGGGTAAGAATACCAGCCCTTGAACGTTACCTTTTCTTAGAGTTTGCTTCTGTTTCTGTTCGTGTTTAATTCAGTCTTTGGTAATTATTCACTCCTTGGACATGCAGGGAAAATTATATACAATCTTGGAGATTTGTCGTGCTTTTGATCAAATTTACAAAGAGCACCTTGATGGCGCGTATGTCTCATGCCTATAGTCATCTTGTACTAAATACTTATGATGGGAAAAATATTATGTTCTCATGCTCAATATTATCTTGCAGACGTTCTGGGGGTGATAAAATCTATGATGTCTTTGATAATCAGCTTCCTGCTGCTTTGCAGCGATTGCACTTTGACAAGCATCTTACAGCAGAGAATATAAGGAAGCTTGTGGCTAAAGCCGATGGATATCAACCTCATTTGATGGCACCTGAGCAGGGATATCGCCGACTCATTGAGTCTGCCTTACTTACTACAAAAGGTCCTGCTGAGGCAGCTGTTGATGCGGTATGCACTTAAACCTTAAATTAGCTTATAGGAAGCAATGCTCGCATGTTGTTTTGTTTCCTCTCAAGCCTGAAATATTAGGCATCTGTTGTTTTATGGAACATCTTTGGAACTTATTTTCTTGTTTGTATGACATTTCTTACAAGGTCTAATACTTTTGTTTGTATGATCATATATATTTTCATCCTCTACCGTTGATGATTCAGGTTCATGCTATATTGAAGCAGCTAGTACACAAGGCTATCAGTGAAACTTCCGTATGCTTCTGATCACTGGAAAATTTTAGTTTTTTCTGGTGCATTGTTTTCGTTATAATATATCCCTTTGGTATATTGATGGCAATTGGAATTATTTGTCTTTTCCCCACATAAGCAAGAGTTCACTGCTGAATATCATCTTGTTGGCTGAAAAGGATTTGAAAAATCCAAGATGCTTGAACCAATATGAACAAAAGCAGAAGGCAGTCTTTTAATTCTTTAAATTCTGGCCATTAGGTTCTGATATGTTTGCTCTTGTCTCTTGCCTTTGCAGGAGCTAAGACAATATCCCACTCTGAGAGTGGAGCTGTCAAATGCAGCAAATGATTCACTTGAAAGAATGAGGGCAGAAAGTAAGAAAGCCACTTTAAAACTAGTCGATATGGAATGCGGCTATGTGACTGTAGAATTCTTTCGGAGGCTTCCTCAAGACATTGAGAAGGGAGGGAATCCAACTCTTTCCATTTTGGACAGATACACTGAGTCCTACCTTAGACGAGTTGGTGAGTACTGACATGGTTAGACATCTCTTGTCCCTATAAACTTTTAAGAGTTGATCAAAAAACAGCTTTCTACCTTCTATTTCCTTGGACACAAGACGAGCATCGTTACATCAGTAAACCTCAGTGGTCTACATAATTATTCTAGTGATCAGAAGTAGCTTTCTAGTTTATGTTTCCTTTGACACAAGATAAGAAAAGAATAGTCCTGGCCATTGTGCCGGTTCGGCCCTGAACTAGATCAGTCAAACCTTTGAACCTGCCCGGCCTTTGGTCAATGGGTCGGTTTTGACCCTAAACAGTATGTACCAAGGTTCACCCCACTTCAAACGGCCCGAACTCTGAAATTGCCAAAATCCTCGGGTTCAAACCCCAATAAATGGAAATTGTCCGAGGGTTGGAAGCGGATGGTCCCTCACAGTTCCAAACATAGTCCCAAAAAGAAACAAGTACGGCTACTGCTGGTTTTAGGCAAAACGAGATGTCCCTAAAACTAGCCAGTATTCAGGACATTTTAGGAAAATGTAGTTTATTGTTTAAAGAATCTTAAAAAATGATTCGGCCCAGAATTAGAATCGGAACAAGGTCTTGATCAGCTCTTGAACTAGCTATGAAATGCCCCGACCTAAATTGTGCATGATTTAGGTAAAGGGTCAAACCTGTTTAGACCATGAACTGCTGGGCTGGTTCCTGTTCAGGATTGGGGTGAACTGTGGCCAGGTCTGGATAAGAATCCCAAGTCTTATATTGGTGACAAGCTAACACTAATCATGGGGTGGACAGGAACAAATGTGTTGTCTTATGTCAATATGGTTTGCGCGACACTGAGGAATTCCATACCAAAATCCATTGTTTACTGTCAAGTTCGCGAGGCTAAACGAGCCATGCTAGACCATTACTTTGCTCAGCTGGGTAAAATGGAGGTACAAATACAAATTTCTTGTTTCTAATTACTCTGTGATTGTCTAAATTTGCAACTTTGGGACTGAGGAAAAATGCATAGAATTGAAAGTAAATATTCTTAAAACTAAATTACATTTTTTTTTTCCTCAGCCTAATCAGTTGTCAAAACTGCTAGAAGAGGATCCCAAGGTCATGGAACGGCGGTCAGCCATTGCAAGGAGGCTGGAGTTGTATAGAAGTGCACAAGCAGAGATTGATGGAGTTGCTTGGTCCCAGTCGATGCAAGAAAACAATGCCTACCCTCTCCTTTCAATTTACAGGGAATTTGGTGAAAAGAGCATTTAGATCTTCTATACGTGGGTACCAGACCTATAGACATACAAGATGGCCCTGTGACCTTTGTGCCATCTTGTTGTTTACCATACTAGATGGCTTATGTGGGGTGAATGTTGATCACTTGGGACACCATTGTCTTGGCAAATGTACAAAAAAATTATTAACTACTATAAAAGAAATGGATTTATGGTTGCTTTCTTTATCATCTCAGGAACACATAAATGATTTTCTTTATTGCTGAGTTTGTATTGTTATTTATGAAATTAATGGTCGTCACATTGATTAGAATCAAATTTTGATCATCTAAAATTTAATTAATGGTTATAAAAAAATTTTGGATGGTCAGGATCAAATCTTGACAATAACTCGTAGACTTTGATACTAGCACGTGGAATTGTCCATATATAAATTCAACTTTGTTCAAGCTTGGCTATGGGGATTTTCCTATACAAAGAGACTTTGATTTCCTGTCCCTTTCCATTTAAGAGCCGAGCCAGTGACTATTTTTTTTTTTTTTTGCAAAGATTTGAATTCAAAATCATCGAATTGAAAAAATAAAGTTGTAACTATTAGACCGTTCTCTTAGGGACCTGGGCTTGTGACTATGTAAGGACTATCTATAACAGACTGTAGCTGAACAATTAGTTTGAATACCAATGGTTATATTTAGTTCATAAAATAAGTTGTTAGAATTTAGTTAGAAAGTTGTTAAAGATGTTAAAATAGTTAGAATCAAAGTATATAAAGTTGGTAATCTACAAGAGAAATACAAGAATAGATTGATTCAACTTTCCCTCTCTGCGTTCTTTCTCTAACTCTCTCTTTGTCTCGCTCCCTCTTTCTTTCTCTATCTCTCTCTCCCTCTCTCTCTTTCTCTTTGTTTCTCTTCCTCTCTCTCTATATCTCTCTCTCTCGCCCCCTGTTTCTTTCCCTCTCCCTCTGTTTCTTTCTCTTTCTCTCTCTAAACCCCTCTCTCTCTCTACTTCTTCTCTCTCAATCTCCTTCTCTCTCTCTTCTCTCATACCTTCATTCTCTCAATTAATACCGATCTTTACTCCCATAATAGTCATTTACTGTGTAATCTCATTTGCATTCTCTGTAATTTCTATACTCTGTTTTCTCTTCAATTTCTCAAACAATAGTTTACTGCATTCTTTATATTGGAGGGCTGGACCATGACACTATCAAAGAATCAAAACCTTGACCTTTTTTGCAAGTTAGGGATTTATGGACAAACCAAACCATCAATTGCTCTAGCAGTTATAATCCAACCATTTTCATTTTTAACACTTGAATACAATTGTCATAGTATCAACAATTTAAGAAACTTTCCTCCAATTTATACCGTGAGAAGGAAACTTTTCACCTTGTCTCGATTGATTCTCGGATGGTAAATGATATTTAGAATGAGAAAATCAGTAATAAAAAAATTAATAAAATATAATGTAGTATAATTTTCATTTCCTTTAAATCTACATTTCTCGGATTCATCAAAAAAAGTATATGAGCAAATTACAAGTTGTATCATTTTGCATCGTGTCATTTAATATATTAAATTATTTTATTGTTAATTAAATATTTACCATAATTTGTACAAAAAAGCGTTTGAGCATATAATTTACATTAAAAAAATTGATAAGCAATTCAAAAATCATGCAAAATAAAATTAAATAAAAAAGTTAATGACTTCAACCAGAAATTTGGTATGAAATTTTAGTCGAAGGGGTTTGAAATGATTGGTAGCATATCTGGACTGGAGAGAACTCAAACTTACTAGTTAGGTTGGGATTTTTGAATTTATATATATATAATTTAATAGATATACAATGATTACAAACTCGGTAATATCAAATAAAATAATAGAAAATTTCTTTTAGTTCAATATATTAGTTTATTATAGTCATTCCCAAAAAATCATAGGTTGTAGCATAAAATATGGATCTTTTCTTAATTTGCAATACTATAAAAATGTAAATATGTAATTTAATTTCAATAATGGTGAAACGTAATGGCGCCCATTATGTAATCTAAGCGACGCCGTTTTGACTCAGTATTCCTCGGCAAGCGACATACTATTTCGATCCTGTCCTGTATCCGACAAAAGGAGGCTCACATGGTACCCACAGCATTAAATAGAACAATCGAAAAAACCTTGAAAGAGACCGATCTCCCTCCGTCTCTCTCTCTCTGCTCACAAAACACGAGAGAGAGAGACAGAGAGAGTGGGGTTTATTCCTCAGATCTGATTCCTTTTTTCTTTGATAATACCTTAGATCTGATTCCTAAAATTCAAGGTATGTTCATAAAATTTTTTAATACCATTATATTATTTCTTGTTTCAGAATCTGATGAAACCCTAAAACTTCATATATTTTTTTCTTATAATTTCTGGGTAATCTCTTTTTATTATTTTTCTGAGTATAGGAGATGTGGTGCATTGATCAGTCGTTTTAGGATGACAATGATTCGTTAACATTATTCTTCGGTCTAATTTTTTTCCCCATCGTTTGAAAAGGTTTATGCCTTCTTAGCTATGGCTTAGGAATCATTTCCCCATTTGTTTACATACTTAACGGTCTCGTCTTAGATAGCAGAGACGTTGAATTTATGCATTCCTTAATGTAAATAGTCATAGATTAGAAATCTACCCAATACAGTCCAAAATTTTTGTTCGGCAGGACCTCATTGAACAATTACCCTTTTGATTTATGGGGGTGCGTGATGATTGGCTTTTATTTCAACATCGTTTGAGGTCATGTTTTGTTGCAAATGGTAACCTTTCTTCACTTTGATAGAAATTCTGTGTTGAAGTGTTCTGATGTTAATTTCTGCTCACTCCTTCTTAGTTTCAAGAGTTTGGAAGAGAGAGTATTTCAGTTGAGGTGTATAGGGTTTAATGGCTTCAGAGAGGGAAGTATTCGACCTTTCAGGACCCTTATATCTGACCTCAGTTGACTGGTAATGATCTTGTCTTTAATTTTCATGATGTATTAATCAAGGGGCTCCATTTTTCTCCAACACTAAAAAATGAAATTTATGTCAGTCATCGCATATTAAATTCATCTGAGAGTATTGAGGCCTATTTCAGTCCTTAATATCCTGCCCTTTATCACAAAAGTCGTTTGGGTGGTGCAATTCCTCTGCTAATTCGAAATAATATGACAGAAAAGGGTGTCTCATGGTAACAGTCAAGGCATTTGCATTGATGAAAAAGCCGTAGTGTTGCTGTGGCCATTACTTTTGCATGTTTATGAAATGCTACTGTATTTTAGTTGCATTATTTTTATTTGCATTGAAAAATCATGGATATTAGTGAAATCGATTTATAAACTAGGTTTGAACCTTATTCAATCATAGGTTTGTATTATGCTCCTTTGATGCTTTTTTCAGTCAATTGTGATGGTGACAAAAGATTATGATGCTGCAGGAAAAATGAACATCATCGGAGGTCTGTTGCTGCAAGTTTAGTTCAGGGTGTCTACATCCTAGAGCGTGATTGCCAGGAGAGACGTGAAGGGCTACAAGCTCTTGCTCCTATTTGGTGGGAGTTTTTTAACTTCCAGTTGCATTGTGTGCTCAAAGATGAAGATGACATTTTTGGTGCTGTTTATGAATTTAAATGCCCTGTGGCTGACTTCTCCGCAATGGTGGAGGGATGTCCTCATTATGTGGTTGCCTTTCGAGGCACCATAACCAAAGGGGAGTCCTTTTCAAGAGACCTTAAGTTGAACTTTGACATTATCCAAAATGGGCTTCACCAGGCGTCTCGCTCTGAAATTGCTGTTCAAGCTGTCCGAAATTTGGTTGCTATTGGGAATCGGAATATCTGGTTAGCTGGTCACTCACTGGGTGCAGCAATGGCAATGGTTGCTGGAAAGAATTTGGCGAAGACTGGTATTTTTCTTGATGCTTTTCTTTTTAATCCCCCATTCGTATCCACGCCCATTGAGAGGATTAAGGATAAGAAAGTGAAACATGGGATCAGAATAGCAGGCAGTTTTGTCACTGCAGCACTAGCCTTAGCCGTGAAGGGCAATGGCCAGAGAAACCGATCCCAAGATCCATTTGTTGTGTTATCTTCTTGGGTCCCACACTTATATGTGAACCCAGGTGATCACATCTGCTCTGAGTATATCGGGTATTTTGAGCATAGGAAAAAGATGGAGGAGATTGGGGCTGGGGATGTTGAGAGGCTGGCCACCCAGCACTCACTTGGGAGTCTGGTTTTGAATGCATTTGGGAGGAGTGACTCGGAGCCATTGCACCTGATTCCTTCAGCGTATTTGACGGTTAACTTATCTCCTTCACCAAATTTTAAAGAATCCCATGGAATTCATCAGTGGTGGAAACCTGATTTGCTTCTGAAGTCAAGACTTCACAAGTATACATAGCTGCGAGTTTAGTAATTAGTATCTATAAAGTTCTTGTGGTGCCTTCTCATTTTTCTTCTATTTTCACCAAGGGGAGGTCCATTTTGTGTGGACACCAATGTTTATAGCCTGTATCCTCTTCTTCTCTGAGACTCTATGGGCCACCACGTATCTTTGCTTGCGTGAAAATATTATGTTTGGACAATTCTTCATCCAGAACAAGAAAGAATTAATCGTAGTTATTCTCTTACAAAGTCAAGTACTTGGATTTGATAATACTATGTTTAGACATAGCAGAATTAATCTTAGTAATTCTTCCCCAAACTTCTATTGCTTTCTTGAAATAGTATGTTCACACATGGCAGAGTGTGTTTTTATTTTTTATTTTTTATTTTTTTTCCTTGCACTGCTCTGTCAAAGTTTATTTGCAGATGGTGATGCCATTGAATGGAAGTGATGATTCTTTTCTTTTATAATAGTGGTAACAGTTTCAAACACCAGGTCTCAACTAGAAAATTCGTCGGACAGGTGCAATAATTCATTATCATGCGCATTAAGTAAGCATTTTAGGTTTGCTTGTTCGTTTTTTTATTTTCTACTGTGAAGTAAAAAAATAAAATAAAACAAAAAGGGCTGCAAACATTCTTTTTATTTTAAACTCCTATTTTGACGGGCCGAGTTTCAAATTTGGCAACCCTATTCATCAAGTAATGCTGAGAGTGAGTTGGGATGTTTGCTGTAAATGGTTTAGTCCAATCTCCATCCAAGCACATGAACCTACTCATCCTTCCAACCAAGCAAATGAATATTTGGTAAAGGCCACGCACTTCACATGGTAAGCACCAGTTCTTTTTCTATTTGGAAACTTCTGCTGATACCTCTCCTCTTTCATAATTTTGTTTTAAATAGCAAAAAAGATTTGGCATGGGATGGCGGTGCTTGGTGTTTTTTCGTTTCAAGCCAAAGATTTGTTGCTAGTGGGACAAAACTATAAAATTTTGGTAGGCATTAATAGCTCGCTGCTTCCAAAAGTCAAAAAGTTCTTTCTTCATTTTCCAGTTTGCTTATGTTTCTTTCAACAAATAAAAATCACCTGCCCTTGATCTTTTTTTTTTTCTCATAATTTATATCCAAAATCATATTCTAAATAATCTAACTCAAACGTATATAAGACTCCATTTAAGAATGACAGTTTTTCAATATAATATTTTTTACTTTTAAATTTTAAATCTAAAAATTAATTAAACGATCTAACACCTTATCTTACTAGACCAACCTAATTTCCTTTTCCCTTTCCCGTAATCATAACTACATAATTAGTCATATAATATATATATATATATATATATATATTAGTTTCTTAGTTGGCCCATGAGAAACCTCTATCCTGGTTATTAACCATTTTATTATAAAAAAATTTATTATACAATTATTAAATAAATTATAATTGTTAGACTTAAATCTGCTTCATTAAAAGGAATTATCGAATATAAAGTTATTATTTACTTTAATTATCATAATCATATTTGAACCGATAAAGCGTGAAGCATAGGAATTGAATATCAGGCCATTGGCATCAGATGGTAGAGAGAGAGAGAGAGAGAGAGAGGACTTAGATGTGATTAAGTAGGGGCTTAATGATGTGAGTTGCCAAATCAGGGGTTTGAAAAGGAGTCAAAAAGATGAAAGGGATTACACGAATCCCAACCAGTCCATTGATTAAACCAACACAGTTCCATGAATAAGGGTCCTTAACATGGAATTTTAGCGCATTACAATTCCAGATTTATTTGGGGGCTATTATTTTATTAATAATAGAATGAAAATTATTGACTCGAAATCCAATGTTGTTCAGAATCATATCACCGCATTTGACTTTTCTTACCACACCCCAATTTTTCGCTATACCCTCCTATCCGCCTTTCAAACCTCAGCTCTGAATGACCTTTATATATATATATGTATATATATATATGTATATATATATATATATCTTTTTCTTTGACATTTTTTCTTTTTTTACTACAAAATTCATCGTATCATTCTAAAATCTTTCCCATTTAAATTATAATAATAATACAATTAATAAAATTGTCACAATTCCATGGCAATTTATAGAGACCAATCATGACAATTCAATTGGATATATTTTAAAATTATTTAAATTTAGAACATTTTAATTCAAATTAATTGAAAAAGTATTGAGTTAAATCTCTTGAACAACCAAAATATATGCTAAAATCACAGAGAAACTTTAACCTCAGTTCAATCCCAGCAATTGAAATATTAGATATACATACTCTTTTTCACAATTACAACTGCAATCAACATTCTTGCACAATAAAGCAGACCCCCCAGCCAAAAAATTCAAACCCCAAAATAGAAAACCTCCCCCTGAAAAAAAATAATAATCTGAACCCTTGTTTACAATTAACTATAATAAACACCAAATTTAGTGGCACTAATTATATAGAGAGAGAGAGAGAGAGATATCTTGTTACAATTAACTCTAGTAATTGCCCAAACTAGTTTCACTAAGTAGAGAGAGAAAGAAAGAAAGAGAGAGAGTACTAACAGTGAAAGCCCAAAACAGATCCATCGGTGACAGAAATAGTAACCCTGCAATCAGCTTTACTCTCAACATGGTGAGTAAAAAAATGCAAAACCCTCACTCTTCCCACCATCTCCATTCTCGATTCGATGTCCAGCGTGGGACCCACATTGAACCCACCACCAATCAACGTCGGACTAACCCCGCCGTTCGTCGCCGTCGCCGTCGCCGTCGCCATCAGTGGAAAAGACTCCACGGAGAATGTGGCAGCCATGTACTCCGTTCTGCCGGCGTAGATTTTTCCTGCGGGAATGAACATGAACCCGATTTGGTTTCCAGAGTAAAGGAGCTGGAGGGAGCTGTCGTAGTGGGTGAAGACGGCTCTGTTAGGGTTTTGAACGGAGACGTATTGGGAGAAGGTGAAGTTGACGGTGCCATTTGAGACGGAGAATGTGGGAAGCTGGACGGCGTTAACTGTGATCTTAGGGTCTGTGGGTTTGAAGAGGGTGAAGTAGATGATGAGAATGACAATTGCGACGAAGATTAGAAAAATGGTTGCCACTATGCATGATGCTAGGTTTGTACGTCCTGATGGGTGTGGGTGTGGCTTGTTCATTTTCTCTGATCCACAGAGAGAGAGAGAGAGAGAGAGAGAGAGGGGTTCTTTTAGGGGGGTGAAAATGAATGACTTTATTTGGGGACAAAAGTGTGAAAGAGGGGACTTTTTCCTTGTTTTGGTTTTTGGATGGACTTGGGATTTGTCTTTTGAGAGAGAGAGAGAGAGAGAGAGAGAAGGAGGAAGGGAAATTCTTGATTCGAGAATGGAGGCAAGAGCTTCCATCCTTGGTACCTCTAGTGAACGCGACTACAATGGCTTCCTATTGGAGTGGAATCTTTGGTTTATTAATCATAGGCAAACTCGTCACGAAATCATTACAAGAGTTTTATCCCGTTGTAAGACGTTTGGTTAGAACTATAATTACCCTCTAAGATAAATTCATTGCCTACGACGAACTTGCAAAAAAGTTGAGATACACTTTTCATAATTTAATAATTAAAACATATTTTCTCAAATTTTTGTTAATTAATTAAGTACTAAATCCGTCTTGATTACTCTCTTACTAAATCCCTGAGATCCATAAATTAGTCCTTTAAGGTGATCGAGTGGAAGAGACCCAACACCCTCATCAGCAGAAAAATGGGGAAAGTTTGCAAAGAAGGGGATCTAATTAACTTGTCGAATAAGTTTTTTTAACAAGATGGTGGGACTCTTTAAGACCCCACTCATGTGGGGAAAGCACGCGGTAATTCATCTAGAGATGAAAATGGAAGCACTTTTTTGTTGGTTCCCTTGACCTTAGATTGATCTATTATTTATATATATATATATATATATATATATATATATTAGAGAATTTTACGTTATTTTTTAACTCAGCTCACCACCTTACAAAATTTTAACTTTGTCTCGCTTTTAAATTAAGGTGTTTGTCTAAATGGGCAAAAGGTATCCTTAATGACCCTGGGATTTTGAGTTCAACTCAATAATAAAATTTGTTTTTCCAAAAGTACCCACCGAAAGTTTTCCACATCGCTTGTTATTTTAACGGGGTTCATTATAGTTTAATTTTCATATTTCACAATAAGCCCAAACCCTCATTATAACTCTATAAGAGATAGCAATGTCTGCCTTGGACACCCTTTAAAGAAGGACAAATATGTATTTGAAGAGCAGCGATTAAGCATAATATAACCATGCTCGGACCAGGTTTCACTCCTATATTGCAAAATTTGCTTATTCTGCCAGCACAGCATCAGCATTCAGCAGTGCTAGACCCGTTTCCCTTGCTTGTCTAGGGATGTGAATATTGGGCCTCTGGGCCATTCTGGTGTGAAATTAGGGTATCTAGGACTAAATTCCAATGGATCGTGCCCTATCTTCTCATCGGACATGTGATCAGCTGGAATTTGTTAGATCGGATTACAGAGATGTAGATATTTATTATTCAGGATCTCAACTTGAGGTCTAACCCCAGTACAATTCCGTGTAACATTTGCAAAAACAGTAGTTGAAAGAAAAAACTAAGATTTCAGGCTCATACATAACAACTGAGAGCCAAAACCACATTTTTTTTTTCTTTTTTTAGTCATATCTCTCTCTGCAGTCCATCTACTAATAATGGACTGTCCTTGCTTCACTTCAAACTATACATACACATACACATATGATTTAAGTTACATATAAATTCCCATCCCTGTTTATTTATTTCTTCAGTTTATCGAGCCTGGACTCCATAATATTGGAGACGCATTCAAGAAAAGTAGCCTCACTTGTTTCTGGGAGGACAGAATCCTTGGCTTCACGAACAATCTCTTCAATCGCAGACTCCTTATTCAATGTTTCTCTGCACACGATGCTTCCAATGGCAAAAGGTGTGAGCCCTCTCTCCGCTCCTTTCTTCAGAAGCATTGTGGAGGTGCGCAAAGTACGAGCACACTCCATTGAGAGGTCCCAACCATAGAACTTTAGGAGTGCAATATCTTTTTCAGCATCCAGTGATCTGATGTAGTCTAGTGTGTCCTTGGAAAAAGTTTGCTTAGCTTGTGGCCAGTAAAGCCAATCAAAAGTGCAATCTTCGAACTGCAAATGAGAGCAAAAATGTTAAGCAATGCAAACTTAGACTTTAATAGTCATATATATTAAAAACACTTGCAAGTAACTATTTGAACAAGAACCCTTTATATTCGGTGTTTTGTCCCCTTCTTTGTCAAGACAAATAGCAATTCTCAAACAAAATATTCATTGATTAAGAGGTCTTATCAGTATCAAACAAAATATTCATTGATTAAGAGGTCTTATCAGTAGATCAACAACAGAGGTCACTAAAGAAAACCAGACAGCCATTAAACATATGATAAGCTAATTGGACTAGCACTTACTGTTTCAGGCAAGCAGTAGCCGTGATCAATTGGAATAAGCACAATCTTGCCCTCATTCCCTTCTTTGCTGATCAGGATATTCCCAGCATGCCTGTCTGCATTCGCCATCCTTATATCAAACACACAGATCTTATGCACTTGATCAACAGGAAAGCCCCAAGGACCCATGTCCTCACAGCTTCCATTATTCTTCATGAACATTTGCAGTGACCCAATCTTGACATTCTTGGAAGAGCTCTCAAAACCCCCCGGAAAACTGAAACCTTTGTGCAGGCATTGAACCATGACAGTAGGAGGCACACCAGCAAAGCCTATTTTCTCACCAGTTAAGCGTCTTTGTCCGCTCCTTGGATGATCAAGAATGTAAGCTGCAACTTCCCTAATGGCTCCTTCTCCAACTCTTGTTCCCTTCTTCAGACCTTCACCGTTCGGAGACATTGGCAAGCCTTGAGGGTTATTCACTGCCATAGGTTCCTCATCGATAGGCTTAAAAATCGATATGTACTTGTGACCTGAAGAATGCTGCATCAAATAAGTTCCTCCAGATCCCTCTGTGGCTCTCATTGGTTGCTTCCCTTTTGCCAAACCCTCATAGGTGGAGTTAATCAAATCCCAAATGTATGAAGGCAGTTTAACCTTAGTATGAGCAACAAAAGGTTGCAACAAGAAATCTTCATATAATAGCTTTCTAGTTACAACTTGAGGCTCCTCCAAGCAGGTCTTCTCACTCTCAGCCACAACAGAAATTTCAACATGTTTGTCACTTGGTTTAGCTTGAACTTTCGCAGATTTCCGGACCAACAAATGAATCACTGCATCAGTGTTTCTACAAAGGTCAGCAATGAGCTTCTGATCATCCAACTTCTCACCATTGCAGAAAACTTCGTGATCATTAAAATCAACAGAACACTTCCCGGATTGAACAATTTGTTTCTTGACATAACCAACATCCCTAAACCTCTCAACATGAAGTTCAAGTTCTTCCCCACAAGCAGTGCTAACATTGATGTGCAAAAGGTCAGATAGCTTGAGCACCAAATGCAGAACATTCCCATCAGACAAACCGTAGTCGCGAACAAGAGAATTGTTCCTAGCCAATTCTCTGCCTCCGAAAACTAGCTTCTGGTTCTTGGCTGTAAATCCTTTACATGTCTGGATCCTTAGCTTCACCGAAGCAATAGAATCGGACTCCAACACACGCATAGGAATCACAGAACCACCTACGGTGAGGTAAATCAAGATTAATTCACCTGAACACTTACTGATCCGGCAACCAACGTAACCAGGTAAATGCTCACGGATCGGACTCAAAGCCACATCAGCTACAGACATCCTTTGTTAATCCAATGCCTTTTTCTCTAACCCCCAGGGGTTTTCTCTCCAGAATCAAATTTACCGCGAAGAAAATAACAACTACATAGAATAGACAATCAGAAAACGAAAATCCAGGATATACCCGGAAAAAATTCAAACCTTAGATGTCTCCAAATGAGCCTAAAAATCTTCAATCACTCGAAATCAGACGAATAGGCGGTACCCATAAAGGAATTAATCCAAATGAACCGTCCAAAAGGGGGAATTAGAAAAAAAATGAAGAAATAAAGAAGGGTTTCGGGTTCGAATATAGGATATTCAAATGGGTTTCTTCTCTTAGTGGATTCTTACAGAGAATCGAGGAAAGAATGAAGGATTAAGGACAGATTTTATATGTGAGAGAGAAAATCAATTGAGATGGTGATTGGTGAAATCGATTATTTTCATTTCTCCCGGATTGGCTGTTGATGTTCTCATCGGAAGGTGGGTTTGCTAAAAAAGGTGTTCCTATTTAGCCGGCGATTTGTTTTTTGGTTTGAGAAAAATGTCGAAGCCAAAATAAAAAAAAGAGTCCGATTTGCGAGTGAAGAAGCGAAAATATGGCCGTTGGCTTTTGACTCCATTGTTTGCTTTATAAAACGTCACCGTTTTGATGTACCGTTGTAATTTAAAATCTGCTGACACCTTAACAGAAAATAAATAGGGTGCCTCAAGAATCCGTAGAATTTTTTTTCTTTTTTTTTCGGTAGGGAGTCTTCGACTCAAAATCTTCATAGGAGAAAGGAGGACAATTCTAATTGAGGTATAGTTTATTGATTTCAGAATCTGTACCTAAAAACAAAAGACTTGATCTCATCCCTTTTTTTCTTTTGTTGATTATAAATAATTATAGAAAAATAATTATTATAAGATAGTTTCTAAGTAAACAAACACCATTTATACTCACTTTTATATAACATTTTCATTAATTATAAATAAAGATAAGATAATTATTATAGATTTATCTAAAATTTAAATTATAATTTTAATAATAGAGTTCACGTGATATCTTAGTCTTTCTTAAAGGCACCTAAAGAAATGCTAAGCTCAATTTTCTATCTTTAATTACCTTTTAAGGTAGGTCCTTTGTTAAGCAATAAAGTACACCTACATTTGCTCCTCCACATAGTTCAAGTTCATCCCCCTTACTTTTTGCCCAAAACCAGTGTTTTTAAAATTGAATCGGTTCGATCAATTCGATTGTGAATTATTCTATAATTCGATTTGATTTTCACTATTAAATCAGAAAAAATCAAATCCAATCAAAATCGTTTAAAACCAATCAAAATCGATTAAACCGGTCGGTCCGATTAATCCGACCAATATAATATACAAATTATATATAGATTTTATTTTATTTTAAAATATATAATATACAAATTTTACATGTTGATATTATATGGTTTGTAACATGTTGATATTATCTGGTTTGTAAAATAGTTTAACTAGTCTGATCAATGAATCGGGAGGTTGATCCAATTATTTATTGATTCAGTTTTAAAAATATTGTTCAAAACTAGGGTATTTGTGTGGATTCATTTCCCATGTTCATCGCCTTTGTAGCATAAAAGGGTACCAAAAATCAGTACAGAGATCCACATAAGTATTCCTAAGCTGTTGGTCACGGGTCCTCAAATTAAGAATGAGTAGCACTAATTAATCAATTATCAAGTAAACAAAGCAAGGAGGTTAGTTGGGTCATGTGAGTAATTAGAGAGTTGCTAGGAAGTTCACTTTGTGAAGGTGCATATATATATGAAATTTAGGGTTTCAATGCAAAGAAAGTGAGCTTTTTCCGATGCCCATAAAAAGTGAGATGTGGTTTTGGAAGAAGCCTACCCTGCAAATTGCATTATTAACGTTGTACATTGAAAAGGTTCTAAGATGGGTGGGGACTAAAGGGTTTCAGATGTTTCACTTTGGTGGCTGCACTGCAGTATTTGTGAGATCAATGCTTCATAATTTAATTGGAATTAGTGAAAGCAAAAGGGGTGGTTGTGTCTTTCAGGGTCTAGGCATTATCATGATTCTTCATGTGCCCCTTGGCCCTACCACTGAATGTCCCATAATTACTTGCCTCTTCACGCTCTGGAGGACAAAAATTGTAATGTAAAAAATTTCGATTATGGTATTAAAAATATAAATAATATTTATTTTAAAGTCCTCTCTAAATTATTTACGTTAGCCATATATTAGCATCACATTATTTATTCATAAAATATTTCAGCCTGCACGGATTTAAAAGTCCTATATGTCACTAATATAATTAGTCAAATCCTATGATTGGAAATATTTTTAAAAAATAATTTTAAAGTAAGAATTATTTATATTTTTAATAATAATCAACACCGTCCCAAATATTGATGCTCGGATAAGAGATTTATGTGTATTATTGATTTTTTAAATGACTCACAGCACTAAAGCTTATTTTATTATATTATCATGTGAATAACTTGACAAATAGAGTCTAGCTCCGTCGGAAACAAAGCCAAATGCCTAAATATGGTGGCTAAATTTAATTATTTTTTAATTAAAGTAAATACATCATTTATTAGATTTTCTGATTTTAGTTGTATTAAATTCATTCAATAAATATTAAAATAATAGTTACCATTCAAATTAAACATTCCTTTTAATATTTTTATATTCTATTTTATATTTTATATGACGAAGCTATGTGTCATCCTCGCACGTACCAACTCCGACCGTTGACGAGTGGGTGGTGCGGTGGACACGTGGCATTTTTTATGGTGGGTAACATGTGAAATTTTGTTTCAAAGCTGTCACGCAATTGAACACCGAAAGTTGAATTGAAATTGAGGTTGTGATCATAAGTTACTAAAAAAACAAGAAATTAGTTGAAGGTAGGTATTAAAATGATAATGGTACATCCCTAGAGACACAACCCAACCCTATTTAAACATTTTAATTTTAATTAGACATTTGTAATATTTTATTATGTCAAATCATCAGATTATTAAATTATTATAGATTTCGAACCGTCAAAAAATAACTTTTATCAAATAAAAGTAATAAATTTGATCAAATGAAATAGTTTGGAATAGATTTGATATAAAAAAAAGGATAAATGAAAATAATAAGATAAATTTTATTATTTACTTATTTATAATTCGTGTATATTTTAATAATTGTATCATCCAACAAATTAATACCCCAAAGAGAGGAAGAAAGGAAATTGGGGCGATGGAAAAATGGGGATGCCATTAAGTTGAAGGCTTTGCTCCTTCTAACACTCCATTAGCGGACAACAAATGAAGGGCATAAGACCCTTGGGTAAGAGTATTACATGAGCTGGTAAATTAGGAATGCCTATCTTTCTCTATAAGGATCACAACATGAATTTTTTAAATTAAAATCATTTAAAAAATGAATTAAAATTATTATTTTATTAATAGTTTTTTAATATTAAAAATATCACATAACATAAATTGAGTTTAATATTAGAAATTTTACATTGTTGACTAATATTTATGTCTTAAATTGGAAACACAAAAATCACAAAATTTATTTTATATATATCATTAGTTTAACATTGTTTTTAAATTAAAATGGTGATGATATGATCTTTTGCGATTTAGTAAAAGAAATACTATTTAAATTTATTGAATTTTTTCCCACACGTTCTCCCAGGGATGCTTTGAGAGAGATTAAATTAATCGAATTTTATGTGACATTCCATTTTAATATTTTTTAATTAAAATATATTTTGATCAATTTAAAATTATTTAATTTAAAGTCTTAATAATCTTTTACTAATATAAATTACTAAATAAAATTTAATTTATTTGTATCCTATTACTTATAGATCTGATACAAAATTTTTACTTCCAATATCTTGAATATCTCTTTCTAATTTACGAGAAAATCACGTGGCCACCGTCAAGGGGCAAGAGATTGGAGGTGTTATTCTCTCTCTTTCGTTTGGTTACGAAAACAATAACAATAATAACTTGTATTTTAATTTTAAAGTTTGAGATCGATAAATATAAAATGATTAAAAAAAATAACACATACACAAAATTTAAATATATTTTACAATATGAAAAGTGATGATTTAATTTACTTTAATTCTTCTACGTCATTCATTTCTATCCGAAATCATCTCTTCAGTTAACCTCTTAACTGTTATATTCTTGTGAATATATTACATCCAGGTTTTTAATAGTTTACCTCATCATTTTACTAAATCTCCTATATTTAAACTCTCGATTCTCCTAACCGATATATTTTTGGATTTTCATTGTATATAATAAAATCATTTTAAACGATATTATTGTATCTTATCTATAATTGAACTCATTTTTAATTTACTGTGTATCTTTTCATTTCTAATTCTATATTTTTTAGTTTTATCATACATTTATTTTAACATTCTCATCTTAAATATAGTCTTTTTTGCTGTTGTTTCTGTTTTTCTTAGTTTACAAAAGCTTTGCTTTCATGAGAACAAAAAATAAAAGTGCTGTTGTGATATTTTTTGTAAGATTATATTAAGATTTGAATTTAAAATCTTTGAATTAGATCGGAAGGATCACGAGATTGAAAAAGTCTGTTCTCTTATACCAGAAAAATGCCGTTTTGATAATAGGGTAAGAATTTCACGTTGCGATACCAGGGGGAAGGAGTTTTCGATTACCACCAAAGACTGAAACGGCGCCGTTCTGCAATGCTGAGGGTAAAAAGACATAGGGTGTCGAACGACGCCGTTTTAACATTGATAAAAGAACATTTTATGGAGGTCGTTTTTTTGAACTCTGCCTTTTCCATGTTGGCTTCAACCCGCCAAAACTCTCTCTCTCTCTCTCTCTCTCTCTACGGACATGTCGGAGAAACTTACTTTGTTTCCTCTCATAATTCTCACAATCATCATCATCATCAACATCCCAATCCAATCAAGTGCTCTGCGATACCCACACGATCTTGTTAACATCGTCGCTGACTCTGTTGAACCCCAAAACGACGCTCCTCAACCCAAGTCCGAAAGTGAAACCCAAGAGCCTTCTTCAAAATCTCTTCCTCCACGAGTCCCAGCTTTGTTCGTCATTGGAGACTCTTCTGTTGACTGTGGAACCAACAATTACTTGATCACATTTGCCCGAGCAGATCGTCTTCCTTATGGCAGAGACTTCGATACTCACCAACCCACTGGCAGATTCTGTAATGGAAGAACACCCGTCGATTATTTGGGTAATTTTTTTAAAAATTTTTCTTGATCTAAGGGATGTTTTTGAAGATCTTGATTTTGGGGTCTTCTTATCTTTTGGAGAGTGAAGTGAATTATTATTTTTTTTTCTTTTCAGTTATTTTTTTGGACAATTTGCTATAATTGGTATCTGTACTCTGTCCTAAAAAAATTGCATTGTTGGTTCTGTTTTTCTTTACGATCTTGATAATGTTGGTTTTGCATCTTGCTGGGTATGCTTTTAATTTGGGAGGGAACCTTGAAGTTCTTGGTTGTGTATAGTTGTTTATCTTTTCTGGATATGATTTAATTCGGACTGCTTCTTAGTGTGTTTTCTTCTTCTGTTTTCTTCGAACTGTTTGATTAGCTCAGTATCTCGGGCTTCCATTAGTACCAAGTTATCTGGGACAGACAGGAAGGGTGGAAGACATGATTCATGGAGTCAATTATGCTTCAGCTGGGGCTGGGATTATTTTCACTAGTGGGTCTGAATTGGTATGATCTCTCTCTCTCTCTCTAACTAATTAAGTATAGTTTGGTTCACAGTCTTTACAATAGTCCTTCTAGGCCTGTATATGTTCCCTCCTGTTCCATCCCTAAGTTTTGTATTTATGGAAAACTTATTCTTTACTAATGGCATTGAGGTTGGGGCATGTGGTTCTTGTCTTTTAACTTTTTCCTTTTTATTTTATTTTATTTTATTTTTTTTAGGGTCAACACATCTCCTTCACCCAGCAAATTCAGCAATTCACAGACACTTTTCAACAGTTCATATTAAGCATGGGAGAGGATACAGCAATTGATCTCATCTCTTCTTCAGTTTTCTACATTTCAATTGGGACAAATGACTATATACATTACTACCTGCGCAATGTATCTAACATTCAAATGCTTTACCTTCCCTGGAATTTCAATCAGTTCCTAGCAACAGCAGTTAAGCAGGAGATTCAGGTGACTGCCTTAAACACTGCTCAACATTCAAGGATTACACGGGTTTCTGAATCCTTGTTTTCGTACTTTCAGACATTGGTTTTGCATGTTCTGGTTTCTTCTAATTTAGTGGTATGTTGGTGCAGAACCTTTACACTATGAACGTAAGGAAGATAGTACTGATGGGGCTGCCACCCATTGGCTGTGCTCCTTACTATATGTGGCGGTACGGGAGTCAAGATGGAAAGTGCATTGAGATGATAAATGACATGATACTGGAGTTCAACTTTGTCATGAGGTACATGGTTGAGGAGCTTAGACTTGAGCTCCCTGATGCGAATGTCACCTTCTGTGATGTTTTTCAAGGTTCAATGGATATAATAAAAAATCACCAACGCTACGGTAAAATCATTTTTGCCTTCCATTTTTTTTTTTTTTTTTTTTTTTTTTTTTGTCAAGACCACTTCCAATCATCTGCATATGATGGTGTTTGACAAATTTCTCTGGTCTTTCAGGTTTCAGTGTCACCGCTGATGCGTGCTGCGGTTTAGGCAAGTACAGGGGTTTCATCATGTGCATCTCACCAGAAATGGCTTGCAGAAACGCATCCTACCATATTTGGTGGGACCAGTTCCATCCAACTGATGCCGTGAATTCTATTTTGGCAGACAATGTCTGGTCGGGCAAGCATACGAATATGTGCAATCCTATGAACTTGAAAGATTTGGTGGCTGGCAAGGCTGAATGATCTATTTCAGAGGCTTCACCAGTGGGGAAAATCCAAAATCCTCAATCATGAGATCCGGGTCCTAAACCTTTTCTTTTCTTTTCTTTTCTTTCAAAACGTGGGTAAACAGGTCCTGGACTACTGTGCTTAGAAAGTGTACATCTCAGATTGTACAGGTACCAGTCATTGATCACCGAGGAAAATGGGACAACCAAATGTCTCTAAGTAGAGAAGACATTAAAACTACTACGCTGTTGTATAGCAAGCTTGTTGTACCTTCGAATAAGAGTGTCTCCCACTCTCATCTTCTATGTCTGGCCTGTTTTTAGAAGTTGGGAATCTGTCAGTAATGTCTCTGCAGCAATTAGACCCCATTGAATTAAGGTACTTTCATGTACAAATTGAAGTTTTTTTGGGGTTAGACCAAGTTAATCAAGCACCATGACAGACTTTATGTGACTCATATTCTTCAATGAGGAAGGATAACCAATCCACGAAACACTTCCAATTTTCCAGATCAATCTTCTTATCTCCTTTTGAATCTGCCCCCTTCATTGTCTTGGGAATGAGACCAAAAGTTATGCTTAAGCTAAACCATGACCACATGAACATGTAATTTTGTGCCACCAAGGTAATACAACCTTAATTATCATGGCATCAATAATATCATTAGGAAGGAACAGTTCAGATTCATTCCAAGTCATTATTTGGAGGGGCCATCTAAGTCGCTTTTAGTAAAAAATAATGGAATTTGTATTGCTAATCTGACAATTTTCAAACTTTACCACCTCATTTTCGATGAAGCCCATCTCCAATATATTATACAATACAAAGACAACTGCTGCAGGAAATGAGAAAGCTTTAGTAACAAAGAGAAATCATAGATGCAGAACTGTATCGTATGCTGTAGAAATGAGAAGGAAATTCCATAAAAGCAGCTTTTTCAGATTGGGGTGCATGACGATGGAATACACACAAAGATCAAACAAACTCTATAACCCCATCATGTTTGAGGTCAACATACTGAAGATCTGCAGGGAAAGAAGAATAAGTCATTCCTAAAAGAATCAAATATGAGGCACATGCTATTCCAGGTCACAGGTGGTGAAGGCTGACCCGATCTGCAAAGAGACTCCTGCTTATCTGTTCATAAACAAACTCTTCCTATGAATCAGAAACAAGAATTCAGAATGGTGAATATCTCAAAGACAAACCCACTTTTGTTAGATTTGTGCGACAATTTGAAGATGATCATGTATGAACTTTGATGCATTAGTCCAACAACTAGCATCAACTGCTTAATTTCCTGAGCAATTTTTACTAAGCTTTAACTTCAACCACACTAAGTGCAAGTCAAGAGCTAAATAAAACAGTCAGTTATACAAGTAGCAGTGCAGTCTAGAAACAAAGTATAATCCTTGCAAGGCGTTTGACTGGAAAGCACAGTTGGATCTCCACATCTTTTTTCTCGACTTCATACATATGCAGCCCATATACAAGGACTTTTTCATTTTGACTTATCAAGAGAACTTGCTCGAGTAGAAAGCATTTACTGCTATTGACTAGACACCACAGAAAAGATAACTGTTGAAGGTGCCTGAACTTCTTAAATTATTGTTCACAAAATTTGAGGGCAAAAGTTTTAGGACCCGTCTCCTCTGTCCCATCAACTTGCACAAGGAATCTGTGCACTTATTTGCTGCGAAAGATTGCTGTAAATGGTTGAGCTTTTCAAGATAAATAAAGTTATACCAAAACACTGGTTAACATAGAAAATAACTCACATTCCTGAGGTACTATGTTTTGAAGTTATTTTGTCCGTTTGGTAAAAAGTGAAAGAAGAAAAAACAAAAGTAAAATGAACATAGTAACATAGATCAGAAGAGATTAATATCATGAACTTCTGATTGGAGCTATTGCAATGTTCATACAAGAAAGAGAAGAATGTGAAGTAACCGACACAATCATACGTATTAAACCAAACAAAGATTTACAGGTGGGGTATGGAGACAATTACAATCTTTGTTCAGAGTACAAGGTACAACAATAGTGCTGCTAATGAATATGTCCGTAATGGACATTTCTGCAAAATTGTCTACCTTGCTGTTGCATTAACAAAAAATAGGAAGAGTTTTATAGACATTGAGCTACCTCAAAGGACAATCCCTCGAGCCAATCCATTTCCAGTGGTTGTTTCTCAATCTAATCTAGCTTTCAGAGAAAGAGAAATCACTCATAGCTCATAGGCCTTAACCAAGTATATCTGACTCTGAGAGTTTGGTTCTCAGCACAAAGCTTGGAAAAGCTATTGTCATATCCCTGAAAACCAAACAAAAAGCTAAATCCTACGTACCCTATAAAAAGGTTTTAACAGAAAAAATTGTTCCTTCAAGGAAACTCAGAAGATTATAACCCACCTCAATTGTGGAAGAGTCATGCTCTTCAAAACAGAAGGATTTTTAGCTACAAATTCCTTCCATTCTTCATAATCAATCCGTCCATCTCCATTTGAATCTGCTTCCATGAAAGTCTGTAGAAGTCCAAATTGATGGTTAAAAATTTAAGGGAAGGGAAGAGTTATTAGGAAAAGATGTGGGAGAAATCAACACCTTGTCCACCATCTCCTCCACGATATCTTCAGAGAGTGTGAGGTCTGACTCATTAAGAAGAGCCACCACCATCTCCTTCAGCTTTCAGATTGAAACAGAAACAATCACATGAAAAATGATCGAAAGAATCAGATTTGCAAAACAAATAGATAGAGCATACATAGAACAGCTCAGACATGGGAAATGGGAGGAAAATAAAAGACTGCCATACTCACCTTTTCTCGCTCAATGAAGCCAGTGTGCCTCAGATCATACAGTTTAAATGCAACTACGACAACATTTTTTCCCAAATTAACCTCACATGAATGTAAACGAATTGGTATGAAGCCCTTCAGTATCATGATATAACAACGATTTCTTACATGCAATTTTCTCAGCTTGAGGCGCATTAGGGTGGAAGGTGCTCAATGTTCGAACAAATTCACCAAATTCGATAACCCCATTCCTCTTCAAATCAAATAAATCAAATACCTGCAATAAATTTGAAGTTTTAAGATTGTTTGGCACACATCAAGACACCAGAAAGTTTTAAAGGAAGTGAATCAATGACAAACCCGGTCTGCAAAGAGGTTCTGCTTGTTACTGTTCTTAAAGAGTGCTAGTTTGAATTCCTCCTGTGCTCATCAAATGTTACACACACGCAGAGAGCGCTTAGCACAAAGGATGCTATGCTACAACCTTGAAAATATTACCTTGTGAATGAGACCATCGTCAGTCATCGAGCTGCTTAGTTTCTTGAACAGATCATACAATGCCTCAACCTCATTCACTGAAACTGCCAAAAAAAAAAAAAAAATCGACAATTCCTGTAAAATTTTTCACATGTAAGGTCTACAAAACAGAAGACACGCCAAGGTCTCCCTCCAAAACCCTTTTAACCAGAAACCTTTTGTCCACTTACAAATTGTTTCCGAAGCTAAAACACAAGGATCCTCGTATCCAGGACCAGGATTCAGTTTATCTTTCTTCACACAGAAGCAGCGGAAAAAAGCTGACATAATTCAAGCAAGAAGGTCCAAACCAAATCGAACAAATTCACCTGCAGCACCTAAAATCACATAATTCATCTTCTAGCATCTTACTTCTTACATTCAAATAAAGGTTGGAATTTGCTAAGATTTTCGTGATTTATGATTCAAAGCACAGAGGAGGGAGGGGCTGTCTCCAACAGTATCCCGACAAACTAAAGTCAACTCGTACCTAAAGTGTATGCACACCCACACACACACCCACAGCCACAGCCACAGCCACACACACAAGAAAATCTTATTCTCCAACTTTTTCACCTCCCCAAATGAATTTCAGAAAAAAAGCAGAAACCCCTGTTGGAAAACCTATCAAAACAACAAAACGAAGATACATAGATTGGAAAACCGGAAACCAGATAATCCCAATTAAAGTGCGGCAAAAAAGACTCTAAATAAAGTTAGTATTGTTGGGTTTTAGAATTTTCTGTGAAACTCAAGTACCTCGTCGTCTTCAGGAATGTTGGATTTCTGTTTGCTCTTGCAGCTGTGTCTCTGTCTTCTCCCAGTTACTGTTTCTCTTGTCAACCTCTTATTGTTGGATTTTATAACGTTCTTGGGTCTTTGTGATCTCAGCATCTACCAAATTTTAGTACCGTTATTCTTTCTTTTTCTTTTTCATTTAAAAAAAAAAAATTACGACCTGGCTTAGCGATAAGATTTTTTTTTAATAATTAATTGATATCTAAATTTAAAATTTTATTTTAATATAATTTTTTTAATATTACGATGGAGTTCTTTTAATATGTATTTTTTTATTTTAAAACTTTTATTCTTAAATTTAAAATTTAAAATTTAATCAAATAATTTAATATTTTTTTTATCCAACGGTGCGATAGCCACTTAACCAAGTGATTGTGAAGGACGGAAACAATATTAGTACGAGTTGACGGATCTTGTCCGGTCAGGACAACGGTGAAGGCAAGGGTGTGGGTGAGGACACTAAAATTTTTATAGATTTAATTTTAAAAATTTTAACTATATATATTCCACATAAAAATTATAATTTTAAATATATTTTATATTTTACCTTTTGTATCTTTTAAATTATAAGGAAATATATCACCGAATATATTGATTTAAAGTGCCCCCTTTTAGAAAGTAGGGGGTTAAGTCATGGATTTGCACTTTTCGTGGTACTTAATTGAAACTTCGTAGCGGCTGCCCAGCCAATGGGCAGTCAGCATTCCACTATTAAGGCGAATGCTCGCCCCTGGCCGCAGAAGCATGTAACGTTCATTCATTTTGCCTATGCCTTTTCATTTTGTGGGTGTAATAAAGGATTTAAGGTACCATGAAAGTCAAATGTCCATGTTCTTATATCCTTATTATGTCAATCTTTTTCTATATTAATATCTTTTAATTCAAGGAGCAAACCCAAATAATCAAAAAAAAAAAATTCTAAAAAAGAAAAGACCCATAAATTTGCACATAAGAAAAAGAGGTCATTCCATCTTTTAGATCATACCAAAAGAGATTACCCAAAACCCTTGAAGGGGAAATAACCTATAACAAGGCTGCTCAAAACACCGAGCCACGGCCACTAAACCAGACAACAAATCTTTCGAACAGTTTTACTGGTTGACTCTGTGTTAGTCATTCTATTGGGGTAGCTTCGCTTGTTGCTGATTGATACTGAATGTCTTCTGGAGGTTGAAGCCTACGTGAAGGAGCACATTAGGCCGCCGTGCAAGAGTGGAGGTAATCGCTCCTGAACAGTATAGGTGGGCTGTTGCAAAAACGACTGAAAAGGTAATGAGATTCCATGTAGAAGACAAGACTGCGAATTTTCTCATCAAGGAAGGTGAGAACTGAGAAGGTTAAAAAGCTCGCTGAGCAGTATGTTGAGGCTGCCCAGCAGAAGCAGAAATAAGTCAAGTACATATACGCTTCTGGTTCTTTCTTAAACTGGAGATTTTTGCTTCCACAATTTTGTCTCATACGACGATAACAAGTGAATGTCCTAACACATCACTGATACAGACTATAAATTAGGAATCTGATTCAGTCAGTTATCAAACTAGCATGAATTTTTTACCAATGTAAAATTTGTGTTAATACTACAGTTTTGCTTCTTACTGACAGAGTCTTCATGTATCCTTGTCTTTGAGATTGCATTGGAAATCTTGCAAATTTTGGATATTGAGGGGAAAACCCTATTGACATTATAAAATCGAAGCCTGAAACTTAGGGGGCCTCTGATATGGAGAAAAGGTAACCCAGACTAGAGAAGCACCGGTAATTGTTATTGGAGAGAGAGAGAGAGAGAGAGAGTTTATTAGGAACACCGTTGACAGCCAGATTTGTAGGATTCATGCGCTTTGGATGACCTTGACATCTCCATCCGCAAAGCACAAAAAGAAAAGCTTCGCATAAATTGAATACATAAAGAAAAAGAAAACAAACACAAAACATGTGAAGAAGCCCAGATGCATCAGCTACAAAGATTGGGTGTGCAGACCCCTGCATCTGGGTTCTGTTCTTCTTTCCAGATCCTTCCTGTGACCCGAAGCTTCAACTCCTTTCTCTCCCCACCAGAGAAAAACAAAGCCATATTTCGTTGTATGATCAAGCCATCATGGCTATCTCTGACTTTCTGGTGGCTGTCTCGAATGCTCCTTGGAGTGCCCTCCCAAATCAACTTTCTGCCATTTCCCCCAACCTCCAAGCTGTAGCTATAATTCCTGGCCTCAATTTCATCACCCATAAATCTAAGGAATGCCATATAAACTGGGGCCATGCCAAGCTGGAAGGCTTCAAAATGCAAGCAGAAGTATTGGCCAAAACAACAGAAAACCTGCACAATGAAAACAAAGCAAGCATTTAAGGACATGATGATTATGGGTTTGATAAATTGGAAAGACTTATAAAGGTTCCGTTTGCTTACTGTTAGCATCCATGTTGCATTCTCAACTTCACGGGGATTAGACTTGACGTAGCGGTGGTTGAACGTGCAGCCATTATGCATATCTACCTTGTGGTCATCCTTAAGATGTGCTACCAGAAAAGGGATGTCTCCAACAACAGAACACTCTGATCCAGCATAGGGGCAATTGTATGGCCGAAAATTACATTGAGACTCATGCTTGAGTTTGTTATAGTAAGGAAAAATCTCTGGGCATCCCAAGGAGCTATACTTGCAAGGCAACTCTAATGATTCAGCTACCTTCTCCAATGCTAGACACCTAATATCTCCAAGCTCTTGCCTACAAGTTGGGCAGCGATTGTGCACCCTTGCTTTACAGGCCGAACACAATGTGTGACCATAAGGGCACTGCAAAAATGGCAAATCCTCAATGCAAAGTAACTACCAATTTCGTACCAAGTAGATCTCCAGCATGTAAATATTCTAAAGAAGTCAATGAAAAAATCATGTCATTCATAACAGAAAAGCTTCAATGTGGAGAAAGAAAACCATGCATACAGATTTAATTAAAAATGCCACTAAAACGCCGAGGTCAATAGATAACAGAAGACAAAAAACTAAAAAGAAGGAAGTGTAAAAGATCAAATCCAAGGCCACATACAGGCTAAGCATTTGGACAGATTTCACATCTTATTCTAGAGTACTGCAAACTGCCTGCAATACCAATCCTCGTCTTTGTCCTTTAAACATCATATGATCTAAAGCGATATATCAATAGTTTTTATGATGCATAATACCTTGATTTCCAATTACTGGTCCTACTTGGCCATGCACAAAATTTCTGGAGAATCTTGACTTACAGCAACCAAGATCCGAGCCAGAAGTAGTAACCACAAAGGCAAAATGCTGTTCGAAACAAGATAGTCATTCTGAGCGAGGAACACTTAATCAAGAGTTTCCAACCATGTGCACTGATAAAAAAAACCAACAAGGACCTAAATATCATGTCATGTCCATGGAATTTCCAGCAAAGGATTAAGACCACTCCTTTATATGGGTCTTCCATCCATACAAGCTAAAGCAGCAGCAATCCTCAAACAAATCATAAGAACCATATATTTGCTGGTTTAGCCACGGCACTACCAAACAAGCTTGACAATTGACAACATTTTTATTTCACAGGAAATAGTTTATCGAACCATGTTCTCCCATTCTGTTGTGTTATGCATAAAAAAATTGCTAATTCAGCATTCAATAACCTACATTAATGTCCACTACAGAAACACAGTTCCATTGATGGAAAACAACTTCCTTAAATATTAGGCTGTCCCTCTGATCCTTCTTTTGCAGGTGAACTCAATCTTGTTGGCCACATTCTACGAGGAGATTATGTATTGACTTTTCAGAAAATATGTTCATCAAGCTTCGCAGAGCAAAGTAATATCAGAGGTACCAGCTAGTTTAGATGGCAAAAAATCTTAAATTGGAAAGAAGAGATCTCAAGATCAAATTCCATCCTCACCAAGGTTGGGAGGCTTACATAAGGAGCGAACCAACCCCTATAATGTGGTTCAATCACCCTTGGGTCAAAATGAAAATAAGCACAGAAGTAATAAGTCTCCTCATACATGAAAATCTGCATTGCCACACACACATAAGTATGTAATTGCACACATTAGGGCATGTATAGATTAATATCGCTGGTTATTATTGCGGACCACGTTTGGGATGTACCCCCCAAAAAGTACTGCTTGTTCAAAGCATCTCCTATAATTTCCAAAATCAAGACCTTGCAATTCCAAAAGCTATACACAAACAACTATAGAACAGTCATCAATAAGAGAAAAGAAAAGGAAAAGAATAGAACATCTGTAGTCCATTTTCAATGAAATTCATGAAGCAAGCCCTAACCCAACATCACACAAATGAATAGAAAACAAACCCAGAAAAACAAATTTACGACCCAAGATCCATAATGAATCAAACCCACCACGAAATTCTCAAAAGGGTACACACCAAAGTATGTCATAAATAACAAATCCCAAGTAAATTCCAATCAATCTAAACCAAAAATCATGGGAAAAAAAAAAGAAAGAAAATTACCTGATGAATTGGAGGGTACATAGAATTGGTACATACGGGACATTCTAGGAGTTCGTGAACGCAAGAAGTAGGAGGAACCGAACCCACATTATTGTGGGGCTTCGACGGCGAAAATTGATGATTTTGATTATTGTTGCGACGATTGATCTCTTCCTCGTAATGCTGATCAGAGGAAACGCATTCTTTGCTACTAACTTCCATTATTTCGTGAACAAAATTAAATATACAAATACAATCCTATCACATATTCCCACCAAATTCTGACAATAAAAGTAACAGTTACCCAAAAATTGAAGGAAGAGAAAGAGAGAGAGAGAGAGAGAGAGAGAGATGTGCAATTCTTCGATTTTTTAGTTCTTCGTTCTATATGTCCGGTGCCATAACTTGGGACTCAGAGAGAGAGAGAGAGAGAGAGAGAGACAGAGAGGAGAGACGGGAGAGATGCTTTTCTTCGTTGGCTTAAATGCACGTAGACGGGGGAGGTTTGTAAATTTGTGTTTTGTTTTATTTTTCGATTTAATAGAAGAAATTGAATTATTGTTTTTGCCAAAAGCAGTTATTTTGTTCTCCGACAACGTCGACCGAACCGAACCGACGCCACATCGTTAAAATTAACACCCGAATCGTCTGGGTCGGCGCCCTTTCTCCGCCCCTTTATGTCATTAATAAGTATTATCTTTTTTCTTGAATTAAATTTTAATAATACTTTTTAATATAATATTCTCCTAAATTTTCTTGTAACTATGAACATACCTAATATAAAAAACAACAAACTTTGTTAATGTTAGTTTGCCATAGTCCTTATTGGGGTAGGAACGAGGCATTCTATTTAAATAATAATTCTATATTAACAACAAATATTTTTCACATACAATTATAGATTCAAAGTTTCTTGTTTAGTTCTAGTTATTTTAGAGTTTTAAAATGTGGGAAGACTACAGTTCTTTTGGCTGGTGCAGCCATATGATTTTCATTCTACATTTTCTTTGAGTCTTCCTTTATTGTACATATACCACTAATAGATTTTTTTTTTTTTATAAGCGGATTACTCGTTACTGGTTGGTATTCTAGTTTCGCCCAATTAATCAGATTTTAGCACTGTGAAATCATTTATGAAAAGATTGGATCTCCAAAATCCTATTTTTTCATTCTCGTGACTCGAACTCGAGATGTCTAATAATATCAAGAAAACATTTATCTTATGGTTTGGGATTGGACCGGAAGGGAGATCTAAAGAGGGTAGACAAATGAATGTCTAGTGAGTTTACTATACCTTTTTTTTTTTAACTAAGATCTCAAGTTGAAGTAGGAATCAGACGGTTATTTGAAAACCAATGACAAAGTTAAAAAACAAGGGCATACAATTGGGTTGTTAAAAACTGACTCGTTTTAATTCCTAGCGGGTCAGCTGGTCCATCAAGGCCCCTTTTTTGACAAAGAATAAATCGAGGCCCATTTTGTTGACAGAATATATTAGGCAAATCTCATTTAAAACGTTACACACTCACACTCTCTCCAGTTCCCATCTAGGCCCGTTTGTTGACATTAGCCCATCTCATACAATGTGAGCCCATTTGGGCCCAGAGGAGTTGCAGCGGTCTACCTTCTCTTCTCTATTGGCTCCCCAATCTCATTTTTTGGCTTCAAAATTTTGCAGAGCTTCAACTTCAACTTCAACGTCACTCTCTCTCTCTCTCTCTCTCTCTCCCCCCCTCCCCACCCCCAATTCTCATGTCTAGCGCTCTCCAAAACCCTTCTCGAAAACCCTAGAATGACGACAACAACATTCCCATCAACGTTGGGATTTCATTCGCCTCTAAATTCTAGGGTTTGCAATCCTCAAACAAACAACAACAACTTTAAAATCCAGCATACCGTCTCTCATCGTATCTCACGAAACCGATCAAAACTCTTCAATGTCCGTACAAACGTTCCAAGAAGACACCCTTTTCTTCACAGAATATTTTGCGCATCAACTAATTCGGATTCAACTTCGCAGTCTGAGAAAGATGATTTCATAACTAGGGTTTTGAAGGAAAACCCTAGCCAAGTCGAGCCTAAGTATTTGCTTGGGAACAAATTGTATACATTGAAAGAGAAAGAGAATTTGAAGAAAAGGGGTATTGATTTTGGGGTTCCTGATTGGTTGAGAAGATTGAAGTTGAAGAAAGAGCGATATGAGATTAGTAAAGAAGAGGGTTCTAAAAATGTGCATTTGAAGGATATTTTGAGGCAATATAAGGGAAAGCTCTATGTTCCTGAGCAAGTTTTTGGCGCAAGTTTATCCGAGGAAGAGGAGTTTGAGAAGAATTTGGAGGTGTTGCCGCAAATGAGCTTTGAGGATTTCCTC
Source organism: Dillenia turbinata (assembly GCA_037126225.1). Classification (NCBI taxonomy): domain Eukaryota; kingdom Viridiplantae; phylum Streptophyta; class Magnoliopsida; order Dilleniales; family Dilleniaceae; genus Dillenia; species Dillenia turbinata. The sequence goes on from JBAMMX010000001.1 coordinate 23,812,785, forward strand.
AAAGCAATGAAGAGTGATAAGATTAAGTTGTTGACTTCAAAGGAAAGTGGTGGGATTGATTATGGTGGTTATAAAGACTTTGTCGTGGATTTGAAGGAGATACCGGGAGACAAAAGCCTGCAGAGAACTAAATGGTGAATACTGGGTCACCCTTTGTTGTGCTAATTGGGGGTTTTGACTTGAATGTGCTTGTGTGAAATTGTCTTGTTTCCAACTTTTCATTCTTTTAACTCATGGGTATTTCTGTGCAGGGCAATCAGGTTGGATGAGAATCAAGTGCAAGCTGTTTTGGAACAGTACACAGGCCCGAGATATGAGATAGAAAAGCAAAGCACGGTAACAAAATTTGCCTGCTTTTGCTTCTTTTGATTGAAATTGTTCAATTTGGCAACATATGATAGTTGTAACCATGTAATAATAGCTAATAATAGAAATACTTATGCTTAGAAGAAGTATGAGTCATATGGAGGGGTCGGGGTGGATCCTTTTTTAGTAAATATATCTAGTGTATTTTGTTTCAGGTTAAATATGTAAGTGATGAGTTCAATAATGCAACCGATATTATCTCATATAAGAATGCATTGTGCTTTCTACTTTAAAATTTTCAAGTATGAAGGAGAAAAAGTTCATCAACTTTGTGTTGATCAATGCATTCTCATATTGCTGATTGATTAAGCAAGTTGGATTTTCGGATTAATATTTTCTTGGGTGTTCACATCGTGTGCACCATGCTTCATATTATTAGATTTTGGAGGCTTTTTTTTTTGGGGGTCTCCTCATGAAAGAATCTTTTGGTGCAGTCTTGGATAGGAAAGTTGCCTGAGTATCCTCATCCGATTGCATCTTCCATATCTAGCAGAATGATGGTAGAATTTGGAATGGTGACAGTGGCAATGGTAGCAGCTGCAGTCGTTGTCGGCGGGTTCCTGGCATCAGCAGTATTTGCTGCTACAAGCTTTGTCTTTGTGACAACAGTATACATTGCATGGCCTTTAGTTAGACCATTTATTAAGCTTTTCTTTGGCCTTAGTTTTGGCATTTTAGAGAGAATTTGGGTATACATTGTTGACCTTTTTAGCGATGGAGGGATTTTTTCAAAGTTGTCTGAGTTTTATACATTTGGAGGTGTATCTGCGAGTCTCGAGATGCTAAAACCAATAATGGTGGTTCTTTTGACAATGGTCCTGCTTGTCCGGTTCACCCTTTCAAGAAGACCAAAGAACTTTAGAAAATGGGTAAGTTTTTATGATATCATGGATTGTGCACTTTGGACATAAATTCTTTTGTTGCCTTAATGCAGTATTTACATATACAGGATATATGGCAAGGAATTGACTTCTCTCGTTCTAAAGCAGAAGCTCGTGTTGATGTAAGTTTCCCTCAGTAATTACAGTTGTGTTTCATTTTTTGCTAGGGGCTGGGAAAATTTTGTTACTTATGTTGTCATTTCTCCTCATCAGGGATCAACAGGTGTTAAATTTAGTGACGTTGCAGGAATTGAGGAAGCTGTAGAGGAACTCCAAGAGGTAAGAATATGCATGCTCTGCCAATCTTTCAATATGTATTATATTCTCTATGGTGATCATGATCTCAATTTAATTGTGCATTATATATGCTTTTAATCGCATCTGTAGCACATGTCAACAAAATGATAATAATCTTACTTGTAATCCATGTGCTTCATTAAAACGCATGGCATATTTTTATTTGCATTTCATTTTAGCTTGACTATCATCAGTTAAGAAGACTAGATGAATCTGCTTGATTCTTTTGTGCCAATTAGTTGGTCAGGTACCTGAAGAATCCAGAATTGTTCGATAAAATGGGGATAAAGCCTCCTCATGGTGTCCTATTAGAAGGTCCTCCTGGATGTGGAAAGGTTAATTGTGCTTACTTTTTGTGCTGAAATCATATAATCATATAGTTCTTCTTCCTCCTTAAAAGGATGTCTTCTGCTTTTCCAGACATTGGTTGCCAAGGCCATAGCTGGTGAGGCTGGTGTTCCATTTTATCAGATGGCTGGGTCAGAATTTGTGGAAGTGTTGGTTGGTGTTGGCTCTGCCCGTATCAGGGATTTATTCAAGAGAGCCAAGGTAAGATTTTGGCTTATTCAAATTATAGTTGCGATTCATTGCTGCCACACTGGAACTCCTTGACCTCAGATTACTTCCTTTGGTGTGGATTTTGTGTTCTATGCTGAAGTTATTATCCTGACTTGAAGAACTACGTCACTGAAAATCAAAATTTTTTGTTCAGGTCAACAAACCATCAGTTATTTTTATTGATGAAATTGATGCATTAGCCACCAGGTATGGGTCTCTCACTTGATCTCTTTTTGGTAACTCCAGTTTCCCCCTCATGGCTTTATTTGCTGTTTGTTTATTGTGTACATTTATATATTGCTATGAAGAAATTTTAGTATAGGAAAATTTGATGGAGTAACTGTGTGGCTCTCTATCAAAGCTTCCTCTTTTATGCAGCCTCAGAATCTGGAATGGTTGCCATTCAAATTTATGCCTTCGTTTATTAATCAATGCATAAAGTAAGCCAAAAAAACTGGAAACAACGACATTTTATTATTATTATTATTATTATTATTATTATTATTATTATTATTATTATTATTTAAAAGCTATTGCTATTGCTATTGCTATTGCTATTGCTATTGCTATTTCTTATCTTTTACTTATACATATGCTCCAGTGATGAAGTTGTGCAGTTTCCTTCTATCGTTCCAATTTCTGAATCTTGTATATGCTGAAAAGAAGGGACAACTGAGGAGCTATCCACCCGTACTTTCTGGTTGCAAAATGAAGTAAAACATTGAATAGATGTTGAGGATATGTTACTTTTTGACAGAAGCTAAATATTCCCCTCAAAGCTTTGGTATGCATCATTTTAATGATGGCTCGGTATTAGGTCTAACTGAACAATGTGGATAAAGTAGGGAAAACGAAAGAAAAATCTGGTATATAATTACAGTCCCTTTTTTTATGGATTGATCTTGGTAAAAAAACAGAGAAAGGAAAAAAGAAAAAAAAAAGATTGATTTTCTCTGAATTGATCACTCGTTCCTTGTTATTTGATGTGGTGAAAGTTGTAGCATGATATGATTGAATGTATCTTGCTTTGATCAGGCGTCAAGGTATCTTTAGTGAATCTACTGACCACCTTTACAATGCTGCAACTCAAGAGAGGGAAACAACATTGAACCAGCTCTTGATAGAGCTTGATGGTTTTGACACTGGCAAAGGAGTAATATTCTTAGGCGCAACCAATCGTATGGATTTATTAGATCCAGCGCTTCTTCGACCGGGCCGTTTTGATCGTAAGGTTTGTTCATGTTTTTGTTCAAGATACATAAGTTGCCAGCTTCATTTGACTCACTGTGCAAAGATTGTTGTTGTTCTGACGAAGAACATCTTTAGTGTTGTCAATGTCATGCACATCAACATTGTCCTTTACTATGGACTAATTCCTTCTCACACTTTAACGTATTCACTCAACCATTAATTGATTCCTGGGGATTAGGTTTTTCCTACATTTTATATTGCTGCTACCAAGCAGTACTAAATGGTTGTCGTTCGCTCTTCTGTCTAAATGTTATTTGTCATTTGCTGTCTCCTTTCTAGATAAGAATCAGGCCTCCTAATGCAAAAGGGAGATTGGATATCTTAAGAGTGCACGCTCGCAAAGTTAAAATGTCACCATCAGTTGATCTGTCTGTTTATGCACAGAACTTACCTGGTACGACCTTTTCTTTCTTCTCATATAGTCATGTGTTCCAACATAGTCTTTGTTGTCAGTCTATCGCCTTGGAGGATTTAAGAAATGTGGTTGCAGTCCTGCGATATGCTAATTGTGGATTTCTTGGCTTACATTACCAAGGACCTCATATTACCGAGGACCTCTATGTACTAAAAATGCTTATGCTTTCCATCACATATCGAAAGGGAATGTCCTCACCATTGCTGTTTCAGTACTTAGACGGTGAAATTGAGTATTTGATTGTTGAGACATCTGAAATTTTTCATCCTTCTGTTAGGATGGACTGGAGCAAAGCTGGCACAGCTGCTTCAAGAGGCTGCTCTTGTGGCGGTAAGAAAAGGCCATGATGCAATTCTTCAGTCAGATGTGGATGATGCAGTCGACAGACTTACAGTAGGACCTAAACGGGTTGGAGTAGAACTGGGTCACCAGGGACAATGCCGTAGAGCTACTACTGAAGTGGGAACTGCTATTACTTCTCTTTTGCTCAGGCGGTACGAGAATGCAAAGGTTGAGTGCTGTGATCGCATATCAATTAACCCTCGTGGTCAGGTGCTTCTCTCATGTTTCTTGCCTCTTTAAGTTCTTGGCAATTTCTCTTATGTTGTTTGTCGACATTGAGTATTTATTCCGTGCTCAACTTTGTCACTAATGTAACCAGTGGGGCATACCAGAGAGTTTTTTGTTGACTGCTTGGCGGAATGAATGGACTCTCTTGGAGATCATTCTGTGTATTGTGAAATTAAGTTGTTGATACACTCTGAGCTCATTTTTGGTGGAATTGTCAAGTGCAGACATTCTCTCAAGTTGTATTTAATCGGCTAGATGATGAGCTGTACATGTTTGAGCGCCGGCCTCAGTTGCTGCATCGTCTTCAGGTATTTCTTGGAGGTAGGGCTGCTGAGGAGGTTATTTATGGTCGGGATACATCAAGGGCATCAGTTGACTATCTTGCAGATGCATCTTGGCTGGCTCGCAAAATATTGACCATGTATGTCTTTACTAGCTTTGCTTGCAGTTGCTTGCTGTTATGCTGTATAACTCTCCATTTTAATCTTGTACCCCAGATGGAATTTAGAAAATCCAATGACCATACATGGTGAACCACCTCCTTGGAGGAAAAGAGTGAAATTTGTTGGCCCCAGACTGGACTTCGAAGGATCATTATATGATGCTTACAACTTGATAGAACCGCCAATTAATTTTAAATTGGATGATGATGTTGTGAGGAGGACCGAAGAGTTGCTCAATGATATGTATAGAAAGACAGTCTCTTTGCTGCAGAGGCACCACGCAGCTCTGCTCAAAACTGTGAAGGTACGATTGTGGACATACTTGCCAAGAATTTGTAGACCCTTTCATGGTGTTTAAAAGATGTTTAAACCATTTGATGTTACCTCGTATGCAGGTTCTTTTATATCAGAAGGAAATCAATGGAGAAGAAATAGATTTTATTTTGAATACATACCCGCCACAGACACCAGTAAGTCTGCTTCTGGAGGAACAAAACCCAGAGAGACTCCCCTTCATAAGACCAGAACAAGGTCCTGCATTGGAATATTCGCACCTAATTCTTTCCAAAGATGATGCTTCTTGATTCTGGTTAGCCTTGGATAAGAAATCGAATGATGCTTTCAACAACATCCAAACAGCAAAACGCAGAGAGAGGCATCCACTTACGTTCACGTCATTGATCTTGACACCTTCCAAAGGTGAAACGTTGGTGATTCTGTCAAGTGCTGCGCCAAAAATTGGATGGGTGCTGTTGACAACAGCAACCTATCCAACAACTTCTTCTAGGGGTTCTAGACAATTGAATCTCCGTTAGTTAGTTGGGACCGCTCAGAATACTACACTGGAGTTTGTGAGTTTCTTATAAGCAAGTAAAGAGCAATGAAATGCACCAGTCTAGTACATCAATCTTGTTCTTATTTTTATGGTATAAAGGAGCAAGTGCCCCTCCTGAATATTTTTTTCAAAGAATTTTATAATATAAAATTTTGAATCAGTCTCCTTGCAAAAATTTTACAAAGAGAAGGCTGTCTAGGTATTCCTTTCTCCAAAATCCATACTCATAATGTGGGAGTTTCAGTACTAGGTATTTTCTTTTTTCTTTTTTTTTTTTTATTTTGAAATGCTATCCCTGAATGATATTTGTCTTCCCAAAAATTTGTAAAATCCGTCTTTTGAAAATTATGATTTACCTCCTAAAATTTTAAGAAAAAAGTTTAAATATCATTTGTGTCCTAAAATTTTTCACTTGCAAAACAATTTAAGCCGACAGAACATCCCATAAGCCTTTCATTTTGGCCCCGCATGCAAGGTACTTCTCTCTTTTCTTTCTTATTTTCCTTGCGACCTTTCTTCTCTCTCTCTCCCTCCCCACTTGAAGCCCACCCATCTAAACCCTCTCTTTTCTCTAACCCAAATTTGTACTCTCTCTCTCACACATATTTTTTTATTATTTCTTCTTTCATAAAAGTTGGTTTTCTTTTTTCTTCCGAATTGGTTAATTGCTACAAAAATATTACCATTTTTGATGTAATTGAAAATTTTTTTCTGACAAATGATGGTCTTTTTTGTTTGAGAAATTTAAGTGAACCTAATATTTAGTTTATGATTTTTGGATGTTTATGTTTGTTAATTTTTTAATATATTTTTACCGTATTTGGATTGAAGGTATAAGGTTGTTGAATCCGCCTATCTGATGAGATCACGAGTTTTCCTTATTCTAAGTATATATATTTATTCACACAATATTTTAGTATCTTAAAATTCACTTCATAGGGATTACATGATTTCGATTCTTTAAAAAAAAAAAAAAATCAAATCTTTGTGTGAAAAGTCTATCAATCAATTTGTTTCGATCTTTGTTTTTTTTTTATTTTAGATTTTTAATTACAAGTTTTTAGTGTATTATTGAAAATGATTTAATCTTTTTAATTATTAAAATTTTATTAATACGTTCGAGACATACATTTTATACTGTAATTTACCTTTAAAAATATTTTCAGACTCCTCTACTAAATGCTTCTTGAGCAATGCAATGAAATGTCCGCATTAACCTATCATTAGTGTTTATTGTTTGAATTTATTATCACAACTCCATCAATATAATAGTCAAGGGCAAGGGCAGGGGTTAAAAGGAAAATTTCTTTTCTTAAATATATATATATTATTTGTTTTACTAAAAAAAATATTATCTTACGTCTGAGAAAAATAATTCAAAATTTCTGAAAATTATAATTATTTAAATGAATGGTATATTTACTTTCTAAAATATAATCATAGATATATGTTATATCGATTTTCTAAAATCTATTTCTAATTTGGGTCCTACTTTGGCCACCTTTCTGTCGTCATATCATACACTTGGTACATCGAATCGAACCACAAGTCTTGTGAAAAACATTTTTTCCAACATTGCCTTTGACGGGGTGCAATTAATGAAAGGAAAAAAGGGCCTAAACAAATAGGTCACTGACCCATTAATTCTTATACTTTTCTCTGGGGAAAGCAATTCAAGATAAAGCAAACCAAATTTTGTGGGGGTGAAAACATTAATTGTCAAAGGTGTAATTGTCACAGGCAGCAAAGCAAATTTTCTTAAGGCTGAATTTTTGTGGAAAGAAATGGTGGTTGAGCAGAGGTGGGTCAGACCGTTATTTATTGTAAAATGTGAAAATGTCATATGGAAAATTTTAATTCATGAAAATTATGAAAAAGGGATTAGAATTAAAATCCGGGTAATACGGTGTTTTATATGGCACGAAGCAGTTTGCGGTGGTGGATGAGCAGCAGTAGCCAAGAAGGAAGAGACCTATTCACGCACGAAACCGTTCTTCAAACATACACTGATATCATCAGAACCAGACATCCATCTCTCTCTCTCTCTGCGTGCCGATGAGAGATGAAGAAATCTCGAAATGGGTCTATAAAGACCAAATTTTGTCACAAGATTAGCAATCACAGCGACAGGTGTAGCAAGAAGATTTTCCACTGGCTCTCCTTCTCTTTCATATTCACGCTTTGGTGCCTTTTTGGTTCCCGCCACGCTTATGGAGGTAAAACTCTCTTACCCAGAAAACTCCTCTCTCTCTCTCTCTGAGATACCAGAAACATAGAAAACACAATGTCATGCTTTGAAACCTCAAATGTTTACAGAAAAAGTGTGTTGTGGTGGGTGTTTCTTTCAATGACCTAAGCTTGGCCTTGGCCACGCTTATGGAAGTAAAACTCTCTTACCTAAAACCCCCCCCCTCTCTCTCTCCCTGATATACCCATGACCCAATTTCTGGTTTAGGGGGGAAAAATAGAAAATATAATCGGGCATGTATTGAAAGCTCAAAACGCTTGTAACAGAAGAGGATTGTGGTGGTTTTTTTTTGTTTTTTTTGTTTTTTTATAAATTACAAAGCTCCACTTTTCTGTCCTTGAAACTTCCGATTCATATAATCAGCACATATGCATTTTCATCAAATAGGGTTTCTATTGAGCTCATGGGAATTTTGAATTTTGATCAGTTTTTTTTTTTTTTTTTGATGTGTTAATTTGATTGTGTTATTATCAAGAACTCTATAATGCGGCAAGTTCATATTTTGCAGATGACAACATTAACTCTACAAAGGGAGTGATTTTAGAAACTAATGCTTCTGTTGTATTCCCTCATGGTTCCACAAGTTGTACATCATTGGTTCAGCGTAGAAGATTAGAGGATGCAGTCTCTAGTGTTTTAGGCTATAGTGCTCTAATGTGTGAAAAGAAACCACAACAACAAAAATCTGAAAAATCTGAAAACCCACAGAATGTCAGACCTTCTCCCACTTATCTCAATTTTGATGAGTTCCGGTCCACCAAAGAAAAGGGCCCGAGTATACCGAGTCAGCTTGCGAACATTACCCACCGGCTCAATCCTGATGGGGAAGAGTACAACTATGCCTCAGCCTCTAAGGGTGCAAAGGTGTTGGCTTACAATAAGGAAGCGAAAGGTGCAAGTAACATATTAGGGAAGGATCATGATAAGTACTTGAGAAACCCTTGTTATGTGGAAGAAAAATTTGTTATTGTTGAACTTTCGGAGGAAACTCTTGTTGATGCAATTAAACTTGCAAATTATGAACATTACTCTTCCAATTTTAAGGAATTTGAGTTGTATGGAAGCTTGAGTTATCCAACTGAGAAATGGTTTATGCTGGGGAAATTTGTGGCATCTAATGTCAAGCATAGTCAAAGATTTGTGCTTCCTGAGCCTAAATGGGTAAGGTACTTGAAATTAAATTTACTTACACATTATGGATCAGAACATTACTGCACACTGAATGTATTAGAGGTGTATGGTGTTGATGCAATTGAGCGGATGCTTGAAGATTTGATTGTTGCCCCAGTGGAACCTATGCCTAGTAGATTCCCAAAGCTCAATTTAACTTCATCACCTACTTCAGAACAAGATTTGGCTCCTGTGAATGTGATGGAGAATGATGAAGTTCAAAACAATGTTGCTGATGCTGCTAGAGGGATAGAAGGTGCGGAGGACCGGCAAAAACCCACCTTTGATGCAGTTTCTATTAGCAACTTTCCTGATCCAGTCAATGAAGTTCGACAGCAGCCAACAGCGAGAATACCTAGTGATACTGTCCTGAAAATTCTAATGCAGAAAGTGAGGTCACTTGAGTTGAATTTGTCGGTGCTTGAGGAGTATATAAAAGAACTCAACCGAAGAGAAGGGGAAGTAATGCCAATGCTTAAAGAAGAACTCTTGAAGCTTTCACTGCTATTGGAGAAAAGCAAAGCAGAAATGCAGAGTCTCCTTGAATGGAAGGAAACTATGGTACTTGTAATTGTTAAACTGCTGATATATATATATTTTATTATGTGGAATGAACTGAACAATTTGGCTTTCTTCTGTTTCTCGCAGGAGAAAGGAATCACCAACTTCGAGTCATGGAAAGCGGCTGTCTCGAGTCAAATGGATGTATTGGTCAGGCAAAATAGCATGTTGAGGTTCAAATCATCTACCTTGTTCTCAGAATTCTCTTCTTTCCTATTGGTTTAGCATAGATTTTCTTCCCACCATGGTGACCATGCAAGGCATTAGTACTTGTGCAATAAAGAATTTGTAGTGTAGTTTTTCATAAAGTGGTTTGATATGGAAAGATCATGGGGAATATGCAAGATGATAAGTGTTGGCCCATGAACACTTTGAATATGATAGGTCAACAGTCATAATCAAGTCCCATGAACATGTGACATGCTAGTATAACAATTAGTATCATCAACATCAACGTCATATATTGTATGACATAGCATTAATATACTTGGAGGAGTGAGGCATGGAGAGAACAGATTATGGTCAGGACAGTCCAGTGCACAAAATTCAAATTCTATAGTTATTTGGAGTGGCTTTTAATGTGGGAAAGCTTTTAAATTCTATCTTGTTTTATTTTTTTTTTAAAAAAAAATCATCACTTTGTTTCTCCTTTCTTGATCTACTCAGGCTGGAGGTTGAAAAGGTTATAAAAGATCAAGCTACTCTGGAGACAAGAGAGATTGCGGTGGTAACCATGAGTTTTATCTTGGCATGTGTTGCTATAGTCAAGCTTGTTTCAACGAGAGCTTTCACATTTTTTGGTACCTCTGAACCAGGAAAGGTAGTCCCAACCAGTAAAGGTTGGGTTTTGATACTTGTAAGCAGCTTTATAACCATGGTAATGACAGTGCTTTATAGCTAATGTTTTAGTTCTATAGCTCTTCCCTGCTTAAATGCCCCCTTTTTTTTTTGGCAAATTGCACGCACCATAAACGAGTATATAGCTTTTCATTTACAAAGAATGGACTTTCCAAACATCCACATAGGCCTTTAATATTCATTGAGCTCAAAAACAAAGGAAGAGTAAACAAGTTACACTTTTGTCACCCCCTCAAACTGTACTGCGACAATGCTGATGTTTACACACTCATCCACACGGGTCTGAGAGAATCTGTAGAGATGCTGATTTCACTTATCTACCAAAATATTTGCTCCACTTCATCACCCTAGCGTGGACATCAAAAAGTCATTGTATCAAGACAGTCGGGGACGAAAGCATAACAGCATTTAAGGCTCAAAAGGGCGCATTCTAGGTGGCTTTCTCAATTCTAATTTTATCACATCAAAATCTAGATTCCATCTTGCCAATAGCTTTCTCTATTGCAGGTACATTCTTCTTAAACGCATTCCATTGCTCAGCTGTCAAGCTTATCCCTGACACAAGGAGTCTATCAATACATGAACCAAATCAATGCATGCGTCTTTAAGCGTTGGATGTTTGGTTGTGCCAACAAACTTACGATCAAGACACATACACACAAAAACATGCAACATAGATGTTAGAACACAAATGCTATGACATTCCTGCTTTCTGCAACATGAATGAAAATGAGCTAACAAGATCACAGTACTCAGAATGCAACAAGGCAACTGCCTGTCTCCAAATTTCTAATATGAACCTCCAAAAAGCTGTTATTTTGGATGACAAGAGTAAAACAGCAGTGGTCATCAGAAATAAACACTTATGATTTATGTTAATACCAAGTTAGTATACTCCTGTGTTACCCACTGGCAGGTAGAAACCATGAAATGGCAAGACGGTAAATAAGAGAAACTCATCTGCATGGTTTAACTGCCTTTAGAACCAAAAGGATAGAACTAAACAATGGCATGATTGGCGGACAATTCTTTGAATGACCCATCACTCTATTCCCTTTGGGTATTGCAGGAGAATAAATTAAGTGACACAGCAGTTTATCACTTCTTGCACATCGATTTAAATTAAATGAGTTGCAGAATCATGCAATCGAATGCTTAGAAATACACATGCATCTGCATTTGAGTTGCATGAATTTGCAAACAGATGGAATTTTTGTACAAACAGTGATTTTAATACCACATATATTACATATTATAACTAAATATACAACCGTAAAATTTGCACATGTAAAATCCATCATCAAGAAATCTGACAGGATGGTAATATGATACTGCATTATAAATATTCACCATAATTGGAACCAAAATCAGAACATGGCTCTGGAAGTCTGCATTTACAGTGTTCTAATATTTGCCCCTAATTCCAGGACATAGTTTTTATATGCGATGATAACGTGGCATGGCTCAGCAAGAGCAAGTCTTGATGATCATCCAACAAAAAGCATAAGCATACGGGGTAAATTCGGGGCATGGAGGTTGTCAGAAAGTAAAACCAACTAAAATATTCCTAGACCTTAGGCCTTCTACCAACGGAGAAAGTCTATAATTGTTCCAAGACCACCTCATCTTCGTACCAACACATTCTATGGGCGCTTCTCCGAATTGGGTGTGGGCTGTTATGACACTCGGGTTGAGTCAGGTAGTGTTAATACCCGAGCTCAGCTCGAGTGTTGGTTAGATGAGCTCGAATTCGTTGAGCTTATATTTTTCGAGTTCAAACTTGAGCTCAAAGTGTCATCGGATATTGTCATCTCACTTATTTTAATTTTTTTTAAAAAATATAATTATTTTAAAAAATACAAATTATTTTAAAAAATAGGCTCGTCGAGCTTACGAGCTCGGCACAGTTGGGCTTGAGCTCAACACCAAACTATCCGAGCCTCGACTTGAGCTTTGACGGGTAGCATCACGGGTATTGAGTGTCATAAGAGGCCTAGTCTCTATCTTGTGTCTTCGTCCAATTTCTAAGCATGAACTCACAACCGTGTAAAGTATTTGATAACTTTGTCATTTTGTGTCATGCCCCATGTCAATTATCAACTGCATGTGCTTCATAGAATGCATTTTCCCAAACACATACACTACATTAGATACAACATAAAGATACATGAATATTACATGTGACACAACTACGCCAGATCATATGCGCAAAGATCATTCATGGCATATACACTATGAAGACATTTGACATACAATGCAATAGATGAGATGGATGATGTAGAAAAGGAGTCAATCAACATCATGATTTTTATTGCCAAGTTTAAAGGTAAGCTCCATGGTCGAATTTATGGAGTAAAAGGAGCAAAGAATGAGCAAAGGAGGGCAGAACGTGTGTCCCGAGCAAGGAAGCTGGATTTGAACGCGGCAACAATAGTGCAGTGTCACGTCTCACAGAACTGATAAAGCTGCCGCACTTCCAAGTGAAGTTTTGAATTTTTTTATTTATCTCATTTCTTTATTTTTATTTGGTCATCTAGGCTTCTAAAACACTAGTAAAGTTGTAATGAGTTGTATTAGGGTTGAATATTTAGTTTTCTATTCTATGTTGGAGTCTTAGATCTGTATAAACTATCTTGGGGCTATTGTCATATTCACTTTTTAGTTTTGATTAATGATTCAATTTTGAGGTTTTGGTGGATTCCCATTGGAGAGGTTTGGGGTTTGGGCTTATCAAACCTATCAAGATGCTTCCACTGCATCAATGGAACATTCAAAGAGGTTGTCACCCTCACAAAACAATTAGGGCCCCCAAAGATCATCAATCACTGATCAGCCGAGGGGTTCTCCCTCTCCAAGACAATAGGACCTACAAGTTATGACTTTACAGATACGCATACCTTTGGACCCTGGTAGCTCTTTGCCATCTTTCTTATAATACTCTCTAATCGACACCAACATCTTCCCTCTGAAATCCTGAATCGTCACTTTTCTTTTATCCGACAACTGTCAAAAAACTTAGGGTTTTCAAAAATCAATTCCATCAAACAAAAACCAAATCCAGAACAAAAAAATTTAAAAGATAACACGAAACTAACCCTACAGATAATGAGATTGCCTTCGTCATCGTACTCTTGTTCACCAGCAGCTCTCTTAGTCCTCTCGTCGTCTTCTTCCTCTTCCTCTTCCTCTTCCTCTTCCTCTTCCTGTTCGACCTCCTCAGACTGCTTGGCCTGCTGGTTTTGGAGAAAGGAATCGACAATTTGTCTGATGAAGAGCTTGTATTTGGGAAGAGAGAGGTCGAGCTTGAGCTTATCAGCGGCTATTTTGCGCACTTTGTACTCTGTCATTTCGTCCATGTTCGCATTCTCCAGGATTTCGGTTACAGTTTTCTCGATCCGGTCCTGAATTTCGGATTCCATTTTTGGGGAATCTGAAGAACTGACCGGGGAATTTGAATTTCAGAGCGTAAGAAGAAACGGAGAGGGGAGAGAGAGAGGGGCAGGGCCCAGTAAATTTCCTGAATATGCAAATTTGCTTGGCATTTTCTAGTTCACGCTCTTCTTACCGCGTCACGTGAGACCCAACGTGCCTTTATGGTTCGGGAATTTTATTTATTTATTTTTCTTTTTTGGGGTAAAAGAAATAGGTTTTATGTTTTTTCTTTTTTTATTTTGATAAAAATAAATTATATCTACTTATATATACTGAATTGTATGTAAAATTCATTACAATTTTTTTGTTAATTTTTGAATTTTCTTATGCTGAATTTTAATAAAAAGTACTTTTTAAAAATTAATTTGACTTTTTTTATTAAGAAATTATTTATAACTTTCGATTAACCACCATAACTCTATTTTGTATACATATATATATATAGATAGATTGAATTTCTCTTTTAAAAAACTTTATCATAAATAAAATTTATTTTTCTACGTACATAATGGTATTTGTGTCAAATAGGTAAAATAGAATTTGCAAAATGGGTAAGTAAGCTCTAAGTAGAAGGTTTTTTTTTTTTTATTTATGGTAATATATATATATATATATATATATATATTTATATTTTTTTTTTCTTTTTCTCCTTTTGTTTGGCAGTCCATCGACATTCATTGGTACGAGAACTAAACGTGAATCCCAACCCAAATATAAGGTTTGCATACATGGTAATAATTGAAATTTACACTATTATAAAATCCCTGAGCTGAGTACACTAAACTCACTTTAATTGAATCCCCCTTCATATTTTACAAATTTGTGGACAAGAATTGCAATAGCAGGGAGCGTATGAGATTGAAGGGCAAGTCCCAACTTCACTATCACCTCTTGAACCGCCTGGGGCTTTTCTTTTTATCGCTGCTATGCAAACAACAAATGAGGGCTTACTCTACAAAACATGACTGCCTGACTGATATTGTTATTTCCTCATGAACTACCATTTGGGTTATACCTTGATTGAGTGTCATCATCTGATCCCATAGCTGGTTTGCCCCCTCTTCCAAAGGCAACTTCATCCATGCTTTGACCTTGTCGCCTGTACCGACCTCCCGAAGCAAGAAATCCAGGGCAAGGCCTGTATGCTTTGATGGGCCACCAACCAAACCCAGGGACTGTCTCTATCCCACCTTGAATCCTTCCCTCCCCATTGCAGCCCCTTTCTATCTCCTCTTGCCCGCATGCCTTACACCCCCTGCACATATACAAAAGCCCTTCTATCCACTTCTACCCTTTTCTAGCAAATAAATTTTAGAATTACTAAATTCCATTCCATGGGTATTGTTAAAATGCTTAATGTTATCACAAGATATTAAATCATTACTCAAAAGCTAATATTATCACGCGAAAACCTAAAGTTATCGCTTGAAAATTGGATATTATCACATAAAAGTTTAAGTTATTATTTAAGTTATTTCAGAAAAGGCCTAAAATTGTTACTCCAGGGTCAAGGTCTAACGTTACCATAAGAAGCCCTAAAATTATCAGTTAAAGGCGTAACCTAGATACTTAACTATGGCGTTTTGATATGGCATTATAGAATTTTCCCTAAATTCGACATCCCCAAGAGTGTATTGACATCTTCTTCCATATGCTCAATCTGGAAGCTATTTATGATGGGTGTTGCCTACATCTGAAGAAGAGCAAACAAAGATAATTTATCCCCCGTGGACATGGATAGCATACAGGTAATTGATAAGGGGTTGAGAAAGTAGGAAAAAGGTACCAGAAAGGAAGGTCAATGGCGGTGGCCGTGACAGGTTGGGGTTGAGTGGAAACATCACTGGTGGTAGGGAAGGAGGAGCTGTGTCTTCTTCCACGATGGAGGAGGTTGAAGACGGAGAAGAAGAGCAGAGCGGAGGAGTAATTCTCACCGTGGATGTGGTTTTTGTGGACCGAACACCTGTCCATCTGATACTGCTGGAGCTGGGGGGTTGGTAGAAGTTAGCTTGTGGTGGTGTTGGTATTGACACGATTGTATTAGTGGCTGCCATCCCTCCTCTCTCTCTCTCTCTCTCTCCCTCTCCCTCTCCCTTGCTCGCTCGCTCGCAAGTTTAGAAAAGAGCCGAGAGGGAGCTGACGCCTGGTAAAAGCAGAGGATGACTTGACGGGAGGAACAAGTGGCGCAGCTTAACTTAGACCAATGACTTTCAGTTTTGTGCTCCTTCAAGCAATTAAATTGTAAAATTTACTTATGAATAAAATTTTATACTTAACACCACGAAGTAAAATATAAAATTTATTTAGAGATTTTCATTCTTTTAAGGTTAAATAAATTAACCCTTTATAATGATGTTACATAAGTGATGGGAGAGCCCACCTTAACTCCATGTAAAACCTCTGACTTGATTCGACTTATCTCAATTTTATTTCATTTTATTTGTAATATTTTCAATTAAAATAAAATTTTTTTATCAAAAATAGAATTTTTATAAATAAAATATTACTTTTTTAATTAAAAAAACCCTAAAACTCTTGTAAAATTAACATTTTTTTATATTAAAATTTTTATTTCATCTCAAACAAATGACATGAGCAAGGAATGGACAAGGAGGGAGGCAGGGAGATTAAATAGAAATGGAACTTGGAAAAAAAGATCATGTCTAGGCAAAGAAGACGTCCCACAAACCCACCAGAAGTTTCTCCACGGTAACTAAAAAAAATATCTATGTTACTATTGTAACTCGCCTTCCAATGTATTTACTTCCCCCTTCATATTAAACCATTCGATATCTCTTGTTCTCTGTCCCTATCCACCCACAAGCATGGCAAAACTGTGATGATGCACCATGCGCCATTGCCCATTATGCAACTCAAACACATTAGAGACATTGAATAGCCCAGTCCCAATCCCAATGTCAACATATGTTTTCATGGTAACCCATGCCATCTCTGTCAGCAACCAAACACGTATGTCTTGTACCCGGAAGTCTATGCCTGGAGGCCATGCAAATGCTAATTCCCAGCTACCCATAACTGCATTATACCTGCATGCCAGACACAGTGAATGAATTGGCTTCCCAGAGTCAAAAACAATCGCGCCCTATTTGGAAATGAACTATGCACTTCCATTAGGGTCTTTGCACGCTTCACCCATACAAATCCATCCATCAAAGTGAAAAGCAAGTCTTTCACATTCAAATTGCCAGAACATATTTGATAAAGACCAAGCTTCGTACATAAATTTGGACACTCTACCAACATAATAAAAAACTCCTAGCATTTCAAAATAATAATGCATGCGGTTACCCTAAAACATGTGCATAGCGGGGGGAGGGGAATTGGGCAGAGTCTAAAAGAGCCAGCAGTAAACTGTTTATCAAAATGCACATATTTGAGAGAGATACTAAGCAAACCAAGCAAAAGAACTACCAGTTTCTTATGTTACGGAGACATATGATCCCTAAAAGGATTCAAGAATACCAATAACTCACAGAAACCACATGAATTTAACTGTATGTTTCAGGACAACCAATTCTAGACTTACTCTTCTTATCCAAAGCAAGAGAAATCTTTAATCAATAAGAGTCCTTACATAAGCCACCAGTGTTATCTCGACTAGCGTAGAAAATTATCGAGCCCCTGGACATAGGGCATAACATTGCTAGGCCCGAAATTTCTAGGTAAATGATATGAAAAAGATCCAGAAGGGGTTATCACAAACAAGAAGACTGCTGTGAAATGGTAACGGTGCATACACATAATGGCAGGAGAAAAAACAGGAGAATCAGTATGCTTATCACCACAGTACTCATCCCGCCATCACTGCATGTTGAATTTACCAATCGAAACCCTGCTCTCCACCAATAATATAAATCTGTCATTTGCAGTGTTATCTTTTAAGTCACTCGTTAATATTCTAGCAGTCAACCAAATGTAATTTCGTTATTATGCTCAAGGAAAAACATAACACGCAAGTAGCTCAATCATAATGCTTCATTATCCAAATCTAGAACATGATACTATACCCAAAAAATTTCAATGAATACCACATTTAAGCTCATCTATGATACTTTATGGAAAAATAGATAAGCTAGAAATTTCATACCCTGTAAAGAGGTCCCTCGATGGATGGATACATTTGACATAATCAGAATTCAGCCAAAAATGACGCATTGTAGGAAGTGATCTTTCTTTGATAATACTAAAAAGCTCTGTGTTGAGATTAACAATAGCTCTTGTAGCCTCTTTGCAAAAAATGCAAGGGGAAAACTATATACATATACGCCCACCCTCCCCCTACTTCGCACTAAACCGGAGAGCACTTTGTACACAAAGTGAGCCCTTTTTTAGCTAGAGTAACACTATCCTGTTCCAATGTGAAATCCTAGATGGGACATGTTTGAAAAATAAAGAGAAGAGGTTAACAAATACCTAGATTCCCAAATCTAGAGGGCAGAGTAAACAAAACTAAGAACAACACACTAAAGTGGAAGCTATGATGAGTTCTTGTTTGAGTTTCCAATGCATAAATCAAATGGCCTTAAGGCAGATGTGGCAATTTCCCCTAGATAAAATTAAGTAGAATCATGCCCACCAAAAAGTCCTCCATAAATGAAGTGGTGCCAAAAGTCTAAACGCCACGCAAATCGATTCAACTAAGCCTTATAACACAAGCAGTCAGGATGCTAGATAAATCAAGCGTTTCAATTCAGCTCGATAAAAAGCCATAGCAGTAGCAAAAGTTACAGAAGCAGTACAAAATCAAAGATCTTAAGGAAATATCTAGACCAGGGGAGTGTTTGGATGCCCCCTACTCCTCTTTACTCTCCTCCACAAATGTGACAGTTTATTCATTCTACTTGTAGCATTTTACAACTGAGACAAAACATTTTCATAGAAACATAAGGCTTTTAAAAAGTCAACTTTCCATAAACGAGTTTAAAGTGATCATTATATTTGTAAATTTCAGCATTGAATGCCATTTTTTCTTGTGGTAGATTGTGCCTCTACTGTATCCAAACAGGGCCTTGGAGTAGAATGCAACTTCTCTTCAACTATCAGCTGTTTACGTAAACCGGAGCAACAACATGCAAGTGGGGTGATGCTATAGATGAGAGTAAATTTTAATTGATTTGCAAAACTAACATTCACATTATGCTGTAAGAACAGATCTTGATACCGTACAAAATGATCACTATTCACTTGCTTGTGACCCCAACTTAGAAGTATTTCACGGTCCAATTTATCCTTTTATCCTTCAATAGAAGTAGACCAGAAACAATAAGATATAACGAAGAAGAGAGAAGGTGTGTGACCCCAGCAAAGATGTAAATGAATATCACAAACCATACCATTTTCCTCTAAGAACCTATGATATTTTTTTACACCCTATTAGTCGGTCAACATTCATGGTACACTGCCCAGACCAGGAGCAAAAGGAGGGGTCGGCAAGGGGGCCACAGCTCCTGTTGAAATGTTTAGAAAATAGTTTTATATTTATAATTTTAAAAATTATAATCCCAAATGTTATTTGACCTGTAAAATTTATAAACACCTCCCCTGTTAATTACAACCCCAAATGCCGCTTATACTTCATCCCCATCTTATAAATTTCTGGCTTCACCCTGCCAGACAACCTACTTTTGATGGATACCAAAATTCATCATCTTCCATTAAACTCATGGAAGAAAAATGCTACTCTCAAGTTTCAACTAAGTGGAGAATCAACCAACTCTAGCCAATTTCTCTAAACTAGCGCGACCATTATTTTCTTGGCTTTAATATGTTATCGAAAACATTGGCAGCACCTAAATTCTTATTCTACAAAGTCCACTATCATGACACCTACATAAATACACGATCCAGTATCAAGCGTTATGATATAAATAGTTCGATTCGAGGGATTCTCAGACTTTAAAACCTAGCAAAGTGTGCATGACATGACATTTGTCAACGAATTCAAACAACAAATATCAATAACTTAGGAAAAATAATTGGGGTTGGGGAAAAACTCAGGAAACTAGAAGAAAAACAAAACCTTGTGATAAAGGGCTTTCCGGGGATTGTCATCGTTGGCAGCCTTACGCATCAAAGAATTGGTCATAGAAAATCGGCACAAGCTCGGATAGTCCAAATAACTCAAGGCATGAGCCATGATTTCAGGAACCATTTGCTCCATCATCGACGCTCCTGTTCCACCTGTTTGTCTTCCCGAATAAGACACCGTCCCCATTTTCTCACACATCTCTCCCGCTATAATTTGAAAACCCTAAATCCCAGCTGCTGATGCTGCTGTTCTCTCTCTCTCTCTCTCTCTCTCTCTCTCTCTCTCTCTCTCTCTCTCTCTCGTATGGATAACTGTAAACCCTAAAAAAGGAAACTGTTACGAGGGACTAGAGAGTGACTCTCTCTCTCTCTCTCTCTCTAACGCAAATTTCAGAAGAGAGAAGAGACTGTAGAGAGGGATGTAAGAGGCAGTGGTAGCGACCAGCGAGTGTGGTGGCACATACAACAGAAACAGGGGGAGGGGGGCATGGCCGAGTCAAAAGGAAGGAGAAGTAACACAAGACCCGACCAAAATTGACGGATCATTTTCCGATTATTCTTCCGTTTCCCTCGCCGGGCACAGTAGTAGCCGCCAACAAATAAACGACGACGTTTAATTGGAAACTGTGCCCGTGCCGTATTTCCCCCCTTCGAATTGTATCATCCCATCTCAACCATCTTCTCCGGTAGTTCAAACTTCGAACCAAACGTTGCCTGCATAGATGTTATTTAGTAAGTTTTCGATTTTTGTAAAGTTGTTGGCTCAGAAACTCAATCATAAGATGTTACCATTTTCTTTAAAAAAATATTATTTATTTTTATTAAAGTGAGAAATATTATTAACATAAATTAAATAAATCAAGTTTTATATAATAATTCAATTTAACTGTTTTGATTTTTTTTTTTTTACTTTATTTGAATGATAGTTTGACTAATTTAAAATTTTTCAAATTTTAAAACGTTTGTTTTTCTTTTTAATATGAAGTTACATATACAATATGATTTATTTAATCAATTAAGCAAAAAAAGTATAATTTATTGAGTGATTGTATAAGTGTAATACTTGCATCCAAAATTTGAGTATGGTTAGGCATTTCACCCTTAAGTTAATTTTAGTTTACAGAAATAGTGATTGTTGTAAGATCATGAGGACAAATTTTGACCGTTCAAAATTTTTTAAATTTATTTTAAATAGTAAGAATTTATCTTTAACTACCATTCATTGGTCAACTATTTGTGAATTTCTCTAGTGAGTGATAATAAAAAATTTCTGGTCAGGTTACTCGTTGAGAGCGGAGGGGGCAAACATACAATAGCAATTTCATGGTATGCTGACTAAAGAGCCCTTTGGAGCGTGTAGAGAAGAACCGTTCGGAGACATAAAGACAACAGAAGATGGTGGCAATACCAGAGTCATCCTCAAGATCAATTAGTGTTAAAATTCCTGCTCCCAAACTTACTCCAAATTACAAAGAAAACAACTTCAAGATGAAGTTCTTAGTCATGCATGCTATATAAATTATTCCTATCAGGCGAAAAGAGAAATGAGAAGGAAAAATCACAGCTCACACACAGATAGTATTAATCCTGGAAGGGCAATCTAAGTGCATTAAACAAGTTAGGCTTCCAATTGACTCCCCAGGAGCTCTTTATTGGCTTGATTGAGTGGCCATTAGTAGCAAAAGTTGCTGCCATCCTCATTTGCTCAATCAAAGCCTCTGCATTGTCCTGCCCTGATAAAATATCCTCCAATTCCTTAGTCCCAATCACCAACCTCACTTTCCAAACACCATTTCCAGAAGATGGCAAGACCTCAACAGCAGACCCACTTGTCAAATTTGTCACCAAATCCGATGCATCTGCCGGTGGCACTCTAAACGGCCGCTCAGCTTGATCAAAACACTCATCATCAACTTCTTCATGTTCTGGCTTCAGAGTTGTTGGTAACATGTAGTAAAACTTCCCATTAAGGAGTTCTTCATCTTTGGACAGAGGAGTAGACATCTGACCTCGAAGAAAAATGGCATAGCCGGGGAAGTTAACGAGGACATCACCAACAATTTTAGGACCTCGAAGCTCAATGATCTGCCCAGAGTCTGTCACTATTCGGATCAATTCAGGACCCTTCTGGGTGTTGGTGGTGGTGTCTCCTTTAAGAGAGCAATTCCCCATTTTGTAAAAATACCAATTTTTTGTCTAGTGATGAAGGGAAGGAAGAGATGAAGCATAATGCAAATGGGGTTGGCATATAAGTTGAAAAAGAATCTCGTGGGGGAGGGTCACGCTTTCAGAGGAGAAGAGGACAAGGGAAGGTGTTGGCGGTGTGGTCTTCCATCTTTGAAAATTGAAATGGTGTCCTGTGGTGAAATTAGAGCGTTGGGGGCTAATTTAAAACTTATAGCATATTTTTAAATTAAAATAATAATATGGTATTTGGGGTAACGACATCAAAAAGGTTTGTGGGCATAGAGGCCTGCATCTACCTTCACTAGATTCCAATTTTTGTTGCTGACAATTGTGAAAAATTAATATCATCACCTCCTTTGGGGTTTTAATAGTACATTTCTTTTATTTTTACCTAAGAGTTCAATGTACTTGAAGATGCGATTGCGACATGTTCACGTTGTTGAGTAATACTTTTCAACCTTTTTAGGTACCGAAAGCAGCTTTTGAGTGGTTGCGCAAAAGCTCAAAGAAAATTAAAATTTTATATTAGAAACAAAATATTAAACATTTAAAATTATAATTTTAGATGGGTAAATAATTTTTGAAGATAAATATCTTAAATTATGATTATACTAGATTTATTCTGTGAAAACGTAAAATAAATCAAAATTTTGAGATAAATATGTTGAAGTATATGTTTTCAAAAGTCCATGATTACAAACTCTCATACAAATTGTTTGGCTAGGATAATGATTATGTAATATAAACCACCGTCAAAGATTCATGACACCACAATCCACAACAATTAAATGACCGGAGATTGTCCTCAATATCTCTCTATCTATCACTTGGCAAAATGCACAACATACACTTTTCTTTCAAAAAAAAAGAATTATTTTCTCTCAAAAAAGGATTCTCTCAATTCTTTTTCTTAAATGTACCAGTATGTCACCGGGGGATAGAAGAATTGAGATTATAGAGGAGTCATGGATAGTTAAGTGATAATGGAAATTATCCCATTATCTCAAATTCAGAACTTAGATAATTTGTTTCATCTCCCAAAAATGCCCCAACATGGGCATACAAATTAATTGATTATATATAAACTTTTTATTTTTTTAAAAAAATAGTATTAGTATCCCTACTTCATCCTTCTCTTTGCCCATGTATACATGGGAACTTTCTACTTTCTACTACTGCATTTGGAAAATGAGCTAGAAGTATTTTCGTAGAAATTGTATTGTTTTTTGAAAATGGAAGGGATTCGTCTTGCTCGATGAGACAATTGCACTAATCCTAAGAGGGGACTGGGTGGCCGGTTTTGCTGTTAATGTTGGAGCCGCCTCTGTGTTTGTTGCTGAAGTATGGGGAGTGTGAGAGGGCCTCAAGATGGTCAGGAGAAGGAGTTTGCAGTGCGTCGAATTGGAAGTGGATTCCTTAGCAGCCGCTCAGGTTTTGAAAGGCAGCGTGGCTCACGACCATCCTCACAGTCTGATGATCAGGGAGTGTAAGTCTCTCATGCGGTAGGTTAATGTTGTAGCTGTTCTCCACACCTTGAGGGAGAGCAACCGATGTGCGGATCACATGGCTCTCTTAGACCATTCCTTCTCTCAGAGGTGTAAAGAATTCAGTCCCCTCCCCCAAAAAAAAAGCTTTAGTTTCCTGGTTTGAAGGGGGCCTAGAATCCCGAATATAGATGGTAGATTAATTGCCAACAAGGGTTAAATTGAGCACAAATTTAAGAAAATAACCAAGATTTGTATAGCCTATAAAATTGACAAAACAACGACAATAAAATCCAAATCGGCAAAAAGTTTCTCAAAACAATGGATCACAGCATAAACAACCAAAATTAAGAAATAAACATTGGAGGGGCCCAGCTAGGCCTGACCATTGTCCTTGACTCCAATCTGACCTAACTCAATTGGGCTTGACCAGGCCCAGAATCTAACGAAGCTTGTGATCTTCAAATCCTAGCAGTGTTGTGAGGTGAGGTTGACCACTCGAGCCTCAAACAAAGCTGATTAAACTCCAGTCCCAATCCTAAAACCCAACAGTCACACATGCGCTTTTTTAATTAAAAAAAAATTAATTGATAATTTATTTTAAATAATTCGATTCGGTTAAATTTAATTTCTTTTAAAAAAAATCTCTTAATATAATTTTTTATTCTTAAATTTTAATTTTAAAATTTAATTAAACAATCTATTAGTCATCAGGACAACTCTCCGTTGGCACGATCACACGCGGTACCCGGTAAAGATATTCCTCCCCTACAAGATAACATTACATGTCCTTACCGAATTGCCCATTCCGGTTCTCCTTGCCAGACGCCGCATTGGTCCAACCGATTCCCACGTGGCAAAACATCACACCACACATCAACCTAAGGCCTAGAACAAGAACAGATTTATATTTTCCAAATCAACCAAAATTCTATGAAAAGGATAAACTCGTAATTAAGGCCACACAACATAATGCGCTGCCTATTTAGCGGCACACAAAAAAGAAAAAAAAAAAAAAGAATTGAATAGTGTTAGCCTGCTGCGAACAACGTTAGCGACAATGGGGTGTGGTTCGTCGAAACGGATTGAGGCGAGTGTCGATGTTTACCGTCCGGCGCCGACTAGCTTTGCGGTATTCGACATCAACGCCATTGAAGAACCGTGGCGCAAACTGGAGGATGCGGACAAGCAACACTCGAAAAAAACCTCCTCCGTGCCCGACCCGATTCTCGAGAAGCTCAACGCCATTGAATCCGACACTCCTCACACTTGGTCCGAAGTCAGCAAAGCACTCGAAAACCTCAAGCCCACCCTTCACAACAACCCTGCCACCAATCCAATCCCGCCACGTCAGCAAGAGAAACCAGGCAACCTCCCGCCTCCGGCGCAAGAGAGGATCAAGCAACAGCCGTCACGTGAGCAGAGCAAGAGCTTCTCGATTCACACACTTGAAGAACTCGACCAAAAACTCTCAACACCAAAAACAATCAAAACAGCATTGGAGCTGAGGAAAACCGAGTCGATGAGACTATCAGGTCCGAAAAGATCCGACCAGGATTCAGCTCCGGTTCCGGTAGCGTCGGAAGGGTTTAAGTCGGTGAAGGAGAATATGTTCATAGTGAGAGACAGGCTAGAAAGAGAGAGAGAAGGCAAAAGAGCAAGCATCGACTTAATGCTAAGCAAACGGGACCCGCTAAGTGAATACCCGGAGAAATGCCCGCCAAATGGGTCGAACTCGGTGGTCCTCTATACGACGTCGTTGAGGGGAATACGTCGCACGTACGAGGATTGCAATAAGGTGAGGTCAGTACTGGAATTACAACGCATCGTTTTCGATGAGCGTGACGTGGCAATACACGGGGAGTTTTTGAGCGAGTTAAAGGAGTTGGTGGGGGAGAATGTGAGCGTGCCGAGGCTTTTCGTGAAAGGCAGGTACGTGGGAGGAGTGGAGGAGGTGGAGGAGCTGAACGAGTCCGGGAAGTTGGGGAAGATACTGAGGAGGGTGGGAGTGGAGAGAGGGATAGGAAGACAGGGGTGTGAAGGGTGTGGTGGGGCAAGGTTTGTTCCTTGTTTGGAGTGTGGAGGAAGTTGCAAGGTCATTGGGGAGGAAGGGAAAAAGGAGAGGTGTGGCAAGTGTAATGAGAATGGCTTGGTTCATTGTCCTGCTTGTATTGATTGGGTCCCTATCTCGGAGTCCTACTAAAGAAACTATGAACTCAGTTCAGTTAAGCATTTGGCGAATATTGTGCGTATTGTTGTATAAAGTTTCATAAAATGTCAGTAAAAATTACTATATTTGTTTCGTCTTTCACAGAACACTGAGTTTATGATTTTGTGTGAATGGAACAACCCATTTGATTATTGAATTCACGGGATCGATCAAACATGTTAATATTAATGGTATTGAT
Source organism: Dillenia turbinata (assembly GCA_037126225.1). Lineage (NCBI taxonomy): Eukaryota > Viridiplantae > Streptophyta > Magnoliopsida > Dilleniales > Dilleniaceae > Dillenia > Dillenia turbinata. Next base: position 23,838,797 of record JBAMMX010000001.1, read on the forward strand.
TCCAGAAGGTGGGGCGGGGGAAGAAAGGAAAAGAAGAGAGAAAAAAAAGAGAGAAAAAAAATGTAGGAAAAAATTGGCAAGAGGGCCCAACCGGGTTCGAACCGATGACCTCTTGATCTGCAGTCAAATGCTCTACCACTGAGCTATGGACCCTTTGTTGGGGACCTTTTGGCATATAAAAAATGTTTCATTATAATTTCAAATGTAACAAATTATTTTAATAATTGCATTACTACTATTAAAAAAAGAAAAAAAAAAAAAAGAACTGCAATTTTTACAATGAATTTCTGATGAAACAATTTATTCTGATCCTATAGTTCTAGATTCTTTTCATATAAAAACGTTGATATATATATCGTTTTAAATATATATATATTTATATATATATATGTGTGCGTGTGTGACCAAAACTATAAAAATCTTATCAAAATTTTGAAGTTGCATTTAAATATTCCACCAATTACAATTCCAGTAAATAATTCTTTAAATGACTTTCATCAAATCCATTGTCCTCTTTTTATCAAATGTTTATGGGGAAGGATATTGTTGAAAGTGGAATCAGTCAGAAGTTCAAGTCTCAATTTATAGAGACCTCTGTTGCATGTCAATGACCTCCTGACTCCTCCATAGCTTATATCATGAAGGCAAGTACACTTCTAGCAAGATCAAGGGTAGTGGATACGAAATTGCACCATCATACCAGTACAGCAAGAAGCCCAAAAACATGGAAGCTCGAGCTACAGACTGGAACTACAGAAAGAGATTGTGATCTTTAGATGTAGGGTCAAACTCCATTTATCCTCAATCTTTTATCTCAATACAAACCCTTAACACTGCTTACTCTCTCTCTTGAAAGACCATAAAGAGGGATTATTTCTTATCTAAGGACATTGATAATGATACATTTCCCCTAAACCAAAACTTCCAATCGCGGACTGTTATTACACAAGCCAGAAGTAATTAGAACTTTTTGATGTAAGGTCAGCATAAGAACAATTCAAAGTGGAGGATTTAAGATGAGAATCGATCAAGAGACATGTGGCAGCTTATTACCATTGCTTATGGTATGATTGTCATTACCCAACTTCGCCCTTGATCATTGACAAAAATTATAGCATCAAAAGGACCGGAAAAAGAAAAATAACATGTAAAAAATATAAGTTTAAATATTTAAAATTAAATTTTAAATATTTATTACACTAAAAATTATAATTTTAAATATATTATTTTACATGCATATATCACAAGACAATGCCAAAGGTATTGAAAGAGTCAAAGAGAGAGAATTTGGAGAGATGGGGTTGGAGAAAAATGGCCAAACAATTGGAGTTTCCCACCACACAAACCTTTGCGTTTCCTTCACTCATCATCCCCCAAGCCAACCACTCATTCATTTTAAAAGTATTTAATTAATATTTTATATGATCAATTGTGACAACAATTTCAACTTGTTGGGTGTCCCAACACCCATCCACCAGCTATTTCTACAATGACCCCTTTTTTTATTTATTTTCTAAGGTCTACTTTTCTGCGCCGACCAATGTGTTTGAGGGGTTGAATTCCAAGACTTGTCTCATGCCTTTGCCTCATGGTGCTCCAGGAAATGAACTTATAATTGCTTTGTGTATGCATGTGATTCCATTACTTTTCTTCACATTCACACCTGTCATTTGGGAATTAGTAGGGAGCCCAGCTTTTCCACCGCCATACCATCTCTCTCTCACCTTCTTTCACGGTTACCTAAAGTCTAAACTACTGATCCGATTTAAATATTTATAAAATCTTATTTAAAAATAACTGTTTTAATTTAATTTTTTTATTTTTTTAAGTTTAAATTTGATTAAAAAAATCTAATAATATATTTCGCTAAACTAACTGTCGACTGTCACTTGTGGACAATGTAAGAGCTAGGATGCAATGCAATTTTATTAATCATTAATAATTAAAAATTTTGAGTAAATTTTTTTATTAGATTCATAAAATTTTTCCTTAAATAAAAATTATAAATTAAACGAATAATTGTTTAAATTGATTTTTTTTAATCGTTTTCCAATTCAATGATGCAAAGTGTATTTTTTCAAAATAAAAAAAAAATAGAGAATGCCTCTAACCAATGGCGCAGTAACAACCCAGGCAATTCATCACCCTCACGTTGATGTTGCATAAGCACAACCACAACCACAATTTAAATCAGACAACGGAAGATTTTACGTTTATCCCTTCCCACATAAAATACGTAAAAGATCAAAAGGATGTCGAAGGACCATGAAAAGGGATTATTTATCATCCACTGATTCGAAAAAAATCCGAGCATGAAGGGTTCAAATTCATCGGAGGACATTAACATTGATGATGATATGCCACCTCTAAAGAAAGATAGCCAACACCAAAACTTTCCAAGTTTCAGACTTGGCCAACATTTGACTTTACTTCCGGTCTCAAACAGAAGAAACCCCCTCCCCCGGGGGTTTTTTCGTGTAGAAAAAATTAAAAATCAGGCCTTCAAAACGAATAAGAATGAGTTTTAAATACCAAACTCCTTGGGTTAGGTTTAGTAATCAGACCGCTTCTCTCTTAATCATAATAAGTCTTTAGTTCGAACTCTGAAAATAAAAAAAGAAATAAAAAAAAAATTGAAAAAATCAAATCTTCAATAGACCTCATAATGCTCAGATCGAATTAATCAGATAAAACTCAAATGTGAAAACACAAAATTCTCTCTTCAAATGATAATAAAGATGTGAAAACATGAAGTTCTTTGCTCTTGTTTTAACATACATTATACAGGCCAGAATTACATTTACAAAAAGGGGGCCAACGAGTACAGCCTCCACTCAAAAATGTAAAACAAATGATGTAAGGCTGTAAAATCACCCTCCCAATTCTCTCTTTCCTTCAAACACTTATTGAGAAGCAAAACAAACTCTCATACTAGCTAAATATCATTTCTCTCTAACTTTGGTAATTGTGTATCGAGTATGTGTATTATAAATTATACCCATAAAGCCTCAATGTTGATCTGTTCCTTTGAAGGGCTGTTCTCTGCAAATATGTCCAACAGGGAAAGTGCCTGCATAATCAATAACAAGAAATTAATGAATGTAATTGAATTAATTAATTTAAGAAAATAAGTTCAAGAAAAGGGGAAGGGAAAATTTACTTCAGGAATATTAAGTTCAAGACGGAATTTGGGGCCATCATAATGGTGAAGAATAGGCCTGAAGGCATCTTCCTCAAGAGGCTCGCAGATTTTTCTAGTAACAACTCTAACCTGAGCAGGGAAACGAGACTCCCCAGGGCATTTTTTGTCTTCCCAAGCTGTTGGGTCTATGTTAGTTCCGCCAAAGCCTGCAGCCTGTATAATCATATGGCATCAAATTCTAAGTTAGCTTATGCTAAACTAATGTTGTTAGGTCTCTATCTTAATGCTTCAAATACATGTCATTTCAGAATCATTGTATTGATATTAGATTAATCTTTAAAAGAAAGAAAAAGATGTAGGGAAGACAAACCTCAAAAACGCCATGGAGTTGGTGGGTGGAGTAGTTGTAGAGGAAAAGAGGCAATCCCGGAGTAATCGCCCTCACTGAATCACGATAACGTGGTGGCAACCCTGCAATGCAACCATAACCATTTTCATTCACACCTTCAAATACAAGGACTGCTCTACCATTCGTGGCAGAGTACTAATACTACCGTCCTTTGGGTAGGTCATGATTCTATGTAACGGTAGCCATTAGATGTGGTCAGAACAGATGCCGATGATTAACACATCCAAAGACTGCTGTCTTCGTATCCTAATTACCATGGAGCAACCATCATCCTGGGGCGACTACCATCCAAGGACCACCATCACCAAAAATTAAAATTCAACGAATTAATTGTTCTTGGTTAGTCTAAGAAGGTCGCATATCTCTCAAGGCAAAGGCAACAATTGGGAAAAAATCTTCTGATCATATACCTTAACAATATTTCAATTGAAAAACACTATTGATTTATTCAATTTCTTAATCTGGTATAAAGCAGGAAATAAATACCTTAATCTTAAAAATAATTAAACCACGACTTTGAACATGGATAATCCAAGAATTCCAACCAAAAGAGAAACTGAAATTTGAGAGACAGAGAGAGAGTGAGAGAGAGAGGACATACCAAAAAGCTGCCTCTTGAGATTCTCTTGCATGGTATCATTATTGCAGACAAAAATATAACCACCAACAGTTTCATTTCTGGGCAGAGACTCGGATGGTGGAAGAGTCTTGAACCTCTTATCAGCACCATTCTTATTGTTCTCACCATTATTATTGTTGTTGCCGTTCTTCTTCTTGCCACTCTTGACAACACCATGCTCCAATTCCTCACCTTTTCCAATATTCTTATAATTCTTGTTAAGGATCAAACTGTTATTTTTATTGTTGTTGTTGTTGATGGGGATATTGAGATTCTGATTGTAACTAGGTTTCGAAGAATAAATACCCTTATTGAAACCACCATTGACTGCATAATTCGTGTTCGAATTCGAAGACCCACCTCCGAAATTGGTCTCGATCTTCCAATCACTGTTGAACCCATTAAAATTTGAAACCTCCTCTTGCTGCAAAGTGTATGGATTGTTGATTTGGGCACCAACTAGAACATCAAAATTTCTCCTTTCTTTGACATACGAATTGCTCCAAATCGAATCGTTGAGAGAGAGATTAGCTAAATTGCTAGACTGAAGTCGGAGTTGATCACTGAACTGCCAGAAAGACTGGTTTTGGTTCTCCATAAGTTGACTAAAAAATGATTTTTAAGATCTATGTATGATGAATCTGAAACGGAGGAAGAAAGCAGAGGATTCAAATGAAAATTGAGGATTATGTCGAGGAGTGAATGTGAAACGGAGGAAGAGGAAAGTATTTTATAACGAGGGTGAGAGAGAAAATTCTAGGAAAGTAGCGTGTTGATTTGTCAAAGTGCAGAGAGAGAGAGAGAGAGAGAGTTTTAATTAGTCAAGGAGCAAGTGAGATGAATGGCCAAATGAGAGAGAGAGAGAGGGAGGGAGGGTTGGGACCGGAGAAAACGCGTAATTCAGAGAGAGAGAGAGAGGAGAGAGTGGGGGAGTTGAGAGTGATTTGGGTAATTTCTAGAGAGAGAGAGAGAGAGAGAGAGAGAAGGCCCATGGGACTCCGGAGGATTTTTTGTTTTTTTTTTGGGTGTTCACATTCAAGGTAAGGGGGTGGGGTTTGCTTAGACGATAAGGGATGGCAGGTTTCACACGTGCCTACGTTGATCTCCGCGGCCCAACCTTAATTAATCTTCTCATCCTTTCCTTTCGCCTACGCGTTTGATTTCCCCTCGTTGCACTTGCGCCCCCCTAACCCTTGCATCCAACCCTACAGATTTGTAAAGTTTTCATGGATTTAATTTATTAATCGATCTGATTTGATTTTAATTGATTCTATAAATTATTTAAAATATATATTCACATAAATTATTATATACATTGAATACCAACTCATTTATTTTATTCAATATTAATTTTAATATTGTTAAAGAATAATATTAAATAAACTAAATAAATTATAAATAAATAGGTTATCTATCATATTATTAACAAGGAATAATGGTAAATAGACAAATAAACTATAAATTAATTTTACGCATTGGTCTATATTAATATATTTTTTATCAATTATTAATTAAACAGTATTTTTATTTAATGATTTTGATTAAAAACTATTAATAAACATAATTCAAATTCAAATATCGCATTAGAGTTATATTAAAATTCAAAGTCAAACTCTTTTAGAATTAATAATTCGTATCAAATTAGTGGTTAGACACTCTATTCTTTTAATCAGAGATATCAAGATTTGAGAGAGTCAACCCTCTTAACAGGCCTCACAGTGTTTAGACTAGATTAGTCTGATGAAAACTGATTATCGATCAGTGAAAACCAAAAATAATTTGTGAAGATAATTTTAAATTTTATATCAACTAAATCAAAATTTTAAGTATAGTGTATAAACATGAAAATTTTCACGTTAGTAATTAATATCTAATATATGATATCAAATTTTCTTTTAATAAGTAGTGATAACCCCAACAACAATTGTTCCCAATATTTTGTCTTTTTTTTTTTAAATTTTAATTTGAAAAGACTCCTCTTTATTTTGTTAAAATAAAATATCGATATATGATAATCATGTTAGATCTAATTAAATTAAATCTTCTTATATCTATATTTTCGATATATAAAACTGGAATATGACATTTTGCTATTGGTGAGGTCTCTAGGGGGCGACGCGCCTGCGGTAGCCCCCGTGGATTTTGGAAAACATCTGAAGAAGAAGAAGTTTCCAATTGCATGAGATTCAAAAGTTTGGGAAGGAAGGGGTTGGCTTGACCAAAACATGGGTTTGATTGCGTCCTCACTCACCAAAATGGAATCGTACTGGTCATGGTGATCTAGAAGAGAGCCCTCTTGCTTTTTCATTCTTTCACCCTTTTTTTCCAAAACCCCCACCCTAAAATCTTAATATTTGACCGTCATTGGTCTATGTTTCATTTCAGGAAAATATAGGAAAATTAAAATAAGTTTAATATATATATATCACGTACGTGTGCAATGATGTCAACTTGATCTCTCAAGGAACTCCAATCTTGTCTCTGCCCTCGTGCTTATGATGACTCCCTGACAACAAACAGAAACACTGCATAGCTACTGCTGCTTAAATTTTATATACATAAGAAATTAATATATATATATATATATATATATAACTATAAGTTTGAAATATAATTGCCCCTGCCACATTTTTTAGTCAGACAATGTTTGGGTAGGTTTTACTTTCTTGTTTTCATTTTTTTTAATTGTTCTTTATTTTATTCTATTTTATTTATAAAATTTATCCACCAAAATGAAAATTTTTTAGCAAAAATATAGATCTTGTAAAAAAAGTCAAATATCTCAATAAAGAGAATAAAAATATTATTATATCAATATTTTTTGTTATCTAAAGTAATAATGGATATCTTTTTCATTTAATCAATTTACTTTTGAAAACACCATATTAGAAAAGCAAAAAAATAAAATGAAAAAAAAAAAAAAACAGGTGAGTTTGGTTGATTGTTGCTCACAAACACAAACACAAATAAAAAAATAAAGAATGTTGATTAAGTTGCATAAGAATAATGTGATTATAATTTAGAAGAGGAGCTGCACTTTGGGCCAAATCTGAGACCAATATCTAGCCACGGGCCTTGTTTGTTAGCTGATGATCGAAGGTTTGGGCCTGCTGGCATGAGCGAGTCCGGCCCAAGATGGTTGAAAGCTTGGAAAACTTTGCTCAGCCTGAACAATTCGAATGAAATTTTGGAAGTTTTCAGCACCTTATTTTCTGTTTTTTTTTTTTTTTTTTTTTTTTTTAAAAAAAAATTGGTATCTTAGAAAGTTTGAGGAGAAAGCGAATTATATATATATATTATATATATATATATATAATTCATTCGAGAATTCAATAAATGTGTTAATATAAATATAAATCTTGAACTAAAATTTACTTTAACTCAGTAGAGACAAAAAAGGAGTGAATGAGGCACAAAAAAGGCTGAGAAACATATGCAAGTCTTAAATTTAGTATGAGTGGGTAATTCCCACCATACATAATATACTCGAAAGGGGTCCTTAGCTACGCTGTGTCATCCGTTCCCTGTTATCCCTCTCAACTCTCAACTTCGTACCGGTGTTATTACGTTACACTACAAAAAAAATATATTTTTAACGATAAATTTTGCGACAAACTAAACTTTATCGTCAATTAGTAATAAAATTTCTAACAAAAAATTGTTCGTTGCAAAATTTGCCACAAAATTTTGAGTTTATCGTAAAATTTATCACGAACCCATATTTCGTCGCCAAATTTATAACGAATATTATGTTCGTCGCTAAATTTGCAACGAATTTCTAGGTTCATCGCAAAATTTACAACGAACCATTGAGTTCGTTGCAAAATTTGCAACGAACGTTTAAATTCGTCGCAAAATTTATAACGAATCAAGAATTCCTCGCTACATTTGCAACGAACTAATTTTTTGTTGCTAAATTTACAACGAAAAATTGAGTTCATCGTAAAATTAGCAACGAACTTTGGAGAGTTCGTCGTAAAATTTACGACGACTCTAAAGTTCGTTATAAAATTTGTTGCAAAATTTCTAGAAAATTTGTTGCTTTCGGTCCATTTATTTTGTTCCATTTGAAAATGGTAATATCTCTCTCTCTCTTCTCTCTCTCTCCTCTCCTCTCCTCTCTCTCTCTCTCCTCAGTGGGCTGGAATGCACATTGTTTGTCGCTGCTAAAATTTGCGACGAGCTGATAGCGACAAAAAATTATTTGTCCCTAAATTTGTCGCAGATCGTTTTTCCAATGAATTTTTTTTAAAACTTTGTCGCAAAATTTGTTGCTGACAATTTTTTATAGTGTTATAACATGAAGGTCTTGGTCTTACAAATGTGGATCTTGTGCACCAAACCTAGATAGATCCAAAGTAATAGGGTTTTTCATTTGGGGACTTTGCCTTTTCTCCAAATTTAACTCACAACCACGTCATCTCCTACACCGCGCCGTCGCCTTCCTAGTTTCTGCCAAATTTCTAGGCTCGTGCATGCTGGATTTAGGACTCAATGTCAATAACCACTTATTTTTTTGCCTTTTTAGTGTCATGTTTGGCAAAGCATTTCTTGATTGCGTCTTCGAACCCAAATTGTGTTTTGCTCCCCTTGTCTTTGCCTTATTATTATCCAAAACTTTAACGTGTTTAGTTTTATTTTTTAAAAAAAAAAAGAACTAAACTTCATATTTAAAAAACCTTAAAATCATTGTGTTTTTTAAAGAAAAAAAATAAACATCATATTTTTAAAAAGAAAACCTTAAAATCAATGTACAGCGAGAAAATATGAATCGAGTAAATTTTTTTTAAAGATAAAAATTAATTTACTTATTTTCATAGAAAGAAAAACAAATTTAACATTTTTAGAGAAAAACTTAAAATCAATATATCTAGAGAGAAAAAATATAAATTAATTGATTTTTTATAGTAAAATTAATGTGTTTACTCTTTTTTAGAAATATAAGGCCAAAACAAGTACATGTAAACAGAAATTGTAAACTAAATTGAATTTACCATTTAACCATTTTTTGCTAATTTTTTTTTTGGTAGATATTGGGGCTCGAACCCAAATCTGTTACAACGAGAGTGGGAGAAAATGCCAGTTGAGCTAAATATCATTTGCATGTTTTTTTTCGCTAACTTCTTATCTCATGTCAAATGCAATTTTGTTCACGACATGAAGGAAATGGAAAATATCATGGAAATAACATTTGTTCTACTTATGTAATTTTCTTTTCTTAAAATTTTTCTCTCATGCTACGTGTGTCCACGGTGAAGAGAGAGTAAAATGTTGTATTCTATCCTTAAAATAAACTCAATTGCAAGTTGTTTATCCCCAAATTTGCCCCTGGTTACGATCACGAGGATTCATGCCTGAGTCTGAATGTAAAAGGCCACTGAAGTGAAGAGCGGCAGAGGAGGGGGATGGGGGGTGTAATGTAATTGAAATGAAGTTTGCATGAGTTGTTTGGGGTGGTTAAACGGTGCCAAGGAAGCGTGAGCGTTTGAACAACGCAGAGCAAGCTCTGTGGTTTGATGTGTATTTTTATTTTGTGCAATCATCGCCCACATTTTTGTTCACACACTATGACTTTTAATATGCTCTGAACGGACTCTCCAGTGAAATTTTCCTAAAGTTTTTTTTTTTTAATTTTTCTTTCCTCCCTTTGATTACCCCAAGGTTCTCTCTTCCTCTATATCTGGACTATCATCACATTCTTGTTTTAGAGGAGGGAGGGAGGGAGAGAGACAGAGAGAGAACAGGCTGGGAGTTGGAAAGAGATGGCAGCATTTGCCGGTTCTTCTGGTATGTCTCTCCTTCAGTACAATGGATTGAGACCTGTTGAGACTATGAAGATTGATTGCAATGGAACCAAGACCAGTGCCTTCATCAACTGTCCAGGTGAGACCTTTTGCATGTTCTTCTCTTGTTAGTGTGTATACGCACTCTCTGAATGCTGCAAAATTTTCTTATCCAATCAAACCCTTTTCCTTAGGGTTGTATTCGAGCCGAGTCGAGTTCGAGTATCCCTATACTCGAACTCCAACTTGATTTATTTTACTCAGTTCAAACTCGATTCGAACTCGACGAGTAGTAAATAATATAGCTCGAATTCAACTCGACTGTATAACGAAATATTAGAATTTGGCTCGAAAATTCGATTATTATATATTATATTAATATATTTTATTTTATTTTTTATATTATAATTATATATAAATATATAAAATATATATTAATATATGTAATCGAACTGTTCATCGAGTTTTTAAGTTTAAAATTCTATTAATCAAACTCGACTCAAACTCAACTCGAATTCGGTCAAACTCAAGTCGAATTGAGTTATTGACCAAGCGACTCAAATTCAGCTCGGTTTGTGTAACATCTCCACTTTTGCTCATTCATGTTCAATTTTTTAGGTTTGGACCACAATTTTCTACTAGCTCGAGATTAAAGACAGCACTGATGTTTTGGATGCTCCTGATTTGATAGGAATGTAACTTTTGAATTAATGGGATTTATGTTCTTTTCTGGTTTATATTTATTTCTCATTTAGTCAAATTATGTGAATGCTTGTATTTTTCTTATCAAAAAATGAACCCCTTCTGTGTCGTGCCTAGTATGGTATTAATAGCTGTAGGATGGTGGCCCCTTGTCATCCATCATACAACGGGCACCATTCCAGGTTACCCCCATAACATTATGTAATTATAGACCCCATTTTTTGGATGTCATAATTTTCTAAGTTCAATGTCCCCTGAATTTCTGTCAATTAGAGGGATTGTCAAGTTTATCAAAATTCATAGAACAATATGTCTGATAGGCGTTTCTCTTAAGTTTCAAAACCCATAATTTGTACCTTTCCAAAATGTGCATTTGTGATAACACCCATAAAAACTAAGCAACAAGAACATATTGGAACATGTTAGTCATCTTATGATATTTTCGTCTCATTAAATTTCTTTTTCCTTCTTTTTTTTTTTTCAAAATTCAGCTCCAAAGTCCAGATCAATCAGGGCAGTGGCATCTCCTGCTGTTGCAGCACCCAAGAGAGAAAAAGATCCCAAGAAGAGAGTTGTCATAACTGGAATGGGACTTGTCTCGGTTTTTGGAAGTGATATTGATACATTCTATAACAAACTCCTTGAGGGAGAGAGTGGGATCAGCCTGATTGATAGGTTTGATGCATCAAACTTCTCTGTCCGCTTTGCAGGCCAGATTTGCGATTTCAGCTCTGTAGGTTATATTGATGGCAAAAATGATAGGCCGCCTTGATGTTGCTGGAGGTATTGTTTGGTTGCTGGAAAAAGAGCTCTCGAGGATGCCAACCTTGGAAGCGAAGTCTTCAAACAGTGAGTCCTCTAGAACAGCCAACAATTTTAGTCAAGTTCAATTTTGCATAATGTAGTTAAAATCTGTATCATGCATATGAATACTACAGATGGATAGATTGGAGTAATAGTAGGATCAGGAATGGGAGGCTTAACTGCGTTTAGTTCTGGAGTTGAAGCTCTTATTCAAAAGGGATATAAGAAGATCACTCCATTTTTCATCCCATACTCGATCACCAATATGGGGTCAGCTTTGTTGGCTATAGACACTAGCTTGATATGACCAAATTATTCAATTTCGACTGCTTGTGCAACTGCAAACTACTGCTTTTATGCAGCCGCTAATCATATTAGAAGAGGTGAAGCTGATATTATGGTAGCTGGTGGGACTGAGGCTGCTGTTATGGCTACTGGAGTTGGCAGATTCATTGCTTGCCGTGCTTTGTCTCTGAGGAATGATGAGCCAAAGAAGGCATCGAGACCATGGGACAAGGATCGTGTTGGTTTTGTGATGAGCGAAGGATCTGGTGTGCTGGTAACATATGAATTCAAACATCTTTCAATCAATTAGAATGATGTTTATTTATGTGAGACTTGCAACGTGGTTGCCATAATTGATGTTTTTTGCTATGTTTGAAACAAAGATCATGGAAAGCTTGGAACATGCCAGGAAAAGAGGAGCTAAGATTGTAGCTAAGTACGTGGGAGGTGTCATGACATGTGATGCTCATCATATGACTGATCGCCGATCAGATGGACTTGGCGTATCATCTTGCATATCCAAGAGCTCAGAAGATGCTGGTGTTTCCCCTGAAGAGGTATGCGTGAGTGAGCTTATCACAGATGAAACATGCAAATTCAATTCCAATATGTGACGACAAATTTGTGTATTTTAGGTCAATTATGTGAATGCTCATGCAACATCAACCCTTGCTGGGGACTTGGCTGAGGTTAATGCAGTCAAGAAGGTCTTTAAGGACACATCAGAGATAAAGATGAATGGGACTAAGGTAAGAAACCACATTCTTTTTCTGCGATTGAATTTCATGTATGATGAAGGTTGAAATGTAGCGGGTACTAAACTAACATGAGTTATTTTCTCTTATGCTTGCTACTTCAGTCAATGATTGGTCATGGTCTGGGGGCAGAAGTGGACTCGAAGCCATAGCAACCATAAAAGCAATCACCACGGGCAGGTTGCATCCAACTATTAACCAAGATGTATTGCCGGACAACAACCTTAATTTTTCCAACAATTTTCAGTTTCTCTCCAATAGTTGCCTAATGAACTTCGTGTCTGTCTTCTGCTTCTGTTTAAAACAGAACCTGGAGCCTGAGGTTACAATCGACACACTCCCTAATGTTAAGAAGAAACATGAAGTGAATGTTGGTATGCATTTCCAGATACTTCATCTCATTTCTCTCATTCAGAAACTCGATTCCTACATTAAAAGGGATCTTGAGTCAGGCAGAAGTCTGTATTATCTGGCTCTGATATATCCCCATTATGTACATGTGTAGTTATTTATCTGTCCAGGGAATGTTAATTCTCGCATCAACTTACACCATCTCAAATTCATTTGGCTTTGGTGGGCACAATTCTGTGGTTGTCTTTGCTCCCTTCAACCCCTAGACGACACCGAGGCCAAGTACCTTTTCCTCAAAAACTATCTTTTAGAATTGACTGATTTTGGTATGGTTAGCAAATACTAGGAAGCATAACTGAGGCTACAGTTTCGGAATCATGAAACTTTTGACGAGGGTTGAAGGACACCTGTGCCTCATTGTCTTTGATACTCTCATTTTCATTGATCTTCCTTCGTGTTTAATGGGATGAGATTAATTGCTTTCCTTAAATTAAATAAAATCTACTTGCGCTATGACTATCCTTGATTCGCCAGGGTACTTTATGGTGTAAATTTAACTTTGCTTTTTAATTATCATTTTATCATAATTGACCAAGAGATGAGTAATTAAGTAAATAGTAATATGTAGAAATAAATAATTATACATATATATGTATATATAGTTCAATTAAATTATGTAATTAATTTTGGGTTTTATGCCTGAGAGGAGTTTATTTTTATAAATGAACCTCACAATTTAATTCATTTCAAATAAATTAAACTCTTTTTATTTAGTTACAAGCAGAAGTGTATGCTACAAGTTTGCTCCTCTGGCGCTTGATTCTGTTTGCTAGGATTTTACAGAGCACTTGTTGCTCTATAATGGCTAATTTGTCAAACTATCCTGGATTAAAACCCTCAAAAAGAAACTTGATGATTTAGTCTCTAGATTCCTCCCTGTATTGAAAAGCTAATGAAGACAGTCTATGGACTAAGCAAGTCATTGGCTCTTCTTGGTGTTGTTCAATTAGGATATGGTGCTTGGATTTCATATATTACTCGTGGATCGCCTATTGGAGAGGTTTCAATTCAGAGTGCTGTGGCTTTTGGGTTGTCATTTTCACTGGCTTTCATGTTGAGGCAGTTGCTGAAACCTATTCATTTCTTTAATAAAGACGGAGGAACAAGATTTTTAAGATTTGTTGAAATTAGATCAAGATTTTTAAAACAATGAATCAAAATTTTCAAGAGAATTGATCAAGATTTTCATGATTTGCTGAAATTAGAAAGTGGTTACACTATTCATTATTTCAATAAAAAAAAATTTCTTTTGAATGAATCTTGGTACAACGGTTGAGTTACTACGGGTTTGACATGTGGAAACAGTCTCTTTACAAAAATATAAGAGAAAGACTACGTACATATGCGTTTACTCCAAAACCGACCTCAATTGTTGAGATTAATGTTATGATTATTGTTGTTGTAAATGATTCTACAGTTAGATCATTTGAGCACGAGCCGGATCACTTGAGCAAAATTCATTTGACCTCAATTTTTGTCATATATAAAATTTAAATCCAAAACTATTCTTGGAATACCGGTATGGACTAATCAGTTGTTCACGAGAGCAAAGAACCCCAAATAGTAAGTGACAATTGTGACAGCAAAATCCCCAAAAGAAATCAAACAAATGAGATTCAGACGGACACATAACATTTGCATGGTAAAGCTACAACTATATACATATATATATATATATATATATATATATATATATATATATATATGGTTAAACAATTATAAACTAGTGAACATTAGTTGCAGGAAAAAAAGGAAAGGAAGAAAGATACCTTAAAAACGACCTAGGATATTCTGTTTCTTGGCTTGCTAACCTTAGCAACTTGGTCATTGTGTAAACAGGAAGGAAGGTTCAGAGAAAGAATCAGCACTCTAATAGTAATAACCATTGAATTCAAATTCAACTAATCTAACCAGTCGCTCTCCATCCTGTTGAGTTGAGTGAGACCCAGGTGGGTTTAAGAGTTTAATTAAACATAATTATTTAGCTTTAATCAAGTGATTATCATAGCACAATCTAGTCTAGTCTAGTATTAAGTGTGGTGGAACCATGTTGATTAGGTTTTCTTTTTAGGCAAAATTTTATCGTACAACTCAATCATTTTGTTCTAACCCACATTGTGAGGTTATTAGTTGCTTTTGAGTCATTAGCCTTTCATTAGAAAAATGTTAGTTATTTATTTGGTCGTTGAAATCTTTTTGGAGCACTAAGAATTAATTGTAGTTTAAGGAAATTAATTGTTGGTCCAATGCCAAGAAATGAGCTCTTCAACTAGTATTATATTTATTATTCCATTTTTAATTTCAATACGAAGAAAAATGTTTTTTCAGATAAAATGATTTTTAATTTGTATTTTTTGCTAAAATTTTGTGAAACGATTTTAAAAATTCTAGAATTGTCTAAAATCTGCAATTTCTTTTTTTTTTTTAATTGAATCATAGGATTTTATCTTGTGAAACCGAATAAATCCCATAAATTAAGAGATTCTAAAATACTATTAAAAGAACACTGAAGATTTGACTACTAAAATGTTTAATACTCTAATTTATTTCTTAAAAACCAGTTAGCATTAATTTTTTTTTTAAAAAAAAGTGTGCAATTCATAATTTTAGATCCAAAAGAACATAAGATTCTTAAAATTATGGAAATTAAGAACTTAGAACTTTGAAAAAGAACAATTTGCCTAATGAAATGATTTATAATTATCATAAAAAATACAACCCAAAAGAAATTGCTGATCTATCATAGACTGAATCATCTTAGAATTTTTCAAGGAAAAAGTACATGAAATTTCTAAGGGTGTCTATGGATTTTTCTTCCTCCAACTCTCCAACTCTCACTCTTTCTCTCCCTCGGTCTCTCTCTTTCTCTCTCTCCCTCTCTCTCTCCAACTCTCCAACTCTCCAACCCAAAAGACCTCACTCATTCTGGGTTCCCATCCCCCCCCCCGGGTTACTTAAGCTGGTGCCACGTGGAAAATTGGGACAGCTAGATGGAAAATCAGTCATGTCCATTCTTTTATAAATTATACCCAATTGGAGGGAAAAAAAAATATGCTTGTTTTAAGGTAATGTCTAACGTCATGCTAATCGCATCTCCTCGTAAGGTCGCATTCTTTGATGGACAAATTAATTTTGTAATTACACGTAATTATAAATTATTAATTGTGATTAATATCAATGATATTTTCTTTAGCACAATTCCAAAATAATCCATTTTAAAGAGATCAAATGTAAAAATTAAGTGGATCAAATTTATATATTTATATAGTATGCCTCCACCCTTGATATGAACTTACATAGTACATCTCAAGGAAATGTAATTTTCAATGTATATACAAGAAAATTTCTACTTATCCACAGTTCAAGACTTTTCAAACATCAATTATCATCAGACCATAAATGTGTAATTTTTGATAATCTGTGATTATACTGTTATAAAAATGTCTTAAATTAGTCACATTAAATAAAATTATTTATAAAAATAAAATTTGAATAGATGGGTAACAATTTTATTACGATTTGATATTTAATAAAATAATAAAAAAATGAATTTTTTTGAAAAAACAATATTCACAACTTAAATAAGATATTTTATGATAGGTGAAAATTCAGAATAATTATATTGATCAACCTATTACAAATTTTCTTTAGGAAAAAGGGGGGGGGGGAAACCCCATAAAAGAGTTCAATTGGTCAACAAGAACTCCTCCAACTAGTTGACTGCCACCTCAAATTTTCTATACAAATGATGTTTTTTTTTTTTTTTTAATAAAATTTAAGTTTTAGTTCTAGTGCAATTTGACTACTTAAACTGTAGTTTGGTGCAGCATCACAAATTAAATAATATTTCTACTAAAATTGTTTGGTAGTAATTAGATCACACAAACACAAAACAATGAGGATTTTCACCCAAAAAAAAAAAACAATGAGGATCAAAATGGGCCACAAATATACAAATGAAACTCTTGGGAAGGGTCACAAAATTCTAGATCAATTGGATGACATTTTTTTTCCTATAAGGTCACATTGCCCAAATATTTGCTTAGGACAACTATATTATTATTTTAGTGTATGCTTATGGATTATGTTTTTTTATAATTGTATGTTGCAACCCAACAAATTTTTTTTTTTAAAAAAAAATGAAGACTATAAAAATATTTTACACGTAGGGAATCCTAGAATATGCTATCAAGCTCATCTTGAATTATATGGTGAGTGCTTAGGCACTGCACTGCCAATGTTTAGGGAAGGAGGGGTGTCCCAATCCCAAATGACCTAACTTAAAGCACTGAGTTGATATTCGATAGGGTTTTTGGTGCCACCCAATTAGGGAGTAGTAACATGGTTATTGACTTCATTACCAAAAATTTAATCATTTTGACCCAATCTTCTGAGCTTGTATTTTTAACACTATTCCTCTAAAATAAGGGGGGGGCCGGGGGGGGGGGGTTATGCAAAGAGGAATCTTGCTTAGTGAGAAACGCCCCAAGTCTTGATTTACTTTGGCAAGACTGTTTGTTTGTAATATCACCCTTTTGCTTAAAATGGGATTCCAACCCTTGTAATGTATGTCATCTCTTTTGAGAGAGGGGGGGGGGGGCTTAAAGGCATTACCTCCATCACCAGGGAAAAAAAAGACATTACCTTGGCTACATATAACTCTAATTCATGCTTCAATTATTTTTTCATACCAATATCTTGAACATTTTGTGCTCTGAATTTTGATATCTAAGAAATTATACTTAAAAAATAGAACATATAGTGTTATATATGCTTCTTGGTATAAATGATTTATTATTTGTGAACTATCTATTATATACCCTTTGCTTATATACATATTCCAAAAATAGTTATTAGGATCTTTTTCTTTATCTATGATTAGTTTTTATTCTTAATATTAAAGCAAAAAAAAAAAAATACTTTTTTGCTTAATATGATATGACAAGTTATGAGGTGGGCATGGCCCAAATAAAAGTGTCATGTTTATGTTTTAAATGGCAGCTTCGACGGAGGATACGTGTCTTTTTCTATCTAATTGTGTAAAGAAATAAAGAGATGAAAAATCAAAAAGGGTTTAAAAAGAAAAAGAAAATAGGAAAAACAAATAGGGGGTCCATTGGATCGCAAGTTCTTTCTTTTTTTCTTTTGGGACCATGAGACCAAATCCACAGGCGAAACAGAAGCCCTAAACTTTGATCCAATGGTTTTAGAAAACCCAAAAAACTAAGGTCAAAAGAATGGTCGTCCTAGCATGTACAACTAAACTAGGGGGACCAGGATCCCACTCTCTCTCTCTCTCTCTACCCCTAATCCTCTAAACAAATTATAAGTAATTGCTTACATGGAAGCGTAATTGAGAGTGCGAGAGACTACACTCAAAAGTTATAGAATTCGAATTGCCATGATTGTCTTCACATGGATTCCAACCCCTCCAAAATGCCTTTGAAAAGGTTCGGCCTTCAAAAATTAAATTAATCTTTAATTTATATTTGTTAATTTGGACAAGCTTTCGTAGAGCATTCCCCACATCATCAAAGTAATGATCCATGATAAAATCTAGGCGGTGGGAATTAGGGAAGTACCACCCTTCCCCCCCCGCCCCGGGGGGGTGCGGCCCCCTCTTTGAATTTGTGGGGTCTCTCATTTCGTGGAGGCTGAGGGCAAGCAAGGAACATTCACCAAATTGGTCTCCACATGGGGGGTGCATCATCAATCACAAACCAGCTCTCTCTCTCTCTCTCACACACAAGTTTCAGTCTTTAGACTTTGCGTGACTTTGTCCACGTGAAAGGAAACTTTGTCTCCTAATCCAAAGTTGCGGCAGTTAATTTCATTACGACTTTGAAGGGCTGTTGGGAGTTGGGACCGGGAGTAGGTTTCAGGGTTAGGACTTATGGGTGTTGTCCCTAAAGTTCCAACAATGATTATAAAGAACTGTCCTAAAAAAAATGTAAAGAGCTTGCAATGCAACAAACTAATTTAAATTTTATAATTTTTTTTGCATCTAAAAAAAAATTATTAATTTTTAAATGGTATCCCAACCGTTCCTTTTAATACCATAAATCATTTTTTAAACCGTAAATCTAATAAAATTTTTTACTATGAAAAATACAAAAATACACCAAATGAATGACTATCAGCCAACAAGACCTATGGTGGCACATGTATGCCCAGCTCCCTTAAGCCTGTTCCTAAACGTCCCCTTTTGTTTCATAAATTTAGGACACTGATATAACACTTGGCACAAAACGAAGTCCAAATTGTGCATAAATTTGCCCATAGAGAAGGTGTACGCAACATAAAGACAAAAACTACGTGCCACCCAAAACAATGAGCACTCAATCAAGGATGGAACACTTGCCGCCTGCACCTTGATAACACCGACGAGGACCACCTTCGTTACTTCCTGCAAACAATGGTGTCAATTGGATGGAGCCCCCCTTTCCCAAAATCCAACTGATCAATGCCTATTAGCACTCATCTAGAGCCACTACAATTTCTCCTACGCAAGAAGCACTACCATTGTGGCAGGTAAAAGGGATTTCACGGAGACAACTCTATATATCACCAATCAAGATCCAAAAATTCTAAAATACCCATGACCCCTTTTGTCGTTCCGAGGTTTGCTCATCCCAAGTTGAATTATTTAATTTGTAAAAACAACTATCTCAGTCACATCGACTGCCACGAGGAGGATGAATAGATAGAGAAGACTAAGAGAGACTCTCAAGGGAGAGAATTAAACCTCAATGCAAGATTAAGATACCCAAAAGTAATAAAAAAAAAATACAGGTGTCCCAACTTGGGGACTCCCAAGTGTCCTTTCGACCAAATTTAAGGTTAATGATCAAAATAATTGTTAGTTGTTATCTCTTGAAAGAGAGGAAGGGGCATTGCAGAGATCAACAGCACAATAATTTGTTGCCCCAATATACATTATTTGTATGGAAACAGGTGCTTAGCATTAAACCTACGCTTTAATCTTTTCTTACTGCCTATCAAGCTTAGGACAGACAATAACACACATAAACCAATTATGATTGGTCTGTCCTTATTCTCGTCTTATACCTCATCCATACCGGTTTGGTTTTAAAAAATTTGGTTACATTACACCTAAACAAAAAGGGGATCCTTCTTAATGTAATTATTGGAGAAAATTTCTTTTGTTTTTTTGAATGTTAACTCATTAGAGTAAGTGGCTAATATTATAACAAACCAATAATGTTGTTTTTCTTTTTGTCATGGATAGAATTAAGGTAAACTATACTAATTAGGGGTTTCCACAGATTCTAATTATTTTTATTATAATAATAATAAAAATTATTATTATTTTGGTAATTATTATCTCCTTGAAGTACATGCTCTAGGATGTCTCCAGGTAAGGGTAGGTGCAATCACTAATTTCCCCAAAAGTTCCATGGCCATGGATATTTAATAAGTCAATGGTCAAAGTCAATACAATCAACCTGAAGTTTCACGATGAGTTTCTTCTCTCTTTTATAATGGTTTTAAATTTAAATCTTTTAATGTTTTTTTTTTAAAAAAAAA
This sequence comes from Dillenia turbinata, assembly GCA_037126225.1. Classification (NCBI taxonomy): domain Eukaryota; kingdom Viridiplantae; phylum Streptophyta; class Magnoliopsida; order Dilleniales; family Dilleniaceae; genus Dillenia; species Dillenia turbinata. The sequence goes on from JBAMMX010000001.1 coordinate 23,859,255, forward strand.
AGAAGATGCATGCATAGTTTTTCTTTTTCTTTTTTTTTTTTATTTTAATATAGAGAAGAGATGCATGCTTGTTGTGTCAAACTTGAGTAAATGGGTACCAAACCTTCCATAGGCCAACCGACATACGTAGTTCTAGGAAATGTTACTATAAGTGAGACTGCAAGTCATTGCTAAGGGAGTTAAAAATAGGTCTGTCATTTCCTTTTTACCTTGTTATCTAGTCTTGTTAACAGAGTGACATTTTGTATTACTGTACTTTTAGAAACTATGCATTATGAGAGAGAAAGAGAGAGAGATTGTATAATAATAATCGGGACAAGAAGATGGATTGTATAAGAGACAAAGTATAGGCTTATAGTAGTAAAGGAGTGCCTTGCTAGTAGTCACCAAGAAAAAAACGTATAGGTTATGGCCAACAAGGGGGGGCCGTGGAAAGGAATGCATATTAAAAAAGAAATACTTGTGGGGTACAAAGAGTTGCTTATGGTTTGTAAAAGATGCAAAACAAGATTAGAAGCAATTCATTCGTTAATTAACTTAATATAAAGTTTGGTTTTGAATATCATTATCTGTCCCTTTATGCTGTTCTCCGGCCAAAAGAAGAAGGAAAGGTAAAGAAGCCTAAACCCCATGTATGTTATCAGCTTAATTATTCGATTCTTCCTTTAAACTCCTAATTAAATATTAACCCAACTTGTCTTCCCATGTTTTTGCCTTCTTGGTTGTATCCTATGTTGGAAATTGCTAATGGGTGCAGGAAAGCAAACATATGATTTTCATTTAAAATACCAATAGACAGTTTATCTAATAGCAATAACGTAAAATCCCTTAATAAAAAACTCAGATCTGAGATTTGAAAATGGAAAAACTTACACTAGGAGAGCTCCTCTCCGAAAAGGAGCCCAATAACAGTTCAAACTGAATTACTCAGAATATGGTCACTTTTTTTTTTCATATACATTTATTTATTAAAAGATGGAGGAACTTTTGAATAAAAAACCATTTGAAAAAAAAGATTAATTTAAAATTTCTCTATTTAATTAATCTCTTGTTAAAAGGTTATTTCCTAACACAAACCAAACTGCCGGCAAAAATAACCAATGGATCCACCAACTAAACTAACACCTCCCTAAACCAAGCATCATTCCAAGTACAAGAAGGTGGATTCATTCAAATTATTAAAATAAGAAGAAGATGAATTATTTAGGTCAAAAGCCACAATCATGCTTCCCAGCTACTTGATCGGTCCTGGAATTTAAAATGTTTTACTTGCTTATAGAAAAAGGAAGAAAAGCTACTATCAGTCTAATATTTATTTAAAGGATATCAGATGCTTAGGTTGGCTGGTCAAATAATTTATCTAAGATGTATTTTGTTAATAATTTTAATTTTTTTTTTAAAAAAAAAGGTCATTCAGAGATTTAAATCACTGCAAAATACTCCAAAAATGAGAAAGCTAAGAAGTGGGAATGTAATAAAATAGAATGTAAATAGTTATGCAATAGTGACTCTGTTTAACACATTCGATTGCTTCCTCTAAGAAAACATATTTAATTTTTAATAATAATTTTGATTTATTTAATAATTATTTAGAGTAACTCGGGTTCATGCATTCATTAGTTTTCAATAATAGAACAATTGTAGATTCTAATAGTAATTTTAATTTATTTAATATTTATATAAGAAATATAACATTTTTTGTTACGTCTAAATTTATGAGTTTTTCATTGGAAAAAAAATATATATATATGTATTTGCCACATACGTGGGTTCGGTCCTCCAAGGCCTGTTAGAGCTCTCTTCAACCTGCTCATGGCTAGATCGATCGGTTTCGGGTCAAATAGGAAGAACTAGAAGATTCCACCTCTGGAAAGCGCCTACACCTAATGGCTTAAGCCGCTGTTCCCATTTCCTCGCTGACCCATCATGCAAAAGGTACGCCGTTAGAGTGAGTGCGCTTTACTAATAGAATATCAAGTAAAGGCTCTAAGCTCCGCTCCTTCGGCTGATTGTTCGCATCGGATCTCAGGTTCTCTATTGCACTCCCTAAATAAGATTCTTTTCACATTTCCCTCACAGTACTTATACGCTATCGATCATTGAGGAATACTTAGTCTTAGAGGGTGGTCCCTCCTATACATATAAAAGTAGTTGCGCAGAGAATGGAAGTAGTATAATCGATTATTAGTTGAACTTTGGTGTGAACTATCCTATGGTCTTATTGGTTTTCATTTAACAGTGTGTGTGAAAAATAGAGAAAACAAATCAAGGAAAAGACGAATAATTTGACAAAATCACCATAACGTCCAAGAAAAATGTATCATGGTATCTTTAAACTATCCAAAAATGCCGTCCCATGTTATGGTTGTCTCTTTACTGGTCAACAAAGTGACATATGATGCTTCACATGCAACTAGCAAATGTAAAACGCCTAACCTTAACATGGTACTCTTTTGTTTGTGTTGAATGTCGCCTTTCTTCCACAAAAGGGGCTGTCCTGTCCCAATAGTAAATTTAACTAAAATACAATGTTCCCATTGGAAATATTGAGGTCTCATTGCACTCAAACATTTGTTGATTGATATGATTTTCACCATTTTCAAGATCTCTACATCTGTATCATTTGGACTGACTTGGTGAAAAGAATCTGCCATAGATCATGAGGCTCTTGTTGGGGACAAGTTTCCTTTGAATTGGACATCGTTTGACTAGTTTCATTCTATTAAAAAAAAAAAAAAAAACATTTATGGTCTCTCCCTTTGGATCCCAGTAATTTCCTTCTTAGTGAGAGATCAAAGAAAAAATTTTGTATTTAGAAAGTGAAATAAAATATGTAAGAGGACAGGGGTAATAGATATTATAATTTTTAAAAAATCAATAATATTTTTGAAATTTTAAATTGTATTTTGAGACGCTTAGTTGTATTTATTAACATATTACTAATAAATAAATAATATTAATTTTTCTTTCATTAAATCCCCCGGGAATGGGACAAGTTTTATCACTCTTCAGACCTGGTTTAAAAGACGTTTCAGTCGCAAACTCTTTCGTTACTTTATTAATTTTTAATCCCTCATCAAATATAATATCTTATTCATGTTCTTTAGAATATTTTATAAAAAAAATATAAATTAACCATTATAATAATAAAATGTTAACACCAAAAATGTCTAAAACCCTTTTCTTTTATTAAAAAAATCCTCCTGATCAAAACCAACAAAAAGGTGCCAATGGCATTAAAAAAAAAACCCCTTTAAAATGACTTCAGCGCACTTTTCTTCTCCCCATGGTTGGACAGAACAGAGCAAATTGAGTAGTTTGTTTCTGAATTTGCAGAAGATTTCAAATTGAGTAGACATTTGATTTTTTTTTTATTTAATACTCATATTTAAAAATTTAATTAATATAATTTGAACTGTTATAGAATTTAATTTAAAAATAAATATTTCTGATATCTATTTTTTTATTCTTAAAATTTAAATTTAAAATTTTAATTAAAAATTTATAGTACCTACCTCTTTATCGTCATTAGTTCTTTTAAAAATGTTGAGCTTAATGATATATCTGTGCTCACTAAATTTTTGGTATTGAGACTCACAAAATTCTGATTCGCCTAGGTTAAACTCCTTTTCCTCATCCTTAAAAGAATCTTACTACATTAATCCTAAATTATGCCAACTAAAAGAGACATAAGGCAGAGAAAATGTCGCCACGCTGATCGGTATTGACTAGGACCACCAAATTTAAAATGAACGAAAATCGAAAAAGAAACATCTTGCATTTATAATACTTTATTAAATATTTTATAATATTTGTTAGGAATAAATTTAAATAGTTTTACTAAATATTCTAGGATTATTTTTCATCTTCTTTGGCAGTTAATATTTTGAATAAAACTTTCATTATTATTACTTTGTAACCTATAATCGAATTTGTGTTCGTATTGATCTTTTTACGATATAATTAAGTAAATTCTCCAAAATTAAATTTATCTCAATGTTTTCAAATTTTGACTATTTTTTTATGTCTCGTATTTAGTCTACCGTCAAGTATCTAGAATTTCGGTTCAATTAATTTTAGCTGAACTACTGTCCAAATCGGGAGAAAACTCTTTTAATATAATTTTTTCCATTTTCAAAGAGATTCAAACTCAAACGCTTGATTAAAAGGTCACAGCGTCCTTTCCCAACCAAATATTGGTTTCTGACTATTCTCTTAATCACAATGCTAATCAATTTATTTTAAATTATGATATATGTTTGAACTAATTTATTAAGATTTGTTTTGAACATGTATAAAATATGAATAGATGATCATAAAAATGTATTAAATTAGGGTGTGTAATAAAAATATAAGTAATCTTAAAAGATATAATTTTGAATAGATAAAAAAGAATAACACAACCGCCAAATGAAAACTTAAATTAAAACCCATACAAAATGCGTATCTAAAAAAATATGCCATATGCAAATAATGAAGAAACTTAACACTGAATTACTTGGGATGTCGATGTCTAAAAGAAATCACATGGCCATCGATGAAGAAATTTAATAAAATATATGACAATAATATGAAAATTTTATTTTTTGATGAAGGTAATATCTATAAAGAATAATTCTCCGAGATACACACTTTTCAAATGTAGTATAGATTAAAAAAAAAAAAATAGATATGATACTATTTATTTGATGTTTAATTTTTTTTCATATAAACAAGATAAATTACTTAATTTTTAAAATATATATATAATCAATAAATTGAGTTAATAGAATAAAATAGGAAGAATCCATACAATTAACTTCGTTTTGTCATATATTTCACTACAGAAGTTTGAATTGCATTTCATTTTGAATCCATTATATATATAAATATATGTAATTTAAAATATTAATTCAAGATATAAAATTTTCAATTTAAATTTAAAAATAAATTCTCTTCTCGCGCCATGAAAATGAATCTCTTTCTCCTGTTTGTCAAAGTGGAAAAAGGTTTCATCTATAAAATATATAAATATATATAATAGATGAATTTAATTGAGAACATCTCAGTTCGTATTCAACCGAAAAATGTAACATGATATGAGGTGCTAAGCAATTCTGTTTAGAGTGTCACGAGATACAGCAACTGTTTCGAGTTGAACGGAACGATACGATTCCAACGCAAGCACAAGAGAAGCACGAGATCTCATGCTTCGCACGTGTTAAGTGCTGATGGGGGACACAGGTGGCACTTGGCAGTGGCATCTGCGCGTAATAAACGGCAAGACTCAAGGCCAACGTGAGATCCCTTTTAATTCCAAAGAGGGAAACAAAAACTCCCCCTTACCAAAAATCACCAAAAAAAAATAAAAAATGAAAACGAAAAAACCTTGCCGGGATTACTCGGGCCAACACTGCTGCCTGCTACGAAGCAGACAACCCCCACCCAAAAAGTAACGGCACACTAACACCGTCATAACCTCTGATGACACGCATTCCGAAGCGCCGTCAAAGTCGTCGAGCTTCTCAGCTCAGTGTTTGCTGTTGCAGTCATTGCTGCCTAAAAAAAGCCGCCCTCCGTTAACTCACGACAGCTTTCCGCACACATCTCCCTCCGTCATAACTAAGCCAAGTTCAAATTCTAACCGCAGTTAGTTTTAAGTAGTAAAAGCGTTACATTGGAGAGAGAGAGAGAGTGATGGAGGAACAAATCAAGGCGTATAATAAGACGCGCGTAAAGCTGTTTCGCGATTTTGTAACGGCGTTTTCCTGATTCATTTACAGAGAAATCCTAAAGCGAGAGAAAGAAGAGAAGACAGAGGCTGAAGAAGAACAAGAACAAGAACAAGAAGAAGTAGAAGCAATAGGGAGAGAGTGGTTTTGCGAGGTGGATTCGGCGAAGAGAGAAGCAGCTTTGTAACGGTTGAAGAAGCGTTTTGAAGGATCGTTACGGATTGTGAAGGAAACGTAACTGTTGGTGTAGGAAACGAAAAGTCGGGAGAGAGAGAGAGAGAGTATTTCGTAAATAATGCGATAAAATTTACTGTGTCTTGAGAGAGAGAGAGAGAGAGTTGAACATTTTGTGGCTTTTTTAATTTTGATTTTTGACATAATTATGGGGAGTAGAGAGAGTTTTAGAAGCTCGATTTCGCATGCGCCATCAAATTTATCAGCTGAAAGTCGAGATTCAGGTAAGATTCATTTGCTTAATTCTTCAGTCTTTTTTCTGTTTTTTTTAATCTGAATATTTTTTTCCTTATTTTTTCTCTCCGTTCTTTGATGTTTGGTGATTGGGTTTAGGAGGAGACGATCTGTATACAGAGCTATGGAAAGTCTGTGCTGGTCCACTTGTAGATGTTCATCGTGATGGAGAGAGAGTCTACTACTTTCCTCAAGGTCACATGGAACAAGTACCGTCTCCCTCTCTCTCTATCTCTATTGCATTTTTGCTATTGGAGAGCTTTCTGTAGAAATTTGTTTGAACTTGTTCTCTCTCTCTCTCTCTCTCTCAATCTTTCTCTTCATTGCATTTACCTATCAGATTATGGTAAAGTACTTTTTAGTTTCTTTGATTTTTGGTTATAGTTGGAAGCATCCACAAATCAGGAATTAAATCAGAGAATTCCACTATTTAATCTTCCTTCAAAAATTCTCTGTCGAGTTGTCAATAATCGGTTACTGGTACTTGTCTTCTTACACATCTATTTAACCTTCTTCAAACCATTTCCCTTTTAACAGTAACAGTGAGGATGATGATGATGATTAATTGTGCCTAAACCCAATTTCTTAAACAGGTTGAACAAGAAACTGATGAGGTCTATGTGCAAATTACTTTATTTCCAGAAGCTGAAGTGAGTTGCCCACTTAATTTCTTTCTGATTTTCACATATTTTCTTGTTGATTTGGCCTTAATTGTTCAAACCAGATTCTATCAGAGTAGAATTTTATGGGTTTTGGCTAATTTTTAATTTCATTATTCTGATGGGTTCTCTCTTTTTTGTTGGGTAATTATATGAAAATCTGTTATTAGCAAATCGAGCCTAGAAGTCTTGATCCAAGCCCTCAAGAGACCCCCAAACCAACTGTTCACTCATTCTGTAAGGTTTTGACTGCATCTGATACAAGCACTCATGGGGGGTTCTCTGTTCTGCGAAAACATGCCAATGAATGTCTTCCTCCTTTGGTAATTTTACTTCTGTTGTTAAAGCTGACCTTTCCTCTGCTTAAAGTTTTTTTTTTTCTTTTCATAGTCTTAATGGGATTCAATTCTTTTTGTGTTTTAGGACATGACCCAGCAAACGCCTACACAAGAATTGGCAGCCAAAGATCTTCATGGTTATGAATGGCGTTTCAAGCATATCTTCAGAGGTAATACGTTTTGGCCCTCCTTGGATTAGACCCTTTGTTAAACGCTGGAATCATTGAACACGTGCAGCATCCCAGTCAAAGTTTGAAATCTTAGTTCACCTGAAGATTTATTGTATTTTGCTCATGATTCAGGACAACCCCGAAGGCATTTGCTCACAACGGGTTGGAGTACATTTGTGACTAGGAAGAGATTAGTAGCTGGAGATTCCTTTGTATTCCTTAGGTGTGTTTTCCCACTGAAAACTCCTACAACATTGGAGGACTGCGTATTTTTCAACCTCCTGTCTTAACTTACGTCTTTTTGTTGTCTAGAGGGGAGAATGGAGAACTACGTGTTGGAGTTAGAAGAGCTTCTCGCCAACTGTCCACAATGCCCACATCTGTGATTTCGAGTCAGAGTATGCACTTGGGAGTCCTTGCTACTGCATCCCACGCTCTTCAAATGCAAACTTACTTCATTGTTTACTATAAACCAAGGTATGGTATTATTTTTTTTTCATATCAATGTGTGATTTGTGTATGAAATCCTACTAATTATGCTGCTTATCATGTCCATGCACACGTTTTTCCTTTTATCAGGACAAGTCAATTCATTGTAAGTGTGAACAAATATCTTGAAGCCATTAAAAATGGGTTTGAGGTTGGCATGAGATTTAAGATGAGATTCGAGGGTGAAGACTCTCCTGAAAGAAGGTAGCGGAACCTTTATTCTTTTTTCTTTTGAGAATACTTTGCACGGGTAGTGTATTTGTCCCATAGACCCTTCTGACACATCAAAGACTGCCTCTTAGGAGTCATTCTACTAGTCCCTAGAGTTTTAACTGATTCAGTTTGTGCGTGAGTAATATGCATTCAAAGTGACGAATGCTGTCTTGATTGATTAGGTTTACAGGAACAATAATTGGAGTTGAAGATATCTCACCCCAGTGGAAGGATTCATTATGGCGGTCATTGAAGGTGAGCTTCTTGGGGGTCTGTAACTGTATTCATTTGCCATGTTCTTGTCAATGAAATTGTTGATATACTTTTAGGTTCATTGGGATGAGCATGCATCAATTCCAAGTCCTGAGAGGGTTTCTCCTTGGGAAATAGAACCTTTTGTGCCTTCTGTTCCTCAGAGCTTGATTCCACCTACAGTAACCAAGAACAAAAGGCCGCGCCCGCTACTAGAAATTCCAGTACTAGGTAAGAGGGATTTGCTACTACATTTTTGGTATTATACATGATAAGAGGGTTCTCATGATTTATTACTGTTTATTTAGAAGCTGCACCTGCAACTGCTCCATCCTTCTGGAGTCCTGGATTATCGCAATCCCACGATTCCAAGCATTTGAATGGTAATGTTGAAAGCCATGCATCTTGGCATCCCAAGCAGTTGGACCTTAATGGTGCTTTGGTAAACGGCAACGGCAACAGTCTTCCAAGGACTCAAGTTGGTGGTGATTGGCGACCTGCGCATGCAAATATTTCTCAGTGTATTTTCCAGGATGCAAAAGAGGACGGTAAATGTGCCTCCAAATGCTCTGTTCCTGGACCTTATCCAACTCCGCCACCACAGTTGAGCGATGACCCAAAGATTGATTTGGTTGAGATTGAAAACAAATCTGAGACTACAGTAAGCTGCCGCCTGTTTGGTATTGATTTGAAAAACCCTATTGTGAATCCTCCTTTAGCAGAGCCTGCACATACTCCACCCAACAGTTTCTCCCGCGTTACAACCACAATGGACCGGCACACACCAAGTACTATCTCAGTAGTTGAATCTGATCGTAAGAGTGAGCTTTCAAGGTTTTCTATGGATAAAAAGCAAGGAGTGGCTCAACTTTCACCAAAAGAGATTAAAAGCAAGCAGGGTTGCTCAGCTTCAACACGAAGTCGAACTAAGGTATGAGCTGATCTGAAAAATCAACGTACTTTCCTAGTTGATCTTGTTTTTATACTACAAGTAGCTGAATGCAATTAGTCTCTACGTTTGCGTAAAATGCCCAAAAGGTTCAAATGCAAGGTATAGCAGTTGGTCGAGCAGTGGACTTGACTTTACTAGAGAGTTATGATCAACTATATGATGAGCTTGAGGAGATGTTTGAAATCAAAGGAGAGCTTCGCTCCCGAAATAATTGGGAAGTTGTCTTCACTGATGATGAAGGGGATATGATGCTAGTGGGAGATGATCCATGGCCGTAAGTCATCATTTTTGCATGCTGTCTTCTCATTCCTAGTTCATAGTACCCGGTACCGATTTGTCTCCCACTTCATATATTCTTTTCGATCTTTTTTCAGGGAATTCTGTAACATGGTTAGAAAGATATTCATTTGTACCAGCCAAGAAGTGAAGAACATGACTTCAGGGAACAAGCTTCCCATAAGTTCCTTCGAAGCCGATGGGATTGTAAGCCATGACTGATTTGAAAACCGAAATATGAATCATTTCCATTTCCTGTTTGTTTTCTAGGATTTTCATTTTGGGCCTCGAGATGGTGGAGGTAGCAGATTCAGATCCATGCGTGAGTCTAATTCTGGCCAATTGGCAGCTGATTTCTATACCTTACAATCCTTGAAAGTCTAACTTATGTCCAAATTAAACCTAGGAGAAAAAGTTGGAAGGTTGGTGCGAGCAGCAGAACGAAGTGTATGGTGTAGAACTTAATGTGAATAGCAAGTAATATGAGGAGGTTTCGGTGGGTGGAGTTGGGGTTTTTTTTTCTGTCTAGAACTGTAAATATTTAACTGTGTTTTTACAATTTAGCATGCTGGACACTTTTAATCAGTTAATTGAGGCTTGTCGGCAGGTCTTTCTTTCTTTCTTTCCTTTTTTTGTTTTTTTTTCTTTTTTTCTTTGAAGAAATTGGAATGTGCAATATGGGGACTTCTAGTACTAGGTACTTCTGCGCGGGAAGAAAAAGAAAATGTCCAGAGCACTGCAACGTTGTACCCAGAGACTTTGGGTAAGGTTCCCAAGAAACGTCAGAGCCGGCTAAAGCGTTATGGCATCTGCCCAGAGAAAATGGTCCCCCGCATTTGAAAGTACTTCTGCGGACACTGACCACACGTTGGAAAATTTTTCGAGGTTGCTAACACGACCTCGTATTTATACTAGTACTAGATACATTTTATTTAATTAGTCGAAAATGATAGAGACAGAATTGACAAATGATGCTTGCTGGTCAGAGAAGAAACAAATGTGGACAGAATAGCTAGGGCCGGTATGAGCCCTGCTGTCACGTGACTCACTGGTATCTGTCCAATCTGCCTTGACCACCTTTCTCAGCATTTGACTTTTTAGGAAACTGCCTCGTCTCTGTCTCTCATTAAATTCATTAAATGATAATAAAACTCTGAACTACAAGAAAAAAATTTAAAATTTATTTTTACTATTTTACCCTTGTACTTTGTTTTTTTTCCCTCATAAAATAAGGATATAATAGACTTTTCCCGGATACAACCGTAAGATTTCTAAATTCATATTGCCTTCTTCCTCCTATTGTAAAAAACAGAATGGCCCCCGTGATGGAAAAATTCTAGGTTTGTGTTTTATAAGTTTTAATCATGAAACGCTATATGGGGGGAAAAAAAAAAGAAATTCTAATGAAAATGTAAAAAAAATTTCTGATCAGATATAGAGTATCTGTGTGGCAAAACAAGTGGTCATCTACGGCCAAAATAACATCTGACAAAATGTTTCTCTGTCTCAACTAGTCCTTGTACCCATGTGGTGATGTGCCAATTTAACAGCAGTTGACGTTATTTTACAACAAATTAAATCGTCTATTTCTTTTTTTTTTCCTCTCCTAAAAATCTTTCAAAAAATATATTCCTGCGTCTGCATGAAGTCTTTAGCACTACACGTGTCAGTGGCCCCAAGAAAATGACAGATAATAGTGATAGACAATTGGAAAATAAGCATTCGAAATTATATATATACAACTACAGGTTTGTATATACATAAATAACTAGAAAATTTAGTTTTGTCAAATATATTATATTTTTACTTGATGAGTTATCTAATTAATTTTATTCAAGAATTATAAGATTTAATTTAAAAGTTAACTCTCTTAATATCTATTTTTATACATTAATTTGCAATAATACATGCAAAGTTATTTCAACTAGCAAAGTAATACTATATGGATTAAAATAGCTGAGAATTAAATGAATCAAAATTTACATGATAATTTATTATAACTTTTTTTTATCTGATCTAAATTGTATTTTGATTAATTCAAAATTATGTCAATTAATCAGTTCTGATTTTTTTATGGTATAAACTATCATGCATGCAGTGATTCTTGACTCGTTTGGTTTATATAACTTTATTTTCTGATATATGCCACTAAATTCTGATCTAGTTTTGTTCCTTTATCTTCGGCAAATACTAAAAGATTTAAGGAAAATTTTCAAAGACTCACTGGAAAAAAATTTTAACATTAAATCAATTTTTGTATTAAATCAGTAATTAAACATCTCAACCCGCCATGCAAATATTTGAAACAGCCATCTTGGACTGGACGAGGTTGATGAGGACATGAATCAAAATCTTTAGCTTTCAGAAATCAAATTTAAACATAATCATCATCAGACTTTTCTATTTGAGAACCATCGTAAACCTCAATTAAACGAAACTCATCATAAGACTTTTCTACTTGAGAACCATCTTAAACCTCAATTATACGAATCGTTATCTTTATTAATACTTTGTTGCTTACAACGTTGGCTTTCTGGTTTGATCAACCTGGCCTAGAAAGGCTTCCGTTTTCTAATCAGATTCCCAGTTCATGCTTGGATTAATATATAGTTTATGATTTGAAAAAAGATAAAAGAAGAGATAAGATTAGTAATTGATTATACAAGTTTAGGATTTTTTTATTTTTTTTTTGGTAAGCATATCTGCAAAGGTATTTCTCTTTTTATGAATAAAAATCACCTGATGCACTCTATGCATCGGAGATAAGGATCGATACATGTATCTATGAATTTAAATCTGGGATATCTGGTTTTAATTTTTGAAATACATATTACATATATCTATATTAGAACTATTTCTTACATCGAGTTCTGTATATCAGAAAATCTATCTATGCCTGGAGAAATATTTTTACTATATTTTTATGATATTTGTATTTTTTTAAATACAAAACCTGTAACGACTTAAATATATATATATATATATATATATATATATATATATATATATATATATATATATCTGATTTCTGGGGGAATGGTCAAGTCATCAAATAGAGAATTGGACGACGATGTTAAAGAAAAAAGCAGCAAGATTTTTTTTTTTCTTTTTCTCTCTTGGTTTTTTGTCACAACTCACAACGGCAACAACTGGGGAAAGGCCAGGCCGGGAAAAACAGTAATCCAGATTATTGCAGTTTTCACGCCATACATCAAAACCCCACTTGACATGTTCTCCAACGATCCCCAAACGCCTCTCCGTGCCCTGTGTTACCTCTCTTACCCTAAATCTTGGACCAAACTAGGGTGTGTTCAATTCCCATGGACTGAACAAGAATGACATCCACGCTTGTGAATTCAAACGTTTGTTGGTAATCAATCCTAACAACGGTTGGTCGACCTAGTGAGATAAGATATTAGATCTCTTAATCTGAGCCCTCAATACTGATGGTGGGGACCAAAAAAAAAATGTAATCAATCCTATGGGAATGAGCGGGCTTCTGGGCGCAAGTTATGTTGGTGTTGGATGCTTGTTCTAGCGTCGTGCTTTCTGTGGAGGCCCATGGTCTTTTGTGAAGCCCAAATCAGCCCAATTAAGGCCCGATAACGTTATCAACAAGCCCATTGGATCTCAAGCAATTTTAGAAGCGGCCCATGATGTCGCAGGCTGTGACTTTTTTTTTTTTTTTTTTTTTTTTAAGGATCTCTGGTTTAGCCACCACCAGATATCTAGGGTTTCATCTCGATTAATCCGGATCGATCTATTATTGGACCCTTTATGGGGAAAAGCCTTCCAATATTGGCTTTTACGTTTCCATGACGGTTCGAATCCTGGATAATGGTTAAATGGCTTAAATCTCTTTTCAATTACGCTGTGCAGGCTGTGACTTTGAGGAGGTAATGGTATATCCCATTTTTTTTCTTTTTTTTTTAGTTATATTGAGAAAACTCGAACTTTTAGATTTAAAAAAAAAAAAAATGAGAAGGGAATAATGTCAATTGAATTAAAATTCATTGTCAGCGTAATGATACATTTTATTTATAAAAATACAATTTTTTTAATAGTTAAAAGTGCTTTTCATTTTTTTTAAGGATTCGATTCAATTTCTTTAATTTTTATTGGTTTGACACAATTTTTTAAGAAATGACCCAACTTTTGTGTACAACCAAATGGGAAAACAAAATCGCCACATGAACCCTAAGAAAATCATGATTCTTTTGGCACTAATGAATAACAGATTTAATATTTATAATATTTGTATTATTATTGACTGGGTCTATATAAAAATAAATAATGAGCAGAAGGGCTTCAAGTGTGGATCGCTAGTTGAGGACTTCTACACAGGCGATCGACTACACTTTTTTGAGGGATGGAGGTAACGTCCTTCCCCCCAAGGTTTTATTTTTCTCTCAAATATAAATTTTTAGTTTTGCCCTGTATTCAATTGCGATAAAATCAGAATTAAAGTGATCAAATGGAAACGATTTTTTTGGGTGGAAATTCTTTTTCTTGTAAGCTTTTCTAGACTAGCCAACACCGCTACTGATTTAGTTTCCCTAAATGCCATTGTGCATAAATGAGGCATTGATAAAAAGAAGTATTATGGATATATAGGTTTGAGATCCTTGGTTTCTCTCGCACGTCTCTCTCTTTGTTGGCGCGTGTGTACAAGATTTTGTTGAGTTCACGTTAGCACAAGGGACATTCCATAGGTGGTGGAGGGATCAAAGGTTGTGGCTAATAAGATGACTTTCATCTTTCCTGTTTGGGTTCACAAGAGTATATAATCAAAGTCTTGGGGCATTTCAACACTTGGTTTTAATGTAACAAGCAAGGTAGTTAATGATGAGCAGGGCAAAAAATATGATCAAGGGGTATTTGAATTCGGATTCCCATCACCAATGTTTGTTCCCCTGGCAATGACTGTGATACTCAATTTTTTCGCCTTAGCTGTGGGGATTGTTGGAGCTTCTATTGATGCAAACTTGGAAGGACAATTTGTGCAGATTTTCCTATCTGGGTTTGGGTATTGAATTGTTTGCCAACATATGAAGCCATGGTTTTGAGGTCTGATAAAGGAAAGTTACCTACAAAGGTTACTCTCATTTCTATGTTTCTCGTGGGGATTTTTTGCAGTGTTTCTGCAGCTGTACTAGAGCTATCTTCTTGCGAGATTGCTACTTAACCCAGCTCAACCCAGCTCAAAGAACCCTGCGGCCAGTAAGGTAGATCTATATTAGATTGTATTGAAAAAGCCATGTCATAGTAGATTTCGACTTTCACAATTCAACATAATTTGATACACTCACAATGCTCTCTCTTTCTTTGTGCATAAAATCTCTACATCTCTAATGTTTATTCTTAGCAAATAAAGACCATTTGTTGAGACCAAAGTGTCCTAATAATTTGCGTTTGGTCCATCTTTTCTTTTCTTGGAACAAGTTTGAAAAGCATTTGACAGACAGCGAAGAAGTAGAAAATAGAAGAAAAAAAATCGCAGCCATCTCTACTCTACAAATGACTATACAAATTTGAGTTTGTGATTAACCATATAGCTAAGATGTAATTTGACTTTTGCTTCTTGAAGTTTCATGTTGTCTGTGTTTGGAGATGGTGAAGAATAGATCCTTGACTAGAAGAAGCTTGGTCACTTACACAAGTGGCTGCAGCAGATGATCCTTCTATGCAGATGACATGCTCGTCTCTTACAGAGCTAGTGCCATTAGAGCTGACGTCAACTGCTGATTGTTGTTGATGGTGACCTTGTGAAGAAGAAGTCTCCGGATTTGATATGGATTCGATCACCACCGGTGGCTCTGGATTAGTGACTTTAGTGCCTGTGGTAGGGACTACGGAGCATCTGCATAGTGGACAAGTTGAGTTTGAGCAGAGCCAATGGCTTATGCATTGAATGTGAAATACATGCTTGCAAGTTGGCACTTGGTTCAGCTCCTCCTTTAATTCAAATTCTCCCAGACAAACGCAACACCTGTGATCATTTGCATTTTAAGCATTAAAAAAATAAAATAATAATAGATGAACTGTGTTTCATTAATCTCAACTTTTATTTTAATAAGAAACATAATATGTTATTAACGTAAGAGATCCAAAAAATCAAAATTCGACAATCGCATGATACCCAGGATCAATCCCATGTTAGGTGCTAGAAATATAAAATGATAGACGCACAATTCTGCATTACTTTCAACTTTTACCATAATAGGTCATATAATATATGCTAGATCCCAAATTATAAAATTTGAATTTTTTTACTTTCTTCTTCGGCAATTCTAAGTTTCTCACCTGTTTGGTGGATCTAATATTCTCTTACTTGGGGACAATAATTAAATAAGAGTGCTTTTTCAAGAAAAATAGGGGATGGTGTAAGAGATTCTGAAAGGGAAATGCACTTTTCCAAACAAAGGGTGGTGTGCATTAGAGGCCTCAATTATTTACTCATAACTATGGGAAAGACATTCTAAATGGAGGGACCTATTCATTTTTATTTCTTTTATCCCTAATTAAAGTGCTCTTAGGGACGTCAGTTGCAGATCTGCTTTATGGGTTTAGGAGGGTCGACCCTAATTACAGATACACTTATGGCCCTTGAGAGAATCAATTACTCTTCTGGATTATTATTAGGAGGGTCGACAGTAAGATATTCAATTTGAATTGTAACTACCGCCATTAGAATAATCCCATGAGAAATGAAGGAGTATTTTGATGGGTATCATAGAAAGTTGATGTAGCTAAAGAAGTTGGGTAGATGTTATATAATTGAGTAATTGCTTTCAAGCATGATTAAGCCATGACTTTTGTTGGTGGATGAGAGGATGAGTCCTTGTCTATGACCCTTTCTAACTTCTATTGTTTGGATTAACTTGTCTCCTCCAAACCTGCTTAGAAACAAAGTGCAGACGTAATTTTGATGCATTTGCCTGACACGTGAGATTAAGGGTTAGTGAGATTAAGGAATCTTGTGAATGGAATTTGCAGATGCAACAAAAGGAATTGAATGAATTCCCCACTATTAAACCAAAGACGGAGAATAAAAAATTATATATATATATATATATATATATATATATATATATATATATATATATATATATATATATTTATACACACACACACACACACATAAAATGTCAAAGAACTTACTGTGAATCTCTGGCTTTTAACTCTTCATCAAACAAGATAATTGGAAGCTTCTCTTTAAGCTCTCCTTTCAAATTAATCTCGCCAGGCTAAGATCAGAGCCCACAAACAAATGAACAATGAAGTGATTAGCAAAACTCATGTCTTAAAATGTTCTAGTGAAACACAGAGAGAGAGAGAGACAGAGTTGTTACCATGGAGGGCAATGAAGTAGCATGATTTAATCTTGTGGGAAGAACAAGTGGGGAAGGAGATGAGAGAGTGGAAGCTCTCCTCTTGAGGTAAAACAAGTAGAACAACAAGAAGAGAATGATAGAGAATAAGATTGGTATTGAAAATATGAAGGCTTGATAAAGCTTAAGTTGAAGTGCTTGAGGATAAAGGTGAGGAGGGCTTGGAGTTTCAGGCAAACCCATCAAAATATTCTCAAAATCCAGACCCTAAAGGCTTCTCCGAACACAACATGGGCAAGCGATTTATGTATAATTCATTGAGAGAGAGAGAGAGAGAGAGAGATGCGATCAAAATGAGAGGAAAAGGACAGTCTAATAATGTAGCTTTGTGAGTAAAAATAGAAGCCTGCAAGGGAGCCTTTTGAGACCAACAATCACTGATATACGATGACACTTATGTTTAGTTTGGGAGGTGAGAAAAGAAAAAGAAAAGAAAAAAAAAGTGATAAAATTTCTTTCTCCTTCGTTTAGGGATTTTAATAATGAAAGAAAATAATATAAAATTTATTTAAAATTAAATATTTTTTACTATTCTTTTAAAAATAAATTTGATATATTCACAAGTTAATTTTATTTTTTCCATTCATTTTGTTCTTTTTCTTTTCAATTTTAAGAAAAAAAATTTTATATTTAAAATCATCGAAATCACTTCTTTTCCCTTCAAATAAAACTCCTAAAAAAAAAAAAAAAAAAGACCACTGATCTCTTCTTTTCTTCTCAAAAACCCTATCCAAACAGTGTTATTCTTCTCTCTTTTCTGTCTGATGGGACAGGCCCATAAAAATCCACTAAATGGGCCCCCACAGATGTGCACTAAGACCAGCCCATCCTCATCCTCAAGGGATGGGCCCAAATAGCATTCTACACACTGCTCCTCACTTGCTTTGCAAAGGACACATTTCACGTGCTTTTAATGTGTGACACTGACACTGACTCAAACTTGACAGCAAAAGAGGAACAACAAAATGGGTTTACTAACATACTCACAATCGAGACAAATCCTAACCATCGAATTTTAAATCTCTCAAACCTTGTCAAATTTGATTATCATCATCCCACCGTGTCATTGTGAATCTTCTTTTCAGAAAAAAGTGGTTTGCTTTGTGAAGGTGTATGTTGGTGTAATGTCTGATCCTCTGGTTGGCGGGTCAGTGGCCTAACCACATTTATCTTACCTACAATGGCAAATCAAGGTGGGTTTATCTCCATTTCAAGCTCAACTAACTCGACAGTAAAAAATAAGTGGGTATCTATAGCCATCAGATCAACTCGTAATTATCTTTTATTACATTGAAGTGTTCATTTTTAAGACTATTTTGATCACCTGCAGACAATCTCCTATTTTCAGAAAGAAGAATAGAGAACTTCCCTCTCCTTTGCATGGCACAATTTGGTTGGTGCAGAGAAAGTTAAAAGTTAACCTAAAATACCCATATGCGAAGTCCCACAACTTGCATTTAATTTGCATTTATCTGTGGAGCAAAGCAATTCCCATCTCATAAAGAGTGAATACATGAATGAGTAGGTATTCCCTACACAAAGAATGGTGATTAGGGCCTTAACCTTTCTTCCTAAGACAACATGATTGCAGAATTTATTCTTGTTGAGTGACAGAATGAATTCTTGTATGCACTACCGTAAAGTACTACTTAGTGCTCTAAACCTTTTCATTCTTTTCATTTAAAATAGTCAATAACTCCCTCCATACACACTACAAGCATAATCTTGTGACATTATTTTATAATTTTTTTTAAAGAAAAGTAATAATAGATATAATAAAAAATGAACAGAAAGTTCAAAAATGAAAATCCATAGAGACAGAAAAAAGAGTAAAGGGTAACACAAAAAAGGTGTATAATTACTCTCTGATCCCTTCTAACTCTTTGCATTTTTTATAAATAACTCATAAATAAGTATATATACAATCTTATGCTATAAAAGGAGAGTCTATGGTTTGATTTGTTAGAAAAGAATATTTTATAGTTTAGGGGAAAAGGGGTTTATGATTAATTATTTCTTTTGGGTGTAAAGTCAGTCGGTTGTTCTGTTGATCTCTGCCTGATTCTAAGTGCCTGGTGGCAAGCACTGGAGCATAAAACTATCATATCTTTTTTCTCGTTTGGATCTTTCAGTATCGAGTATCATGTGGGCAGTTCATTTGCATTAAAGATTTCTCACTGTTGTTGGTGGAACATCTCTCTCTCTCTCTCTCTCTCTCTCTCCCTCTCTGTTTGTGAAAGTGGGGAAGGATAAGATCATGAACTTCACCACTGAATTACGATTATCCAGACATAGGAACTCACACGTTTCTTGATTGATTAAATAATTGTTCCCACTTTGGTTGCTGATAATTCCATGACATAAGCAGCTATCTATATTGAAAAATCTAAATCTACATGCCTAACCCCTACCATTTCCTGCCTTTTTCCTCAGATACCATCTGAATCCACCGTAGAGTAAAAGTTACTTGAGAATCATTGGCAGATGCTGAAAAATAATGACTTTTCCAGAGTAAATTAAACCACAATCCATGTATTTGTCGTTTATTATCAGTGCTCTCCAAGGATGATCAATGTCCATTAATACCTGCTAACGGAACAGCCCTCTCTCTCTCTCTCTCTCTCACATGAAAATGGAAACCTTGGGGTGGGAAGTAAATTAAGCTGGACCGTCTTTCATAAAAAGTATGGTCCCTATATATATAGTCCGCACCGCCCACAACTAGAATCATCCTTGCAGTGTCCAAGTACCGAAATTTAGGCAACTTTTCTTGCTCTATGATGCAAATTCCAATTACATACAAAGTATAGTTTTACAGCAGTTCATTAAACAGGAAGGGAAAATTCAGTTCTGTAATTGCAACCTAACATTTTTTTTTTCTTTTTTCCTTCTAACGGCGTCAAAACTATGAAACAAAGAACAACATGAGTAATTAATAATAAATTAGTACTTCCTCTTCCTTATCTTGAAGCTGGATGATCTAATAATATCATCATCCGTATTTAATGCTGCTTCAAGAGTAGCCATAGACTCTGGCTTTGTGAAATAGGTGAAAAGGAGATAGATGCCATCCAAATAGGTGTTGGTTTCTCCAGCTTTATTTTTCTTCCTGATGCTGTAGGCTAGTGGGATGACCCCTCTGTTGAATACTTCGACATACATCCCCCCGCCCGCAACAAGTATCTGCATATGAGCACCATGGATTAGGTGGAAATACTTGCAACATTATGTAATTACATCCATCATATCAACATCCTAAATCACTGTTGGCATGCAGCAACTTTGAAAAAGTTAAGCGATCACCATATGATCCTCATAACAAGGATAACTCGACAAAAATAGAAAAAGGAAATAAGACAAATGTCATAAATGCAATTACAAATTACCCACAGTGACCTTCAAAGCATCAAATGTATAAAACTTTAGGAAAGACTTTTTAGCAATAACTTCAACATATCAGGGAAAGACTACAATTAATAAAGAGTTGTCAGCAGAGGTCATTCTCTCTAAGGATATGAAATATGATTGTCAGTAATTGCCAGGTTCATCAATTTCATTCCATTATAGCATTAACGGATACAAGGAGTTAACCTTTATAATTGGCTAAAATTGTTGCTGGAGGACAGCTTGATCTCTGGGAGAAAGTAATAATATATGCGGGTGGTATAGGGTTGATAAGAGAACTGCTTCAAAGCCTATATCAAAGTAGCTGATTATTTTTCCTGCAGTTTACCAAGCTTAATTTACTACAATTTTTTTCTTTCTTAGCTTTCTTTCCTCCTCTTTTTTTTCCTCTTACAGGGCGAGTGTCTGATATCAGTATGTGTTTCCAGAATTCAATTGTTTAATTATACAGATTACCACCCCACTGGCTGAATGACTATTTCAATGTCACTACAATGTCAGCAAATGCTATGCATGCATGTAAGCCTATAAGTTAATTCGCAGGAGACAGTGTTCATCTATGAAAAATACCTAGTCTTTTTGCCATTAATTTAGCCAAGAAGCACAGGTGCAAAGATAAGATTTAGAAACCAATTTATATAACAACATAAAGAAAAGGATGTAATCTGCCAAGAGATGACATTCTACAATGAACAATCATGTCTAGAATATTTAGTGTCTAATATTAAATATCTTCTTGTGACGGCCCAAAACTACATTTACTTCCTTCAGTATATTGAGAAATGTTGCAACCACGTATAAAGAGTTCATGAGTTGGACTAGATATATCCCATTCTACACCTCATCACTATGTAGTAAAGAATGAAAATGGGCAATTGGACTAGATATATCC
Source organism: Dillenia turbinata (assembly GCA_037126225.1). Classification (NCBI taxonomy): domain Eukaryota; kingdom Viridiplantae; phylum Streptophyta; class Magnoliopsida; order Dilleniales; family Dilleniaceae; genus Dillenia; species Dillenia turbinata. The sequence goes on from JBAMMX010000001.1 coordinate 23,880,471, forward strand.
CAAATGCCCATTTTCATGGCGTTATGCTGCCAAAATTTCTACCCATTTGATTTGTGTTTTTTATTTCTTTCTTTTTTATTTTTTTTATTTGTTCCTATGTTCTTCATCTTCTTTTCCTCTCCTCTGTTCTTCAATTAAAGCTGATGTCACCTTTTTTATTATCATTTTTGTTGCAGTGTTTCTTTTTAGTTGCTCGGTTCTTCATCTTCTATTCCTCTACCCTGCTCTTTCACTGAAGCTTATAGCACTTTTTCTTTTAATTTTAAAGGAAATGAACGATATGGAATACCCAAGTGAAGGAACGGAAAGCATGGATAACATTAACGAAATTTACTTGGTGAAAAATATGGAGGATGAATCTTGGCGCAACAGTAAAGTTGTTTCTTTGATGACCTCGAGTTCACAGATTCAAGGCGTAGAAACAGACTCTTTGCAAAATGCAAGAGGAAGGCTGCATACATATACGTTCACCCTCTCTCTACCCCACATTAAGATGGGGAGCATTTTATGCATCGAGTGAGTCTTACTTGGTGAAAAATATGACTTTATATGATCATCTAGTATTTGGAATTTCATTATGATTTTCAAATGATCTAATCTTAATTTTTATGATATATATTTTTTATGTATATATTATAATATAAAAATATATACATATATTTTATATGAAATTCTGAAAATTCTAAGCATATTGCCTTGCTTCATTTCAATTGGGTGAGCACCTAGATGAGTGCCTAGCAACTCAGGCATTTGACAGCCTTGGCACATTTTAGCACCTGGGGCATTTGACAACACTGCTTACCCGAAAAAGCTGATAGGTTCTTCAAAGCACTTAGACATGGACAAAGATGTCCACTTTCAGAGCTAACATTATTACAGATCCAAGTCTGAAACTGACCTTTCATACTCATCCTTGTAAATTTTGAATGTGTAAATTTTATATGCGGCAAACTTAAACTGATTCTTAGAAGGTACCAAGGTTCCTTTGAGGTCACTGAGTAGACTACATACAACAACAACAACAACCAGATTCTTAGTCCCAAAAATTTAAAGTCTACCGTGAGAGACAAATATAAGATAATTAGAATATATATATATATATATATAGTAATAATAAAGAAAATAATAATAATAGTATTTAAAAAATAAAAGTAAATAAAAAATAAAAATAAAAAGATATATATATACACATACACACTACCCAACAAAACTAAAAAAAAAAAGAAAAAGAAACAAGAAAAAAAAAGTGATGGTCTAGCATGCTCTAATTTCCCTATGCTACTCATTGCTGTCCGAAATTATCTCTTCGGTTAATCCTTTAAGTATCATATTTTTACGAATACATTGCATCCACGTTTTTAACGATCAATCTCATCGTTTGACTAAATCTCCTATATTTAATCTTTTGATCTTCTTAACCGGTGCATCTTTGGGTCATCAACACATTATTCAGGTACAACATTTATTTATGGGCATGGTAAATTTCAAGAAGACGACATCAACACAAACAGAGTCTGGAAAATGTGTTTTAACCAGGGGGAAAAAACCACTATAAGAAGTAAATAAGCAGGCTTTACCACTTGCTTATCCAAGCCATGAAATTGCAAAAGCATTATAAATCTAATCTAGTTCTTACTGTACAATTCTTTAGAAAAGCAGATAAGGCAATGCCATTGAAATCAGGTAGGCAATTGAGAATTTTGGACTACTCTTGAAGTCCAGAAGGGCACGTGCACAAAAAGAAGTAAAGGGAGGACAGTCATCTTTCTTGTTATGTTTATAGAGAAAGACATATCACAAAGTCTATAGAAATAGATATAAAATGACATGAAGGTTCATGCATATAACCCCTAGTTGTTAGTGCTTGAGGAAGAGACACACCTAGAGCACCATATGCAGCACTTGTAGTTGGATGTGACTTCATTCACAAACTTAGTTGAAATTGTCTCTGACCAACATTTAGGCTATGATATAGATGTGGGGAATCAAATATTGAAATTGTACAAACTATTTCTCAAGTTAGACAAAATTGAACAGGAATTTTATGGACAAATTCAGTACACATTTCATTGGAAAGTCTCATTTAACAAAGGAATCTCCTTAAAACATTACTATCCGAGTTGGATTAATTTGAGTTCTATACCTTCAAATAGTTAAACTAGCATATCAGCCGCTGCATTTTCTTAATCTTACTAAATAAACCAATCTATACCCATTAAACAAAAATTCAAGACGAGCCCTTAAACTAAATTCCAGCTAACAAATCAATCAAAACATTAAAATTCCTTTTTTTTTTTTGCTATCAGTATCTCAATTCAATACCAGCTGCTGCATTTGATTAATTATACTAAACAAACAAAGCAATACTCATTAAACAAAAATTCCAAGCAACCCTTGATCTAAATTTCAGCTGCCAATCAAAACATTCGAAATTCCAAAATTATTACCGCCACTTTCTCAATTCAATCTTCCACCATGCAAAATAATAATAAAAAGATTCGCAAATTAGCAATTTTTTCAAACTCAAAGTTTGAGCATTACACAAAAATTCAAGACCAACCCCGAATCTAAATTTCAGCTAACAAATCAATCAAAACATCGAAATTCCAAATTTTAAACTGTCATTATCTCAATTCAATCCCTCACCTTGAAAAATAACAATAACCCAAAAAAAAAAAATCATTCACAAAATAGCCAATTAAGAACCCCATTTGAAAATCAAAGTTTGAGCATTACCTCTTCGTACTTCTCGGTGAGAGCGAGTCTTTCCTCTTCAGACATATCAGGTCTGAGCACCGCCATAGTCTCATACTGACGAAGTCCAGGTGGACATTGTGGCTCCTCCTTATCCTCGGCCAAAGCAATTGCCGGGCCAGGCGGGCTCGGTGGTTCTTCCTCTCCACCAAACCCACCTTCAAAAAAGGAGCCAGAGAAGTCTAGGGTTTGTGCTTTCACTGAAAATTTAAGATTTCCCTTCTCGGTTCTCCGCTGTCTACAAGGTTTTGGTTTGAAGTAGTGAAGTGAGAATGAGACAGCCGATGGAGTCGAAGAAGACGAGCTTGAGGTGAAAACACGGAGAGGATAGGACGGTGTAAGTGTCGAAGAGAGAGAATTTGACGCCATTTTCGCTCTCCTCTGCTCCGCTTCAATTGCGAAAAGCTCAAATATAGATTCATCGTTCGGGTCAAACCCGCCCAAACTATTAAAAAAAATCGGGTTATTTGATTCGGTTAATAAAATTCGAACTGATTAAATAATTTCACTCTGTTGAAAATTCAGGTTAATAGTTAAATTTAAAAAATAATTTTTTTTCATATCATGCTCGAAATCCAATTAACAAAGCTATAAAATTAGTTTGGATAAATTTGTTCAAGTAATTTGATTTGAATAAATTGTTATTTTAAAGTTAAATAAGTTTTTCAACCATTTTCATATTTTATGGAATTGATTTGGATAAATGAAATTCAAATCATTTAATCTAATCTGAAGTTTAATTCGAATAAATTAGTTCGATTTTCAAGTGATTAGGTTCAAATTTTTAATAAATTTTTTTAAAATTCAACTCGAATAATCTGAACCGAATAATCTGAAAAATCGAATACCCGTCATAATAAATACCCCTTCAATTGCGAAAAGCACAAATAGAGATAGGGAGCATGTGTCCACACCCTACTGTTGCAGACTTGAGGAGAACCATGAACAATGCTAAACTCAAAATTAGGCGTGCTGAAACAAGAAAGCAGCCCTTATGGGCAATTGAATGTGTAACCGAGGCCGGTACGCAACGACCGTACTTGAACAGTATCAAAAGGGAGTTGATGTTGTCTAGCAGTAAGGAGAACGTGAAGGCAGTTGTTTCTAAACTCCAATGAGTCCTATAGAGCCTAAGGTTGAATGCAAACAAGATGAGTCGAAATTAGAAGGGTGCAAGCCAAAAATAGAAGAGGTACACCAACTGCAAGCCTTTGGAGTCCAATCGCGTAGCTAGGATCCCATGAGCAGTAGCCTGAGTATTTTACATCATCTTGGATTTTTAAAGGATACTAAAAAATGTTTAGAACCTTTTGGAGAGATGACTCAAAACCCATGACCCATGGGTCGACCCAAGAGAGTCCAACTCACAAAGATGCCAAATCCACTTTGCAGCCTATGAGTAGTTTGATTAGGGTTTCTTGTTTGATTAGCTTTTGTTTACTCTTAGGCCTTGTTTGGTAATAATAAAATCCAGTTCTAATGATGGATTGTAAAATAAAAAGTCCACTTCTTAAACCCTAAAAAACCTAACACTATATATACTTAAGAAAGCTCTCATATAACGTAAGTTTTTGTCTAGGTACTTTTGATATTCAATCAAATGAAGAGTTTTCTCTTCACCTATTTTAGGAGCACGAAGGAACCTTATCTCTGAGTGTTACATCACCTCTTAAGAGATCATCAGGTGCAAAGAGGTAAGGTATTCATTCAATTCTTATGAGAAAAAGATTATCATAATCATTAACAAAAAAACTCTAACCCTAGCCCATTCACCCTTTCAAAGTTCAGCCACCTTCATGTGTAACATGAGTGCTATGTGCAGTTTTGCATTTCAATCCTAAATCTAAACCCTTAATACACGAGAACCCAACGGTTTGGAGTTTTCATTAAAAGTACAATATCCATGCCTATCAAAAAACCCTAGCCGAGAACCCTAGAACTAGTATCATTGCAATCTGTCCAAGATTTGCAGATTGGTATTACAATAGCCCTTCCTTCTATCTAGCAGCCACAAACACCATGTGTTTCCATCAAAAAATATTATATTCTATCACTCAAGCATCCATATTTACAAAAAAATTTAACCCACAATCGAAAAAACCATTAGCAATCACAAAATCTTGTGTTGCCCATAGCCTATTAAGAAAATCAAGATTTTTTAATCTTGATCTATCCAGAACGTGATAGATTACCTTCCTTTCCTTGCATACTTCAATACCAAATCTTTTTAACATTCTTTTTCATAAAAAAACACAGTCCCAGACCAAAACTCACGGCCTCATATCAAGAAACAAAGAGTGCACTCAAATCTGTCTAAAAAACAACAAACAACACATTCTCATGGGTGAACAGCCTAGACAGCCCACTCAACGCTAGTGTCTCGAGGCCCTCAAGATCCAGGTAGCCCAAGACAATGCTAATATACTTGATTTCAATGAAAAGATGGATAATCTAGAAAAAAACATACAAACAATCACTGATTTGATTCAAACAATATAGTCGCAAAACAACACCGAATGCAGGAGACATCGGCCATGCGATCTATATCGAAACCATTCTGTCTAGCCCATGAGCAGTGAGGAGGAGGAGGAGATGAGGTAATTATGAGCCAAGACCAAGGGTTGCAATGCATAAACTCGAATTTCCAAAGTTCAGTGGGGAAGATCCAAACTCTTGGATATCTAGAGCTGAGATTTACTTCTGTTATTACCCTACGAACAACTATAAGGGGATTAGAATTACTGGATTCTACATAGATGATGAGTCACAACAATTGTTACATTGGTTGATGGATAGGTATAGTACTAATCAAAAAGTTTTTCTTGGAAGAGCCTTTCCAAGGAGATGATGAAGAGATTTGGTGATACAGTTTATGTAGACTACAATGAGGCCATATCTAAGCTGAATCAAATTAGTTCCTTGAGGGAATATCAAAGGAAATTTGAAAGATTATCTACTCGAGTCGATTGGCCCGAGAAAGCACTTATTGGTGTCTTTGTTGGCGGCTTAAAGCATGAATTGACCACAGAAGTGAAGTTACAGTGCCTTAGATTATTGATGCAAGCCTTATAGGTTGCTAAACTCAAAGAATATCAGTTGGAAGATATTAGACATGCTGCCCAACAGAAAATCACCAAAACAGCAAGTAGCATCGTGTCCGCGCGTAGCAACCCATCACAGCCTCTTGCGGTGCCCTCTTTGAGTGTAACTGGACCTAACTCTTCTAAAACCCTTTCCAAAGATTTCAAAAGACTTTCCTATGTTGATATGGAGGCAAGAAGAGCAAAGGGTTTCTGCTTTAATTGCGATGAACGATTCGTTCCCAAACACAAGTGTAGAATACCTAGAATTTTCATGATTGAGCTAGTTAGTGAAGAAGAAACCTTACAGTCCAAGAAGTAGTTTGTTCAGGAGCCTTTCACACATGAAATCACAGCCTAAGAGGAGGAGAACAATGATGGTGAAACCTTGGTTACCATCCATACCATGGCTGGGATCAAAGGACTGAAAACCATGCACTTGAATGCACAAATCGGTAAGAGGTAACTCATTGTTTTGATTGATAATGGTTATGTCCTAAATTTTATTAACACGAAATTTACTAAATCTTTATGCCTACCCTCAGAGGAGATAGAGGAGTTTGAAGTTAGGGTGACTAATGGTGAAAAGATGAGGTGTAGAAAGGTTTATAAGGGTGTTAATTTTTTTATTCAAGATTTGAAATTGAAAGATGATTTTTATTCCTTACAACTTGTTGGATTGAATATTGTTCTTGGAGTATAATAGCTTAAAAAATTAGGAAGGATAGTTGTAGATTACAAGAGAATGAAAATGGAGTTTTTGCATAATGGGCAATAGGTCAAACTGAAAATTGATAATGGAGAATTTGTCAAGGGAGTTGAGATGTCTTCTATGCAATCGATGGTCAAGAAAGGTGGACAAATTTTTGCCATTCAACTTGTCTCCCAACCAGCCATGAAAAATATGTCTAAAAATAGGTCTCAACCTTTTGAAGGTGACTCAAACATTCTTGAGAAGCTAAAGTTAGCAATGACACAACCCTCGGTTCTTGCCATGCCAAATTGTGATTGTGAGTTTGAAATCCATTCGGATACAAACTTAATTGGTATAGGTGCTGCCCTGGTTCAAAAGAAGAGACGTTTAGCCTATCTTAGCAAGGCTTTGGGTGAGCAAAAGAAAACTTAGTCAATCTATGCACGTGAAGTGTTGGCCATTATAGAAGCTGTCCGAGTTTGGAGATCTTACTTACTCAGTAGAAAGATTAATACATTACCGACCAACAGCCATTGAAAGACCTCTTGCAATAAAGAATCACCACTCTTCAACAGCAAAAATGGATGTCAAAGCTTCAAGGGTATGAGTTTGAAATAGTGCATAGACCTAGTTAGGAAAATAAGGTGGCCGATGCCCCTCTTGTGCCGTGAAGATGGTGAAATTCTGCATGCCATTTCCAGGTCTACTTGGGAGATTTGGGATAAGATTCGAGCTACTCTACCACTTGATGACTTCAACAATTCTATGATGTAAAAGATTGAGGAGGAAGATGATGATGGTGGTGGTGATTATGGACTGAAAAATGGTTTACTACCTCACAAAGGGTTGAGTATATGTTCCCAAGACCGCTAATGTAAGACAACAAGTTTTGGAACACTTCCACAATTCAAGAGAATGAAGACATTTTATAGTTTTTAGAACTTTGATAATACTTTCCAAGTTGTTCATTTGGGAAAGATTAAAGAATTATGTAAGGGCACATGTCAAAACTTGTGAAACATGGTAAAGAAATAAGGGAGATTCGACCAAACAACGTAGATTGTTGCAGCTCTTGCTTATTCCGAGCCAAGTTTGGGAAGATATTACCATGGACATCATGGAAAGACTGCCCACAAGCAACAGCTGCACAAGTATCCTTGTCGTCATTGATAGATTGTCAAAATGTACTCATTTTGTACCAATTTCGCAACTTTACACAGCTCAGATGATTGCCAAACTTTATACTGAATTTGTGATGAAGTTACATGGCATTCTAAGGAGCATCATCATGGATAGGGATAAAATATTTATGAGCACTTTTTGGAAAGAATTCTTCAAGCTGCAAGGCACCAATCTTGCAAGAACTTCACCCTATCATCTCCAAACCAATGGGAAAACAGAAGTAACAAATCGCTTACTTGAGCAATACCTAAAGAGTTTTGTTCACCACAATCTAAGGAGGTGGGAAGAGCATTTATCATGGGCTGAGTATTGGTATAATACCAGCCACCATTCAGCCATAGGGATGACACCATTTCAAGCATTATATGGGAGATCGCCGCCTACCTTTCCATCGTATACCGAGGAAAGTGTTACCAATGATTTGGTGGATGTGGAGTTACGGACAAAAGATGAGATTCTTGCTGAACTAATCTAATTTATAGAAGGCACAACCAAGAATGAAGAGGATGCATGACAAGAATCAGCCGGACGAAAAATTCCAAGTTGGTGATTGGATATATTTTTAGTACTCATCAAAAAACAAGCACCGAAGGTTCAAGGGAGCACTTCGAAAGTTATAAGCCAAGTTCTTTGGACTTTTTCAAATCCTTGTCAAGTATGTGAAGTTTGCTTACAAGCTAGATCTACCAGCCAATGTCCATATACACCAAGTTTTTCATGTGAGCTAGTTGCGAAGACAAGTTGGTGACTCGGTGAGAATTGTTACCAACCTTCCCGATGTTGATAAAGATGGCAATGTACTCCTCATTCCAGAAGACATTATAAGCAGCCGTGAGATTACACATGGTGACCAGAAAAGAATTGAAATTTTGGTTAAGTAGAAAGATCTAGGAGATGAAAATGTGACTTGGGAGGAGCAACTTCACTTCAACCAATCTTATCCCACTTTCGACCTTGAAGGCAAGGTCATTCTCCAAGGGGGCCAACTGTTGCAAACCTAAAGAGGACCATGTGGAATGCTAGGCTTAGAGCTAGGTGTGCTGAAGCAAGAAAGCAGGTCTTAGGGGCCATTGAGCGCGTAACCGAGGTTGGTGCGCAACGACCGTGCTCAAACAACATCGAAAGGGAGTTGATGTTGTCCAGCAGTAATGAGGACATGAAGGCAGTTGTTTCTGAGCCCCAAGGAATCTTATAGAGTTTAGAGGTTGAATGCAAGTAAGAGAAATCTAAGCTAGAAGGGACCAAGCCCAAAATGGAAGAAGTACACTAACTGTGGGCTTTGGAATCCAATCATACAGCTGGGAGCCCATGAACAGCAATCTAAGTATTCTATACCATCTTGGTTCCCTAAAGGATGCTAAAAAAGATTTAGAGTCTTTTGGAGAGATGGCATAAGGCCCATAACCCATAGGCCGGCCTAAGAGAGCCCAACCCACAAGGATACCAAGCCTACTTTGTGACCTATGAGTAATTTGATTAGGGTTTTTTATTTGATTAGATTTTGTTTACTTCTTAGGTTTTGTTTGGTAGTAATAAAATCCAGTTCTAATATTGAATTGGTAGAGTAGGAAGTTCACTTCTTAAACCCTAATAAATCCTAACACTATATACACTTAAGAAGGCTATCCTGTAATCTAAGTTTTTATCTAACCACTTTTGATATTCAATCAAAGGAAGAGTTTTTTTTTTCACCTATCTTAGGAGCATGAAAGAACTTTGTTCTCTGAGTGTTATACCATCTCTTGAGAGTTCTTCAAGTCCAAAGAGGTGAGACATTTGTTCAATTTTTGTGAGAGAAAGATTGCTATGATCATTAACCCAAAAACTCTAGCCCTGGACCATTCACCCTTCCAAAGTTCAGTCATCTTCACGTGTGACATGAATGCTATATGAAGTTTTGCACTCTAATCATAAATCTAAACCCTTAATACACGGGAACCCAACACCTACTCAAGCACGTAGATTCAAAAAAAAATTATCTTTTATCGGTTCTGGCCCGATCTGTATGGGCCTCACTGGATTAAGCCTAATCGGAATCCTTTTGGGCCGGCATAATAAAACTGTAATTGGGCCATTTCGGCCCGATATAAACAAACCCAGACCTTGTGAAACTAGCTGGATTAATCGGACTTTTGCTATGTCGGTGTTACCATTTTCCCTTGCCATGAAAGCAAAGAAGATGGGAGGGAGAGCGGAGAGAGAGGCCCATTGGGATGAATGGATAAAGCCCAATATGAGCCGTTTTGGGCGGCCTAACACTATGTAATTACCTTGACTTGATCGGACTCTCGCTTTGTTGGTGTTACTATTTTTCCCTGCTAAGAAGAGAAGAGAGAGAGAGAGAGAGAGAGAGAGAGCAAGACGAAGAAGAAGACGATGGATGCAAAGCTAACGGAGGTGTTGCAATTTTTCGAACGCTTCAAAGCCGCTTGTTTGCGTAATGATTTTGATTCTGCTAACAAACTTCTCTCTCAGCTCAAGGTATGTCTCCCCATCTTCACACAACAAAACCCTAATCTTTTGAATCTGAACACTTTTATCTTCTCCTTTACTGTTTAGATCAGATCTCGTATAAGTTTTCTCATCGGTTTTTTTTTTCACGTTTTTGCTTCTGTTCTTGTCCTTTAAATTCGCTTTTTAATGTGTTTGAACATACGGACATCGAAACCCTAATTCTTTTCTTGTATATTTTCTTGTTGAATCACTATATTCGGAAATTAGAAAAGTGGGTATTCTTATTGATGTCAAAGAATAATATGGGCAAAGGTCGTCCTTGAGCTTAGTTTGATAAAAGAGGCGACTTCATACTCGGCAGTCCGAATAAAAAGAGTGACTGGATAAACAACACCCTTGGGAAGCTGTCCTTTTTGGTGAGAGTGTAACAAAATTGGCAACTTTGGACGCTTGAATGGATACATATAGATGAATATATGGGTGAAATAAATTTATGGTTTTTCCTGTTTGCTAGGGCCATGTTAGACTTCCTTTTTCCTATGATTTGAGTGGAAGTTCTTCCGATGGGTTGATGTAAATTTCTCTTGTTTGAAGGTTGGATGGCACTTGATTATGTCTTGCTTCATAGCCTCCTCTTTGTATGTTAGTCCATCAGCAGAAGTTTGGATGGATATAATGCATTTTGCTTGATAGGTGCTTCTATCTCTTGTCAAAATTTTTGGCTCTTTTACTTAGTGAAAGTGTTTCTGGACCCATGTGTTGTTGCTTTACATATGGTTTTAAGTTTTCCAAATGTATGAGTCAACATTTATATATATATATATATATATATTTTGAAGTATCTTATATTTGTCTCTCACGGCTGACCCCAATTATTTTGGAATTAAGGCTCTAGTAGTTGTTGTTTTAGTGAACATTTACTTTTACATTCTGTGTCTGGATTCTTCAATTATTTTTTCCCCTTTTCCAGTTTTGTCTTGTGAGTGGTAAAGACCTTTACTTGTTGGAAGTGGGGATCCTTGCACTTGCTGATACTTTGGTATTGTTTACTTATCTTGTTAATTGTCTTGCAGGTTCAATTGACAGAGTTCAGAAGCCTTCCACCACTTTTTGAAAATTCACGAAATGCAATTCATGAGTTAACAGTAGCAAGTAAGCTTCTTGGCTTAAATCTTTCATTGGTATTCTCTTTGTTTGCAATATCTCCATATCCATTCAGTGACTAAGAGTTCAAAAGACAGGTATTGAATATGGAATTCTCTTCATGAGTGCTATGTGGCTGTCAAAGAGAGGGCTGAGATGTTTAATATCAATGTTTATTTGACACTCTTTCAATGAATAAGTTTAAACTATTTGAAGGTCATGTTATTATTTGAATCCAAACTTATGGTGGAGTGGAAATTATAAGGTACCACGTGTAAATAAATTGAGGTGCAGAAGCTTCTGTCAACACAAATGAATGTCATGCAAGAACCTGTGCACAAAAAGGAAAAACTTAGAAACATAGGAACTTGCTATAAAGAAGACTAAGAAACCTATAGTTGAAGCTAAAATGGGAATTTCTATGTAAATTAGGGGTAAGGATTGGAAAAATAGGAAGGTATTTGGGTGGTGAGTGGTATTTGGTTAGGAGAATGTATGCTTATGATTACTGATCAAGTCACCTAGTGAGACCTAATAAATGTTGGATAAAGTACCTAGAAATACGGACTGTCATGTGGTGCAAGTAGAATGGTCCTATTTAAAGTGTAATTTAATTTTTTTTTTTAAAAAAAAATTGATAATGAACTCGGATTTGTGCAGGACATAAGACCTTATGTAAGCCAGGACAAATTTTCAATTTTTTTGTAACATTACAATCTGGTTATATTTCGCCCAAATATTTATCCTTTCGTGTTATCCTCTAACCATACATTTTAGATAATGTGATTCTTTCTTATTTCTTGATGATTCTTGTTCAACATATAATTACTCTGGCTGTTAAATTGTTAGGGGATATCTATGAGGATGCTGTTATTCTAAGCGTGAAGCTTGAAGATCAGGATGCCTTCGAGAGGGATTTTTTCCAGCTGAAGCCTTATTATACTGATGTTGGGTAATTTTCTCTCTACATGCCCTTTCTGAAGTGCCTCACCCTTGGGCAGTTTGGAAACTTTTTGCTCCTGTTGATTTTGGGTGGAAAAGGTTATTGGTGTGCTTGTGAGTTTGCATGGCTGCTGCTTCTATATCATGTATACAGACCCGACTCTTACCAGGACCTTATGACTCCTTCCCAGATATTTGGAGGTTCAATGAGCAATGAAGTTTGAGCAACTTGTTCATGATTTATTCTGGTTGTTGGTTAAGACTAATTTAGATTGACCTGAGAGGATGGGCTGTCTCATTTAATCCTTTCAAAAGCACTTTTTGATCAGATATAATTGTCAAGAGAGGGGCACTCGAGTCTCAAACTGTGTTAGTGTTGTATGTGAGTTCATAAGCTTGATTGGAACCTGATTTTGATCAAGGAGATTAATCTGCATGGGTTGATCTTGGCTGTTTCACCTCGTGGAATGAGGAATTGCCACCTTATAGACTTTATTCTGCTGCAAATTCCGCCATTCTCTGGGCACAGTTTTATTTTTTTTTTTTTTTTTTTTTTTTTTTTTTTTTTTGTGGTTAGTTTTTTACATGCCAGGACTTGTTTGCTTCCTAGACTGCATAGAAAAATGGAATTCTATTAATAATTCTGCCTATGACATTTACCTTTACTTTCAGAATATTAAATTCTTTCCAAACTATATCACAGTGTGGGATGATCGCCTAATTACTGTATTGGGGATTTGAGGTGGTTAAGATGGTATTTTTGCTGTACCTAACAAGAGCATACTGGATCCACAATCTACTGGTTTCTAAGTTTGCATCGATAGTCTCTTTTTTATCATTTGATGATGTTTATGACCTCTTGTATTTTGATGGAGCAGGAACCGTCTTCCAGCATCACCACAGCAATATCCAATTTTAGGTCTTAACTTGTTGAGACTCCTTGTGCAAAATAGAATAGCTGAGTTCCACACAGAACTGGAATTGCTTTCCCCCATTGATCTTGAGAATCCCTGCATCAAGCATGCAGTGGAGTTGGAGCAATCCTTCATGGAAGGGGCTTACAACCGTGTGCTGAGTGCTAGACAATCAGTGCCTCATGAGACTTATGTCTATTTCATGGACTTGCTTGCAAAGACTGTAAGGTAAAGTGGTTTGACTTGATTTACAAGCCATAGGATAATTGATAATTAGATAAAATATGGGAATTTATTCGCCCTTTTTTAGTCTGTGCATTGTGGTAGCGGATATGGACTCCTAGCTTTGCCACTTTGACTTCTGCTTGGATCAAATAGGCCTTGTAAATTAGATCTCCTAGATCTGTCTGATTTGAGACTGAGGGAGGTCTATACTTCATGGGTACTCTTAGAACTGAAAGTTGGACTTGCATTGCTGACAATGAACATATCCCACATCAGGCCTTTCCCTCCGTGTATTATAAAAGTATGTAGTTGTACAGGTCTTATCCAACGTTTTAGAATTGTGCACTAATTGCTTCCCAAGTATGGCATGGATGGCATCTGGTCTCTTAGTTCTTAGGATTAGGTGGACCTAGAGTAGTATGCCTTCCTTGTTTTTTTCCCCACGTTAAAAGTTGGAGGATTGTATTTTCCTGTCATGGAAGCTGTGAGTTTTAGTTGTTGATTTCTTTTATGTGGCTTGCAGAGATGAAATAGCAGGATGTAGTGAAAAGGCGTATGACTATCTTTCGATCAATGATGCCCGACAAATGTTGCTCTTCTCATCTGACCAGGAACTTCTTAGCTATGTTAAGGAAGTAAGTGTGATTACCCTTGCTCATTGCATTTTTCCTCTGTCATCTACATACACCCAATACATGGAATCATTAATGCTTTTATAGTTGAGTAAAATATAGTTAAATTATAAGTGTATTAAATAGTGTTTGAATTTGTGGCATTGGACCAACTAAGAACATATTCTTAGTGAATTGTATTCGGTCAGTCCAATTGTCAATGTGGTAATGTTCCTACAGAGCACTGGAAAAAGAGACATGAACATCAGTAAAGCTTGTCAGAACTCAGTCTTATGATAATGCTTAAGGAGATAAGTTATTTTGGACAAATTAATGGCATTTGGCAACTCAGAGAAAGATAATGTCAAGATGAATTCTCCAATCATGAAATCTAATTATGTACAATAAAGTCTTTATTGGCATAAATTTTGAGAATGCAAAGGGTGTATTAGAGAGAATACTAAGAATTGAAATCCAAAGAATTGCTGTTAATGATAGAAGATAATTCCTTGTGGGTTCTTCTCGCCAACCTGCAAAACGTTGGAGCTTCGATCCAATTCCTAATCCCCTGGGAATTTGGACGATTTATGCATGCTAAGCTTTTGCATCCATTGATGTTTTCAGGATATAAATGGGAGTCGAAAGTCATCTCTATGCTATCTATTGCTTGCAGGATCATCCAGAATGGGAGGTAAAGAATGGTTATGTGTTTTTCCAGAAGGCAAAAGAATCCGCCCCATGCAAAGAGATACCTTCCCTGCAACTCATCAATCAAACTCTCAGCTATGCAAGGGAGTTAGAGCGTATTGTGTAACAAAGCTCTTTCTCATATATTTGTTTTACTTGTATTGTGAAAAATGCTGATGCTATCTTTCTTTAGGGAAGCTTTTGGCATTCAAACAAAACTATGAGGATAGAAGGATTTGTCTTTATCCATTCATTTTGTTTGTTTAGTCACTGAATCATCTTGGAAAGTCCATAATTCTACCATTCATTATGTTATTGACATGCTTGTATTTTATTCTCTCCAACACTTACCGTATACACACTTGCAAAAGGGAACAGAAATTTATTTTGCCACGGTATCTTCATCATGTAGATAGATTTCTCCATGATTCAGCATGATCCAGTTCTCCATGTTGGCTATACTCTTTGTATGTGCTTATGTGCTTGTAAGTATCTACAGGAAATGGAAACCCTAGCCTGCACAACAACCTGGAATCTTCAAAACCTTCACATTGTTGCTGAGGGCAAGCCATTAGTTGCCCCTTGACCAGTTCCATTGGATTGGATTATAGATTGTTCTTCTTTCCCTTTTTGTCTTATAATGACTAGCACTTGCAATGGCTACCTAATGGGTTTGCACTAACCTATGAGACACAGCAATACTAGAAACAATACTAGAAATGTATATGAGTACAACATGAGAGCAAACAAAAATTATTAAATTTTAGAGAACAAACAGTTTCTCAAAAATGAAGTCTTTTAACTGCAGTTTTAATACATTTAGCAATATTTGTTGAAAAACATTATACAAATAACTTTTGTTTTCAAAAATTTCAGGGGGGGGCACTTGTCCTTCCGCCCCCGTTGGTTTCATCTCAGCAGTCAGACAATATTTTATCTGTTACACATACTAGGCAAGCAAACGCAAAGTCTCCTGCAGTCAGAAATTAAGCATTTGAGATATGGTGGTGCGGGGTGAGGGATGGGGTAGCCGGACAGATGAGGTGAAAAATTTCCCCCCATTTGAAAGAAGCCTTGGGTCATTTGCAATTTAGCTGATATTCGATGTCAATTGCCTGGATTTAACATCTTTAGGCTTAGGGCGGTCAATTTTTTATTTGTGGAGATGAAGGGTTTCATGTTTTGCTCGTTAAATTTGAACTCCTGATTATCACCGATTGCAGCCAGACAGAGTGAGAAGAAAAAGAATAATTGGGATTTGATGACAAGATCAAATATCTTCTGTTGGCAAAACAAATGGCCAAAAAAAAAAGGAACATGGCAGTTTGGAAAAATGCAAGTCTCTTGTTAATTTAAGTAACGTGTCAATGTCATTTATTAAGGTCACGAGATTCAACCTCCCAACTGCTGAAGTCCAGAAGTTGCGTGGGATATCAGTTATCTCTTTTTTTTTTTTTTTTGTTACGTAAAGATTTAAACGGGACATCATCAGATTAAAGAGGAATTATGATCATTAGATTATTCTTTGGAACGGATATCAGTTATCTCTCTCTCTATTGTACTATGATTATAAAATTATGAGGGTGTTCATTGCCTTCAATACTTACTCCAAATCGCTCATTATATTAAAAAAAAGAAAAACAAAATAGAACAGAAAAGAAGAAATATTTACTAGTTAAACTTAACTAATAGCAACACTGGTCTCATAACTAAACACTAACATTTCTTAAACAAAATTTTGAATTAAAATGTTATATATGATAAAAATAAGTATTGAAAGAGATTTGTCCCTTGAGTATTCCACCCAGCTCAAACTGAATTTAGTCACATTCAACATGGTTACCGAAACAGAGCAAAGGGAGACAACTACCCGCCTAAAATAAAAATTATGTATATAATTTTAATAATTATAATCTCAAATGTTATTTTTTTACTAAAAAATTAAAATTACTGCCCTCTTATAATTATAACTCAAATTGTATTGTGCCCCAAAACAAAAATTCTTGGTGTAGCTGGCTTGTCATGTTAAATGATTAAAGACCTCATCATTCAGAAAGAAAGGACATGGATGATGCTCCAAATAATAGCTAAAGTGTGATGGTTGATCTAACGGTGTTGATAATGAATTCTCAACCACCCATCTAACTTTATTCCCATAAATGTGAACCATAGTTTTAAGGGCTTATTTTCTTAAGCACTAGTTCTAGTCTTTTTTATTTTATTGGCATTGGCCTGGCATGTCATTCTTACCAAATACACACCTTTCACAAATATCATTTCCTTCACTTCAAATTATCCAATTAGTCAAACCGAAGGTAGTGATTAAGAGGATGAGGTTGATTGAAGATGATGTTTGTGTGCTAATCTACATATTTTTTTTAAAAGACAATTTTCTCTGATTTTTTTATTTTTTTTTTCCCTCCTCTTAGAACTGTCTTTCCGATTGAAATTCATGGCCCATTGAGAGAAGATCTTACATAATATGGGTGAAGAATTTCAATTACAAACAACCCATTTTGATTGCCAAATGCTAATCTTTTGGGTCAACGGCCCAAATTAACTTTGCGATTCTTGCCAAATGCTTAGAATTAAAGCGAAATCAATCATAAATGCGAAAATAGATATTGTCCTAAAACTAGGGTATAATCCCTAACTAATTAAAGCCCTTGTCATGAAATGAAAGTATCAAATTAGTATAGGAGTAACTAGAGAGGTAGTTTAGGGAGAAGGCCTTCATGTTCGTGCCTAAAAGGTGCAGCCACGCTTATCACCTCCTATCTAAAAAAATAGAAGGGTCGCTTTTTAAATTGATTTGTTGGTGTTGTTGATTGATGGTATCCATAGGAAATCAAGGACTATTTGGAACCTAGCAGGGACACATTATTTGACAAAGATGACTAGAACATATTTATCAACTTTGTAAAGTTTGGAAGGTTTACTAAGAAGTTCACTTCATTCCCAACAGTAAATACAACACGCGTGGGTCTTGCCTTTGCAAAATGCAAACCAACCATTTTTTCTTTGCCTCTCCAAACAAGTCCAAACGCTTCTCTCTCTCTCTCTCTCTCTCTCTCTCTCCACCAAATGGCATGTCTGATATTCAGTTTGGTAGTGGGTATTTGAGTACGGGTGAAAAGTAACAAGAAGACAAACCGCCAGGTCAAGCATCTTTGTCTCTTTTGTTGTTGGTTAGTTTTCTTGGGTAATTTGGTTTCTTAAGTAGTATGTTTTTTTAGTACCATGTCTTTAATGAAAGGTCTACAATTCGATGAATGCTTTATTTCTTGGGATTGAAATGGTGGCTTCCGACTTAGGTTGGAAAAATAGGCAGTGTATTTGGTAGCAGCATTAGCATTCGTAGTCAAATATTGAACCAGAAGTTGATGGGTTCTTTATTTGGCCTTTTCTTTTTCTTTTTTTTTTTTTTTTCTTTTTTCTTGTACAAATATGGCAGGTGAAAGAATTCTCAAGGTTCAGTTTTCCATAGTATGGAGAGCGAGACTCCATCTCTTGGTGAATGTGGCCCTCAAGAATCTACCAACTATGATGAACTCTTCTTGCACAAGACCTTGATCTTCTCTGAAAGTCTTAAGGTTTCATCACTCACTAGTCTCTACTCTTTTCGACTCCTGTGATTTTGCATGTATGCATATACGTATGTGTGTGGGTTTATACAGAGCATTTGTGCATTCTACAGAGAAAATTAGCATTGCCCCCGCAATGATGCACACAAATCGAGAGAAAGATTTTTTTTTTTCTTTATTCCTTTTTGGGATTATTTGGTCTTTGTTTTCTCTTGTTATCGTATCCATTTGTTCAGGATTTGAGAAATCTAAGGAAACAATTGCATTCAGCAGCAGAGTATTTTGAACAATCTTACAGGAAAGATGAACAGAAGCAAATGTAAGCGCCACTGTCACCAAAAGATGCTCATGTTTCAAGTGCTTGATGGCCTCATCTTCTAATGATTGTCTGATTATTGTATATATAGAGCAATGGAAACACTAAAGGATTATGTCATAAAGGTCCTCATTAACACTGTCGATCACTTGGGCTTCGTGGCATATAAAGTTAACACTGTCTTGGATGAGAAGGCCGGAGAAATTTCTGGAGCTGAGCGACAACTCTCTTGCATTGAGCAGGTGCTCTTTTGAGTTTCCGTCCCTCAAAACTAGACCTGAACAGCAGGCTGGTTTGCTCTCGGACCAGCCCGGTCAAAAACCTTGAACTGGTCCGACCCATGGTCAATAGACCTAGCCCAACCTGGAACCAGGAGCCTAGTCAAACTATTGTGCCGGTCGGGCTCCATGGTCAACGGGTCAGGCCCAGCCCAAAACAATACGCAATTAGGGGAAGGCTGAGGCTCAACCACAGCCATCCTAACCACTTAAAAACCACTAGTTCAACTGGCGAGTTGAAACCATGAAAGAAGAAAGAACTGATGGTTATAATTTTTTTAATTTTTTATTATTTATCATAAGAATAATCCACATAGAAATTCTGATTTTCAGAGATTGGGGTCATGCCAGAAGTTCATTGACCGACAAGAACTTGCTGAACAGTCTTTGGTGATAAATACGACTAAGCACCATAAGCGGTATACATTTCCAAATGCAGGCAAGTATGTAGGGCTCTTCCATCTCCTGTCCCTCATGTGACGGCATCAAATGCTAGCTTTCCTTTGCGGGTGAAACTTAGAAGTAATTAAAATGTTTGGAAAACTTGGTTTTGCTTATTTTCGTTTTTCAGATGGGAAGTCCCTCCACAACGTTGTCCATCGCAAATCCAACCAACAGAGTTGCATCCCATATAATGATGAGGATGCCTCTCTGACTAAAATAGGTATACGTTCACTTTACTTTATATTCTAGTGCATATTAATAATGATAATAATGTTAAATATTTGAGTGATAATTTTAAATCATTTTGTAATAAAGTTAATGATAATTTCACAACTTTTATAATAAAATCTTTTTATGATAATATAGACTTTTGAATGATAACTTAAGTAGATAGAGAACCCTCATCCTAACCCCCGAGGGGACAGGATGATTTAAATCTCAATGTAATTATTTAAAAAAAAAAAATAAATAAATAAATAAATAAATAAAGAGATGGCCCCCATCCTAGAATGACCTTTCAACATGTTATCATGATCATTCCATTCTTTTTTAAGCTCCCTTTTGAAACTAAATGTTGTTTCCTCGGATTTTTCTTTCTTTTTTTTGGGTATCATTTGAGACCCTATTTTACAATTAAAGGGTCAACAGTGGGTACCCTTGCCATTTTGTTGTTGTCCTTTTGTGTTATATCTCTGCTTATCTACAAGTAATTCAAGAGAGGTTAGAGACTCCAGAAGACATGGAGTAAACTAAAATAGTACATGGAAAGAGAGGTTATTTATCTTTTTGCAGAGACTTTAGTCCTTTGGGAAAATGCTGATCACATGTAGCATGTGTTGTTCAGCTAAAGCCGTTCGAGCCAAATCTGAGATACCTTCCCCTTTATTCAGGTAAATGCCTGTCAAATCAGCTAAAAAGTTACCCCCGGCCCTGCCCATATTCACCTTATATGATGCTTCTTTGCAGAAATGAACATTCTGCAGTACCTTCACGACTACATTTTTCAAGACCAGGAGAAACATTCTCATTTACTAATATTTCGGCAGGTTTGTGCCGCTCATTTTACTTCTATTTGAATAATTTTTTCCGCCATTATATGACATCCTACTGCGGAAGGATATTGTACTGATAATGCTAACTTATGATCAGAGAAAAGAGCAGACTCACCACTTCGCTCTCCATTTATTCGGTCTGGATCCCTTGTTACCAGACCTGTCACTCCAAATTCTGCAGATGTCAAGAGGGTAAGAGCATGAACTTGAATGAATCATAGATTAGCATATTTTTAAAGAGATATATCTAATCGAATTTTCTCACATGCTCAATTTGTTTTGCTCACAACATTTGCAACTCTTGCATGTGCAGTACCCATCAGAGCCTCGCAGATCGGTTTCTTTTAGTATTGCAGCCCAAAGAGATAGAGCAAAAGACATTGAAACCCAGCCTAGCAAAAGTAAACGCCTCATGAAAGCCTTTCTTAGCATGCATAAGTCGAAGAAGAGTGACTCCTTTTACAGGTACTTGGATGAGAATTGAGAGACAGATAAGATGTAACAGCAAGCATGAGAAAATCCTATCTATTGATTTTGCTCCAATAGTCAGTCACCACATCTCCTATGAATAGGCACGGGAGCTGCTCTTTTAAAGAATAAAATTGGCGTGTGCTTCTATAAGCTTGTTGTACAGATTTGCCTCTTAAATCACATTCTTGATGCACTTACCTTCTCACATGTGGGAGCATCAGTCGCTCCGATGGTATTTATGTCCCTGCACTTATGATGAATATAAGCTTCCATCTGAGAAGCCATTGTTTTTGGTCCATGTATGATCTCACATTCATCAAAGCATTCGACACATACATGATGAGAATTTAATGAGGCAAAAAAAAAAAAAGCAAGAAAATACACAGCCTATGTTCAGAATCCAAGATCGAAGGTAGGGCAATCATCTGTTTTGGCCATAGTCCTGTAATCCTGAACATCTTTTGCTTCATTACTGGGTCTATTTCTGGTCAATGGTGTAGCAAAACTAGCAGCTTCTTTGCATCTATCTTCTGTGTCTACGTTGTCTACAGAAAGCTGCAACAAAAAATATTTGGATACACAATTAGAACCAAGCTTACAATCCATCAGTGGATGATGAACTCAAAAAGTATTTGGAAGTTTTTCCACAGAACCAACAAACAGATTTTGATATGGACAATCTCAGATATGTAGCATTTTACTCTATAATGTAATTTTTCTAGTTTCTAAACAAGCTTTATTTATATGCCCATACTACTGCAATTGTCCCGCCTAAATAATTTATATCCTATTCTGCATGAAAAACTGGATTTTCCCAAATTCTCCACGTTTTGTCTGGGTATAAAACCCCTTAATATCAAAATATCTGGTTTTCAAAGACAGGCTTAAAATGGCAAGATGACAACACTACTTAGTCTTGAGGATGATATGATATGCATTACCTCAAGAGTGTCTCCACTTCTGACGTCCTTGAAAATTTGATCCTTGGCATAGGCACAGCTAGATGTGGCTGCAAAGTTCAGATTAGATCAAACTTGTGCACATTTTCATGCCAAAATGTGAAACTAAAATTACACAATCTTATCAGCAGAAACAGAACTTGAACTGAATGACTTGTTGGCCAAAATGACAGAATGAACCAGAACTGAGAAATTAAACCACAATGATCACCCCAGTAATAGTGAAACAAATGCAGTTAGTTCATATCCCAATTCATTCACTATGGATATCAGCACTAACATACTTTTCTCAGGGTACTACTTGCCTTTGGGAGACATTGAATCAAAATTGCCAACACCAATAGTTCCAATTGATCCATCCCATGCTGTTGCTTGTCTTGGTGGTTGCCTATCTTTCAGAACACCCAGGCAAAGCGCATCCGAATCTTGAGGAAGCTCGGTAAAAGAAGCTGCACCCCCATTAGTGCTAGCTGCATATGACATGGGTCCTGCTTTGGATTCTTCCAACCTGCAATAGAGTGCCATAACTCAACTCCCTTAAAATCCACGAATTTCAAGTCCTTGTCAAACTATATGTGACCTGCTATCTGATTGTTGGGGGAGAGATTTTTGAATCCTCTAAAGAAAAAATTTCTCACAGTGAATTGCGTCTATTAATTTCTATCAAATAGTGATTGAAGTTCCTATCCTCAATTTCCGAACATCTGTACAGCTTTAATTGGAGTTGAAGACATACACTGCACTGAAACTGGCCTCTTTGTTGTCAGTTGAGGCACCTTTAACAGCCTGAGTGAAAAGCTCACTGAGAACAGCTTGAGATTCACAAAACTGATTCCTGCATGCATTTTCCTCTCCAAATTCATTATTTGAAGTTCCGCAACCGTTTTGAAAATCTTCAGCAGCACTTTGCTTCATACATTCTACTTCTTGCACAGATTGTCCCTGACTCTGATCCTGAAGATTCATATGAACCAAGTCTGAAGATTCAGAAGCATGGGAATCCTCCCCTCGTGTTTCTGTAATGAGAACATCAATCCCTGAAGCCATAGGCTTCTTGAGAATAGACAGGATCTCATTAGCTGCACAAAATACACCAGTTAACATACTAATGAATATGACCAAAACATATGTTTCGTATTCTGTTTTAAGCAGATTAGATATCAAAGGCAAATACCTCATGGTAGAGTGAAGATCCTTTGGTAAGATTACACTTCTTATGAAATTCTTTTTGACAAAAATACGTGGACTGAGCCAAAGATCATTTATGCAAAGGTTGTTGGATGAAAACTAAAAAAGATCATGGGGAGTGTTTTTACCGAGGCAAGCTCAAGTCTGCCTTCCTCATTAATTTAATCCAGAATCCATGGCTCAAGAATAGCAAATACAAATAAGATGCACAACTAGAAGAATCAGGAAAGTACAGCATCATTTGCTTGAAGCTATAATAGGAACTTGGATGAACAAACTCTAGTGGTGAAGAGAACTAAACACATCATGAATTCAATTATGGTCGCAATTCTAGCCCCACATACCATCTCTAAACCTCAACACTTGCTTATGATAAGAGGCAGTCCACATGCTTTACCATATATATGTAAAAATTGACCGTCCCAAAACACCAAACACTATATTCCTAATCGATGGATCATATGGACAATGAACGCACCATCACGTAAAGGCTTTTTTATTGCAACCCTCCTGCTTAATTTGATGTTATCAACATCAAAGCTGCAAGAATTTGAATCCAAAATATTTTGGAAGCAAGCATGTTTTGGAGACCCTGCATGAAGAACATTCAGAAGACGAGATTCAGTTTGAAGCATTTGAGCAATGTAAAGAGCATCCCACTCTGCATCACAAAAAACCCAAGTACAAAAAACTAATTATATGTGGAAAAATAACACCAATAGTCAACCACACATGGGCTTCCATAGTATGAAAGAAGCAAAATAATAATAATAATAATGATTTGTGTGTCTCTCATTCAAGAAATAAAGGGTCCCTTAAAGATGAATGAGGTTGTGAGCTTCGTGCAGAGATGAAATCCAAGTATAAGAAAATGATCATTCCAACTGAATTTTTGAAGTATAAAACAGGAAGAGTTTCTTTATCTTTGAAGCATCAAACAGTTGGGATTTCTGCAATTGCTTTTGTAACAAATGTAAGAAGGAACATATGCCTATATATCTTGGGAAAGATAAGGACCACAGAAATATGGGGTGGAATGTAGCACAAACTTTCAGCAAATCAACATTGAGTACAGAAAGAGAGGAAAGTGTGTCCAGAACGAAAGGGTGGGACCTGGAGGTGAGGATGGAAGAAGAGGTAGCTGAAAGTGCAAGAATAATAGAAGACAGTATAAAAGGTGAAATATTATCATAGGCAGCAAGACATTCCAACCTTCAATAACAGCTTTTCTTGCTTTAGAAAGATTGTTTGCTGATCTAACATTGACTGATATTGAATATCCATTCTCTGCCTCAACCAAAACCATATAACAAGAATTGTTACAAACGTGCACATGCAGAGAGAGGGAAAGAGAGCCCAAAAGATGAAGAAAAATGATAAAACTTATAATAAATAGAAATACTTAAGTAGAAAATTTTAAAAATTCGTCATAGCATTTTTATATTCCCTCCAAAAGCAAAAGTGCAGTTGAATATTAGCAACAAAATTGGAGTAATAGGGGGTACTAGAAGAAGCCATAGACCAAGCCTGATCAACAGTCCCTGATTTTGCCTCTCCTTTATGACCACTCAAACCCATCGGTGGTTCATGCACCCCTGCAGGATCTCCAATGTCAACAAGGTGACCCTCAAATGCAAGTGATTCCCCTGATGTGATCAGTTCATCCTTTCTAAGGAACCTGCTGTTCAAGAGTTTCCAGCTTGTATCATACAGCATAACCTAGCAAAATGGATGGCAAGTGTTAAAGCTAAATCAGCGATAAACTAAATCACTTTGTCAGAAAACACATGATTAAGCAAAAGATTTGTGCTACATCATTTAGTGATTTCAATTCAATAATTTCACTGGTTAACACTCGTGTGGTCAGATGAAAGTATGCCATCCTTGACAAGTCATAGGACACAGAATCCTAGATACCTGTATTCTTTCTAAATACTGAAGACCGTTGTTGAAATCTTGCATATCATAGGATTTGAAAAATCAGATGCACACACTTGAACATGACAAGAATCAGACCTATGGGCCTGAGGTGAGACAGATTACAATAAAATCAGTTTCAAATTAACTGGGGTAATAAAACTATTCTGCATGTGACAGTATCTCCCCAATCTTACACTAAACTAAAAGAAACTTTCTGGCAAAAACTAGTAACTTTCTGTATATGGAGATCCCAAGGATTGTTTACTGAAATTTTCAGGGAAAGTGCGAGTAGTTTAGAACAGGACTTTCCAGTAGGAACAAACTAATTGGCAAGGTCTGCATTTCACTTTAATATTGTATTAGATAAGAAGCCTCCATTAGATAGGTGCAATTTATTACCACTATCCTTAAGCTATCACAAAATTCAACAGGTGAAAATAGATCAATCCACTAGCGAGACTTTGTATCTCAACCCTGAGAAGAGAACCAGCAAAATCATAGGTCAGCTTAAGAAAAGATCTGGCAAAAAGATTAGAAACAAAAACTTTGCACTAGTGAATATTTGGTCATAATCAGTCTCTTAGTAACAAATATTTATTTATATAAAATTTAAGCATTGCAGACCAACAATTAATAATAGATAAATAATTTGAGACAATCTAGAACACAGTATTTATGCCATTAGAAAGTATTACAAGTCAAAGAGTGCAACTGCTATGGCCAGAGATAAAATTCATTTGTTCCAATAATGTCAATAAATCTGTGCAAATATAGCCACATAAACAAAGAATCATCTTCTCAGGCTTAAACCACTTAATTAGATTTACTTTAACTTTGATTCAGGTTTACTTAAGGACATAAACATACAAAGGGGAAAAGCACCTGCCTACCCCGAGATCCACATATTGCGAGTTTCAAGAAACCATCATGATATTTCTTGGTTTTCTGAGTTACTTGTGTAGTGTACAAGACCTGCCACTCTGCAGTTAATGATCAAGGAACATAGACAAAATTAATGACAAAAAGATAAAAAGCAATGAAACCAGTAAATTAGTGCATTCCAAATAAACAGGACCATAAGCAGCATTTTTGTCTTGGTTGACCACCATTGCATCAACTCTCTAAAAACACATCAAATCTATTTCATTTCATCCAGTCCTATTTAAGAGACCTTAGCAAAGCAACATTCACTTCTCCCTTTTGGTGACTTTCACAAGCTTCAACAACCCTCTAGGTTACTTCTGATCACCAGTTATGATGTCCATAAGAAAATCTATCCAAACAGTGTGCATAAATTAATTGGCAAATTACTGGTTAGTGTCAAAAAGCATTTAAAAAACAAAAAGAAGAAGAACTATGACAAAAAGAATATGCAGCCATGATGATGATATCAACTAGCCCAATCATGTAGCAATAGTCATGGAACCTAATGAGCTAATGTAACTCCTTGCATAGTTGATCACGTTCAATTCAGTGTTAAATACATAGGTTTGTGAATTGACAAAACTTAAGAAATGAAACATTATTTATGTTTCAAAACCAAAGGCAGAACTCTAATCATGTAACTTTGTGCCACATTAGCATAGCACAGCAAATGCAAAACTAATAGCAATTTTTAGTACAGCCAATGGCAAATTGGTGAACACAGAAGAGTTTGCAGGGCAAAGCAGAAAAGATATTTCCATAAGTACATTGTCTTCTGCTAGATCGAGGAAATGATTAAAACCTCTTGACTCTGATTTTGTTGAATCTGGAGAATTCTGCTGCAATCCATAACTTTGAACTTTGCTCTTCTTAAACTCTGTAGGATGATCAATATTAATATGTTAAAAAAGCAATAAAAGCAAGAACTCATTTAGTTTTGCTTGCCAAACAAACAAAGTAATAAGCAGCAGCTTCTGATGATATTTTCTAACGAATGTCCAATCTCCCATCTTAACCGTTTAATTCCATCTGGTTCTATGTAATTCTAGATCCTAGGCCCATAGCAAAGCAACTTGCATTTTCTTATCCCTTCTGGCAATATTAACAAACTTCAACACATTGAAGAAGAAATCAAGTGTAAACTCAAGAAGCATAAAAACAAAAGATCCATTAGTGTACAAAGAGACATGTATCAATGACGATGATAACAGCCAGCCCAGTCAAAAAGCTGTACAATGCCTCATGAGCTACATAGAGTAACTCCAAAAATTGTTGAGAAACTTCAAATGGGATATCAACTCTGTATGCTTATTAGTGGTATAGGTTTGCATAGCAACATGATTTAGGAATTAGAATGACGCATTATTCATCTCGAATTCTCATGGAAAAAACACCACCCTCTCCATTGCATTGGCATAATGCAGCAGGTGAAAAAATAATGGCAGCTTTGGGTACAGCCAATGGAACATGCGGTAAATACTCATAACTCAGGAGTTTGCATGATAAAGAAAATAAAGGTTAATATTTCAAGAAATATTCAGCAAACAAAAGAAAATTCACAAAACCTCTTGATTTTGATTTTGTTGAATCTGGAGAACTATGCTGCAATCCATAACTTTGAACTTTGCTTTTCTTGAATTCTGTCAAAATTATGCTTAAATATCAGTAGGCAGAACTCTGTTAAGCAACGCGATAAAGGGTTCACATGCCTGTCCAATTTCTCATGAGATTGTTGTCTTTCACAAACTACTCTAAACGCTAGATCAAGTATACATAATAAAAATGACTACATTGTGCAAGGATGCCTATTCGATCCACCACATAGAACATGCTCTAGCAATCACTACCATTGCACTGAAGTAACCCTCCTCATATCAGTGGATATAGTCTTTGTCTAAGCTATTCTTGTAATCAAAGAACCCCTTGTACTCATTATTTGAACTCGGTCATGTGGTTTTTTCCTTCTCCATTTGAAGGATTTTCCACGTTTCCCATGTTGAGCAGTGATTGTAGCTTATTTTTGGTACTTAATTTGTCGTTGAATAATTATTTCTAGTTGGTTATTTGTGTGATCTGGAGAAAGAGATTTTGGGTTGATTAGTTGGCCATGTGGTCCCATGCATCAAGTGGTCTCCCATCTCCCCATCACCTCTTCATAAGGAAGAAGAAACAATTGGACAAACCTCTTATAAGTTTTTGCGATGGACTAGGTATACTAGTGAATGTAGGTGCTTTACTTCTCCATCGATCATTCTTCCTGCCTTCTGAAGAAAACAAAATAAAAAAATTGAAACCTTAATTATTTAAAAAGATAATAAAATAAATAAAGAGAACAATTATACAGCATGAAATATATACCTGAGATTGAATTTTCTACGAACTCTTGTCTTTGCAGCGATGAATTTTTTACATCGGCTTTCTTATTATCACTAACTAAATTCCTAGAATAGGGTACGGGTTTGTGATCTCCTTCGGGATCTCCAATGTCAACAAGATATGTGTTGAATTGTATAGTCTCACCAGATCTGATGATCTCATCGTTTTTCAATATCCTGATTTCCAAGAGTTCTTCACGTTCATCATATATCTTGACCTGCAGTTTTAAGACAAATCAGACGGGGAGAGAGGGAGAGGGAGAGCGAGAGCGAGAGGGGGGGAGAGGGAGAGGGAGAGAGAGAGAGAAAGAACCTTGTTGGTGGAGCGGTAGAAGTATAAGAAACCGTCTTGATAGACTTTCCTCTTCTGTTTGATGTGCTTCGTGTAGGTCATAGACCATTTCTGCGTAGATTCCATTGCTCCAGATCCGTTCTTCTCAGATTCAATTTCAAACCCTAAAATGCGATCAGATCTGATGGAAGATGCAGATACTGAAATCGATCGATCAACACTAAAAAGGAGGAGGAGAAGACGAAGAAGAGGAAACCCTAGAAGCTAAATCGTTGGGCGGTAAAAGTTCTGAGGATGGTGGGGGCTCCGAACTTGCGGAAAATAAAATTTGAATTCTTTGTTTGATCTCCCAACCTAACGATGGAAATGGCGGGACGAGGTGCGTAATTTTACGATATTGCCCTCCCCTCTTGAATTCAAAAACGCAGCGCACTTTTCGAGCACAAGCTGAAAATGATGCCTTCGAGGTTTGAGCAGTAAAACAGGCAATTCTTTCCTTTTTTTTCCCTTTTTTTTTATTTTTTTTTTTATCTAAATATGATTGAACCATATTATTAGGGTCCATCAAGATAAGTAAATGTCTGATCATTTATAATCCTCTTTGTCCCTAAACGAAGGTAAATTAAACTGTGATATACCGTCACCAACTATCAATGATTTTATAAGAAAATAGACATAAATTCATTTACTTAGGTTGCATATTAGAATAATTGTGGGATGAGCAAGGAGAAATCAGGACGATAAATTTCACAATTCATTGATACAGATAGCTTTTTGTCCCATGCATGTCTCTATTAAGCGAGAACAAATGGAAAAGACACACCATTCCTAATCTTGTCTCAGGGCCATCTGCAGATTCTATTCCATCATAAGATAATTTATCGTGCACTTCATCGTTCCACATGTTTGGACATTCAAGGGTTAATGCTTCTAACGACAGATTCAAATGCTAGATTGACTACCCGAACAATATCTCTTCCCAAATTCTATTGTTTGCATCTCTCTTTCGCGCAATTCAATCCAAGAGAGTTTCTTTGCAAGACTAAATATTGAGGAGTTAATTAAAGATACATGCATTGTCAAAAGGAGGAAATCCCAGCTTCACAAAAGTCTCGATCTCCAAACTGAAAGTCCTTCGTCAAAGTTGTTGCAAATTTGCAGCTATCTCTTCTTCTTCCCACTCTTCCCTGACTTGGAACTGGAAGGTCCAGTACTTGAAGCAGATGCAGCCTCCTGTTTCTTATTCCTCCCAGGATGTCTTGGTACCAGCTCTGCAACATGGAGCATAAGCTGCTTTCCTACATCAAGAAGAAATGAGACGCATGCATAAGTTTCCACCTATTCATAAAATCTAAAACTCTTACCATAATCAAGGTATAAATTTATGCATGCAGCAGTCATGCATATAAAATAAGGCAGCTTCCAGAACATGAAGATTACAACAAAAATAAGCAAGAAAGAAATTCATAGGCCAAGTTAAGGAGCATTTTATCCACAATTTCTTTTTTTTTTTTTCCAAAAACCAGGAATGTAGGTGAGAGATAGAAGATTTTAAGGAGCATTTCTCCACAATTTTATCCTCGGGTTAATCTTGTATGATTTACTTCATCTATCAGTCCTCTCAACTTGCTCACTAGAGCTGTCCCACTTGTAAAATGACCAATGAGATCTTCAATATTTTTGTAAAGGGCCCCCAGTCAAGACGCCAATTTTGAAAATTAAGAGCTCCCAAAACTTAAGCGACACTCCTCAAACTCATATTTAATATGGATCACATTTGAATCTGCAATACCAAGAGTAATCCTTTTCTTTACTTTTGGACAAAAGAAGATTACTATTAACATAGCAAATATGGAGAAGCATCATCACGAAGAGATTAAGTCACCCTCCTTCCACAGTAGTAAAAGGAGTAAAATAAAATAAAATTAAAAGGCACCAGGTAGTGCAATCATGTAAAGGGACAAATACGCAAAAAGAGCAAAAAAATAATAGTACAAAGGCATGAAAAAAAATAACAAGGCCAAGAATGAACAGTCCAGCTCTTTCCTTAATCCACATGGTCCTTTCTTCTCACCAGCCCAAGAAAAGGAACTAGTTGCATTAAGAGAATCTCTTTTACGTTATGCATGCAAAAGTCAAGAGAAACCAAAAGTCATTTTTCCATTAGATCAATTAAATTCAAGAGAAACCCAAAACAGAAAAGAATAAAAAATAATATTTCCCCGTTGCATCTCAAGTAGAAAAGAATAGAAAACCTAATATCCATAGCAACCGCCATTAAATTTCATAGTAACTCCCAAAAAAAATAATCCTCTATCTATATTTAGGTCTCTAAAGAGAATAAGAGAACTAATATAGAGACCAGATTCCATCAACAAATCCTATTGAGAGAAACATACAATACATAATTTTCTATCAACAGTTATATTCTTCTGCCAGGAAGATAGGGGACTATTTCAACTATCAATCCTGAACTAGCCCTTATAAATCGCCAAATATTCATCCCAGTATTATTAATATCCTGTATAAATTTTATTACAAGAACCAATGTTGATTTTTCAGTCTTTTCCCAATAAAGCCATATTGAAGGTCCTCAACGCTTTTACGTCCTAAGCCTACCCATACTCCTATGTGAGCAAATGAGAATTTTGATATTTTTCCAATTATCTCTAAGAAACCTCTTCTGATTTTCTCCATACTATGCCAACGAAGTAGAAATAAAGAGAATGACATGTGACAAACAATAAGATTAATGGCAGCATTATTAAAGAGGATAAGACTCACCACACTCTACTCTCACCTCCAGAGTTCCTCTCAAAATTCTCCCTCGTGGAGTCTTTGTATATTTAGAAAAAGGAGATCCTATCAAATACAACAATAACTTCACCCCCCCCCCCACAATAAAAAAGAATGGTCAAATGTAACAAATGACTCACCCAACTTAATTTCTGATAGTTTCATCAGAGAGAGAGAGATCTCCCTCCCCCTTTCCCACTACCAGATTAAATTTTCATATACCCTAACCCCACTGCCTCATCCAAAACCTATTCTCTACAGTACCCTAAAATCAAAATACCAACAACCATGACAATAAACCTTTTCAATCCCCAATTATGGAATTAGTGTAAATATATATATATATATATATATATATCTGAAATTGCAATTACGAGCTTAGATATTAATGATCTTCAATTTTAATGGAAGCCAAATGCACGAGGCTCCCAACATTGCAAGACCTAGGGAGGTCAGATATATGGGACAACATTACCCCAAGACGCTATCTTACAATTGGACCAATGTTCAGCCGCATAGGCTATCATGAAATAGTCACGAGACCTAAGACATTTACTAAATTGTGAGTTTGCGTGGTGTCATCCTAAGTTTCACATGAAATTACAGATCTACATCATTATTGTGAATGAGCATTTGCAGAGACAAAACCAAAAAAATATTACAATTTCACATTCCCAGTGACTGAATAACGCTCTCAACCTAGCACCACATTAAACTACAGTAAGCTCAAAATCAGAAAAAGGCATTTGGGCGCGACTCTTACTTGAAGTAATGGCAGGATTATAAAATGTTCCATCTTCCCTCTTTAGTGAAACCCTGACTCTCCCTCTTTGCATGAAATCTCTCGGATACGCCTTATCGATCTGCTCAGATCAAACGCCGTCACACACAAATCACCAATTAAACTACTCATCATTAAAATTGAGAAGGCTAGCGTTTAAATACTCCATCAGAAAATTGAAAATAAACCTCAATTGCGAAAGGAAGTTTGAGATGATTGCAACAGTCGCCGATTTCAATGCAAGTAGGGTTTTCGCATGCTTTTGTTGTGCAGATTCGTCGACCCTCCGCAATCGTCTTCTTCGAGTTGATGTATACAGGATACATTACGATCCACTTCTTGATATTTGCTATGCTTCCTCCTTCCATCTCTCTCCGATCAAAATTCTAACCAGATCAGACGATCTTCCACAAACCCTAAACGATAAAAACCCCCGCAGAAAGGGGGGGGGAGGGAAAGAGAGAGAGAGAGAGAGAATTATTGATTGATGAAAGCCCATCAAATCTCTTAGTGGGCTGACTAAGAAAACTGTTCGGAGATTGCCAGGCCCATTTTTATTTTTATTATCATTATTTTTTTTTAACTTTAGGCTTAATATTGAGAGATAAGAAAAAGAATTCTCATAATCTTTTAAACTAAATATCTTTATTTCGATAGAAGAAAAAAAAATACACTGTATATTTGAAATTTTTCATTCACATTTATAATAATCTAATGGTTACAGTTCCTTCTCAAATCCAAATCGCAATGTAACCACAAAAAATTTATTAAGTAGGTAGAGGGGATGGACTTGATTAATACAAAATTAAGAGACATTGACCTTATTCAATAATTAACTACATGATTCACGCCATGAAGTTTCTAGGTTAAAAGGTTGTTTGAGAGATGGTGGGATATACCAGAGAGTCAATACTCAATATCATGATTGTTCTAAAAATAAAAAAATAAATATTAGACTTAAAACTATTTAAATTTAATTGGTGATATATTTTTTCTTTTGTCAAAAAAAAATTATACATCAAACACTACAAAATATTTAAAAATAATTTGTCACTAGTTTTACTAAATAATTAAACTATTTATTTTCAAATAAATTTAAAAGCTAAAAACTATTTTTAAGTCAAAAATTAAAAGTGCTCTTAATTTCTATACTTAAAAAGTAAAAAATTGACGGAAAGCAACTTTTTGATTAATTTATTTATATAGTACATTTAATTTATATAAAAAAAATTAGTATATTGGTTCATTCCATGCCATTGCGACTCCATGCAATATCTCGGTGGTCTAAATAAGGGATCCTTACATGGTTTTTAATTTCTCAGTAGTAATATGGAGCATAAACAAAAGCACTCTTCAATAAATAATTCACAAAATTTCTTTTTTTTTTTGGGGGGTTTGGTTAAAAGGTACAAGAAATGAAATTTGATACTTTTTTTAATATTATTTTTTATAAAGAGATGTAGTTAAATAAAATAAAATTAGAAAAGGGATGATAAAAATAGAGAGATTTTATCATTTGAATTATCTTAAGAAATATTTTTTTTAATATTATTACGAGAGTCTCCATTTGATATGAAATATAAGTTGAATAATTACTATTCTTGTTACGTTATTCTATCTAAGTATACATAAAAGTTTTTATAATTCAAATATTTTTAAAATAATTTTACACGTAATCTCTCTTAATTAAATTCGCGCTCCGTATCATATCCTGAATGCATGAAAGTTGCCTAAAGTTCATGCGGGGGACGGAAGAAAAGGTCATTAGTTTAATGTTTGACTTAAGTCCCATTTTGTCCAATAAAACGGCTACTACGCTTTTTTATATGCCATATGTGTATCAATACACTGTTGATATAATAGTTAATTGTATTAGATTTTTCAAAATTAAATTAAAAAAAAAGAAATTAAAAAGGTTGTCTCTTAAAATAAACTCGATAAATAATTGATTCAGATTATTAAAAATATAGTTTTGAATATCGAGGATATTAGAAAAAAAAAAAGCTTTATATATGTATTCTGATCTGGTTCAGCACTACCAAATTCTGTTTTACCTCATCAACTCCTTATTTAATTTCCGACATATCCACTTGTTTACACTTAGACTATATTCGTATACTCTAATGTCATAATGTCATAACTTGTGTAGATTATTGACTGTCTAATAAAGAAATAATTTCTTAATCAGAACAAACTTATTTATTAGTAACGTTTCAATTTACAATTCATATTTAATAAATTATGTATTTTTTTTTGCCTTGAATTTGATCCACTGTTTAGTATCTAAAATTTCGTTCTAATTAATATGGGTCGAGCCACTATCGGGTCCCAATAGGGAGGAGATTCCCCCAATATGATTTTTTTCGTTCTCAAAGAGGCTCGACTTCAAGTGCTATGCCAACCAAACGTTGGTTATGTATTATTGCATAGATCATGTAATATAAATGTGCTGATGTACACTTATGAATGACTTCGGAAATTAGGTCCATATAAAATCACATTCATAAAAAATATACAAAAGAGTGTGTTGAATTCATTCAAATGAACTAAATTGTAGAATTCATTTACAAATAATGTTCTGTATTTGAAATTAAAAATTAAAATGTGTAGTTTTATTGAGTTAAATATATAATTTATTTTTAAATATTATTATTTATTTAATTATTTTAAAATTTTCTTCTCTTTAGAAGTAAGGAAGATAAAATGATCATTTGAAAACAAAATTAGTTGCACTTCATACATTTTAATGGGGCTTATTTATAAATTTTATTATTTTTTACTCATTTAGAAATTTATAATTTTTGTGCAGTTGAAGATAAACTTTATATTTTTTAAGCACTAAAATTTAAATTTAAAAATATATTAAATTTATTTGGATTAAGCATAATATAGGCATACATGAAATTGGAATTATAAAACGAGGATAAAAAAACATTTCCTCCTTTTTCCTTCCATATTTGTTCTTTCAAGGTAGATAGAGGACATAAACCTTAAATATGGAAATACAATATTAAAAGTATAAAAATAAAAAATCAAATATTGTTATAATTAATTTAATAATTAATTTGATTTTAATATGTGAAATATTTTAGTAAGGCAAAATTTGAAAATGTGACCATGATAGTTATACTAGGGGATCTTTTTCCCCGAAAATACCAATTGGCCCACCATCCCCATATCGTTAGATTCTTCTTTTCTTCCTCCTCATTCCAATTTTACTCCGAGCTCTTATTTAATATATTGATATATATATATATATATATATGTATGTATGTATATATGTATAATATGTGTACGTATTTCATGCCATTAAAAAATTACTTTCTTTTCCTGCATGAAAATGTGGTACACAAATAATGCCTCAAGGATAGAATGAAATAAAATAACAAATAGAAAATATTAAATTTTATATCAATTAATCTTTTTTTTTCAGGTGTAGTAAATAGATATAGAAATATTTTATTTTAAAATTTAGTATTTGTCATAGGTATCAAATTCTCTATTAAAGTGATATCATTTTTTATATATATATATATATAAAGATACAACCAAATAGGATCGAATTAAAAAATAGGTGATAAAAATAGGGAAGCTCTATCGCTTGAGCCATCCCTTATCATAATCACTTTAAAACCCGAATTTATTAGTCGGGTTCACACTTGTTTCTTTTAGACAGAATACAACATTATTTCGTATTTGTGGAGTTTAGTATTATTTTGTATATGGGTATAGTTATTCATCCTACATCGAGTAACTTATTTTTCATGTTCAATTATGTTTCATTGATACTAAATTACACACTTATGTGATTGAATTGATGCTATGTCAAATTGAATCTTTTTTGACACTACTTGAATTTTAATTTTTTACTTAATTTAAAAAATATTTAATTAATTCAAATTTTCTCAAATTTAAAATATTTATTTATTTTTTATTTTATAAGCTGTTATGCCAAATTCCAATCATTTAGTCTTTAGTCTTTGATTTTGTTTTTAAAAATCCATGTAGCATCTTTGAAACTCAATCATCCATTTTCTAACTCTCCTCTAAACATATAAATTAATGTGTGAAGGATTAATCAAGAGAATTCAGGTCTGAATTGTCTTCTCTCATCAAGTTGTCATTTGGCTGCTTGAAAGTGTGGCACATGAGCCCACGTTGGGTCATTTTTCTAGAGGAATTGGTTGGGGGGGGGGGGGGGAAACTATGCCCTAGGCGCGGACAACATGAACTCACAAGCTAGCCGAACAACACCCGTACCATCGTACCATCGACTTAATAAAATAGAATGTATAACCTTTTAATAAAATTTTAAATTTAAAATAAAAAAATAAAAAAATTATGTTGAAGGAATTATTTCTAAATAAATATTTATTAAATAAAATATGATTTTATATTAAAAAAAAACGGAAGAGTCAAAAAATCTGCAGAAACCCACTCCCCAACATACGCTGCCGTCTGTGGAACATTGTATATAATTTAAACTAATCGTATAAAACATAATATTGGTATGTATGTGTGTACAGTAATAGGTTGCCTTGTTTCTCTCTCTCTCTCTCTCTCTCCTGTCGATTAAACTAGAAAAACTGGGGAAGTTGGCATTATGCAATATAGCCAAAATAATTAGGTTTACTGGTTACAGCAATTTACAAGGAGTAAAAGGGTGTTCCTTCACCTACCACCCGATAATCCAAGAATTTTGTGACAGCCAGATTAACTAGAAATTTATATTTGCTGAAATACTATTAATAAGATTGAGATTCCATACTTGTTTTTGTTACATAGGATATGAAAATAGGAGTGTGAGTGTTAACAAAAATTTCAACATTAAATTTAAAAGGAAAAAAAAAACTTGAAAGAACAAGACCAATTTAGACAACTCCACGTGTGACGTGGGGGGATCCGAGAAAACTCGGCCTTGGTAAATGATTAGGGTAGGACCACGCGGAGAATGGAGCACCAAATTTTTTTTTTTTTTTTTTTTTTTTGTTGGGTTAGAAATGGAGCAGCAATTTAATTGATTTTTATTTTTCTTTGATCCTCCTGTAATTGTCGGCAAGATAAGGTTTTTTCTTTCCAATATCTATTATCTGCATGATATAATCCATATCTTTCGGTCTTCACAGAACCAATCGACACCCACTTCACTCTCTTGCTGTAAAATGGGAAAGTCCAATGTATGGTTTTATCTAGGGAAGGCCTGGACTTGAGTTTTTATCCTTTGGAAATTTTGTCCTCATCGACGCATCCCAAGTGTAAAAAGTGGCTTTGACTGGATTTGTAATATTTTATTTGTGTACCTTATTGTGCAAATGGACGAACCAAATATCAACCTTATAATCACAAAATTATGGATTTGATTCTGTAAAATATTACGCGAAGATGATTGACTTAAAGAGGATTATTATGTCATCATGGTAATAAATTTATACTAAAAATAGTAATTATGATTCAAATAAGATGTTTTATGATATATATAATTTTTTTAATAATTATATAGATATTTAAATTTGAGATATTCAAATTAGAGATAAAATTATGATCATTAAATTGTTTCCATTGAAATTGATATATGAAATTTATATAATCATGTTTATGTGTAAAAGAGGTAGCATCACTGATCTCGTCCTTTCTCATCTATCTGGTGTAAAAAAGAAAAAATAAAAAAACATATATTTTGTTTAAGGTCAATTTGTCCATGCCGGCACTTAAAAATTTATAGTTTATGTGCATTTATTTTTATTTTATTTGTAATATTATTAATTAAAATAGTTCATTATGTGAATGTGAAAAATTTTTAACTCAATTTTTTCACATTATCATCTTATTAATTATATATTTGGGTAAAAAATAAGTCCTAGTTGGTAATGAATATATTGTTAGTACTATATAATACATATCTCCAAAAAGTATGAGAGGATGAGGCAACGAGCCACCGCCCATAAGATTTAAAATACATCAAATAAGAATTATAATTTTAATATTATTTTCTTATTAAAAGCAACAACTAATTTTGAATTCATATTATACTTTATTTTTGATATAAATTTTTAGTAGTACCTATCTCTATGGACCACGGTGAAGACAAAGACGCTTATTGTTATTGGCTTCATTGCATTGCATTGATTGGTCGCACGTCAATATCACATTTGAATCCAAAGTCCTGTGGACGAACATAAAGTGGTAAATGTATATCAAAATGGAATAATTTAAAAAAAAAAAATAGCTGGAATGATAAACATAGAGAGACAGAGAGATTGTCACCCCAGGAGATTGGAATATATTAAAAGAGTCATTGTCGCGACAGCCTACAAGGTCCCATTAAATCCAAAATGAAATTGCTTGTGTCCGATATGAACATGTAGCTGCAATTTCAAACTCAATGTGGCTCCTATCTTTTATCAATATTGAGATATTTTTCCCCTCTTTATTTTTTAATTTAGTGGGGCAAGATTAAGGTCTTATCATTTAATAATACAAATAAAGATGGGTCCAATAATTTTTTTTTTAATTTTTGATATTTACATGCAGTTTTTTTTTTTTTTTTTTTTTTTTTTATAATTTTTGATGACAATCTTCAAAACTCAAAATATGAAAATTTGAAGTTGACTTTTAGGCAAGAGTGAAAAATGTAATAGCATTTAACCAAATAACCGGCCGTAATGTTTATTTTATTAACAATTATACGCTATATAAAAAAAAAAAGACTTTGGACCCAAAATTAGGTTAACTCAAACTTTAAATCTCTTTTTCAGAGTCTAGCAACAAAATATGTATTATATAAAATAATAAATAAATGAATATTCAATTGAACAGTATATATTTTAAACCGAGAAATTCAAACCTTATTTGGTTGGAATCCGTTAAGGATACAAGTGCAAGAAAATGAAGAAAAAGGGTAACGGATCATAATATTGATTAATGTTTTTGGTTTGAATCCTAATTATTATTTTTAAAAAAGAACGAAAAAATTGGAAATATTGGAAAGTGGAAGGCAGGTATGGATTTCCAAAAGAAAAAAGAAAAAAAAAAAAAAAGAGAAACAACAGTAGACAAGTGGACGTTAGCTTCAGGGGATCCTCTTCCCATTGGTTTATTCTATTCTGTCCACTCCTCTCTCTCTCTCTCGATCTAGCAAGTTGCAAGTAGTACAACTAATGGATCCCATGGGATCACCGTCACTCTCTCTCTCTTCTCTCCCTATTCTCTCATCTCTATCTTCTCTCTCTCTCTCATTTCCAAACGCGGGGAGAGAAACAGAAACTTCAAGCGAAAGCGAAACAGAAAGAGAGATCCGAACACCTACATGTCGTCGGCGGAACCACAGCCACGGCAACAAGAGGATACTCATAAGCCTCACCCTCAGATACTCCGAGTCCCGTCGGAGAGAGATACGACATCGTTCATGGACTTGGATCTCGATCTGGGTTCACCATGGCCGCTGTTGGATCAGATATCTTGTCCTACTTTAAACCCTACGTCTCCTCTTCTTCTGTCTTCTTCCGAACAACCTTGCTCTCCACTCTGGATTTTCACCGACCACGACGATGACGGCCGTTACTCTTCTCCCACCCCCGCCGCTTTCCGCCTCGCCGATGGCTCTCGTTTTCTCCCTCGTAAGTTCTTGTTATTTTGGTTTGTTTGACTCCGTGTGATTATTGTTTGTCCTTTTGTGCTCTCATTTCAATCACTGATTCGTTTGAAAATTCGAGCTTCAGAATCATTAGGTCACTTGCTCTCTCTACTCCCCTTCCAATTTTTGACCTCTGTGTACACTATCACCACAACTTTCACATTATCATTGCTGACGAATTCCTATTTCTCATCATTTTCGTAAAGATTGTGAAGTAGTTGATTGTGCTTCTGCGCGCTCTCTCTCTCTCTGAGAAGGTTTTGATTTTCACTGTTATCCGAAATTTTTTTGTTACTTAATTGTTTTCTCTCTACAATTTTGACCTCTCTGTACACTCACCTGAGCATCTGCTGATTAAATTTCAATGAGAAACCATAGAGTTTGCTTTTGTGCTTTCTCTGTCTCTCTCCTCATGGTCTGGTTTATTGAATTCTGAATTGGGCATTTGAGTTTGTTTTTTTCCCCTTTTTTTCCTATCCATAGCAAAAAGCTTTTATTTGAAAATATTGGATCCTCTTTAATTTTTTGGCAAAATTGTATTTTTAGTATGATTCAATTGCAATGCAATATTGGCAATTCTGGTTGTGTGTGACATAAAATAGTGCAGGTTGGTTATTCATAAAACACAGTCAGAGGTTCACTCCTTTACTTGTGACTTGAAAATTCAATAGATTCTAGTAACACCAATGCGAACTCTGAAAGCCAGATGCCAGATGAAGACAATGCTGCAAAGCACTCCTCCACCTCGGCTCTTTTCTGCTTGACGCCGAAAGAAACCCCCGAGGTGTCAGTATCATGTTTAATCAAGGAGCGAATGACTCAGGCACTTCGCTATTTCAAAGAATCAACAGAACAACATGTTTTAGCTCAGGTTTGGGCACCGGTCAAATCTGGAGGTCGATATGTACTCACAACTTCAGGACAACCTTTTATTCTCGATCCGCACAGTAATGGGCTTCATCAGTATAGGATGGTTTCACTGATGTATGTATTTTCTCTTGATGCGGATAATGATGTAGAGCTTGGGCTTCCAGGTCGCGTGTTTAGACACAAATTGCCAGAATGGAGTCCAAATGTGAAGTATTACTCAACCAAAGAGTACCCACGACTTAATTATGCTATCCAATCCAATGTTCAGGGAACCTTGGCTTTGCCTGTGTTTGAACCTTCTGGGCAGTCATGTGTTGGTGTGCTTGAGCTGATATTGACATCGCAGAAGATTAATTATGCTCCTGAGGTTGATAAAGTCTGCAAAGCACTCCAGGTTTGTCTCTTCTTGCCTGTTTTCTAATTTCTTGGTGCCTCTTTATCCTTCTATGGATCAGGCATGTTGATTATTAACTAATATCTGATTTGAATCTTGAACACTCAATGAGCGGAAGAGTAAAATATCTTGGGCCATAAATATCCTTTCCCATTTCGCTGTCCCTAATCATCTTTCTTTCTGTGTGTACTTGGTATTCTCACAGTGTGTTTGATGATATTAGTAAAAGGGATACCAGTTTAGATTCACCATTTACATGGATTTGTTTCCCTTGCAGGCAGTGAACCTTAAAAGTACGGAAATATTGGATCATCCAACCATACAAGTGAGTTTAATTTCCGATGGCAACTATGGTTTTCTGAAAATCATTGCCCATAAATCTACCCTCTAAGCCCCCCGGGGGGGGGGGGGAGAAAAAAGAAATACTTCATTACTAATTTTGGCAGTTTCTTTAAAGCAGATTACCAATGAAGGTCGCAAAAATGCACTGGCTGAAATCTTGGAGATATTGACGGTGGTCGGTGAAACACACAAATTACCTTTGACTCAGACATGGGTTCCATGCGAGCATCGTAGTATTCTAGCAGATGGTGGTGGCCCCAAGAAGAATTGCACTAGCTTTGATGGAAGTTGCATGGGCCAAGTATGCATGTCTACAACTGAGGTGGCATTTTATGTAGTTGATGCTCATTTGTGGGGGTTCCGCGAGGCCTGTGTTGAACATCACTTGCAGAGGGGGCAGGGTGTTGTGGGTAGAGCATTTGCATCTCATAGCATGTGCTTTTGCAAAGATGTTACTCAGTTTTGCAAATTAGAGTATCCACTAGTGCATTATGCACGAATGTTTGGGTTGAAGAGCTGTTTTGCCATTTGCCTGAGGAGCTCTCACACGGGAAATGATGAGTACGTGCTTGAGTTCTTTTTGCCTCCTAGCACCACGGATGGTTTTGAGCAAGAGAGTTTATTAGGCTCAATGTTGAAAATGATGAAGCAACATCTGCAAAGTCTTACACTTGCATCTGGAGAAGAACTTGAAATTGGAAACTCAATGGAAGTGGTGAAAGCATTCCCAGACGGTAATCTTGATTCAGTACAAGTATCCCAAGTGACCAGAGTTTCATCTGGACTTGATCCTTTACCTTTTGGAGGAGAGTTGTTGCAGTTGAACGCATTGGAAAAGCAGGTATTGCCACATGCTGAGGCTTCAAATGAGAAAGCAAGTGCACTTGATGCTGGCGGAAGTCATGCTGCTGTTTCTTCTCCAGTAAATAAAGAAGTAAAGAAACCAGAGAGAAAACGAGGAAAAGCTGAGAAAACAATCAGTTTGGAGGTTCTTCAACAATATTTTGCTGGTAGTCTGAAAGATGCTGCAAAAAGTCTTGGAGGTATGCCTCTCTGTTAGTCCTAAAAGGTTTTCCATTGATTGCCATCTTTGAGAAAGTAACCTCCATAGATAGGGCTTGAACCACACTCTACCACTGGTCTTGGAGTCGGCTCCTTCAGATACCTGGGGCTACAAGGCCTATGGTAGAGGTATGGTTTATTCATTTTGTGCCAATGTTGTCATGTTGCTTTTGTTATCTCTGTTATGCCATTTAACTGCAGCCTATATTGTCCCACATTCTGTTGAAGCAGTTGCAATTGACTGCTTCCTATCATGTATTTGCAGTTTGCCCTACTACAATGAAGCGTATCTGCAGGCAGCATGGAATCTCTAGATGGCCTTCTCGCAAGATAAACAAGGTCAATCGCTCCCTCACTAAACTAAAGCGTGTAATTGAATCTGTCCAAGGTGCTGAAGGGGCATTTAGCATTCCTTCTCTCTCTCAAACTCCCCTCCCTCCAGCTGTTGGGTCTTCTTCTTTGCCTGTTCCACCCAACCAGTCCAATCAACAAAATTCACCAGGCTCAGCAGGCCCTGAATTTCAGGGGGAAAAGAATCATTCGCCAGTCTGTAGGACACCGGAAAGTGATGGACAGGCTGAGATAGGGAATCCTTTGCTAAGAGCCCGGGAATTAAGTCTCGAGGAGGAACTTCACGAGCAAAGTACATCTGCGCCTGAGGTTGCAAAGCACTCTGGTGGGTCCAAAACAAGGAGTGGATCAAGAGAAGAGAGTGCTGGAAGCCCTACTTCTCATGGTTCTTGTCATGGCAGCCCTGCAAATGAAATTGCACCAGCAAAGGAACTATTTGTATCTTCAATGGGCAAACAAGTAGGAGGTTCATTAGAACAGGCATTGCAAGGAATGGGTGAAATGAACCCAACCTCTGGATTGGCAATTCCTGATGCTCTTGCTACAATACAAACTGATATTTCATTGAGAGGAATGCTGATCGAGGATGCAGGAAGCTCAATAGATCTGAAAAACATGTGCCCTTCAGCCGCTGAGGCTTTTGTGGAAGAGCGAGTCCCTGAATTAAGTTCTACAGTCCCTCCGTTAGGGAAAAGTGTACCAGGACAGACAACACCACAGTTCCCGGCAAGGCAAGAGGTGAGGACAATAACTATTAAGGCAACATATAAAGAAGACATCATAAGATTTCGACTTCCTTTGACTTCTGGGATAATCGAACTGAAGGAGCAAGTGTCGAAACGACTGAAATTAGAGGTGGGCACATTTGACATCAAGTATTTGGATGATGATAATGAGTGGGTACTAATCGCATGCGACGCAGACTTGCAAGAATGCTTAGATATATCAAGATCATCAAGCAGCAGTATAATTAGGTTGCTGGTTCATGATATAACTGCTGCTTTTGGAAGCTCCTGCGAGAGCTCAGGTGAATAAAATTCGAGTAAATTTAGGTTTAAACTGTGGATGAGGCTTGATGTTGTTGTAGCAAGCACCATTCTTGTAGTATAGATGTGAGAGTGAGACACAGGCAGGGGAATGTGTAGATTTTTTAGTTTTAGAAACTGCCCTAAGTAGTACCAAAATTTCCTGTAAATTAACCGGTGGTCACTAGTTTGGTATACCCTTTGTTGTACGCTATTACAGCTGGACCGTCTTCCAATCCCTGGTTGGAGAGGTCCCTAGTTCTCGAATGTCAATAACTTTTGGGTGAAACAAAGTGAATCAGAAGACTTAAGTTGGGATAAAGGTTTCACAATCTCTCCTTTGTTTTAAGGATTTACAACACTTTTGATCCTTGAAATGAAGGGGAGAGCCGATTGTGAAAGAGAATCGTTTTCATCACACTTTGTGGGATTCCTAGGTCTTGCAATCCCTGTTTCATATTTTGAAGGACAGAACATTCCTCTGCAATAATTACCCCGTTTACTTGCTTATTGCACATGCCCAATTTTACGAAAAGGTTACATTTCATCGGAGGTTTTTATTTTTTTATTTTTTTTGGGTACAAAAAAGACTAATTGGGATTTATCCAGATATCCCTCAACGATTTGTCACGAGGATCCAATCGGGGTGAATGAAGATTGCAACAACACCTGGTTATCACTTGAAATTACCGTACTTTTGGAACGGTTGGCTAAAGGAAAAAAGATGAAGTTAAGATAATACAACTGTATAGAGAGCTTTGCCGGTCACTGTCGGGCTAGGCTACTGTTACTATGTTTGTCTTCTGATAAACAGAAGAGGACATAGTAAAAGGTAAAAGGAAAACAAGAAAATCAAATCGATTTTTTTTTTTTTTAATAAAAAAAGAAAAACTTCAGACTTGAAATTAATGAGATCCTAGTTTTTCAGATTCCATTCATTTTCCGTTCCTCTCAGCCACTCGACCATTTGGGTGCTCATTGCTGATCTTATTGGACTCTGCCTTCTCCACCACCACCTCAGTTAGGCCTACTTGGCCTTT
The DNA here is from genome assembly GCA_037126225.1 of Dillenia turbinata. NCBI lineage: Eukaryota > Viridiplantae > Streptophyta > Magnoliopsida > Dilleniales > Dilleniaceae > Dillenia > Dillenia turbinata. The sequence goes on from JBAMMX010000001.1 coordinate 23,925,254, forward strand.
TCTTTCTCTCTCTGCCACCTGGCGCTTTGTGGACTTGTAGAACGTGGCATACAGAATTAGCTGGGCCAGCCCAAACAATGTTCCCAGCCCATTTGGTACCTAAATTAACAATTAAAAGCCCATCATCCCCTGTTTCTTCTTCACATGAGAGAGAGAGAGAGAGAGAGGGAAACTTACGGCGACGAAGGGGTCAAAGGGAATGAGAGCATAAGCAGTCCAGCACAGGCCATTACAGAAGGCAGCCAGGGAGAGAGAGAATGGCATATACTCAACACTTTTTGTGGTAATTACCATTTTCTACAACAATAAATGAACCATATATAAAGTTAAAACCAAAATCACTTTTTTAGGAGAAAGAAAAATAAAAACTTGAATGAAAAAAAAAAAGAGGTGACTAACCATGACAGATAATGGGGAAGCATACATGAGAATGTTGAAGATAATACAAAGAATTCCAACAACAAGAGACCTCATCTTGAGAGTATGAGCAAGAGTGAGAACCAAAGCGGCAAGAATGCCAACAAAGATGACCTCGACAAGAGAAATCAGTAGCACCATAACCCTCCTTTTTTTGTCAGAGTAGAGAACAAAGAGGACTAAGTAGGAAACCTCAATCAAACAACCAATCCCATTAATTGTGAGCACCAAAATGCTGTTTTCATGAACTACTGGAACTCCATACAACACCCAAAGCATGCAATTCCCAAACGTTGCTAGGTATGGTACTGCTGAGAATTGCTCTACCGATCCTTTTTTCCATATTTGAACAAACGTTGGCCTGACAAGAAAATCATTGAACCAAACCAAAAAAATTAAGAAAACCCCATTTCTAGTTTTCATGAAAATTGCGTTTTAAGGTGATCAAAAAAAAAAAAAAAAAAAAAAAAAAAAAAAAAAAAAAAAAACATCTCTAGTTTGTATGGAGATTGTGTTTTAAGGTGGTCAAAAAGTTCTATAAAGAGGAAAAAAGGACTCACACCGGTGACAAGAACAGAACGAAGGAAATTATGTTTCCTGTCAAACAAAAGAGAAAAATCCACAAACACTTTTAGTATATAAAAAGAATAAGAAGAAAAAGGAAAAAAACTAGAGGTGAAAATTTAGGGGAGAACAGAACCAACCTAGGATGCCGAGTGCAGTACGAATAGCATTTGGAGACACCATTGCGAAATGAAAGAAGAAAGGAAGAGAAGCAGGGCGAAATGAAGGAAGAAAGGAAGAGAATTAGGAAAGAGATTTTTTTTTTTTATTATTTTAATTCAGGAATACAAATAAGAGAGGGAGAGACGGTAGGATCAGAGAAGGGAGAGAGTATATATAGAGGGAAAAAGGGAGGTGGGTTTTTTTGGGTCTTATCTTAAAGTAAAACCACAATTTAAAACCACAATTTTGACAAATACCCAACAAATGCTTTTTGCAAAACTGTTAAGTCACTTGCATGACATGTATTGGGCCATGCTATATAAAACCAACACATGTATTAGGCTAAACAAGAGAGAGAGAGAGAGAGAGGGAGAGAGAGAGAGAGAGAGAGAGAGAGATACCTAGGTGAGGATTGAGACGAGATGACGAAGGCACTTAGTTCAAGGTTCTCTCACTGTACGAGCATCAGAAGGTGAGAATGGATTTAAATGTACCAAATCTGAACGTGGATAAAATGTTGCTATAACCTCGCCCCTTATCTATCTTTTTAAAATAAATATTATCCTTCAAAATCAAATCAATTATTATAAATAACATATATTAAAATAAATCAATAATTAATTTAATTATAAAAATATTTGATTTACATTTATTACTATTTTTTAATATTTATAACAATATAATTTTTATATAAAAGTAATATATTATAATATTTTATTTAAATAATGAATCATTAACATTTTATATGATATTATTAAGATTTTATTTTATGAAGATTTCAATGAATCACAGGTACAAGCGTTTTAGTTTTGGTGGTCGGTGTGGTTTAGAGAGAGAGGAGTCTCCTCTCCTCCCCTCCTCTCCCTGATGACTTCACAGAATTTATGTCAAACTTATCCGTATCCTAAATTGCAGTTACCTTCCTGTGTCTCCTTGTGTTAATTGAACCGCTTCTTCCCACAAATTGCATTCAAAACAAAACCCCCCCACCGGCCACCTCGCACATTACCTCTCCCCCCCCCCCTACCTCTTTTGTATGATTTTATATTTTTTTATTAAAAATTAAATATTATATATATTTTTTAACCTCATTTTTCTCGTGTCCATTAAATAAATCTATTAAATTTATAAAATTACAAGTAGATAGCATGCATTAGGTAAATACCATGTTGCAAACTTTTGTCTATTTAAGTTCAAAACCCATTTTCCCCAAAAATTTGTTTGATCTTGCTCATACTAAAGTACTAGGTTGAGCATTAAATTAATTTTTAAATCAAGATTTGAGTATTCTGTTACTTCTTTGTTAATTAAATTATTCAAATCTTAATAGCTTAACTATGTACTTAAAATTAGATTATTCTACTATTATGTGGGTGTCGTTACTTATAAAAATAACATTCAATCTCAAGTAAATTTTAAGATAGTAATTATATTTATGAAAAGGAATGTTAAACCTATCTCCTTTTTTTTTGTTCATAGAAGGATTCGAATTTTAGATCTTTAAGGGGAGGGGAGATGGTACCAATTGAATTATAACTTATTGAAAGTATATAAATATAAAAATCCCCTCATAACTCACTTTTAAATTAATAATTATCTCATTAAAGTTGAAAAATTTAAAATTTATTCTAATTATGATCATTATCCATGAATCTAAAAACCAGAAAAGGTAAAAGAGAATTCCATCAAAACCAAGTCAAGTCACTTAAAAGGTGTGCTGCAAGATATGTTTCGCCCCTTGTTATCTTCACCTTTAACCCCACCACCTTTTCTTTTTGGAATTTTTTCTAAGTTTTTACTCTGCCGTAGAAGTAAATGCAATTGGGTTTATCCCAAATAATAAATCCAAGAGACAGACATGCCATTGGCCAGTCAGAGCCGTTTCAAAATTCACAGCTGTTCATCAATCTATAAATAGCTTCAAGCGCGGATATGGATGATGTGTATGAATGAAGGGCACTTTTCCCTTCAAATTTACGTGGACTTGTTAGACTGTATGACTCTATACCCTTTGAATTAAATGTTTGGCTTCTTCAGGCACTCAGACTTATCCACTCAACTCTTATTATCTGACCCTTTAATGCATATTTAGTAACCAAATGTTTGAATTCAAACCCCTCTTGCTCTATCATTCACATAGTCCTCAACACTTGATCTACCTCATTAAGCTCTTGTTTCTATTAGCTAATACCACAAAACAACCTAATTTTGGCTTATGAAATGTGCTCAGATGCGTAACCATTGTGTATTTTGTAGGAGGATGGATAAGTCATGGTTGGAATGTGATTTGGACATGCATTTGGTGTCATACGACTGTCCCTTTTTGTTCTCTCATTGTGGGAAAACTCACTAAATTCTTCAAACCAGCAATGCAGAGATGGTGACATTTCGTCTCAATGTTTATGTTTTTGGTACTTGGGAAAAAGCTATACATGTTCTTCCCCAACAAAGATGCACAAAACTTCTGAAATGTTTTTCATTTTGAAAATATTTTTGAAATATTTCAACACATTAAATTAATTAATATCTATATAAAAATTATTACATTTTTTATGTTTGTACATTTTTTAATAATTTAATAAGTTATTTGTTTATTTAATTATATTTTGATTTATTTGTTTTATGATTAATAATTACATATTTTATCATTTTATGTTTTTATTATAAAATATGACTATTATGTTATTTCATAAAATAATTTATATTTACATAAAAAATCTTATAATTTTAATATTTACATATTTACTCACATTTTCGTTTCCTCTATTTTTACGATATGTCATTCCCCTATATTATTTTGTATCCGTTTTCGCTTCTCTATTTTCATTTTCATGCAACATAGCCCATCATCCTCATTTCCTTCGAATGTAAAATGATGAAATATTTCTTTTTAGCTACGAATATAATTTCTTTGGCAAGATTAGATAAATGATACATGACTTAATATTCTATCGATAAACATTCGATAGAATAAAGACTTACACTACCAGAAAACACGGTTTCAATTAATTTATTATTTATTTAAATTAAAAAAATTTTAAAAAAAAATTATATTTAATAAAAATAAAAAATTATATTTAACAAAAAAATAAAATTATATTTAATAAAGACAAAAAATTATATTTAACAAAAAAATAAAATTATATTTAATAAAAATACAAATTATATTTAATAAAAATATAAAATTATATTTAATAAAAGTAAATTTATATTTAATAAAAATAAAATTATATTTAATAAAAATACAAATTATATTTAATAAAAACAAAAAAATTATATTTAACAAAATCAAATTTTTTTTTTAACTTTTAGCGACGGAAATTTAGCGATGGAAATTTTTCGTCGCTAAATCCATCACAAATTTGTCCAAAAAAGTTTTAACAACGGATTTAGCGACGGAAAATTTCCGTCGCTAATTTTTCGTCGCTGATTTTTCTGTCGGTAATCCGTCGCTAATAGCGATAGAATTTTATCCGTCGGTAATTTTTGTCGCTGAAGACCATTTTTCTAGTAGTGTTAAAAATAAAAGTTTTGATTTCATCCGATAATCTTGATTTAATTCTGAAAAACAACACGAAGTTTAATTTTTAAAAATTATTAGAAACATTCTTCCTAACATTTTAAATAAAAATTATTTCTCCACAAGTTTCAACAATCTTGGCATCACCCAAAATTGTAAGGAAATTTGATGAATATATTTTTAGGACAAGAAGTTCATATTTATTATGTAAAGAAGTAGCAAGTAGCACGTGTGATGTGAACGTACACGTGCATGCAAGTGGGGGAGGCTCCAAGTTGGAGTATGAGGCTCAATCACTTTCGAGTGTTGACATGAGATATGTCTTTTAGGTCTTCGAATGCAACACTTAACTGGTTTCTGTTGAAATTGGGTCTCCTTTTCCTCAAGTCTCTTTGAGATATTTCTCCATTCTTCCCATGTCAATCTCTCCCATGAATGGCCATTTGAAGGGTTTTTTTTTTTAAATATTATAAAATGATGAAACTTAATAAAAAGCAATTGATCGATCCATTAGAGAATTGCCGGGGAAGAAAAGAAAAGAATTACAACCAAATAAGGAATTCTTGGTGTTCATCGATCTTTTGATTTAGCTATAAGTTCTGCGATTAGAGTTCTTTCAAAAAAAAGAAAAAAAAAATGAATGCAAAGATTAAGATTTTTTAAGACTTGAGAATTTTCAAGATTTATGGGATAAATAAATACAAAGCGAAATTCCATGGAGGGTTATTTAATACAACAATAACAATAACAATTTAGATTATTTTATCCCAAAATATTAGGGTCAGCCATATAAAAAACAAATACTGAAAAAAAAGAATTTAATTTGTGTGAATTTTTCTATGCCACTTATTTCTATTTAAAACTATTCATTCAACTAAATTCATATCTATTATATCTTTATGAATACATTACATTCAAGTTTTCAACGATTTATCTTTACATTTTATTAAATTTCATATTTTTAAGTTTTCGATTTTCTTAACAGGTGCGTTCTTAGATTTTTATTGTACATGTCTAAATCACCTTGGATGATACTCTCTCATCTTATTTACAATTAAACTAATTTTTAATTTATTACATATCTCATTGTTTCTAACTCTATCTTTTCTAGTTTAAAAAAAAAAAATCATTATTTGGATGTTATGAGCATATATTTCTAGACATTATTATTATTATTTTTTTTTGAATTTTAGGTCTTGGTTTTATTCCCTTCTTTTCCAATTGTGTGATTGATTGGAATAATAGTAGACGGTTCTATTCTCATCCCTTCTCAAGAACCCAAAGAATAGGAATTTTTTTTCTATTGTTGTTCATAAAGAGTAATAAAATAACAAAAAAAAAATAATTGTTATATAAATTAACGGTCAGATCATTTTGAACTCTTTTTTTTTTCCCCACCTTAGAAAGAGAGAAAATGCAAAACCCTTTTTGAAAAAGTGAAAATTGCTCAAATTCATACCTCATAATTATAAGTATATGTTTATAGGTTTTTTTTTTAATGTCCTGAGTTTGGTTTATCGCTGTATATTCAAAATTTCGTCCTGACTAACTTCGATCGAGTTGTTGTTGGATCCGCTATAGGGAGGGAACTCTCTCAACATAATTTTTGTCACCACCAAGACTCGAATCCCGATTCTTAATGTGGGGTGCTAATATCCTCTTTTTTTGGGTTTTCCGGCTATGCCACTGTTTAGTATTTGAGATTTCATTCCAATTAATCTGAATCAATCTAGGTCGGGCCCTCATTCGAAAGATCTCTCAACATGATTTTTTTCATATCTTATTAGTATCTTTTTTACTAGACTAACGAATATCACTCGACCAAAATAATCAATGGTACCAAGTCGATTTTGTACTCTTTAACCTTTTGGTTCATGGACTGTAACGAATTCAGATTTGAGCATTTTATTATTATTATAACTGTAAAGGGTTGAGATATCGAGTTACCCTAGTGTAGTTTAATAAATAGTATCCTCATAACTTAAAAATCCAAAAAAATCATTATGTTTGAAATAATATTTCATTTTTCTAAAATAAAAAGTATACTTTGATGGTAATATTAGTCATCGCTATCCAAATTTCATCTGATTAATCTGATCTAAATATTATGAGATCTATTAAGGAATTAGTTTTCTTAAATTCCATTATTCCATTCCTATGACTCAAATTTAAAACTTATTAAGAGAATATAATGTCCTACCGTTATATTTACAAGTCATCAATGAATCAAAGCAAATTCTCACCCACAACATTCGCGTATCAAAATTCCCCTCCTACCCCTTGCTAATGGTTACACCATTAATTATGATCCCAAAATAATATTAATAATTGATTTCAGGAAAAAATAAAATAACTTCAAAAAATTTTAAATTACTGGCAAGTTATGAGAAGCTCGAGATATTATTTAAGTACTTAAAAAAAATAAAGAACAAAAAGGCCCAAGTTCTTGTTCAACTTGGTAAAGCCTACTCACAAAGTGAATATTCATCTTAAAGTGAGTGCACGAAATTATTCGTATCCTCCACGTAAATAAAATCATTATCGTTTTTGAATTTTTCTATCATAAGAATTTCAATTTAAATTCTTCGATGAATATAAAGTGAGTCAAATAATCTCTTCCAGTTTTATTGAAACTTTTATTCTTATATTTTAAATCTTTTTAGTATAAATTATCAAAATTTAGTAATCATATTAAATTCGTCAATTTCAATTCAATTCGGATTGAAAAATTCTTTGCATATTCTAAAAACATTTCATAGTTAAGATTGGATATAATTTTCTTTAAGTTGGTTGATTTTAATTTTCTTTTTTTTTTAATTGTGACAATTTTTTATGTATATAATAATGATAAAAAATTATCATGTTTAATCATGAGAAAATCAAGACTATTTTAATAATGATAAATAATATATCCCAATAATCATAATACAAAACGATAATTGCATTCACAATCTTGAACCTTTGTTTAATTTTCTAATTTAGTCTTAAATTAAAAAATTTTTCCCTACCGAGCAATATGACACTACCATTGGTCGCAATCTGAGATCTTTAACTAGGTATTAATGAATTCGTGGAAAAAAATCAAATATAAAAAATAATACATACATTATGTATGTGTATTAAATAGAAAAATCTTCATTGTTTTTTTTTTTGTTTTTTTTTTTCCTTTTAGCTTCTTTTTATTAGTTTATTATACTAAAAAATTATTTACTATTTCTCCATCGTCCATATTTGTCCTATCCTCCGATATATTAAGCGCGGAAGGCACTATTGTTCACCAAATTCGGACATCCCTTAATTTTTTTCCCACAATTTCTTTTTTATTTTTTCATTCACATCTTTTTTTTTTTTTTTGGTATTTTTTTCCATGTCCTTTTATTGTTCACAAAAAAAAAAAATCACGACGCTTTTGAATAGTTATCCCTTTATTTTTAGGCCACGCTTTTTTTTTTTTATTTAAATCCTTTTTACTTTTTTTTTTTTCTTTCAAGTGCTTTTATTTTTTCCTCCAGGTCTTTCTCTTTTTTTCATTCAGGTCCTTTTACTGCTCGCAAAGAATCCTTACGTCCCTAGATGGTCATCCCTTTATTATTTTTAGGCCACATTTTTTTCAGCCACAGTTTCTTTTTTTTTTTCCCTTTCATTCACGTCCCTTTTTTTCCATTTGGGATTTTTTTTTTTTTTTTTTTTTTTAATTCAGGTCTTTCTACTCTTCACAAAACATGATGCTCTCGAGTAGTCGTTCCTTAATTTTTAGGCCATGATTTTTTTTTTCCATTCAGACTCTTTTTAGTTTTTTTTTTTTTGTTCAGATCTTTTTTTCTTCATGTTCCTTTTCTTTCACTAGGTCCTTCGACTATTCACAAAAAATCCTTACATATTTGGATGGTCATCCCTTTATTATTTTTAGGTCATGTTTTATTTGGTCATTTTTTAATTTTTTTTTTTTCCCCCCCCCCCCCTCTTTTTTTTCACCCCCCCTTTTTCCCTTTAAACTTTATTTTTTAGGTTTAAAATTGTTTTATTTGGTCATTTTTTAATTCAGGTCTTTATTTTTTGATCCAGTTTTTTTTCTTAAATTATTCATCTTTTTTTTTTCATTTTTTTATTAATTTTGATAATAATTTAATTTAAATATTTAATTAATTATATATTTAATAAATATTTATATAATAAAAAATACAATTCACATTTTGTGAGTAATCCGTCCACCAACACGGGCTAGTGACTAGTTAAATAAAAACCCTAATCTCTCCCATGATCTTCAATCAGATGATGGCGATTGCGACCACCACCATCTCTAACCCCCCCAACATCAGTCTCGCCACTTTAAACAAGAGGTCTTGCACACAAATCATACAATCACGAGTCAGCTCTACCACACCTTCGGCATATGCAAATGATGAAGGAAAGTTAGAAGCAACTGTCATTGAAATTTAAAAAAAAAAAAAAAATTAATGTATAACTTCAACAGCATATATCATTAAAAATCTCAAGATTGTGTTAAAAGCCACTAAAATACTTGAAATGTTATTTATTTTCTAAAAATTATGAATTTTGTCTTTTTTCTTTTTCTTTTCCTGTATGTTGTACCTAGTCTCCTATATATATTTTTTGATTTCACTCGTCTGCCATCTCTATCATAACGAAGAGCACCCTCATTTTGGTTAAGTGCCCATAAGAAATAATTAAATGTTTTTGTTTATGAGCTTTAATATAATTATTTTTTATTTGAGTATCGATATCTGAAAATCTGACTAATCTATAGTTGTGAAACTCAATTTAGGGATTGATTCTCCTGTATCTATTTTTTTATTTTCAAAACTCAAATTTAACCTTTCGACCAAGAGAATTTAATATTTTATCAGTAAATCTATATTATATTGATCTAATATATTTATCTTTATCAATAAGGTTCAGCTCAATTAACACGTTCTCTCAAATGACATCTTCTTCCTTTGATGTAATAGGTTTGGATTTAAACTTTAGTATACGGGGAAAGAAAAAAATTTATCTCTACTAATAATAATAAAAGAAAGTTACAATGCTTAATAACAGCATCATCATTTCAATTAAATGCATCACCTAACCTAACCTAACCATAACCATAGACGAAGGAAGGCAATGATAATCCCTAATCAAAGGCACGCCACGAATCGTGCAAGAGAACATGTGCTATAAAAATACCCGATGCGTTCGTCTTCCCCACGGAACAACGTGTGGAGTCCATGAATTTTAATTCCGGTTAGTCTATAGTCTCAGCACCTAAAATTGGTATAAACATTAGGATAACCTTAAAACCTTGTTTGGTTCCATTGCCATTTTCATGAAAAAGGTTTGTCACATTAATACACTTCTGCATTGGCACTAACTTCTTATGTGTATGGAATATGGACCACCAATAAAAATAAAGAAAGAATTAGATGAATATACGATGATTAGATTAAACAAATTGTATAATAATAATAATGATAATAAATTTTTTTAATATATTTATAACAAGGGGAAAGAGAAAATGCAAAATAGGATAACATATGTATTGTGCAACCTATAAAGGCTAATGACAAATACAATTCAAGGCAAAGTGATGTACTCCACGACCGACCACGAACGTTGTACCAAAATAAAATTAAATAATTGAAGCTCTCCTCTGTTCCTTTTTCCGATTCATTGAATTCACGTCACCCACAAAATATTCAACATTTCCATTCTTGTGTTTGGCTCTTTGTTCTCATTTCTAGTTATGGAAGTTGTGTCCTTTGGGAGGTCTACCCTGTTTCATCTTCTGTAGGTAAAAGGGGGGGAGGGAGAGAGAGAGAGACTTTGTTCCAAGATTCTTCTACCATGGCTGGTCAAGTCTAGTGCCCTTGGATTTTGAACTGATGCTCTTTGTTGTCATTTTCTCTTGCTTCCTCCAAAATGTGAAAAAGGAATATATTACTCTTGAATAGCGTACTCCATATTGTTTGGCTTAGATATTTTTTCATTTTTCATTTTTTTTTTAGAAATGTTATAATTAAACGGATGGTATTTTAATTTCTTGGTTCAAGTAAAACTGTGATCGGATTTTTCTTTTTGTTTTTAATAATACTTTGTATCATTAATCTAAATTTATTATTTTCACACCTACTAAAATATAAAAAGAATTTTCCCATTATTTTTCTTAATAAAAAATCCCCTCCATAATTACTTTTATTTTTTTATAATCAATCGATATTTTAAGTCATATTCCGACTAATCTGATTAGAATATTATCGGTTCTAATTTAAGAAAAACTCTCTTAATATAATCTTTTTTATTCTTAACTTTTAAATCCAAGAGTTGATTAAATGATTTAACATCCTTACTCATTTGACTTGAGTGAGCATCGTTGCTTTATAATTACTTTGATGTGTATTTGGTGTGACAACTATAAATTTGAGAGCTGATACATATATAATATTATCTTTTTTTTTGCATAAATTTTCATGATTTAATATTATAAAAGAAGTTTTAATTTTTATAAAAAAATACCTATATTCACACTTAACAAAAAGAAAAATTACACCACATATCTTTGTTATTTGAATTCAAATTGCACAACTTTCTTATTGTTTGTATGTAAATATTTCTATAGCAACTATACTTATTAAGTTAACAAAAACAATGTACACAAACCCCTCTATTTAACCTTTGAAATGAAAAGTCATTATATCAAATACAAAATAGTATAAAAAGGGAAAATTTTTCAAATTTGAGTCACGGCAGATCAATCTTATTTCATGCTATTTAAAGATTTTAATTGATTCAATGTGTTATCCGGCAAATGAATGAGGGTGTTCTAATAAAAAATAATTAATAATGTCTTTTTCAATAAATTTAAACTTTCTAAGTCGGATGATTATTAATAAGTTTTAAAATAGTATATGGGCCGAATTATAAAAATTATATAAACACCTGTCCCCGAAAATTTGAATTTTTTGTAGAATGGTTGTTTCACAATTTTTTTTTTTTTTAAAAAAATACTCCTATAGAAATGTTACAATTTGGATTGAATTTCAAATAAAAATCAAGTGTGACATAAATTATTTCTCATGTACTTGCTTGATAATAATATATTACAGTTTCCCATTTTTAGCAATAATTATTTCTTCATTAATTTTGGATAAACAACTAAAAAAATCTTACTATGTGTTTATATTTATAAAGTTTGGTATGCTTTTGGTATTTTATTGTATTGGGTTTCTCTTATTTTATATGCAGATAATGGTGAAGATGTAAGTGAAGAATTATATAAGAATTATTAGGATCGGCCCAGAATCAATAGGAAGTCAACCAGAGGATTTTTTAATAACCCAAAAGATAAATAACAAAAACAGAATTTAAATAAATAGGAAAAATAAAATGACAGAATTTAAATAAAGAAAGAGACAAAATTTACGTGATTCAATCAAATAAATCTACGTCCATGGGTAAGGGAGGAGCAGAATTTCACTAAAAGAAGAAGATTACAAATGCCCTAAGAAAGTGTTACTAAGCCATAAATGATCACAATACAAAAGAAATAATAAAAGTAGATCTTAAAAAATCACAACGTTTTTTACTAAACTCATTTGAGTTGGGATAGTTAAACCTATCACCAATGCCAAATATTTATAGACAATTTGGGGGGAAAGGCACCTCCTGGCAATCGACTTGGGACTCCAGAATAATCAAAAAATGGGTTCACTTTTCGGTGTGGGATGTTGGGACACGCCGCCTAACAAATCTCTATCATGACGAATCCAGCATTAACAAATAATAAATCTAAAATCTAAAGTCTTAAATCTTAAATCTTTAAATCTCAAATCTATTCAACATTCTCCATAAAAATCCCAATGGGCTAATCAATAGAAGCGGATACCAAACAAAACAAATCCAAACATTACTTGAACTTGTAGACTGAAGGGAGCTTCATAAACAAATCCGTAAAATTATCTAAACTAGAACAAATGAATGCACACACCATATTATCAACTGCACTAAAATATGGAACCTGTGCCAAATCATCATCTTCAAATATCTGAGCAGCAAATAGCCGAAAAAGGCCAACAAACAGAATATTCACGAACTTTGTATTTTTTATACCAAAATTTTCAAAATAATTATTCTGAATCAAAAATAATTCTCTAATTTCGCTCTCTTCCTTAATTTTCAAACCAATAATCTTCTTAACTGCTCCCAAATTTTGAATACAAAATTCACTGATTAACTGTAATTTCAAAGTGAATATTTCTGACAAATTCGTAGTAACAACAAGTATATTAGCAACATAAGACAGTAAATAAACAAATGACTCATCACTTAACTTCCGAAAGAAAACAAAACTGTCAAATATGCTTTTCAAATAACCATCAATTAAAGTCGACAAATACCTGATACCTTCTTTAATCTGAACATGAGATGGTTTCCACAAATCTGAACAAATGTCAGAATCAGACGCTGGTGATGTGGCTACAACTAAACCAATAACAGTAGATCCCTGCAGAGAATGCAATTTACCATATCTGTAAACTTTCATAACAACAAGAGCACCATAAAACACATTCATAACTCCACTTTCAATTATATCTCTACACTCAAAATTCTCTAAGGTGTCTAAAGAAATAAGATTTTTCTTCAAATTAGGAACATGTCTAACATCAGTGAGCATTCTCACAATACCATCATATATTTTAATTTGGACTATACCCTTACCAACAACATTAGAAACTGTATCGTTTCCCATAAAAATAATTCTACCATTAACAGATTCATAAGTGAAAAACAAATCATTGTTGGGACACATGTCGTAAGAATAAGTCGAATCCAAAATCCATTCATTTTTAGATTTTATCCTGTCATCAGTTATATAGAAAATTTCTCCATTTTTCTCATCTGTCACAACACTAACCTCAGCAATCTTAGTGTTTTTCTCACCAAATTTTTCCTTTTACTTATTTTTTAACTTAAAACAATTGGATTTAATGTGCCCCAATTTGTGACAATAATTGCATACCAAATTTTTATACTTAGATCTACTATTTTTAAATTCCCTTTTATCAGTTATACTCTTAACAACCAAGCAATCGGTTTGACCACTATTAATTTTCTCAATAATATCTTTATCAATCTGCTCCTTAGATTTTAATGCGGATTTTATTTCTTGATACAAAATGGTTTCTTTACCATAAATCATAGTATCACAAAAATATTTAAAGGATTGGAAAAGAGAACACAATAACAGTTGTCAAAAATAATTTAATCTTTAATCTATATTCTCCAAATCCATAATAACAAAATTAAATTTATCAAGATGAAAGAGTATAAATGTACCTTCTACCATACGTAACATATACAGACTTTATTTCAGATAAAATTTGTTCTCAATTGTCTTCTTCATATACAGAGCTTTAAGCTTATCCCACATAGTCTTAGTCGTGATCTCCATAGCTACCTCCCGCAGAATCTCATCAAAAAGGTTCAAAATAATCTCAGATCTCGTCATTTTATCTATCGCAACAAATTCTGATTTTGTCACATTAGTTAGTTTAGTCTCTACCCCCTATAATGCCAAATCAACTCCGTTCTGAACCAAAATTACCTCTATTTTAAGTTACCACATATCGAAATTGACATTTCTGTCGAATTTTTTAACCATAATTTTTGTTATTATCATGTTGTCAAAAATAATTATCCAAAAACTTTCTCAAAATAGCTTAAAACTCTGATACCAGTTTATTAGGACCGATCCAAAACTAATAAGAAGTCAAACAGATGGCTTTTTAACAATCCAAAAGATAAATAACAAAAACAAAATTTAAATAAATAAAAAAAATAAAATGACAAAATTTAAATAAAGAAAGAAATAAAATTTACGTATTCGATCAAATAAATCTATATTGACAAGCAAGAAAAAAAATAAAATTTTACTAAAAAGAAGATTAAAAATACTTTAAATCATAAATTATCACTATATAAAAAAAATAATAAAAACAAACCTTAAAAAATGGTAACATTTTTAACTAAACTCACTTGAGATGGAGTACTTAAACCCATCACCGAGCCAAATAGCCAAATATTTATAGAGAATTTTGTTGGGGGGGGGGGAAGGCACCTCTTGGCAATCGATGTGGGACTCCAGAATAATCAAAAAATGGATTCATTTGTCGGTGTGGGATGTTGGGACACGCCACCCAACAAGAATGAGTTTGTTGTACAATTTTATTACCCTTAGAAAAATTGAGAATGTTTGTGAAATTAAATTTAATTAAAATTTATAATGAAAGTAGGGTTTTCCCCTTTTCCCCTTTTTTTGAGAGGCGGGGGGGGGGGGGGGCGGGGTTGGGGGTGTTCGCAAGATAGGAAAAGATAAAAGCTAGTCATAAAGCGGAGCAGTAAAAAGACCAAACGGTGGCAATGGAGCAATTCTTCTTGCATCTCATGGACGAATGTTTTTGTCTTCTTCTAGCAAGGTTAGCCCTTCATCAATCATCATATATTAGCAAGGTTAGCCCTCCATCAATCATCATTTATCAAAAAATATTCTTATTCCTCTCTCTCTCTCTCTCTCTCTCTCTCTCTCCCCCGCCCCCCAAAAGTCAAAAAAAAATATATTTTAAAAAAATTTAGTAATATTTTCATTAAGACTTTGACATTAATAGGTGTACATGATGGTTGATTTCCGTTTCTACCAAGGGGAGTTGCGCTGGCCCTCATTTGCTACGCCTGTGGTCGCACGTCATTGTATACTTGAGACACATGATAAATAGCGTTCTTATCATATCTAAAGTAACATAATGCAAAGTAAACCTTTCACAACCTTATAATTGGCCAAAGTAATAATATAGTGCACAATCATTTCCTAAGGGAAAACTTTTCATTTTTTCTTGTAAAAATTTTTCTAAAGTAATATAATGCACAATCATTTCCTAAGGGAAAACTTTTCATTTTGTCTTATAAAATATTTTTAGAAAAGAAAAACCCCGAACCTTCTCTCCTCTTTCATGTTGGGGTGAGGAGTCGAGCTTGCAATGGGATAAGATCAAACCACACTTTCTTTTTTTTTTTATTGATCAAAATTCTCGAACTTGCAAAAACAACATGGTGAATTAGCCATTGGAAATGAAAATACCCTAAATGCAGAATTGCAGGATTTTGTCATGGATGTCATAAACTCTGTTGGAAGTTTATTGCCAAATGATCAGCTCCCTGCACCAAACTTCCAAAAAACTGCTATATGGCCATCCCTGAGAGGTCCCACAGGACAAACAATGCCTTCACAGCTCAGCTTGCAAAGGCAATTCACCTCCTTGCTGTGTAGGGTTGGAGCCTGTCTGTCATCTGCCACTCGTCAAAATTGTACATAATGCAATAGGTCAATCAATGTAGAGATGTACAATCATTAAAGAGACCCACATTCAAAATTCAAGCGTCATGTGCTGATATAGGATGTGAGGCAAACACTTTCATAAAATTTATTCAATCAACTCGAATCGTCTTTCTTTTTTGGTGAACAAGCTTCATGGCCACAAACTCAGAAAACAAATAAAGCAATTACAAAATAAAATTGAACAAATAGGAATTATAAATCAAGAAAACAGGAAAGCCTCATAACATTACCAGCTTTGTCCCCCCTATACACAATCTTCTATGTTACATAATATGCAGGTGGTACGAAAATCAGAGGAAAATGAATTTGATTGATCAACTTCTAAAGCCGAAGCCAGGCCACCTCTTTGTTACCTCTTTCTTTGTTTTCTTTGAGTTGGGATCAATGAGATTCTCCAATGATTTAGCCTTCTTTTTTCGGGTTCTCCCTGCTTCTTTCAGAAGCTCGGCCAGCCTTTTCTTCTCATCGACGAAATCAGGATTTGCTGTTCCAAGCTTTTCTTCCCTCAGTTTTAGTACATATTCCAAGATCTCGATTGCGTCTTCTATTCTGTGGACAGATACTATTCATCAGATTAACAAAAGTGAAAAATCAAAGCAGGAAAGCAATAAGCAGTAGGTGTCGTCATGGTGACTTTCAGTGAGAAGGATAAGATATCACGCAGGTGATATGATTGAAAGTCACCAATGCCTGGGCCAATGGGTTGGGCATCGGGCCCAAGGTAGCGACATGAGAAGGTATAAGGTCTGTAACTCATCATAGCCTCCTTTGTGTAACCAAGATAAAACATAACAGTCTTGCAAATAAACTCCTAAGCAACTGAAAAATACAGCACCTAGACTTCCAGACTAGGAAAGTGAGGTGCCTGGATGTCAAAATCAAGGAGAGTTAAAAACAAAAAGACAAAATGGAGTTCAGGAAGATGAGGAGAATAAACTCCTATGTGAAACATAGATCGAGTAACCTAGAATAAAGGAATTGTAGCAGCTATCAGAAAACAAAAAGGTCAAGACACAAAGATGGTGCACGGAATTTCAGAACCCTGCAAGTGCTCATTATGGGACCATCGAGTATAATCTCAACCCAAAAGAGTCTGGCATACTATATTACCTTCCCATGGCATCATAAGTTGCAGCGAGGTTGCTATATACTCCAAGAGTGTCTAGGTGACATGGGCCACATTCCTGTTCTAATATCCCTCTAGCTTCTTCAAACAACTCTACAGCCTCATCTATCTTGAAGATCTGTATGCAAGCCAGCCCCATCTGGTTCAACAAAACCCCAAAGAAGGCGGATTTTCTCTCTCCACTGGCTCTAAGTCTTGCCACTGCACTCTCAAATGATGTACGCGCTTCACTATATCTCCCAAGCATGTAATATAAAACACCCATTTGTGCTTCTATTCCAGCAATTGTACTTTGTTGTCCTAATTTGTCCTCCAATAATTTCAATGCTTTTTGCAAGAGTTTCAAAGCCTCCTCTGGCTCATCAAAAGATTCATAAATAGCAGCGATTTCTATCATCCCACTTGCAATCTCCTCTGCTGTGGTTCCAGGCACAGGTTTTGCATATATCCTCAGGGTATTCTCACAGTATGATTTAGACTCTCGTATCTTGCCTGTTTTGTAGTATAGGTCAGCAAGGCGAACAAAGACAGATGCAACTGAAGGATGGTTGTCTCCCTTGGATGACTTAAAGACAGTAAGTGCCTTCTGGTAGGAGAAAACAGCTTCGTCAAAGCGACAGAGGGACATGTAAATGTTGCCAATGCTGACATCAATAGCAGCAACCTCACTCTCTTGTCCATTGGCAATCATTGCCATGCTGGCAAGAACAAGGTGTTCAAGGGCTGTTTCATAGTATCCCTTTGCCTCACAAATGAGGGCCATCAGTCGACGATCAGCTACTTCTTCTAGAGAAGCTGGCGCACTGTGCTCACGGTGAATTTCAAGGGTTTTTTGGCACAACTTTTCAGCTTCATCAAATTGCATTGCTTGAACATGGGCCTCAGCCAAGTACCTGGCATTTATTTATAAGCAGTCGCTCTTAAATAAGCTCGGTTGATAATTTTTACACAAATTATCATTTAATGTTGAGTAGGTAGACATTATCATATATATATTCTAAGCAATGACATAAACATATGAATGCAGATACTATTTGTTCATAACTGATACCTCAAAAGAAGTGTTAGATTCTAATTCCAGTACCCACAAAGGAAAAGAAAAGAAAAGAAGGGGGGGAAGCTTACGCATTATAACCTCGATTTCTTACCCACGTGACATACTTGGAATCCCACATGTAAAGAAAAAGTGCCGTTGGAAGAAAAAATGAAAAGAAAAAAAAAAGGTCACATTTGCAAGGAGCCAAGCATGGCATTCATTGGCCTCAGAAAAATATGACAAAAATAAAATGGCCCTTAATCATTAATTACAACAAAACTTTTGTTGATGAAGGAAACTTTTGAGTGTTGGTGTCTACGAGGAAAGAGGTCACAAAGAGTACTCTGAATTTGATGAAAATGCCATCAGAATCTATTACTGAATTTTTTCTCCCAATAACCTTGATTTAGAACTAAGCCATATAACCCACAAAATGTTATCTAAAACTACAATAAGTGGAGATTATTATACCAAATTACATGGCTCAAAAGACTCAGAATGGCAGTTAAGTAATTTATGTGGTCGGAATGAAAGCCACATTTTGCTTTCACTTTAATTTTAGAGAGCAGTGTCCATCTTTTTGGACTCTGAATATGTCAAGTTTCTTCACCCTCTGCATAAACACTGCCAATTAGAGAGCCTTCCAAACATTATCACGTGCTTCTTATGTGAATCTCTGGCATTAAAATTTTTCATGCTTTATCAGAAGCAAGGTACCAACAATTTCAGATAGTAGGTATTATAAGTTCAGTTCAAGCAATGGCCCATTTCATGTTCAGCCTTTTTATCCCCCACTACATTTTTTCCCCTCTAGATCTCTATCTTATCCTTTTTTTTTTTTTTTGGTTATTTAGAATAGGATTCTTGGACTTTCCCTCAATAGTTCCCTCTAAAGCTGGGCCAAGAGCATTTATGGAAATTTCTCCCCATTATCTCCAACAAAATCGATGTTGCAATCTCAAGGGAAAGATCAAATTTCCTTATGATCAAAGCCAAACCCTGTAGTTTCTAAGAACTCTATTTAATGCTACAAATACCAACAACTACCAAAAATACCAAATCTGATGCGGTAAACTTTTATTAGATAAATACCATACACATCATATGATATATGCTTACCTATCTTACATCAAATTTGGTGTTTTCCCATACACATCATATCTAATAGGTATTATAAGTTCAGTTCAAGCAACGGCCCTTTTCATGTTCAGCTTTTCTTATCCCCGCTACATTTTTCCTCTCTAGATCTTTATTTTACCTTTCCTTTTTTTCCCCTGCTATTTAGAATAGGATTCTTGGACTTTCCCTAAATAGTGCCCTCTGAAGCTGGGCCAAGTACATTTATGGAAATTCCTCCCCATTATCTCCAATAAACTCGAACTTATAATCTCAAGGGAAAGATCAAATTCCCTAATGATCAAAGCCCAAGCAATTAAGTTCCCTTACGTGTACTAGTTAACATATTTAGCACATACGCCATTACTCCTAACTCCCACTTCACTTACAATTCAATAGTCCCTTCTTCTATTAGGACTTAAACTATTAATTTCCAATTGTAAGTAGCATAAGTAGAGTAAATCAATCATTATCCTCCCAAATTCTACTCAATCAGTAAAAATTTCGTTATCATGAACCACAAAAATTCACATGAATCACAGTAAACTCCACTACTCAAAAGGACCATAGAGACGATAGTTAGTCCACACATACCTACAAGTCTCAGCAACTCTAGGATCAGTATCACCCAAAGTCTCAATCTGAATCTTCAACCCTTCAGAATAACACAAAATTGACTTATCAAGCTGTCCAAGCATGGAATGAGTATCGCCGAGCTGCATATACCCGGAAAACGCCGCGAGCGCGTGGTCAGCGCCTCTTCCAACATCTGGAACCCTAATTGCTCTCTCCAGCACCGGAATAGCCTCCTCAAACCTGCCCAAGCTGCAGTAGATCGCCGCCACAACGTGCAAACTCATCGTCAAATCCAAACTCGGCTCGGTTTCGCTTGCGCACCGCTCGAACGACTTCGAAGCTCGAAGAGCTAAATCGAGAGCCTTGTTCGGCCCGTCGCCAGAAATGATGGTGTCGCGAGCAAGTTTGAGAAGGAAGGGACCGAGATCTGGATTGTCGAGTGAGGTCTCATCGATTTCCGGCGGTGGCTGTTTCTTCTTGCCGGAGCTCCGATCTGGTGAGGGTTTCGATCGTGATGTGGACGGTGATGGAGGCCGCTTTGGAAGAGGAGAGAGAGATTTTGAGTTTCTTGATTCGGATCCGCCAGTCAGGGTTTGGATCTGAGGACTCGGTTCATCTGGAACGTTGATTTGAAGCGGTTGAGATCCTGGTGGTGTTTGTACAGACACTAAACCAGGCATTTTTTTTTTTTTTTTTGGTTTTACAGATCGAAGGAAGAATGCAAATAACTTTAGAGAGAGAGAGAGAGAGAGAGAGAAACTGGTTACCAACCGCCGATTGTCGAGTTTATTCCCTCCCTATTAGTTAGTTGCAAGAGAGAGAGAGACGTTGAGTTTAGTTGAGCTTCTTTTGCTTTCTTTCTTTTGCTTTTTTTTTTTTTTATTTTTTACTTTTCAAATATATTATTTATTTTTTATCATCCTAATCTATATTTACAATTATATTCTGATTAAATTATTTTAAAATATAATTAAATTTTTTAAGTGTAAATCTCTCCCAATATAATTTTTTTATTTTCAATAAAAAATACCTTATTTGATTTTGGCCAACAAGTTATTTCATTTTATTTTTTTAATAATATAAACATATTAAATATATCAAATTTTATATGTATTAACAAATTTCTTATTATATTATTAATATATTTTGATCATTCTAAATAAATATTTAATTTAGAGTCGATCAAACATATTAATATCAACTATTATATAGGATTTGATCTATTTGATTCATGATTCATTTAATCTATTTAATATTATTTTTTTTCTTTTCTAAAAGAATTTCATATCAAAAAATAAAATTTCTATCATAATTGGATTTGGATTTAGATGTGGATCTTAAATGTGAAAATCTTAAATGTGTTATTTTAAAATATTAGGGTTTGAAATATTTTGTTGTCATTATTGTGATTTAAGATTTTTATAATTTAATTTATTATATTTGAAATAATATTTATTTATAATTAGAATATTCATACAAAATAATATGGACATTTGATTGAGAGAGAGAGAGAGAGGAGAGAGAGAGAGAGAGAGAATGGTTGTATGTTTGAAATGTCTTTTACAGAAATAAAAAATTAGAGAGGTGCACTGAGAAAAAAAGGTTGAAATAGATAGGATGAAAATTTGAATATATTTCAGAGAGAGAGAGAGAATTTGGAATTATCTATTAGAAATTGAAAGATAGTGAGATTAGAAACTTAAATAGTTTTTAGAGAAAAGGAATAGAGTGGAATTTGGAAACATCTTCAACAGGAAAAATCTGGAATAGAATGGAATTTGAAAACATCTTCGGCAGGAAAAGAAATCTAGAGGCCAGATTGAGTGGCATTCAAAGGGCAAAGAATTTCAGCACCTCCACAAATCTGCAAGAGTTGGAAGATGCTTTGAGGAAAGAATACAATAAAGTTCTGGAACAAGAGGAGCTCTTCTAGCTCGAGAAATCCAAGCTCAATTGGACTAGAGATGAAGAGAGGAATACTAAATTTTTCCATCTTACTGCAAAGACTAGAAGATAGGGCAATAGCGTGGTTACGCTTAGAGCGGGGGAGAATTGGTGTATTGATCAAGAGGAGATTAAGAGGCATGTGTGGAGTTACTTTGTAAACCTCTTTAGGGGTAAGGACGTAGTACAGTCTAGTGACAGATTTATGAGACGTGTTAGAAAGATTCAACAGAGGCATCATGAAGTCCTAACAAAAGATGTGGTTGAGGATGAGGTAAAACAAGCCGTCTTCTCCGTGCAAGCTTTAAAGTCTCCTAGTCCGGATGGACTCCAACCTGTATTCTATCAAACTCAATGGATGGTAGTGAAGGATTCCCTCCACAAGTTTGTGAATGAGGCAATGAGGGATGAGTTTTTCTGCAATGCCATTGCTAATACTCAAATGATATTGATTCCTAAGATGGAGAGTCCTTGTTCTATTAATGATTTTAGGCCTATTAGTCTTTTTAATACCTCGTACAAGGTGTTGGCCAAAGTCCTAGTCCAAAGGCTTAGACCTGTGTTAAAAGAAGTAACAGGTTATCACCAGAGTAGTTTTCTCCCCGGGAGGGGTACGGCAGGTAACATTATAGTGTTTCAAGAGATTATTCATTCGTTGTGTAAATCTAAAGGCAGGAAGTATGGCATGATTTTTAAGATTGATTTTAGGAAAGCTTATTATAACATCTTTTGGAGTTATTTGGGGAGAGTTCTTTTGGATATTAACCTTCCCATTGTCTTGGTTCGTTTGATTATGTATGCAGTTATTTATGGAGCTTCTTCTATTATTTGGAATAGTGAGATTCTTCCTCAAATGAAGATGGGTCAGGGGTTTAGACAGGGAGATCCGCTTTCTCCGTACTTTTTCATCTTGGTGATAGAAAGACTCTCTCATATGATTCAAGAGAAGATCAATAAGGGTAGGTGGAGTCCAATTAAAAGGTCTAGGAACGGGCCCCCGATTTCTCATTTGTTTTTTGCTGATGATCTCTTGCTTTGTACTGAGGCAGAACAGCTTAACTTAAGCGCTATCATGGACTGCCTGAGAGAGTTCTTAGAAGAGAGTGGGTTGGAAGTGAACCCTTCTAAGTCTAGGATTTGGTTCTCACCCAGAACGCCTTGGACAACTAAGACCACTCTTACTACAACAAGCAAGTTCTCTCCTACAGATGATTTGGGGAGGTACCTCAGGGTGCCCACTATTCATAGGAGGGTTAGGAAGGATTTCTATAATCTTTTAGTTGAAAAAGTTAAAAGCAAGTTAAGTAATTGAAAAGCGAAGACCTTGAGCAGTGCGGGAAGGAGGACGCTTATTTAAACCATCTCCACGGCCATCCTTACGTATACTATGCAGACGGCATGGATTTCTAGCGACACCTGTGCTAAGTTAGACAAGATTAATAGAAATTTCCTTTGGGGGAGCAAGAAAGGAGGGAGGAAGATTCACTTGGTGAAATGGAATTCCGTTTGCAACAATAAGAGTCAGGGTGGGCTTGGTATCCGTAAGATGTGGGAGAGCAACACGGCAATCGGCAATGCTTGCAAAGTTTGGATGGATGGTGTTGAAGGAGAGTGATGCTCTTTGGTGTCAGATGGTTAGAGCTAAGTATCTCAACGGAACTAGTCTGCTTTATTATACGAAAGGGACTAGAGGGTCTAGTGTTTGGAAGGGAATCTTGAATTGCAGAGACTGTCTTAGAGGAGGGATCAAATGGAGAGTAGGTAATGGTTAGGACATTGATTTCTGGAGAGACAAGTGGGTTGGGAAGGAAAGTCTTCTGGCACATATTGTTC
Source organism: Dillenia turbinata (assembly GCA_037126225.1). Taxonomy (NCBI): domain Eukaryota; kingdom Viridiplantae; phylum Streptophyta; class Magnoliopsida; order Dilleniales; family Dilleniaceae; genus Dillenia; species Dillenia turbinata. The sequence continues at coordinate 23,948,937 of JBAMMX010000001.1, forward strand.
GCCCTTAGGAGAGAGTGCTTCCGCGATTCAAAGTTGGGGAGTTCATTGATAGTGAGGGTAGGTGGAGAATTCAGGAGCTTAGGCGATGGATTTCTAGAGACAAGATCGAGGAAATCAGTGGTATCATGATTGCCAGATGTGGTTCAGAGAGAGATACCATGGTGTGGAGCAAAACCAATAACCGAGACTTTTCGGTTGCCAGTGCCTTTGGCATTCTGATGGATAACCTGCTGGACTACTCGCATAGAGAAGAGGAGTGGAGTTGGGTCTGGAGGTCTAAGAGTCCAGAGAGAGTGAAGCTGTTTTTGTGGACAGTAGCTTGGGGCAGATGTCTCACCAATGCAGAAAGAAAAAGAAGAGGCCTTACTAGTGATGATTCTTGCAAGCTATGTGGAGATGGCAAGGAGACTTTGATCCATGCTCTTAGAGATTGTAGGTCTCAAAAGAGGTGTGGCAGTCTTTAGGGGTTAATCGAGTGGGAAGAGATAAGTTTTGGGAGGAAGACTTGGTGACCTGGCTGAAAAAGGGGATATGCGACAGGAAGGGTCCAGTTCAGTGGAAAGATGGTGTTCTTTTCACTGCAACTATTTGGAGTCTATGAAAGAGGAGGTGTAATGGAAAATAAGTTGGAAAACAACAATCCTCTGCTGAGGAAGATTAAATCCATTTACAAGTATGGTTGTAGGCCTTTGAGGACAAGAATGACAGGAAAGAGTCTTAAGAAGCATGGGTTAAGTGGAAGCTTCCGGAGGAAGGTAAGGTTAAACTCAACTCTGATGGTGCGGTTGACCGCCTGTCCAACATCGCTAGTGCAGGTGGATTATTAAGAAGAGAGGATGACAGCTGGATCAAAGGCTATATGATCAACATAGGAAGAGGTGATGTCCTGAAAGTCGAATTGTGGCTTTTAAGGGAAGGTTGGAGGATTGCTAGAGACTTAGAGTTGTGCAATCCCCAGGTGGAGGTGGATTGCCTCTCGGTAGTTCATCTCCTGGAGGATCGTGATTGTGAGAACCACCCTCTGTTGTTGGCCATTAGGGAGTGGAGAGACCTTCTGGAGATACTGGGGGTCACCAGAGTTATGCATGTGTATAGAGAGTGTAATTCTTGTGCTGATAGGCTTGCGACTATAGGAAGAAATACTTCTAAAGGTGTGATGGTGCTTGATCATCCACTCAAGGAGCTTGCCAACAGCTTACATACAGACATGCAGGGTCTGGGGAAGAGTCGAGTCATCAAGTGTATTGGTCGGAGTGTGTTCTAGTGTGTTGGTTTGGGTGGGCCTGGGTTTGGACTCTTTTCTTCCTTCTTACCAATAAAAAGAAAGAATAGAGAAATAGTACAATTGGATGAATTCAAAAAAAAAAATGAAGAGAATTTATTTATCTATTTTTAAATTAGAGAAAGAAAGTTATTTGTAATGTGTAATTGTAATATATAACTTGATTATGTGATTTAAAAAAAATAAATAAATATTAAAAGTGTGTTAAAGAAATGGAACCCAATTGGGTGGTGGGTGTTATTTGAAATACTTTAAAATAAGTCAAAATTTATAATCTGAACTCTATACCACAAATATCATTAAACTTAACTACCAATGCTGGTATTCTCCATCCACGGTCTCCATCCCTCAAAGAGGACACGCCGTTGGCGAAGAGGTACAAAGCAAGCACTTGCTAAGAAGCAGCTGTCATGGCATAATTAGATAACAACAAGCATGTCAGCTTATAATTAAGGCACACAGTCACGTTGCCCTAATAGTTAAAAATTTCATGTGACCAGTCTCTAATAAACTTTTTATGAGGCATAAATTTTTATAATGAAAGTTTTAGATGGATCATTCTTGCATGTGGTCTTTTAGGTTGGTAGTCATCCTTCAAATTGCTCCTACCATGTTATTTTCTATGAGAAAATTGGTATATGATAATATTTGGTTCCATTGGTAGATGATGGGGTATCATTTAATCTGAATTTGAAGTACAAAGCAGAAGAGACGGGACGATAAAGACAATTCAGTAGTGAAGGCATAGAACGACAATTTTAAAAGTGCATAAGAGTAAAGTTGGAAAAAAAAATTATTAAGCTTTCTGCCTCTGTATTCGTCCCCTCAGAAAAGAAAGAAAAAAAAATAACTCATTTATTTATATATAAAACAACCAACTAGTCGAGGCTCCGTGTTGTCTTTTCCCCAACTATCCGAGGAGTGTACATGCTCTGACCAAAGCGAGGGTGGTCCGCGAAACTCATTTCCAAAAGGTGGGAGGCATCTCTAGTGGTATAATAATCCTAAAGGCTTGTGTGACAAAACAAAAACACTACGACAGTGTTGGGATGTGTAACATTATATGCAAATGCCATATGTATTAAATTTTAAATTATGATAAATGGACAAGGTTCTATATAATACATTAGAGTGGCCTTTCCGGAAGAAAGAGTAGGGGGAAAAAAAGCAAAAATCAGAGTAAAAAATGAGGCATTACTACTCATGACAATCATCCAATGGTAGCTGCGCTGATGTAAAAATTAGAATTGGAGAAGCTTCTTGCTTGATCTTAATATGCCAAAGCAGCTTCAAGTTTTGCAGTGGCAGTTGTAGAGGGTGGTCTCATGTCACCTCCAAAATCTAGTCTGGCTCGAAATATATGGCCATCGGACATTTGCCTCACAAACCGAGTAAAAAGGACCCAGTTCCGATATTCAAATAAGTTTTTGTCCATCCTTGTAAAGTTAAATGAAAATGATGGCCTCTGTAGACCATCTGAATAGAACTTCGACATCTTCAGCACCTGCTGAAAGGATCCATCATCCAGACTCGCTGCAGAATTTTCACCCTCAAGCGGTAATTCACAAATACTGGCAGCCACTAGAAGTTGTCTAAGGAACCCTTCAGGACTACTGTCTGGATTCATCCGTTTCTCATCTGCATCTTGCATTTCAAAACATGTACAGCACAAGGTAATTCCGTACCTACCAAACATGCGAGTAATCGGAAGGTATCCATCTCTGTTAGATGTATTATGGTAGCCAGCAGTTAACTCTGATGGATGAGATTGTGTATCATAATGCCAGTGCATCCCGGCCACTTTCCCAGACACAGTAACCTCAGTACCTCGAAAAATCGTCTCTGCCTCCTTGCATAATCTCTCTCCATGCAAAAGCAGCATCCCTGAGTACCATTCTAGAAAAAAGTTGCCATATGGTGTATTCCAAGACCCGTCACTCTTAAAAAATTCAGTTTGTTCTGGATTCTGCATCACATTTCCGGCTCCCATAGGACCTCCATGTCCCCATTCACGCATTCCAACATCCCTTGCACAGGCATTCAACGATGCAAGCATATGCTGGAATTGTATAAATACAAAGTGCATGGGTCAAACGGGATACTAGAATGAAGTTCTTATTCATAACATTCCAATGACAGGAAGAGTTCCAGACACAAAGAAATCGATAACACTGGACAGACAAAACCCTCTAGCCCAATAAACTTACACAATCATTTCCACGCACCTTATCATAGCATTGAAACTCTCCAAGTTCATAAGTGCGCCTTGCCCACGCAAGCTTCTGAGTTGGGCACGATGGATACCTTAGTTCACCAGCAGGACCCATCCCAACCTGAATCCCCTGCAAAACAGAATAGACCATCGGATTGTCTATATTTTCACAAAAATCATCTTGACAATGCAAGACTATGAAACGAACTTACAGTGATTATGACACCAAGAAAGGGTCTGAATGTGTCTCTGAAATTTCTCATAAAATCAGAATATGCTTGGACAGGTGATCTTCCCTGTAGAACTGGAAGAATATCACATCCTAGAGAGAGGTATTCTGTGCTCCTTCTTCCGTACCTGTCAGAGTACATTAAATCTGGATCCTTATCCATCTCTTCAAGTACCCACTGAGGAAGAGGAATCCTTCAAATACAGCAAAGGAGAACTTTCAGAGCAATAAATGTTGACACTAAGAGATAAAATCTCAAATATAAAAGGAAATTATAAAAAAAAGTGAAGAATTATGTTTTCTTGGTCACAGCGTAGAGAATGTTGAAGTATTGGCGTACTTGTAAGAAAGCAACAAAGAAAAAACAGATTAAAGAAAGCCCAAAATCAATTCTATCTCTCAATGTAAGGATCTCTTGCCATTATTAAAGAGCACCTTTTTCAATAGTCAACTCTGGATTATGAACCTTTTCTTATCCATTATTAATGAAAAAATAATCAGGCTAAAGATGCTTTTTCCAAGCCATTCTATAAGATTAAGACAAAAATAATCAACTAATGCATCAAATAATAAGCATTTAGACCATGTCAAAACTTTATATCAACTTGTTATACTCCCTTGGAAACAATCATTTCCGATGCAAGAGCAGAAACCTGCAGAATGGGCCCTAAAAAATTCTTCAAAAACGCTAGATTCCTTCATCCTTATATAAATACCTAAGACTTTCCTGCGAACAATCAATGTCAACAAGACATAATTCAAACCAATGCAACACCACACAACCTTGTCCAAAACGGCTAGACTAGGAGGTGCTAATAGATTTCTTGATCCTATATAAATACCCAAGACCTTCCCGAGACTAGTCAACATGGGACAAGCCACCAGCACAACCAATGTCTATTTTCTTATGCTAACAAGGAACTACCCAGCCAAAAAGAGCAATCATTCAACCGAATCAGCAATGAAGTTGAATGCAATTTACAAAACAAACCAATAAAACAATGAATTTAGCAGAAATTCAACAATAAATGAGAAAAAACAAACCAGTAAGGATCGCCAGGCCCAGAACCACACTGATGAAATGCCATAACGGCACGAATCTTCAATCCGCACCTCCTTGCCAACAAAACCAAATCGAAATACCCCTGCCAATTGTAAACCCTAGGTTTATCCCTCTCCACAAGCCCCCACCACACTTCCATGATCACTCCTTCAACTCCCGCCGCAGATAACGCGCGAAACGACTGGGCCATCGCCTTTTGCCTCTTCATCTGACCGGAAGTACTCAAGGCATCAATCGGAAGCGTAACAAAAACCGGCGATCCCTTTCGCTGTCGCTGATTCTGGGAGGAGAAACCATGTTGGAACTCGTAGGGATTGAGATCGCCGTTGTCGGGAGAGACGAATCCGTCTGCGCCGGAAGATTTCGAAGAATTGAGACGAGAAGAGACTGCAAGTAGACGAGTTTGAGGACGAAGTGTGTGGGATCGAGCGAAGAGAATTGTAGAAGTGGAAGTGAAAGGGAAGAGAGTGGAACGAGTGCGACAGGAGTGGAAGGAAGCGGAGAAAGTTGGTGCTGATGGTGATGGAGATGCAATCGCCATGAATGGCTAATTTTGAAAGTTAGGGTTTCGAATCTTGTTTGTTTTCGTTGCAGACATGGAGAGAGACAGAGAGAGACAGAGAGTTGGGGTTTCTGGGAGTTGGTTACGACTTTCGAGTTACGTTGCAAGAAAATAGAAACGGGTAAATCATGCGGAAAAATGGAGAAAATGTTGAGAGAAAGTAGAAACACTGCAAAACGCGTAAATATAAAATGAATTATAAAAATTTTATATAAATATTAATTATTATATAAATTTTTTTATAATAAAAATTTAAGACAATTAAATATATAATTATTAGTTATAAAATAAATAATATAAAAATTAAAAATAATTAAATAATTAAATAATTTATTAAATATTAAAAATATATAAATATAAAAAATATAAGAATTTTTATATAAATATTAATTAATATAGTATGATGATATATTTTAGAAATGAAAAAAAATTTAAAAAATGTAAACATTTGTATTGAGATATTTTTGTACGAATTTATTTGGGGAACATGGCATTGCCAAAAGAGCCGTAAATTAACGAGCTCCACATTTCCATCTCTTTTGGAGAAGGGACAAAAAGGAGAAAAAACATTTTGGGATTTATAGTTATTATTCTTACAAGTAATTATACTAATTTTTTGTATTATTTTAATTTTATTATATATATTTTAAAAATTATCAATTTTCACTTTATAGTTTCTTTTTTTTTTAAAGAAATAATGGTATTCAAATTTTGAATTTTTTATGGACAAGGTTGTAAAATAATTGAAGAAAAAATATTAGACTTTAATGGTATATTTTTATTTATTTGATATATTTGGTATATATTTGGTGGAGCTTTTTTTGAACTTCTCTTTTCTTTTTAAGGAGAAAATTCATCAAATAATTTAAAAAATACGCTCTTAAAAAAATAAGAGTGTTTTTTTAACGAAGAAAAATTAAAAAAAAAAACTTTATCAAAAGCTCGAAAGAGAAATTTTTACTTTTCTTATTTTTAACTTTTAGATGACTTTTATAAAAAATATTTAATATTTTATTTATCATATTTTTTTAATTATCGACTAAAATTTAAAAATGATGGTTTCGAGTAATAGAAATCTCCTCTCTCTCTCTCTCTCACGTTTTCCCTCCTCACTTCCCAATCCCTCGTGGCCCCCACCACCTCTCTCTCTCTCTCTCTCTCTCTCTCTCTCCCCCCCCCCACATTCGCGCTCTTCACTCTCATCCCCATCATTTTTTTCTTTTACCACAACATTTTTTTGAGCTTTTTTTTTTTTCCTATTCCCACCCTAAACAAAAAAAATATATATTCAAATAATTAAATATTTACAATATTAAACTAAAATTAAAATATTTATAAATTATTAAATTATTTTTATAAATTTTATATTAAATATCAATTCTTATAACTTTAGAATTAAAAATAAAATATTACATATTTAAAATATTTAATTATTACAACATTAATTTTTTTATTTTATTTTTTTCATTAATAATTTTATTTGAAATTTTATATTTCTTATATTATTAATTTTACTATTATTTAAATTATTTTAGATAAGTATTATATCGTGGACGTCGAATATCCAAACATGAAAGGATACTTAGCATCCTACAAAGGTGAATGATATCACATTCCTGATTTTAGAGGTTATAGTCAGCCACAAGGTAAACAAAAAATATTTAACCATGCTCGTTCTTCACTAAGAAATGTTATTGAAAGAACCATTGGAGTATGAAAGAATATGTGACATATTTTACGTGATATGAAGTCATTTTTATTTTCAGAATTGAAGCCAATAATAACAAAAATTCTCAATTTTTGTTTTGTTTTTCTATTTTCTTGTTATTGTAAATGATTGAATGATGAATAGTCATTTATTGTAATTTTAACTAAAATTAGAGTTTATATATATTATTTTACCAAACAGCTTTTTAATAAAAAGAGATAAACAAGGAGTTTTTAGAAATAAAACTACCAAACAGTTTTAGTTTTATTTTTTAAGCTCTTATTTTTAATTTAAAATTAAAAATAGCTTTTAAGTTAAAAATAAAACTTGCCAAACAAGTTCTTGATATAGATTTGATTTATAATTCAATTGAATTTTTTGATCGGTAGTTCTATTATTATTTTTTAAGGTATTATTTTTAATGATAATAATTAATATTTGATAAAAGTTATGGCTTAGTTCTCATTTTGCAAGTGAATTGTGATTCCATCGTTTCTTTAGATATTAATTTTGAGTGATAATTTTTTTTTCAATGTGGTTCAATGTAATAGTCATGATAATGTATTAATACAATTGAGTTAACTAAAAAATAACTATGTTAGATTTGAAAATTGAAAATAAAAAAATTATATTGAGAGAATTCATTTTAAATTGAACCCAACAACGTTTAAATTAAATTAATCAAAATATAATTTTAAATACCAATTAATATACATTTTAAAAAGAAGTTATAATGAATCTTTTATCAATCTACATGAAAACCACCAACATCACCCTCCCTAGAGCAGCTAGAGATTGCCATAAACATTAACCTAAAACCACCCTCAAAGGGAAGTAGAGTCAATACCTCATTAGGAAAACTTTTTTTTTGTACTCTAAATTTGGTTCACCACTGTTGGAAATGTGTTATGACTTCACAGAAATCAGCTCCTTCTTGACTCGAATAGTAGCCGCCAATGGGTGGATACACCTGTAAAAACCGTCGGAGGGTGCTCCGACGGGAAGATTCCGATACTTAAGTCAGTAAAGAGCGGTTTTCGATTGAAAGAAACAGACTGAAAGTAGAGGAAATGTTATTCCCTGCGATCAGTGTGTCAAGAATGTTAAGCCCAGAGTGCGTACATGATTCTGAGACTTTTAGGGATGATTTATACTTCTGAAAGACGTGCGCCGTCGGGGGACTTTAACCCTACCTTCCTTATCGAACTCATCCGGAAATTTCAGGAGTTAATTCTATGAGTTGATTATGATCCCCATTTATCGGTGGAACTACCATGTTGAAGAGGGACGCTTTCCTTACTTGAAAGATTTGAGATATGCTGTTATGAAATAGGAGATTGAAGTTAAGGAAGTTCTGATCTTCCTTTAGAATCATTAGCGGTGTTACCTGTCGTTTGGTCGCTCGACCGATAAAGAGTCAATCGGGTTCGTTCGATTGGTATGCTGCTATTTGTTTGCCCAATCGGGGCGACTGCCTTCGCTCTGTGAGTATCGTTCGGTGGATCCAGGCGACTGAGACCCTATCGTGTAGGAGGTCTGAACGACTAAGACCCTTCGGAAGATTGATCCGGATGACTGAGATCCTTCTGCTAATGGTTACATTCAAACCTCAACTGGTAATCTTCCTTCATGGGCCTCCTGCGTGGGCCTTCTTAGGGCAGACCCATCGGATGTGATTCCGGGACAATCGTCCCATCATTTACCCCTAACTCATGGTTCTCTTGCCAAGGAGACGTCATGAGTTATCACGGGACTTTTAAATGCGATTACAATCGTTTCGACTTCCGCGAATCATCTTCTGTATGCTTCATAAGGGCTAGCGTTCTTTAGAGGGTACCGTACTTTGGCCTTTTCTCTTTTCGCTTCTCTGATTTCCTCTTTTTAAGATCCACCAACGACACCATCTCCAAAAACAATGACAAAGACACCCATTTCTTAGGCTTTTCCAGGTATTGGTGACAGCATGAGTGTTATGTCTCGGGAGGAACTCCAGGAGGCACAAACTGAGATGTTGACGGGGGATAACTACGCTTTAATGTCTGCCATGAGAACCGATAAAGCTAATACAGCGCCAAAGGGTTGTGTTCCGATGTACCTGCAATCAGTTAGGTATTGTGAGAGGCTACCCCCCTCGGGCAGGTACCTTCACTCAAAGTATTGTCTCCGAAAGCTCGCATTCGACTCTCCCCTGCAGGGGTCGGGAATCGAACTCGTGACTTACCCCTTTACACCCCGCTGAGGGGTCGCCTCTCACCAATCGGTGGATCCGAATGACTGAGACTCTATCGTTCGGGAGGTTCGGACGACTGAGACCCTACGGTAGATTGATCCGGGTGATCGAGACCTTTCGGCTGATGGTTACATTCAAATCTCGACCGGTAATCGTCCTTCATGAACCTCCTGTGTGGGCCTTCTTAGGGTTAACCCATCAGATGTGATTCCGGCACAGCCGTCCCATCAACCACATAGTATTCAAAACTTTGTTTCTATTAATATGGATCGAGTCGGTTCAGATTTTTATCCGGAGAGAATTCTCTCGATGTTGTTTTTATCATTCTCAAAATTCAAAGTCAAATACTTAATGTAAGATTTTAGTGCTTTTCTCATTAAATCAACAAAACATTGGTTCATTGGGAAAACATTATGGCCTTTAATAAGAGTTTTTCTTTAGGGACATACTCCATACACCCCTCTTGGTTTGTCAACCAAACTTCAGTTTGCATTTTGTATACAAGTAATCTGATCTACACACCACGTGCAGAGTATTCTGGGAAGAGAAAAATATTTTCTATCTACTTTTCGGACGATACTATTTTTCTAGAATAATAAAAAATCTTTTAATATATTATAAAAAATCTTAAATTCAAGCCACGAACCATAAAAAATTAAGATATTGATACAAGTTATTTTTTTTTCGAATGAAATAAATTCATATCCGAAAGAAATTGATAATAAGTTTCACGCATTCATCCCAAAACTCAATAGTTATATTCTATTGCCGCGACAATACTATAAGGGAGGTTTTGTACGAATATATATCAAAATCAAAAATATAATTTTATTTAATATTTTTAGATTTGCTAGTTTAATTGCTCCGTGCAATCCAATCTCTTTATCTACTCTGATTATTCTGATAACTTAAAGGGGTCAAAGGCCGAAAAGAGAAATAAGCTAAGAAGATATACAAGCATGAGATAGCATAACCCAAAACCATTAGCAAATAGAAAATAATTTATTTTCATAGAAAAATTGTAAATAATTTTTAAATTATTTTTTTTAATAAATTATCGGTATTCGATAAATACGATGAGTTCGATTAAATTCAATTCGAGATAAATTAGATTATCTATACAAAAAATTTTGAATTAATTATTCATAACTCAATTTATATTAATATTAATCTCTCTAACAAAAATTATAATTGTTTCTTAAAAGTAAAGATCGATGGTAGGAATCCATATTTTAATTTCGTATTTAAGGTGTTACATATGAAGCATGAAAGAAGTTGTGGAACATGAAACTGAATGTAAATATTTAGGACCGTTTGATTTGATGCTGTAAAATCAGGATTTTGATCGTGCGACCACAAGATGTAGCTTCCACCAATCCAAGACCTTCCGCTCCACATAAACAATGCAACGGTGGGTTAACAGGAACCGATCCCCCGTGGCACTGGCATTTCTATGATTTGACGGTGGAGATGAAGACACGTAAAGTCGTTGTAAATCAACGACTGGGATGTTCCCAACACAAGACCTAATTTTATTGGCTATGAGATCAGTGCTCGAAAGATGATTGGTCCACGTCGACAGAGGTGACATGTTCGTTGCCTCCTGATCAACAGGTTATTTACGCAAATCACTCTCTCCTATAAAAATTAAAAAGCTTCGCTGCTTCTTTCAAATGCCACTTTAGCTCTCAGAGAGAGAGAGAGAGAGAGAGAGAGAGAGAGAGGGGATGGAGGGTTCATGGAGGAGGCGCGGGTCTTTGATCGTGCTATCGATCGTAGTTTTCGGTAATTGCTTCCTCTTCTTCAACTTACAGATCGTAATTGCTTTCGTTCTTCGAAGCAATTGAACAGTTATCGTTTTTTCATTTTTCAGTTTGATGGAGCAGATCTGGTGTTCTTGTTCATTTTAGATCTGAATTTTAAACTCTTCAAATTTATGTTTCTTTCAAGACAATTTGATGCGAATGTTTTTTTTTTTTGGGATCTGATGAGATTTTTGTGTTTTATGATTGTGCTGCTTAATGCTTTCTTTTGTTCCAGTGAGAAATGTTGAGAGTCTCATGCTTTTTTTTTTTTTTTTTTTTTTTTTTTTTTTTTAATGTTATCGAATGTCTGTCTTTGGTGATGAGAGTATAAGTTGAAGATTAGGAATAAATCAACTAAAATAAAGAGATTGCGTGGTTAATCGTCCAAGCGAGGTTAGTTAAAGAGTCGATCATACTGAAATGGGCTTTTGCTATAGGTGGCAATCTTTGTCTAAACTAACATCCGTGGACCCTGAATATTCATTGAAATGGCGATATCAGGATTTGTTCTAAATTTCGTTGAAATTGTCTGTTTTGGGAGATGAGTGTATAAGGTGAACATTAGGAATGAATTGGCTAAAATGAAAAAATTGTGTGGTTAATCTTCCAAACTAGGCTATTCAAAGAGTAGATCATTTAATGAACTGAAATGGGTTTTCACTGTAGGTGACTATCAAATGTCTTAAACTAACATCCGTAGATCTTGGATATTCATTGAAATGGTGATATCGGGATTTGTTCTAAATTTGTTGTATATTCTTTCCAAGAATTATTTCTTAATTAATTTGGATAAGTTTCATCTTTGGTTTGCAAGTGAGGTTTTCTTGCAGTTATTTCAAGAGGTGCTATTGAATTTAGGAATCTGCGGCCCAAAACTATGGCTTATAATTAGATTTTGCATAATTTATGTTGTGACCGTCCCTCAGAATGGTACTAATCTCTTCTGGGCGCTGGTGTAGGGAAATATATCCTCATGGTGTAGACACATGACAATGGAAGTCTTATAGAAGATAGGATAATTAATAGGGTTGGAGATGCGGCCGTTTTTTGTTTTTGTTTTTGTTAACCTTCTTGTAGATCCACTATAGCATGTCTTTAGGCAGTTGAACTTGTGTGAGTACGGCATGTAACATGTTTTCAATCTATGTAAACACTAATACCGTATGTACGGTATATAATTAGATGAACATGTTTTCAATCTACATAAGAGGGAATTATCGTGTATGTTATTCAAAGTGTCATCCAATATATCGGCAAAAAATAGAGATATTTGAATATCTCAGCTGTCACTATTTCACCTGTTCCTTTTATTTGTCAACCTCCATTATTGATATCTTACTTTATTGCATGTTATTTTTGTGATATCTAAAGCTATATTACTAAATGGCTTGTGAATTCAATCAGGATTTCTATTTGCATTTTCAACGGCAAAGGAGGAAGCAACTAAGTTGGGTACAGTCATCGGAATAGACCTTGGGACAACCTACTCATGTGTGGGTGTTTACAAGAATGGCCATGTAGAAATTATAGCCAATGACCAGGGAAACCGTATTACCCCATCGTGGGTTGCTTTCACAGATAGTGAGAGATTGATTGGTGAGGCTGCTAAGAATCAGGCAGCTGTCAACGCGGAAAGGACCATCTTTGATGTCAAGAGACTTATTGGGAGAAAGTAAGCATCTTCATTACTTGCTGTAAAAAAACTATGTATTCTATTCTTTTTGAAAAGCATATATATCATAATCATAACTTTGATATTGTGATAGGTTTGAGGACAAGGAGGTTCAGAAAGACATGAAGCTTGTTCCTTACAAGATAGTGAATAAGGATGGAAAGCCCTATATCCAAGTAAAGATAAAAGATGGTGAGACAAAAGTCTTTAGCCCTGAGGAAATCAGTGCTATGATACTGACAAAAATGAAGGAGACAGCTGAAGCTTTCCTGGGAAAGAAAATCAAGGATGCTGTGGTTACTGTTCCTGGTAAGAGAAGTTCTTCGTTTATAGATTGGACAATTTACAGAGTCGAGCAATGTGATCAATGTTTATATCCAACTTATGCTCATTTTTATTTTAAACTATTCAATGTGCAGCCTACTTTAATGATGCTCAACGACAGGCCACCAAGGATGCTGGTATTATTGCTGGATTGAATGTTGCAAGAATTATTAATGAGCCAACCGCTGCAGCTATTGCATATGGTTTGGACAAGAAAGGTGGCGAGAAGAACATCCTTGTCTTTGACCTTGGTGGTGGTACTTTTGATGTCAGCATTTTGACGATTGATAATGGTGTTTTTGAGGTTCTTGCCACAAATGGAGACACCCATCTAGGAGGTGAGTATTGTTATTGATAATGGTGTTAGCTTCCTGCATTTAGAAAGTTTTACTACCAGTAATAACTCAACTCAAAATTTTTTTATAGGAAATGAAAAATGATTTCTGTTTTAAGGGATTTTTAGTATTTTCAGCATTTTATACAAGTATCCTTGTGATGCTTCTGTTAAATGCTATGATTTTGGTGGATGGTATAATTATATACTCATGACTCCTGCAGGTGAGGATTTTGATCAGCGGATTATGGAATACTTTATCAAATTGATCAAGAAGAAGCACGGAAAGGACATTAGCAAGGACAATAGGGCTCTTGGAAAGCTTAGAAGAGAATGTGAGCGTGCCAAGAGAGCCTTGAGTAGCCAGCACCAAGTCCGTGTGGAGATTGAATCTCTTTATGATGGCTTGGACTTCTCTGAGCCACTCACACGAGCACGATTTGAGGAATTGAACAATGACTTGTTCAGAAAAACCATGGGACCTGTAAAGAAGGCAATGGAAGATGCTGGACTGCAGAAGAACGAGATTGATGAGATTGTTCTAGTTGGAGGAAGTACCAGGATTCCAAAAGTCCAACAGCTACTCAAAGACTACTTTGATGGTAAGGAACCTAACAAGGGTGTGAACCCAGACGAAGCAGTTGCCTATGGTGCTGCTGTACAAGGTAGCATCTTGAGTGGAGAGGGCGGTGATGAGACTAAAGGTATTATTCTTCATGGCTTCTTAGTTGTATGTATTTTATACTATGGATTTTTAAGCATTGCAGACAAATCATGCCTAGTACTACTGTCTTACGGAATGGTTAATACCATTGAATGCAGATATCCTTCTTTTGGATGTGGCTCCACTCACTCTTGGTATTGAAACCGTGGGTGGGGTTATGACCAAGTTGATTCCAAGGAACACTGTCATTCCAACCAAGAAATCTCAAGTTTTTACTACTTACCAAGATCAGCAGACTACCGTCTCCATCCAAGTAACCTCCATTTAGCAAGTTAACATGGAATACTGTGTACTTACTGATCATTATATTTGAATAATGGAATACTAATAATCCTTTTTTTTTTTTCAATTACTATTTTTCCCCAATATCAGGTATTTGAAGGTGAAAGGAGTCTTACAAAAGATTGTAGGCAGCTTGGGAAATTTGATCTCAGTGGAATTCCTCCAGCTCCTAGGTTTGCTTCTTTGAGACTGTTTGGATTTTGCTATTATGTCTTCATGGTCTCAGCTTTTAACATTATCTGATCCACTGCTTCTACAGGGGAACCCCTCAAATTGAAGTCACATTTGAAGTTGATGCAAATGGTATCCTCAATGTGAAGGCAGAAGACAAGGGCACTGGCAAATCAGAGAAGATTACCATAACCAATGACAAGGGTCGTTTGAGCCAGGAGGAGATTGATCGGATGGTCAGGGAAGCAGAGGAGTTTGCTGAGGAAGACAAGAAAGTGAAAGAGAGGATCGATGCTAGAAATAGCTTAGAAACCTACATCTATAACATGAAGAACCAGATCAATGACAAGGACAAGCTTGCTGACAAGCTGGAGTCTGATGAGAAGGAGAAGATTGAGACAGCAGTAAAGGAGGCACTCGAATGGCTTGATGACAACCAGACAGCTGAGAAAGAGGACTATGATGAGAAACTCAAAGAAGTTGAAGCTGTTTGTAACCCTATTATCACAGCTGTCTACCAAAGATCCGGTGGTGCCCCAGGTGCCGGTGCAGGTGGTGAGGATGATGATGACTCACATGATGAACTTTAGACAACTCTTCGGGATTTCCTTTTAGCATGGCAGAAAATGCCCTAGGGCAACATGAGAATGTAGGATATAGATGGGGAGAGGCATATTGTAACTTTGTGCTGGTGGGAATTGAGGGTGGAGATTTTCCCTGGTTCACTTGTTTTTTTCCCAAGTGAGTAGTACTCATCAAAGAATCTTATTGTTTTATGACATTCTGTAATTTTGCTATGCAGAAAGGGCTCTTTACCCTTCATTATTCTTGAATCGTCTCATCGCTTACTGCTTCTTCACCTATTTCCTCTTTCGGCTTTATCCTTGGACTCAAACTGGTTAATGTCGGACATTGACAAGTTGTGCATGCAAGATTCCTTGACCAAATGCCTCGAATAAAGTAAAATTTAGAATTCTTTGAATCCGAATTCATAATATAATAATCAACAAGATTTATCATGGATGTATAAACTCTTAAAAAGTTTATTTACAAATATATATATGTAATAGTGCAAGGAGGGACATATGTCCATATAAATGTAAAATAATTACATAAAATTTCTCTCTCTCTCTCTCCCTCCTCTCTTTTTTCAGTTTCCTCTTCTATCCTTCCTTTTTCCTTTTTCTTTTTTCTTTCCTTCATATGCATCCTTTACAGACTTGCCCAAAGGAGAAAGCAAATGGAGAAAAGGGAAAACAAAATTTCGCTGAAGCAAGCAAATTATAATTTCTTCCTTTTTCCCGAGTCAGTGAATTACAGAACTCAAATCATATACCAACACACTATTTCAATTGCTACAGTAGCAGAAAACAAGCTATCATGATGGCTTCTCATGTCTTTCATGTCTTGCCAAAAATGAAAAGATAAAATCATACATAACCCCTTATGTTAGATAGTTTATAAATAGCAACGTATTCTTGTGTATGAATTAAGTGGTATGCATATAAAACAGAGAACAAATCTTTAGTAGCAGAGACTAAAACTAATGGTTGCTTTCATCATGAAAAGTATATACATCGGATGAATGTTACTTAAATCTAGAGTAACTGAGAAATGGTCAAAAACCAAAGGGAATACCATAGAAAGAAAGAAGGAAGAAGAAAGAAGAAAGAAAAAGAAAAAAAAGAAGATAAAAAGAGAAAAAGAAAAGGAGTGAGAGGAAGAGAGAGATGCTTAAGGAAGCTCCACAATGCAGCAAAATTTCGTTTTCTTTGCAGGTGCTGGGAACTCGGGTAAGTCAGTGTAACATCTGATGAACAGCAAGTAGGGTATTGCTACATCAAACATAAATTTTGCACGGACATCATTGCTCTGCGGTAGCAGATGTTTCTAGGGTAGTACAATCCGAGTTCCTGCATTTCCAGATAAATCATTTCCACGTAGCATGGCACACTGCCTCTTTGGTCATCTTAAGCTAGGGATGTCCACATAGTTGTATCACTTTTATTAGGCAAATGTCTTCCATTCAGTAAAAGAATAAATGTTTAGAACAAAAAAATTGACTTATTGAGGTTGATAGTGGCATGTTTACTGTAAAAATATGTGCACAAGGCACGATGGCAAACAGGCCATCTGTCGTATCAACAAGTACTAGCATAGTATGAGAAAATCACACGAAAATACACTTCTAGCCCCTAATTGTCCCATTGAAACCTTGTCTTCTGAACTAGAGGCCACACTTTGGATTGCCTGAACCAGCGGCCACAACTCCTACACCATCTGCTGCACTTCCATTCTCATGTGGCTCTATAATGACTTTATCACCATCAAGTTTTTCTACAAGCTCATCGATCTTGCGAAACTGATATGGCCATCTTGCGTTGTAAAGAAACTGCCGAAGATCAAACCTGTTATCCTCAGGTGAATAACTCTGCATATAAGTTTTAGACGTCAGCAATCTTTCAACCAACAGATGAAATTCCCCTAATTATGTTTACTGAAGGGTTTATATACCTCGGCATGGTAGGAAGGTGTCAACACTGTCATTTTGTGTCGATTGATAGAATAGTACTTGAAGAAGTACTTCACCTTATCGGCCACTTCTGCGGGAGTTAATCTTGCACCCCATTTGAAGCAGAGATTCTACAGAGAGGGGAAAAAGGGCAGAGAGAGAGAGAGAGATGCACAATTATTTGCGACTGTTAAGGAACACAAACCAAGACCAAATAACGAAGGAAAGACTATTTTATCCCCTGACAATGGGATGAAGGATTTCAACTTCACACATATCAGACATAAAATGGAGTTGTTTATATATTTCTTGAGATGGTTTGAATATGCCTAATGACGAATGAGGCACGTATCACATGGACAAATGAGGATTTAAAGGTTTTAAGAGAAATTTTGATTTGTTCATCATGACATTTAAAGGTTTTAGAGAAAAGAGAGATCCTTGATGAAACTGAGCACATTTGGGTATCCCATGGTGTATTTGGAGAAAGTCAAATGCTAGAATTTTTGGTGATTAAATCATTGAAACTTCTCTTTTATTGGACAAAATTATTTTTTAACTTCACAATGGCTGACACTTAACAAATTTATAAACATTAAAGTCTAAAAGATTTGAAGAGGGATTAGGAAGCAATTGTATATTAATCTTTTTTTTTAAAAAAAAAAAACACTTTGCTTTGTTTATTTTTGCTTCTGAGAATTTTTTATCCTAAAGAATCTTTATGCTTTCCTTTATCATCTAATACATTTTTTATATAATATATATAATGCAAGACCAAGAAATTTTAACCATCACATGTATTAAAATGAGTTCTGGGGGCAAAATTAACAAAAGTTCATTGTACCATTAAATCGATGGCATTGGTTACCCAATAAAGTAAAAGAAACCAGGTATCTACATAATAATGAGGCTCATACTTAAGATCAAAACAAACCTTGAACATAGATACTGGACCACAGAGGAAAATCTTGCGCAGCCTTCCGTAAACAGAGAGTTCCTCATAGGTCATTCCCATGTCCACTTCATCCAGCTATATTACATCACAGATGAAATGATTGTTAAGATTACCGACCACTAGAAGCTTTATATCTTTAATTAAATAAAATGAAAAAGAGACAACTTAAATAATCATAAATTTGCTTTTCGTATTTTTTTTTGGGGGGGAGGGGGAGAAAGAATGGTGCAAGTTGACATAAATTGACAAACTTGGTTAGTTTTGGACAGATTTCTCACAAAATCCTTTGACAATTCTTTTTAAGCTGCATTGCCTAGAGGGAGAGAGTGGCAAGGTTGTGCATTAAGAAGCAGCAACTTATGATCTATCAAGCAGAAATGTCCTGTCTTGGTTGGGAAGATAATAATTGGAAAAAAAAAAAAGGCATATGGAAGTTGCTGAAGAATAAAACAATTTTTGTCAACTTGCATCAAGGAATGAATTTGCTGATGCTGACTATATTTCATGCCCATCATCAGGAGAAAAAGATATCTAGGGCATGCTTGGTATGGTGAAATATTATATATGTATTCAAATAATACCTGGCTGTAATTAGACGTTATAGGTTCCAACTCAGCAGTGGGAGGAGCAGCTTCAATTTCAGCTAAGGATGGATAACCCAGATGGGTGGCAGCCCACCTCAGGAATGCTCGGAGATCTTTCTTGCTTACACTTCCAATTGGATTAATATCAGCTGAGCTGCAATCATACTGGAAATGAAAGCAAAAAATCAGTCCTGATAAGGAGAACATTAAATAGTAGAAATTATTGGTCTGGTTAATACAGCACAAAAGAATAGTGGCTCTGGTAGTAAAAAATGATTTACTAAATACTCGTTGCCCAGAGAAAATCAAAAACTTGAGCGAATCATTGAAAAGCATATAGGCATCCAAAAATACTCGCAAATCTCACCTTGTGCAATTAAATAGCAATTGAAAGCAATTAAGTGCAGATAATTCATTGATTTGCAATCTTGCGTAGAAGTCCTTTTCAGTCCTTTTCTTTGGGTTTTTTGGGGGGGGGTGGAGGACCTAGAAATGGCATATGTACTTAGCTGATTGGATTCAATCTTAGAGCTTATAGGCACATAAAGGTAGCTGATTGGATTCAATCTTAGAGCTTATAGGCACATAAAGGTCGCTTCAAATCAATAATGTGAAAAGAAGAATGTGCAAATCAGATCAGCACCTTAGTTAGGTAACCACGTAATCCTTCATCTACATTGGAGCTCCCCAAAACAAGGTAAAACCCAGATTTGCTATGAACCCAAGGCAAGAGAGATGCCAACATGAATGCCAGTACCATCCTAATCCTGGCTTGAATGTTTTGCAATGCTAAGTTCTCAGTGTTTGATCCTCCATCTACCTGTCAAAAGAAAACCCTGTTCAAGACATTTGATCTGAGACATCAGAGCTGCAAAAAATTGCAAGGCTCTCATATTAAGTCAGTTTCATAAAGCTCGCAACAAAGAGATATCAGATTGAACAAGAAAAATCAATAAATATTGTGAAAGTTCAAGGTTGAACAGTGTAATGAATTTTCATAACTATAAATGTATATACCCAAAACCACTTGTAGATGAAATAATTACAAACAAAGCCACAAACTCTTTCTCTGTGATAAATAATATGCATATGCAGATTTGCAATTCATGCTCTCATCACCACGCCTCTACTCCTCGCAAGAGAAAAAGAAAAACCAAACAGACAACCTCCAAAATAGGGAGACTACTTTTACCTTGTAGTGTGGTCTCTTCCCAGTAAGAGTTTGAAATAGAGAGAGAAAGGCAGAAACAACAACATCTATGGAAACATCAAGATGCCATGAGCCAATCTCATCTGCCAGCACCTTTGCCCGCAGCTTTGTGGTCTCAGAGCTGAAAGGAGCAAACCCTATTATTAGTCTTCATATGAGGAGCCAAATTTGAGAATTTCATTTAGGCTAAAATGAAGTCCTTGATATTTCTGAATAATATTAACCCCATTATACTTTTTTCAGGATTGATAGCGATATTTTTATACACTTGAATTTATTTTATTTTATTTCATTTCAGCCTTTATTTATGACTTTTAGGACTATTTTTAGGTTTTATTTCATGATTTTACATTGCTTATTTTCGTGGGTTTATTTTAGGATTATTGGGCTTATTTAAGAATATTGGACTACACAGACAGCTGCTAGTAGTTTGAGCATAACTTTCTACTCCGATATCCGATTGACCTGATTTTTGTTGGGTTGGAAAGAAGACTTCAAGGCCTACAAATCTTATGAAGACCTCAGAGGCTGAATCAGACCAGAAGATATCCGAAATTTGAGTCGAAGCTGCTGCAGTGTTGGAAATCAAGACTCATGAGGTCTAAAAACCCAAGTCCAAGTGAAATATCAAGCTGTTATGAAGATCCACGAATTTTAAGTCATTTAGAATTCTTAGGAATTAAATTATAAGGAGGAGACATCCTTTGCAACCCTAGCAACCACCTCCTTTGGAGGAGGATTCCTTCGGGTGGAAAGCAGATGTTTTCTTTACCTTTCTTACTTTTCTTTATCATGTCTACTTAGATTTCTTGTTCCTACAACTTGATGGATTTTGTTTTTTGATTAATAGTATGGTTTGATTTATTTCTTTCCCTTAAATCTTTATTAACATGTTCTTTCTTTGATATGATTTTATTATTGAACTTAATGTTTCATTCGAATGGGTACCTACGATTTGATGATTTATGATTACATGCATGAGATCGAAAGAAGATTGCATGAAATCTGACCAATATAATAAAATCCATATAGGGTTATGAGATCGACGGATGATTAACTCTGTGTGTGAGAATTTTAGGGGAAACCCTAGATTACAGATATTCCATAGATCTTAATGCAGTTCGGCCTAATCAAGATTGCAGACCATTGGGTGTTGGTTAGTCGAATTAGGATTTCATTGCATGACCATTGGGTGAATCTAATCTTGGGAAATCTGTCATCATTAAGAATGAATCTTTAGTCAATAAACTTTAAGGGATTTGAAAGATTTTGACCATGTGAAATAATTGGAAATTGATGAAATTAATGTTCTAGGGTTTTTGTCTATCAATATTTCTATTTTTAATATTTTCGTAATTTTAACATTTTTATTATCTTGATTCGTTTTGTCCAACTTAAATAGGGTATTTTATATTTGGTAATACATAATATCCTTATGGGATTGACACTTGTTTTGCACTATACACAACACTCGACTAGGGTATACTTGTCCGAAATCGTGATATACCTAAATCGCGTGACAAGGACCTGTGCCAAAAATTGCACCTCTGCATAACTGAGACCTTAATTTTGTTAAAGGCCAAAATTTCACCAAGTTGGTAATAACCACAATCTAGTGAAAACACATTGATGCATGTATCCCAGGGAAACTGTGAGGTGCGTATACACAAAACCCAACCACTAAATTTTCCTTCCCTTCCATATTCAGTGGATTCTTTAAATCTCTATACTCGCATAGAAAGCTAATGTCTACTTAAGAAATCTCAGTATTCATGGGCATAAAAACCCATTGAATTATTAAGAGTGTCAATGTAGCATGATAACTCAAAGCATGTAAAAGTTAAGAGGGTTCTCGTAGCCACCTATTTTCAGAACCCATGAATACTGTATAGAAAATGCGTTTTGCAAACTCTTGGCTGTCACTAGGAAACTGCCCATCTTTATATTGTCCTACCCGAATTGCATCAGCTTTAACTTGTTCATCTCCATTTGCAATTTCTGCAAGCACAGATGACTCATTAACCAATTTTCAAACAAAAAAAGTCAAGAAACTAAAATCATCAGAAAGAAGGAAGATATTTTCTTGCTTTTCTGAGTCTAGGTGATGGGGAATGAGGTATTTTAAACCAATTTTATGCTTCTTCCACATATTACATGCACAGAATCAGAATCAGCTTAAAAGCTGTTAGACAGGATATGAATCATCTTTGTCCAGCTCAGCTGAGAAATGCTTTAACAATCTTTCAGCCATCAAAGTTACCTAAGGTTGAAAATACCGTTTTCGAGACTATCATATCAAGCATAAGATTTCAATGAGGTTAGCTTTCATTTCTCCAATTATTTGAACACAGGAATGTGTTTATACCCAGTGCCCAGCTATCCTTTCTGGCTGTCTGTCCTCAAGAGGTCCACAAATTACTCAAATTTTTTGATTCAATGGAAAGGTTGAGAGAGAATTGCTGTGACTAAAAACAAAAAAGAAAAAGGAGGTTGACACAATGGGAAACTAACCTTTTACAACAAGCTGGCACATGCAACCAACAATGGCTGCCACAGAGGAACTATCTGCTCCACCAGAAAGGGGAAGCAGAAAACCAGAGGCCCCACTTCTTCTTAAATAGTCCCACAGCCAGCAAGCAGGTCCAAAGGCTATTTCCTCCTCAGGAGAGTGGTACCTAATCTACAAATTAAACCCACGTTTAATTAACAATGACAATTAATCAGTCAAGCTCAACTAAAGGTTGGTTTCCAGAAATAGCATTTGATAACGGCTACTGATGAAGAACAAATCATCTTCCCATAAAAAGATTATGTTTTTCACCACCCTGAGGCATCGGCCTGTGCCAGAAAAAAGGTGGAAATTTGCAATATTTAAGTTTCCATGTTCCAATAATCCATTATACACAATATCCCAATACCGCCTTCTACAAAAAATTTCAGGGCCCTCCTGAACTCCAGATGCACACAATAAGAGGAACATGATTAAGGATTTATCATGTTCACAAGATAGATACCAAATATAGCTAAACTAAGCCTCAAAACCCAAACTCCTTGGGTATGCATACAAATATGGAGTAAAATATTTCTTTGTGCCAAAGCTATAGAGACTTTCAAACAACTGACCAATATGCTTGAGAGACAGGCACGACATTAAACATTCACAACAAATAAGCCTAGCTACGACAATCTCAATGGATTGAAAGAAAACTAACCTCAATTGGACTGGAAAGTGACATTTGGAGGTGAAAAGACTGGCAAAGCTTGAAAGGCACCAGTACAGATAAAACTTTTGGCTTGCAACTTGCTTGTTCTTGAAAACTACTAATATATCCTCTATGACTAGCCACCTGCAGATTTGGGAAAACAATCAACAACCTCTAAATTTTGATTAAGAGAAGGTGAAATATATGTTGGATGATATCTAAATCTCTTTGTCTTATCACTTCTTCTATGGCATGGCAAAGATATAATTTGCCAAAGAAAACAACATATTTAAAAGCTAATATCAATTTAGATAGGATATATTACCTAAACAGGATATTTGAACCAAATAAACTTGCAAGCAACTAAACCACAAATTTTCTCTACATCAGACATTATAGCACGGTGTCAACATCAATCTTGCATCTTGAAAAGATGATGCATTTGGTCAACAATGATACCTCCAAAATCAGATCTTGATAGAATGGGAATGAGCATGGCAAAGGATTGATTTACAGGGGGAGAGAGAGAGAGAGAGAGAGAGAACAAGGAGAGACATATGCAGATAAAAGTTATGTCGCTTACCGCATCTAAATCTACTTGAGCAACCACAACTTCAACATCCTTCAAAGAAAACTGTGAGCCTTGAGCAACCACATGTCCATTTACAACAACACAGGAACATCCATCTGTCCCAAATAAAATGTTCAGACCATGTCAAGCAGTATGACTCCATACAGTAGAAGAGGATGAAACTTAGTAAAGGCATGATCTTGCAGCATTTTAACAGATAATACACTAGAGCTGGAGATATTCAATTGAAGAAAAATAAATATAAGCTTCTACTGAACATCTTCTTGGCCAAAACCTTGCTGCTTACCATAATAAAGACGGCTACCATCACATCCTTGATGATTACTATACATGTAAACCCCTCCACGGGTATGAGTGGCACCTATGAAAGCGCGAAGTCGAAGATCAAGCTTCCTCAGCTGGTGGTGACTTCCACTTGCATTCATGAACACTTCAACACCATTCAGTGCAAGTTCAGCATGAGGCGGAATAGGAGTAAAAAGCTCTTCACAGACTTCAGCTGCAACAGCCCTAAAATGAGAAGAATCCTAAGAAATTAGCAATTTATGGCTGATCAAATGTGGAATAACCATATGGGAATTTGAGCAGGGTAGACCTCTCCAGAAAATGCAGATATCAAATTTGTTAACCTAAGCCTGCCAAAAAGCAAGATCCCCATAAAAGATCTAATCTTTAGAATGCATTTATTTTAAGAAGTTAAAGATTGATTCACCATACTAACAAGTGCAAGATATTCTTGTTTTTGAATATAATAATTCTTAGCAGACAAAAGCCTGATTTTAATTCAGAAAATGAACTGTTATAAGAATGAAAACATGCATTCATAGTTGAGATCCCAATCCAAATTCTAAACACTAAGATAAATGGTTGCAGTCCTACGAAATTTTCTTTAGTATCTCATGCTTAATCTCCAACAACCCCCACTTTGCATAGACTCACAAAGCAACGAATGAAACAAAATCAACAAAAAAGGCAGTGAGAAAAACAATTTGGGTGCAGATATACGATTTCTTTTTCTTACGTATCTAAAAATTGGATGAATCCATATCCAAAAGGTACTGATTTCTGCGACAAATCTTCAGAAATTTCATCAGGGAGATGAAACTCTAAAAGCTCATCTCTTTGCTTCCATGTTGTGAACCAGCGGAGTTCCCTGTAATTGCCATCATTTGCAAGCCACATCTTCGGCCGTATCATGATAATTTTTCTGTTCAAACATAAGACTTGACAATTATAACGCTCTGATCCTTTAATTATAGGCATACCAAAGCTGCATAGTATACCATCAGTCCAATCACCAAGCAAGAGTTCTTTTAAGCACTCCCATCTGGACAAAGAAAATTCCATGTTATCAAAGTAAATAATCAGAAAGGGAATTTGCAAATGGTCTATATTATTAATAATAATTAATCCTCCATTAAATCACTGTCGTGCCATTGTTTCTGATTATAGTTACTCAATAAACAACTGAAAATGCTCATTGTAATGCAAGCACTAGAAAGTTATCAAGCATGACACAGACACATATACGGGTTATCAAGCACGACGTGGGACAGTGAAAAACTTATAAAGGTGATTTAAAGTATGGTAAGTCACAAAATGATGTAACATGTCATATTCAAAATGCAAATACTAAAAAGCTATGAAGCATGGCACGGACATGGCTAAGGAACACAGGACACAGGACAGAGAAGAAGTTGTAAAGGGTTCTATACTATTGGGAATCACATAGTGTTAATAACGTGTTGTACTCAAAAGCTTCACATAAAGCGCCATTCCAACAGTTCAAAAAACATTTTGAATTCTAGGTATCCAGGCCTTGCCAATCTAGCCAGATTGTCCATCCTCAAAATACTTCATTCACAAATTCAGTTCAACCATGGGCGAAGCTAGAAAGTTATATCAGGAAAATACAACATACATTTTAGATTATAATTTTAGGGGTAAGGGTTATAACTTTAAGGGAGGCAAACAACATTTGGGGTTATTCTGAGTTCACCTACCGCATTATTCTGAAACATAATAAGCAATCAAAACAGGGGGGGGGGAGAGAGAGAGAGAGAGAGAGAGAGAGAGAGTACGAGTGAGAGACGGTATCGAGTTCCAAGAAATGGTCTTCACAACCATAACCAGTAATCTCAAGCTCAGGACCAAGCCTGACAACAGCACCAGCTTCTTTAGCCCTAGTTATCGACTCCTTTATGTTCTTCATATTCGTCTCAAAATCCATTGCCCATTGATTCAAATTACACGTTGCTACCTTCAACAACCTCATCTGTTCTGATGAAAATCACAATATCGACAATTGACGACAAACCTTCCAAAATTTAGGGTTTCTTATAACCTAGAATCAGACACCAGAGAAATCAGTCTTCCAACTCTTTCTCTCTACGGAAATAAGAAGAGAAATAAGTGAAAGAGACAAAATGCAGCTTTGGCTAGTGGTTAGGAATATTTTGGGGACCAGATACTGCGTAAGATTTTCAATTCGGCAACATTTATAAGGCAGAGAGAGAGAGAGAGAGAATGCTTAGCGTGGCCTAGGCGCAGGTGGACCGTTCCGTTCAGAGTTTCTTGGAGGATCAGAATTTTCAGCTCCAACGTGTTTTACGACTCCAGTCACGGGTCTAAACCGGAGGATTCACGCTGCAGAAAAGTAGCCAAAGCATGGAGCTGGGGTTAAGAAGTGACGTGTTTACCGTTTACATAGTAATTGTGCATTCTGATGTTTTTCAAACGTAGCGCACTTCTTTTGACCATTTTGACCATGATTTAATGGGTTCCCAAAAATGTTCCAATTTGTTAAAACGCAGCGTTCTAATGAACTTACAACGTTGCTCTCCTCTTCGACCATTCAGTGTCAAACGACACCGTTTTACAATTGGAAAGACCTCCCTCTACCTCTCGCTCTCGCTCTCTCGCGTGACCTGTTAGAAACGGCTCTGAGCGATAGGGCTGAGAATCAGGAAACCCTAGAAAGATGGCAGAAGTGGCAAGCTCAGTAGTGCACGAAGTGCTAGGTCGGAGAGCGCAGGATGTTGATCAACCAATCATCGATTACATCGTCAATGTCCTCGCCGACGAGGACTTCGATTGGGGCATCGACGGCGAAGGCGCTTTCGAGGCTCTTGGCGAACTCCTCGTCGACTCTGGTTGTGTTTCCGATGACTCCGAATGTCGCTTGGTAAGCCAATTCTGAACCAAAAAAACCTTTGACAATTTTCAATCAAATTTGCTTTATTTTTTTTTTTTCCCTTTTGCACATAATTAGTAAAATTATATCTAACCACTATGATGCACGGACATTTCTAATGTAAAATCTTTATTAGTTTGTCGTTTTAGTCTAAGGTTCGTGTTCATGATCCATTGGATAAACACCATCTAGGTTTTGTTTACTATTGAGAGCAAGAAAAAAGAATGCTGATTTATAAACTGAGAACTTAGCACCGATAAAATTGTGCTTAATTTGAGTTTTTCTATGAAATATGGACATAGACATGGGATAAGACTCAACCCAATACAAGCATGGTGGCATGGTAAAACTAAAAAATAAATAAATAACATTGTGATAAACTACAAAACATTGTGTCGTGTCATGGTAAAGTTGCAAAATTTAAGGCTATGATTATCATATCCTGTGTAAGAACTGTGTTCGATCATTTCAAAAGTGTTGGTAAAACATTGTTGTGAACCACCAACTATGTTTGCAATGACAAATATAAGTAATTTTCAGCAATTTTTTTACTTAATTTTTTCATTATAAAAATTTAACACTATGATATATTGCAAAATATTATATCATGTCACAATAAAGTTAAAAAAAGAATTAAGCCTATGATAATAATGTTGTGTATAAGAGCTGTGTTCGATTATTTCTAGAACTGTGGACGCAACATACTTTATGAACCACTGGCAATGTTTGCAATGACAAACATAAGTAATTTTCAGCTATTTTTGACTTAATTTTTGCCCATACAATCTTGACAAATACTTCATGATATTTTTGACATAAGCAGTTATCAGAAAGGTTTAATATTTGATACTGAATATTCAGCATTAAGCCAGATTTTTCTATTAATCTTGTTATCAAACGCCCTTGCCCTCTCTAAATGTAGAACTTGTAGGAATTTTTATGAGGAATATTGAGTGGGAAAGAGAAATTGATTTGGGTGACATTGTTGGCCATATGAAAGGTATGTGGCATACTCTCTGAAAAGTTTGGAAGGCATGGTTTGGTCAAAGCCAAACCAACTGTAAGGAGCCTTGTGATGCCATTAAGAATGTATGATGGAATGGATGAAGAGGAAGCTCCGAAGAAGAAACCAGAGCCCATTGACGGGCCGTTATTGACTGAACGTGATAAAGCAAAGCTTGAGAGGAGAAAGAGGAAGGAAGAGCGCCAACGAGAGGTAAACTGAATGATATTTAACTCTGCCATTTGCTAAGTCTACATTAAGCAGAATGTAACATCATTCTTTGATCAATGTATTCAAGACTTCACAAGTGAATGGGGTTGTTCTCCTATATTTTTTTATGCTTAATTGATGCTTATACAGGCACAATACCAAATGCATTTACAAGAAATGGAAGCAGTTAAAGCCGGAATGCCTGTTGTCTGTGTAAACCATGACAGTCGTGTTAATGGGCCAGCTGTCAAGGATATCCATTTGGAGAATTTCAACATCTCTGTTGGTGGTCGTGACCTTATTGTAGATGGTTCTGTGACTCTTACTTTTGGTAGACACTACGGTGGGTCTTTTCTCTCATTTTTGCCCCCTCTGAGAGAAGAGGAGTTCTAATTCTGTAATCTGATTGGGCCCACTGTATTCACAATAGGTCTTGTTGGAAGAAATGGCACGGGTAAAACTACTTTTCTTCGATACATGGCTATGCATGCCATTGAGGGCATTCCTAAGCAGTGTCAAATATTACATGTGGAACAAGAAGTGGCTGGTGATGATACAACAGCCTTGCAGTGTGTTCTCAACACTGATATCGAGAGAACCCAGCTTTTGGAAGAAGAAGCTCGTTTACTTGCACAACAGGTTGCATACCTGTTCTAAAGAGAGGAACTGTAGTTACTGTATGATTATGCTTTATGGCTTGCTTTCCTCCTTAATGTTCGGAGTTTGCTCATCATGTAGAGAGAGTCGGATCTTGAGGATGCATCAAAGAAAGTGGAGCTGAATGGGGGAATTGACAAAGATGCTATTTCACAGAGACTTGAGGAGATTTACAAAAGGCTCGAGTATATTGATGCATATTCTGCAGAGGCTCGTGCGGCATCCATCCTTGCAGTGAGTTCTCTCTCTCTCTCTCTCTCTCTCTCTCTCTGTGTGTGTACGTATCCTGTTTTGGGATGCTTATTTGTTTTATGTTGCCGATTTGTCCTTTTTCTTAACAGTGTAAACATTATTCCACTAACTGAGAAATTTTTCAGGGCCTTAGTTTCTCTCCAGAAATGCAGAAGAAGGCAACTAAAACTTTTTCTGGAGGATGGAGAATGAGAATAGCTCTTGCTCGTGCATTGTTTATAGAGCCGGATCTGTTGCTACTTGATGAGCCCACGGTGCACCAATAGTTATATCTTTCTAATATTCTCCAAATTTTAAAGATTTTCCTCAATCTTGATGTGGAAGATGATTGTTTGGTTTCCTCCTGTGGCAGAATCATCTGGATCTCCATGCTGTCCTGTGGCTGGAATCGTACTTAACAAAATGGCCAAAAACATTTGTAGTTGTTTCCCATGCTAGGGAATTTTTGAACACAGTCTGTTTCTCTGTCTCCCTTCTCAATCACTTGTCCGCTTCTGCTACAATTTTTGCTTGCTGTTCTGACGTTAGCTTGGCCTGTTTCCCTTCCCAACAATTTTGAAGATGTCTCTTTTTAACATACATTCAGGTGGTCACAGATATTCTACATCTGCAAGGACAAAAATTGACTGCTTACAAAGGGGATTATAACACATTTGAGAGGACTAGGGAGGAGCATATTAAGAATCAGCAGAAAGCATTTGAATCTAATGAGCGACAAAGGGCCCACATGCAGGTTTTATCATCATCATCATTAGTATTATCATTGTTGTTATCATCATTGTTGTCGCTGTTGTCATCATTATTATTATTATTATTTTTTTTTTCCTGATCTTGTGTTTTGGATGATTTCTGTTTAAGATGCATTTGCTTTATTAATGCAGGCATTCATTGACAAGTTTCGCTACAATGCGAAGCGAGCTGCTCTTGTGCAATCAAGAATCAAAGTACTTTTTTTTTTTTTTTTTAATTTTTCCCCCATTTTAAGTGCTTCTGTCTGATTGCGACACACTTTAGAACCAACTCTGCTTCAGCTCTTATATGATC
This sequence comes from Dillenia turbinata, assembly GCA_037126225.1. Taxonomy (NCBI): domain Eukaryota; kingdom Viridiplantae; phylum Streptophyta; class Magnoliopsida; order Dilleniales; family Dilleniaceae; genus Dillenia; species Dillenia turbinata. Next base: position 23,978,950 of record JBAMMX010000001.1, read on the forward strand.
TGGCTGTGGTTGTTTACTTATCCTAAACTATGTTGTGTGGACTGGCTAGTACTCCTGACTTTGTTGGGTCTTAAGGTTTTACTTTGAATCCTTTCCATTATTACTTCTTGTTGTAATAGGCAATGGAATCAAAAAAATTTTTCAAGTGATCACCTTTGTGAACCTTTTGTTCTCATAATCATTTTTTCATTTTCTCTTGTGTTATTCCTTCAGGCTTTGGAGCGAATAGAACATGTGGATGAAGTTGTTAATGACCCTGAGTAGGCATTGCTTCCTTTTATACACATGTCTAATAGTTGTTGTGATTGTTGGCATGACATGCATTTTTCAGAATCATGGTCTCTCATAGTTCTGGCCTTTGGTGCGGAAACTTCATTAGCTTGTCTATGCTTATTCTTCTACTTGCTTTTTCAACTATTGGCATTTGGTTTTTGCAGCTACAAATTTGAGTTCCCTACTCCTGATGATAGACCAGGCCCCCCAATCATTAGTTTCAGGTTTGTTTTGGCAAGTTATAGTCTTTTTCATCTATTTGTTCTCCTTAGGTTGGAAATTGGCAATAGAATAACAACAGTTTCTGTTGGTGTCATGGGGCCCTTGCTGCTATGTTATTTGGTTGAATTGGGTTTGAGACTTAAGGTTTAGTTGAGTAGAGTCGAGTGAAATTCATTTAATTTCTTTATCATGCCACTTCTTCCTTGAATTCGGTGACTTTGATGGGTTGTCTGATATTGAACCATTGATTACAGCTCAAACAAAGTTAATACTGTTTCTGATTTAGCACCAACCCTGGATATCTCATTATCATCTAAATGACATTACAGTGACGCATCATTTGGTTATCCTGGTGGACCTATCTTGTTTAAAAATTTGAACTTTGGGATTGATTTGGACAGCCGGATAGCAAGTAAGTTTTCTTGTTTTCTTGTCATTTCCTAATTCTATTTCATGCATACACACATCACATGCATGCTCTGGGACTTCCTCTGTTGCTTGATGTACCGTATTCAACACAGTGCAGGGACTATCTGATATGTTGTTAGCTCCCTTGGCTTTCATCTTGCTGCCTAATTAAACTTTTTTTTTTTCAGTGGTCGGGCCAAATGGTATCGGCAAGTCCACCATACTCAAACTGATAGCAGGGGAACTTCAGCCAAGTTCTGGGACGATATTCCGCTCAGCTAAGGTTATCTTTCCCTCAATTTTTGAAAATTTTCAGATTTTCTGGACATTTTGTGAGTACTGGTCACTATAGACTCTTTTTAGGTTTAGCCGTGTATAGTTCTGATGATTAACATCATTGGTCTGAGCTATCATATGCTTCAAATTCACGAGGTGGTACTATAGAGGATATTGATTTTTCAATGGAAGATTGACCCTCCATGAGTTTTTCCTTTTGTTGATGTTCTAATTCATTTGAAGCATTACAAACAGCTGTGGTATTTAAACTCCCAATTTGTCAATATAATTGTATATCATACTGAGTTCAGAAATATTGAATTGCTTACAAACATGCTTCGACATTCCTTTATCTGGAGGCTGCTGATATGGTTTTCTCTGAACAGGTCCGTATAGCAGTCTTTAGTCAGCACCACGTTGATGGGCTAGACCTCTCATCTAATCCCCTTCTATACTTGATGCGTTGCTATCCAGTAAGTTCATAGTTCTATGTTGAATTCAGGCTATTGTTCAGTTCATTTTTGCATTTTTACTCTATTTGAGCCTGAGTTCTGAAGGGAAAAATGAGATTGAGACTGTTCTAGAGATTTATGAATAGTGCCTGTATTTTTTTAGTGTGTCATCTTTATTCTTAGAGGTCAAGCTTTTTAGTTTACGTAGGACCATACAGCTTGATTTGGCCTTGTTCTTGGGTCACGCATTTTCATTTGGAGGATCACTTTTGTAGTATGGAGCTTTTGCCCTGGAAGTGATCCACAGTTTTTTCAGTGCATAGAAACCTGGATCTCTTCGTGTCCTCTACTGCTTGGTTTCATTTAACCCCAGATTTCTGCAGAAGTTATTTTGTGTGTTCTATGCTGATTTCTTGTCTCATTTCATATAGTGCTATTTAACCCCAGATTTCTGCAGAAGTTATTTTGTGTGTTCTATGCTGATTTCTTGTCTCATTTCGTATAGTGCTTTAAAGGAATTATTCAATTAAATTCTCTGGTTGAATGTGGCATCTGGTATTGCAGGGGGTGCCTGAACAGAAGCTTCGAGGCCACTTGGGTTCATTTGGTGTGACGGGAAATCTTGCTCTTCAGCCAATGTACACTTTGTCTGGTATGACCATCTATGGATATGGATGTGTTTTGAATATTGAGAAGCTTTAATTATGTGATTAAAATGGTCATACCAGCATCGATTGTCACATTTTCTCTTTAGAGTGTTTTAACTAACTTCACTGAGTGGTGATTAAAATGAGTTATCAGCAATAAAAGGTTTTGAGATCTTGGAAAATTTTCATAATTCCTGTTATTATTGTTGGATCAGGTGGTCAGAAAAGCAGAGTAGCATTTGCAAAGATAACCTTCAAAAAGCCACACATAATACTTCTTGATGAGCCCTCAAATCATCTTGTAAGTTGCCATTAGCTCATCTCCTTTAACATAGCATTTAGGTCCTTAAGGTTTTTTCTTTTTCTTCTTTCTTTTTATTTTTTTGAAAGGAGGATACTGCAGAATTATGCAATTGTTTTTTGAATCTGGATATTAACATATCATTCTTGTTTGATGTAGGATTTAGATGCTGTGGAGGCACTTATTCAAGGTCTTGTTCTATTCCAAGGCGGCGTTCTCATGGTATTGTGCTTGTTGCCTTGATAATTTTCTATATTTACTAATGACGGCAGCAAGATGAAACGTTCTAATTTATATCTTTATGTAACTGTTTGTCCATGCTTTTTTTGGCTCAAATGTGCTTGTTTTCTGTCTCTGTTCATAGGTGAGCCACGATGAGCATCTCATTTCTGGAAGCGTGGAGGAGCTGTGGGTGGTATCTGAAGGGAAAGTAAACCCCTTCCATGGGACATTCCAGGATTACAAAAAGATTCTCCAGTCCTCTCGGTAAACATCATGAAAAACCTATCTTCTCTTCTCTACTAGCACTCCTCTGGGAGATCTCTCCGGACCGAGGATGTTGTGATGGTATTCTAGGATTGGCCTGCAGATCACACAGATCGGGAGTACGATGTCGGTTTACAGATACATATGGTTATGGGAAATAACATTATTATTACTATTATTTTTTGGCTTCGATTCTTGAGACCTATAGAAATATGCCATTATGGACTCTTTTTTTGTTTTGTTTTTTTTTTTTTTTGACTCTGGGCATTTGTTTCAATTTTAGTGCTTGAGGAAAGAGAACTGTTAAGGAGATGTTTTGTTTGATCTCTCACCTGAATATTGTAAAAAGTGAACTTACTCTTCTACAATTTTCATTTTCTAATCGTGCACTCCAAAGAAGAATATGAACCCAGGGAAGACCTGTCTGGATGTTGGATTCAGTGCATCTGGTCAACAAAGATATGCCTGAATATACTTTTCTTATTTTGATTCGAGACGCCTGGATATACTTATTTTGTGGCCAACAATTACCAATTTTGTAGGTGTGGTGGAAACCTATGTGACACAAGCTCTTGTAGCTGAGGCACCTTATTTTTCTCCGACCAACAAGTCAAAAGGTTTGCTTCTCCTCCCCTTGCGTCTTTTTTTTTTTGGGGGGGGGGGGATTGTTTAGAATATGATAAGCAATAATTTTGCAGCCCAATTGGAGATAAAAAAGTAAAAAGCAAGTGGTTCCAAAATCTAATAGCATACAAATTCTATATTGATGTGCATATTTTACATTCTGAATGACAAACAAAACTGGCCTTTTTTCCCCCCTAGGTTTTGAGTTCTGAAACACTATTTTTGTCTAAAATCTCTCTCAAAGGAGTCTCTGGATTATATTCAGAGAGAGAGCGAGAGATCAGCTTCTTCCTCAAGGACTGTGTTCGACATTGAAATGGCCTTCTCCAGATTCTTCCAGGCTTTTTCGTACCGGAAAAACCCCATAAACCAGAACTCAAAACCATCCTCTGTAACCACTTCAATGTATTTCTGTGCTGGCTTCTCAACATTCCCACTCTGGTTTGCTGCTTTCACCTTCTTCACTGGTATCACCACCTGAATATACACACTTGGTTCAGACATAAACAATCTAAACAACCTTAGAGAACAATTTTTCCCCATTTGTTTCAAAACTTAAAGCTATAGGGTGAAGTATCAATTCTAATTCTTCTTTAATTAATTTGAACTTTTTAGTAAGGTCAGTTTCCCAGCAGGACGGTAAATTCCTTTTGCTCTTAATCAGCTACAGATAGTCTCTCTTCCTTTTTCTCTTCATTGATCGATTTCGACCATTCTTTATTTCTCTCTCATTAATCTCTCCTCACCCTTTTTTCCTTTCTGTGTAAGGAGAAGAGAGAGAGGGTAGAGGGAGAGAAGATGGGATAGAGAGAGAGAGAGGTTGGAATCGATTGAGAAAGTGAAAGAGGAAGAAGATAGATTGATTGAGATCGAGAAGAGAACATTGAAAAAAGAGAACAGAGTGAAAGAGAATTTTGGGACCAAATGGTCATTTGAAGGGAGCAACACCATATTGCACCCCCAAACCAGCAATGTTTTAAAAATTTTTCACCTAACCCTAAAAAATTTCCAATTCTACCGCCCCTCCGTAATTTTTTCCTAAAAGAACGGAATCAATGCCATAGCTAAATACAGGAAACAGGAAAATATTTCTGAAGTAATTTAGGTATTTTACCTTATAAGGTGTTCTGATAAGGTCTCCAGAGGGTGAAGACACAGTAATGGGCCTTTCACTGCAAAAGCAAATCTTAAGATTGGAGATGAAAAGAATTCCTGCAATAGGACCAGCCGTGGTTGATAAATAGCACTGTGAAGCCTTCAACAACTTCTCTCCTTCTTTGACCTCAAATTTGTGCTTAAATATATTCTCTCTCCCTCCTTTTCGAATAATATTAGCTCCCAAACTCATCTTTCCCTTCACTGTCTCTGAGAATTTGGGTCCTATTTTCACTGCCATCTCACCAATTAAAACAACTAATCACATACCCTTTTACTCATTCGTCATTTTTAAAGGACAAAAATCTTAGGAAAACAAGAAAAAATAAATAAATCTTTTTTTTTTTCCCTTATCTTTTTTTACCATGATCACGAACTCTGAAGGCAAAGCTGTTGGCTTTTTTCCCTAATCTTTTTATCCGATTTGTCCTGACCTCTTCTTCTTCTGGAAATTCAAGAGTAATCCATGTTCATGATTCACAATAATATTTGAGAGAGAGAGAGAGAGAGAGAGATAGAGAGAGACTTACTTGATTTGAAGGAAGGAGAGGAATCAGAAGAAGTGGGACTCTGTAAGGAACTGGGAGGCTCAGAACGAGAAAAATGAATCTCTGATGAACTTTCGGAAGAACCCATTAAAGGACTTCCATCATACTTTGGATTTGGATAATTTTCTGTCTCCATCTCTCTCTCTCTCTGTGCTGAAGATGGTGTCAAACGGAAGATGGCAGGCAGAGGACAAGATTATGAAAGATGGGTTGTTGAAGTTGAAGGGACCTATTGTTCATAATAGTTTATGAATATTCAAAGACGCCTTAGTTTTGGCACTTAAATCTGAAAAACAAAAATGACAAAAATAAAAATATTTTTAAAAAAGTAATTTTCTTTTTTTTTTTCTTGCCGCGTTTTGCAGAAATTTATCTGCGCGGACCATAAGCGTATGGGATGGGACAGATAGAGCTCACGCGTTTGCGTGCAAATTAATTAAAATTTAATCACATTCACATGCTCTTAATGCGCATATTACCAGCATATTTAAAAAATAATGTATTTTTATTTTCGATTCATTAAAAATGAAATTGTATTAAAAAAAGACAAGACAGGTGGAGAAGAAACTTTTGTCAATTGAATCATCATTCAACTGTCGTTTTCTTTCCTCTTTTTTTTTTTGAGATTTTAAATTTCAGTCTTTATTAAAAAAAAAAAAACTTCCAGATGGGTTGGAAGTTCAAATATTGTGAATTTAATTTAATGCTATATGGGCCTATCTCGATGGTTCAAATCAAACCAGCAAGCGTTGCGTCAGATTAGGCCCAAAAGTCAATTGAAGTGGCTGATGTGGGCCCTTTGTGGAAGATTCTTCTATTGTTCACGGATAAGCATAACCAAAGTTGGAAAGAGTATTAAAATTTCCTATTCATGTTCGATTTTGATCTGATATAAAAATAAAAAAAATCTTGAGAGATCTCTTTTCTTAAAAAAGATATGATCAATCTAGATTAATCAAGATCAAACATTAAACACTAGGCAATGCCGGGTGGATAACTATGGGGAAAAAAGATAATTATAATATTTAAAAAATCTAACCATCAATAAATAATAAAATTAATATTAATATATTTTGATCAATTATAAAAATATATAGATTTTATTGTTATATAAAGGTTGATTTTTTTAGTCCTAAGACTTATTTAGTTGATATAAAATTTCTTAAATTATTTCATGAGAATAAATATATATATATATATAATATTTGCTAATTAGCTAGGACTTTGTCAATGGAATGATTTGGACACTCCCATCACCGAGGAGAAAAATGTACCTAAAAGACAGGATTAGGAGCAGCCCTTTTGAATTTTTTAACCTTTTCTAACCTAAGACCGGAATGTGTGTAGATGTTTGTTTTTGTCTTTTTTTTTTTAAAAAAAAAAAAAAAAATTGATATTTGCCCTTTTTGTTTTGCTCAATTTTATACTAAACCTAGTCAATCACAATCTTCTAGATGCAAACATAGATATAGCATTGGCTTCTTCGACAGGATTAGATATTTTTGGTGATTATAATCAATTATCAAATATTATAAATCATCAAAAAATAAATCCTATATATTCTATTTATTCTCAATAAAATGAAATTTCCATATCCGACACTAAGCTAAACTGTAAACACAGCTTGAGGTGCCACATCCAAGGCGGGTGGTGACTTTTAAATCTTGTGGGACATTGTCATATGAAGCCTTTCAAGGTTGGGTTGGCGTCATCATCCTCTTGGTCTTGGTTTTGATGACATCCCAGGTAAGAGCAGATCAGATGGGCTTCCTTTTCTCATAATTTTATAATATACTAAAAAATTGAAATCCATTTTTCTTTTCCCATCCAAGTTGGAATTCTTCAGTCCGCAACCCTTGTTCACACAGCCTAATTCCACTCACTTTGATCAACTGTCATGTAGGATTTTGATTGGTGAATCAAATAAATGACCAGGATTAAAGCATAATTTTCTACTTCAACTCAGCGGTTGATTTTATTTTGTATTATTTATTTTTTAAAATTTAAATTTTGAGATTTTTTATTTCTCAAAAATACCCATTAGGTATTTTATTTAAAATATCTTTTGAAAATTAGGATTATTGTGCTTTTTGTCTCTTTAATCAACTAACAAACTCGTTAGTAATACTACTAATGAGTTTTGACTTAAATAGCACCTCTTCTTCTACTCTCTTATGATAAGTTTGGATTCGAGTTTTAATATATACATAAAAAAAAAAGAAAGAACTCATTAGTAATGCTATCTTTAATTGCTTGATGAGTAATGTTATGCATGACTTTCCCTCAGTTGATTAATTTAGCTCCCTTGTTTCGGTGTAGGTTGAGATTAGACCAGACCAGACCCGACCTGACCCAACCCAACCCGACAGGAGCATGGAGGATGGGCATACATGGGGTGGGGAGGTCTTTCAAATTTGCAAGCCTACTTTTTGACTTAATTGGACTTGAATTTGATCAAAAGACAAAAGGTTAACTCTTCTTCAATCAGAGTCCACCCATTAATCTTTAGGACTTTATAGAGCTTCAGGATGTTATGTTTTCATTTCGCATCATGAAATGGTGAACTATGTTGACTCGACATCGTTCAACTTATAATATAGATATATAATATATGGCATTCAAATTTTGAATTCATTTTTATGAGAAAACTTTTTTATCAGAAATTTTTAATTATAAAATTTATCGATATATGTTATTTCGACATTGTTCAACTTATAATATAGATATATAATATATTGCATTCAAATTTTGAATTCATTTTTATGAGAAAACTTTTTTATCAGAAATTTTTAATTATAAAATTTATCGATATATGTTATTTTAATATGTGTGTATCTTATAAATTTATTAATACGTACAAAATAAATAACTGAAATTCCTACTGGTATTTAAAAAAAATAAAAACTTAAATACAACATCAATTATAATTATAAATGAGTATAGCATAGATTTGTGTGTGTGTGTGTGTGTGTGTGTTTGATGACATGCCAATCAAAATAATATAATATTTTTTTTTCTTCGATAATCACAATATAATATTGTTACACTAAAATAGAGAAATAAGTGCGGATCATTGTAATAAAGTGAGTTGACTGCTTTTTTCGTTTTGCCCGTTTTATTTCATCCTGTAAGTGTCCTTTTTTTTTTTTTTTTTTAAATGACTTCTTTTCATTTTAGAAGAAAAATTTCTATCAAATACTATTTTTTAAAAACTCTTGAAACAAAAAACTTTTTTTTATAAAGAAAAATTCAAAAAAAAGTTTTTGCTTTTCTTTTTTTAAATACTCCAACTTTTTTCTTTTTTTGTTCTATTTATATTCTTGTATAATTATTTTTATTCCATTAATATTCTCATTTAAATAATACAAAATTTCAAATATATTCTTTAACTTTTCACTTTTAACTTTACTTCAAAAATAAAAAAGTAAAAAAAAAAAGTTAATTGTTAAGTTTAATTTTATTTTAAAAGTAAAAAACCCAAATAATTTTTAACTTTTTTAAAAAAGTTATTATTTTTTTACTTTTTCTTAAAAATGAGAAGATAAGGGGAAAAAAAAAGCTCTCCCAAACATGGAGTAATAATAAAAATGTATTCTTTTGTGGGTTTTTTGCCCCAATAACAAAAACTGATATGGGAAAATTTTATTTATGAAATGAAAGGGAAAAATACAAAAGCATGGAAATCGAACCCCCGTCAGTATCATGGGAGGATATTATAATACCATTACACGGTCTCACCTGGTCACAGGTCAAACCTAGTTAGATGACGAGTTAGGACCTTGACCATTCCTTGCTGGGCACAAGTCGTGTTTCATGTTTTTTTGAAGCCATTTTATTTTGGGTCTGCATCATCGACCTACACCTTCAACAAACATTGGAAAGATGGATTTTTATACCACCTGTATTTATCGAGAACCTTAGCTGAGGCCACCGAGGCCTTTGCATCCTTCAAAATTCACCTAAATATTTCATATTTTAAAAGCTTTGCATGGCCATTTGATCCCAATTCTGAACACCAATTTCATGAGTATTTCATGAAAATAGTAAAATTTCCTTTGAAATATACTGATGCATATGGTTATTAGAGATGACATAAGCATCTTTGAATAGGTTTATGCAAGAAATCAACTCGGTAATCATTGTCGGTTTATCATTTTAACCGTGTAGTTTAGATCGGACAAGTTGATCATTAATCATAAGTTCATTATTAGAAATTTCACGAATGATTGATTTAACCAAAAAAAGAATATATCACTAAAATTATATATGATAAAAATAAAAGGAAAATAATAAAAGTATGATGTTTGATTTGAGTTCATAAACCTTACTTTTATTCTTTCGACTTTACCCTTATCATTTATTGTTTCTCACTGAACCTAATAACTGCATTTATTTAATTCATATCTATAAATATTATCTTCATCACCTATTATTATCTCTCTCCCATCTTTATGTTAAAAGGTAAAGTAATGGAGAGAGATACATAATAATTCTTTAATTAAAAGAGAGTTGATGTACATCATAGGAAATTAGTAGAGAGAGAGAGAGAGAGAGAGAGA